>CM062809.1:445857636-446603150 GCA_031772625.1 Pinus tabuliformis | reverse complement strand
TTTTTTCTCAAATCTATGTAACGAACACACCTAGAGCTCATTTGTACATTCTATTATCAAGCTCTAGCATTCCTGAGGAGACCAAGGAACCTTCAGAGCATTGTCATCACTTTTTGGGGTGAGTTTTTCTTTTATCGCCTTATGCCTATTTTCCTATTGTTTTTTCTTGTTCAACTTGTGAGAGTATTGTTTCATTTGTTTCCATGAATGACTATTGGCATTTTAACTTGCATTAGCTTGTAGAAGTGTATTTTCAAGTTATAGATTGCATTTCTCAAGTGTCACATGAGTCTTCTCATTTTTTCACCAACGGTCACCATTGTGGTGACTCCCTTCACATTCTTCATTTCCCTTCAGTTCAATCAATTGTTGCACTTGTTTCACATGAATACATATACACTTAGTCATATCTGCACTCATCCTCACATCATCCTTTAGATCAACTTGTTTGCACACTCCCCATGGGCAGATCTGGGCTGCCCTTGCTCGGATCTCACATTTCACTGCATGCACTGCGCAATCGGGGAGCTCAAGGATTTTTCCTTGGCTTCTGGAATTGTGCAGAGGTTATCTTGGCCTAGCTCCAGCTGCGCAATTATAGGATCCAGTCTCCTAGCTTGGCCACTGAGACTATGCAATGCGCAGTCTCTCCCAGGCTCTGACCTAGACTAATCTGCACATTACATTGTTTCGGTCATCAAGATTCCAAACTGATTGTTAGGACTGCATAGTGCGAAGTTCCCACAGTCAGTCAGTCACCCTGTTAGTCAAAATTGCGCAATCCCTCTCATCAGATGCCTTGGTTGCTGCTTGATCATGCTGTGAATTTAAATTTGCAAGAGCTAATGTTTGCTTGCCATGAGTGTCCTTTTTGTCCCACGGGTACCACACTCATGAAGAACTTCTCTCCAGTAGTCATTATACCATGGCACTAGAGAGAGCCACTTCAAGAACGACCACTAAAAGAAATACTAGGGAAGTAGTTGAGCAAGCATCAATTTACTTCCCAACATATGCAAATGCCCAACTGTGTACAAAAAAGGAGTCAACACTAATGTTATCACTATAGAAAAAAAAAAAATTGGACAACTTGTATGGTTCCAAAGTTGTAAGTCAGTCTTGGTCAAGTCATTTCGATTGTTTTGTTTAAGGAGTCTAAAACATAGAGTAGAGTCTTGTTCCCATTGTCAAATGAGGTCAACAATCTTGTTTTAACTATCATTAGTCCCACATTGGTTCATAGGTGTCATGTGTCAAGACTGTTTTAAAGTTGGCATGCGCTACGAAATCAACTAGGAGTTTTCATAGCGTAAACTATTAAAAATACACTATGTGCGCTACGAAAACAGAGATTCGTAATTATGAGATTTCATAGCGCAAAACCCAGAATCTGCACTGACTGCGCTACGAAATCGGGGATTTGTGCTAGATCTTGTCTAGCTATCTAATCCATCTAAATATGTTAATGTTTCATCACCATGTGTCAGTCCATGAACCTTGCTTATCACATGCAGTCATTCATTCTCATCATTAGATTCGTTAGGGGTCTTCTTCGCACTCTTTTCAAATTTCAAAAAAAAAGTAAGGTGAGGTGAGTTAGTCTTGTTCTTTCATGTGTTCCTTTCATGCATAAAAAGACAATTGGCAAGCTTAGGGACGACATTCACCAGAACTTTTTGAAAGCTTAAGCAAGGCAGTTCTTCGTTTCAAATTCAAGCAAGATAGTGTTCAAACCAACACAGTGCAGGTTTCTCTTCAAGTTTTCTTGTAGGGGTTTCATATACATGTCTGAGGAAAGGAAAAATCATAGATCAAGCCGGTGTCTTACAGCTGAGCCTGAAGGTTTAGATGTGCTCATGAGAAATAGAGAGGTTGAACATGCATTCAAACAGGTGGGTTGTTGGAGATTCTGCAAAAAACTTCAGGGTGGTCACGTTCAAGTAACCAAAGACTTTGCCTTCAATTTCACTGGTTTGAATTCAAGAGTTGGAGTGCTAGAAATACCAATTTCTCCTGAGGTTATATCTACAGTCACGGATATACCCAGAGGCCAAGAAAGATGGTTCAAGAATTTTAAATTTGAAATGGCACCCTGCCAAGAATTTTTGAAGCCAAAATTCATAGGCTCGGACTTAACCAAATCAGTGCCCAGAAGCTATGTAAAAGATTCATATGCCAAATTTCTAACATGCATCCAAAGA
Organism: Pinus tabuliformis; assembly: GCA_031772625.1. Classification (NCBI taxonomy): domain Eukaryota; kingdom Viridiplantae; phylum Streptophyta; class Pinopsida; order Pinales; family Pinaceae; genus Pinus; species Pinus tabuliformis. The sequence goes on along the minus strand of CM062809.1, from coordinate 446,600,949 downwards.
TATTTTACCTGTGAGGGGAGATACCATAAGGTGTACTCTTACCATTTTAAGCTCCTCTTACATTTCACTGGAAAAATATCTCTTGATTTACCTTTTTATCTGTTTCATAGCTTAGGCAAAATGTCTGATAAGGTTCAATTGAAGAAAGAAGCTTGTGAGACCTCCCTGTTCCATCATGGGTTGATCAAGTTGATTGTTTTACATGAGCTTCAGAAGATTGGAAGAGAATGGTTTTCTTTCTTATTTATGACAGGCTTTAAAACTGAAACATGACTTAGTCCTAAGGTTGAGGAGATTTCTTCACCAGCAGTAAGTCATCAGGAGGAAACAAGATTAAGTAGATTTGTGCAATTGAAAGCTAGAAGCAGGTGAAGGAGCCTATGACACCACTAGTAGTTCAAGGGACTCCTCAACAGTCACAGAGGAAGAAGGTTCAATTCAATGAGGTGGTACAAGAGCAGTCTATTGATAAAATTGTCCAAAGAAGAGTAACAAGAAGTCAATTAGCCAAGGAAAAGGGGAAGACTGTGATTGCTGATGAAAGCCCAGCTTCAAAGGGAAATTTGAATGATCTCCTCCAGGCTATCGACATAGAAGAGACTCCTCTGGTCCAAGCAGATCTACTTGAAGCAGGTAAGAACAAAACAAAAAGAGTTAAATCTTCTAAAAAGCTTCAATTTGATGACCAGGTCTTAGATTTTGTGTTCAAGCCAAGAAGACCTGTGACTAGACATTTAAGAAGGTTACAAGAGGCAAAGCTAGAAGCAAGTGAGACAGGGGAGGTAGGAGAATTCCTTGAAGAGCCTATGGTTCCATCAATACAATCATCACTAGTGCACAAAGATGACAGAGGCAAGACAATTATCACTCATGAGGAAGAATGTACCTTTGAGGAGGTCAAAAAGAAATTGGTGTCTGCCAATCTTGAGATTGCCCAACTCAAGGAAAGGGCAAGGAAACATGCAGTTGAAAAGTAAATTTCAAAAGAGTAAAAGCTAGTTGGGAAGATGGTAAAGTTTCAAGATATGAAGTAGTGGGCAGTCATGCTCAATATTTCACTTGGACCGTCCCTGCAATAAAAGAAGCAAGATATGTTAGAAGGGTTAATGAAAAATTAAGAACTAGAATCCGAATGATGAAAAGATAGATTGAAGATTTGAAGATTCAACTGAATGAACCAGAAGAACAACCCCAACATAAATGAACCTGACAGTAAGTGAAGAAATTTTGAGACAATTTTGATGTGAAATTTACTTTTTGAAGATTGAAGATCCTTTTGGATAAACAATGTCAGTTTGTTTGGCTCATTAGCATGTGGAGAAGCCATCAAAAAATCCCAAAAAATGAAAAAAAAACTGTGTTCTTGATTCACACAGCAGTTTCATAGCGCGCTACGAAACTGCTAAAGATGACATATAATGCACAACAGTTTTGTAGCGCGCTACGAAACTACTGAAGCTACCAGTTTTGTTTTTTTGAATCAATTTTGAAATGAAAAGGGGAACCATTATGAAATAATGTTGTTGTAGAAGACACAAAAGGGCCACCTCAGAAGTTTTGAATATAAAGCAAAGGAAAATTCAAAGAATGAGAAGCATATAATAACTCCAAACTCTGCGCTACGAAAACAGCAGTCATTTCGTAGCTCAGACAGATTGTCATGCTTCAGGCAGCATCTAAGGGGTTTGTCTTAGCATGAGTATATGAGAAGGACCTTTGGATAAATTCAAGGCATCACATGTTATTAAAGGGGATAATATGGTTAGAAAAATTCAAGGAACCACTTTGGAGACCAAAACATAAAATACAGGGGCAATTTTCCTAGTATCCAGGGATAGTCAAAGAACAAGCAATCAAAGGCTAGCATGAAGTTTAAAGTCATCACTTAAGCCAAAGATGAAGAGGGACAGATGTCAAAGAACGAGTTTATTTTCATAGTTAAGGTTGTTGTCAGCATAAATAAGGAGTTACACTCCTAGTCAAATTAGGTCTCTAGGACTATTAGTTTACAGTGAGTTGTAATTAGTAGTTTGTTTAAAGATCAGTAGGTGTCAGGTCTAGAGAAATTTGAATTCCCCTCTTAATGGAGGAAGGAATACAAGCTTGTAATGAAACTCTATATATGACAAAAAATGTAATGCACCAAGGGTTGGAATTTTTTGTGAAAAAACAACTCATATTGTGTCATTACAGAAGACTATGTTTTTATGAAATAGAGAGTTTGGCTTTACTTCTCAGGATTCAGAAAGAGTTCAATGCTTTCTTGTTTTTATGATTGTCCTCATTTCCTTATTTGCAGTGTATGTTACTTAGAACTCATTGGTAATGCTCTAACTTCCTTCATGCATTTGTAGATTGTGTTTCCTACATGTTCTTCTATGTTAACTGATATATTGAACTCTTGATGCCCTGACTTCCATGTTAAGCTAATATTGTTGTCATATTAAACATTTTCTAACTCCATAAGCCCAATGGATGTTTATTGACTATGTTTCAACCATTCACACTCCTTCATTTGTTTTATAGAGTTAGCCATCTAATCTTTTACTAAAATCTTTAACCTAGTGAGAGAGCCCTCTCAGGTTGAAGAGGCTAAGCCTCAGCCATAAGTTGGTTTGAAACAGTTACTCAAGGTCTTACTGATCAACAGCCTATCAAGAGAACGTTTTGTGATACAAACTAACATGGCAGTAAGACCAGCAGCAGTGGCAGAAGACAACAATCCAGTACAGGATCGAAGAAAGAGGAAATTGATGACATAATAAAGGGAGAACAAAGATGCAAAGCGAAAGTGGATTCAATATTCATGCAAGGATCTTTGACAACATAAGAAAAAGGAAGAAGAGGATACAAATAGCAGAACAAAGGAAAAGAGAAAAGAAGAGATTGCAGAACTGAGATCATAGCAAGTAGAACAAGAACCCAAGGAAGAATGGGAGCCGAGGAGGAAAGAACAGGAAGAGAAGCAGAAGCAAGAAGAAGAACAAAGGCAAGGTGCAATGACAGAGCAAACAACACCAATACAGGTTGATGAGCTAGAACAACCAGCAACTAAGGAAGAGAGTGAAAAGATGTAGGTTCACTCACCAATTCTAAACGCAAGAACTAAGTCTGTCTAGAGGTCGACAGGTACATGGAGCAGCTAAGGTGAGAGGCCACCAACAATGACTTGGATTTGAGCGTAGAAAACATGCAGAAGTACATTGGTGGTCCTACCGTAGTCAATACCATGTTGCACATGCTTCAGGATGAGTTGGACAAGGGTTCCAAGACGACATACCCACAAGCTATGGAGGCAAGAGTCCGCTATTAGAAAGACACCATCAAGAAGTTTGGGGACACCATAACACAATATCAATCTTGGTATCAGTACGTCACCGAGAAGCATCAAGTGGAGGTTGCCGAGTTGGACATTCCCCAAACTTCTGAGTCATAGTTTTTTGTCTTGTTAGGCTGTCTGTAGCCTATTTTGTCTCACATGGGTACATGTGGAAAATGTGTATTATTTGTAAATATGTTGTAAGTGAAATTTCAAGTGTCACTAGTGGAATGTAAACAATCATTATCCCTTTTTTATAAATAAAACCTCATAAATCATAGAACAGGATTTTTGGAGCCATGCTTTTGGCTAGGCTTAGGCTTAGAGAAGGCTTGGGAGTATTGTGACGAACCTTGGATTCTCCAAGGCGTAGAGCTAGTATACTTATTTAGAGGAGCAGGTGTTCTTGACTCTAATGTTCCACTCTTGGGGCTAGTGGCTGTCAATGGTGTATGTAGGGATGGAACTTTCACTTATAATAATAATAATAGAGCCAACACGCTTTCATGCATATGTTGTTATTGTAGTTGGACTATTCTGGCTGCTTTAGAAATGTATGTTGTTTAACTTATGCATTTTCTTATGAACTACTTTGTATGCAAGTGTATGAATCTTGCTGAATGTGTTTCGTTAGATTAACCCGTCACTTTGGTTTATGGACTATTATGCTGTCCATCTTGTGATGTCATTCCGCTCATGTATTCCTTTCAAGTTGCGTACTATTACAGGCTTCTAAGGGGAACACTTCCTTTCCCCCTCCGCGTGTTAGAACCACCATGCATCTCACTTGACTCGTTGCAAGGTCGCACACTTTCTTCTAACCAAAGTGATCATACTTATCTCTATGTGCTATCATGGTCAAGGCACTACATTACCACCCACTGCTGGGACTCCTACTCCAAATGGTCTGAGGTCTAGTTGGGACTTATTACTGGGGAGATCCCCTTGAATGTTGGCGGGTCCAGCACCGTCAACATTTTTGGAGCTAGAAGGAGGGACAAATGACAACCTAAGCCCTTGAAGTCTATTTGGAATTTCTGCACATCATTCATGACTTTTATCACAATCTCAACCCCGACATGTTTTTCTCATGCTACTGATTTTGATGCGTTAGTGGATGTTATAGATTACTTGTCACAACTTAAATATGATGGTGAAAGCGAAACATCCCTATTAATTCACAGATTTTCCTTTTTGGGTTTCTATGACATGAATGAAGTCCCCTCGGATGACATTGCCTATGGGTTGTTCGCTTACACATTTGAAGGGTGCATCAAGAAATGGTGTCACACATTGTTCGTAGCCTCTATACAGTCTTTCAACCACATGTTCAGAGAGTTAGGCCATGATTTCTTCTTTTATGATCGTAAAGCACTTAATGGAAAAATTTTAAAATTATGAAAAGCACATGAAAAATCTATTGCGCACTTTTATGATCATTTCTATGATTGCTATTTTGAATTTCCAGAAGATGAAGTTGACTAGAAATTTCTAACTAAAATATTTTAGTATCTTGTTCACACCTCAGAAAATACACATGAGTTAGAATCTTTCAAACCCCTCCCAACATATCTCTGTGTTAGAGCTTCTAAATCTAAGATGGATAAGGTTACTTTCCCAAGTGACCCTACGTTCCCTTCTCATCAAACAACTCTAGCTCTGTAGGATGAGGTGGGAGAAGTTGTGAACTTACCTATTGAACTGTCACCTTCTCCTCCCACCCCACCTACTCTGGATTTCTGTGTAGATTTGGATTGCAAGCCTGATGTTTGTCACGTGGTCTCAACTGCTCAGTCTCCATCCACTGGTTCCTTTGTTCATCTAGATTTTGGTGTGTTGTTTTCATCCATTCTGAATTCCACATATGATGTTCACGAGGATCAAGTTATGGACTGAGTTGGTGTGCACTATCATTTTTGATGAGTATGTGTGGGAATCTCAACAAGAAGTTGCAGTGAAGGAAGACCTCCTTCTGTCTGCACCTTGCTTGCTTTATCCTGGCATCTTTCGTGATTCTTCCATTTCTTATTCATCTTATGAAAATCCATCTTCGAATATTTCTACTTCTGATCATTCACAAAATGCATAAGGTGTTAGTTTGTCATTTGATTGTGGAGAGGACAAATATTTCTTCTCGAATCCACTCGATCTCTCATCTTTCATCTCTTGAAACACAGAGGGTATTTTTTTTTCATCAACCCCTCTCTATGATTTGTCAGATCATGAGGATTTCGATGTCCATATTGAATTTTCTGATCGGGGCTGTTGTGATCTTTTCACTCATTCACTTGAGCATGATTTTGATTCACCTACTATTGATATTTCTAAGCTATCGGCCTTTGATGATCTATCTTCTAATGAAGTGGAAACTCCTCAAGATGTTGAGGCACTTCAGCCCGAGATAATGGTTATGTCAATTTATCGTAGCCTTGAGGTCAGTTCCACTTCCAATAAAAGATTTGTTGAGCCTCCCCAAGCTCCTCATCACTCTCCTATTCATATTGAAAATCAATCTAGTTTACATTTTTTTTATCCTCCACCAGAATCACACGACCCTATCGCTCATGCATTGGAGGACTCAAATGTCGCAAGCACTGTTGCGAAACGAAAATTTTCTTCTTTCTTCATGTTTGCTCATCTGCCAAGTTCGAAGGAGTGTACATGCTTTTCATCCACACACAATGTGACACAACACCATGATACGTCTGCAGAGTGCCTTTCATGTGCTTTCAATATTTTCTTTTTTGTGGATGCATTCAAACTTTGAACATTTTGGTTTTAATTGCTTTATATTTATTGTTTGTTGGTATGCTTCAATATCTTTCTTGTTAGTCATGCCATCACCTACATGGGTTAACTAATGTGTCGGTGGCTGCATTGGAAATATCACTTCACGTGAGTTGGCCCATGCTCTGCTTAGCTTAGGAGTAGGAGTAGTGTTTTCTTTCCTGTTTGTTTTTTCTTACTTTGTTTTGTTTTTTGCTGACTTCATTCCTTTTCCTATTTGTTTATTTATCCACATGTAGGATTAGTTTCCGCATGAAACCGTGCTTGGATTCTTGAGATAAGCAGGGTGAAATACAAGAGGACTTGTACAACTATCAACACTTAGTTATCTATCTATTCCCTCTCTCTATTAAGATCTTGCATTTCTTCTAGTTAATGATACCCTGATGGAAATATGTTCCTTTCAGAGTAATTCTTGGTGAAATCACAACGCTTGCACTTTTAACTAGTATCGCCTACTCTAATTGGTTTTCTATATTCGGTTAACCCTTGTCAACTCAGTCAAGTAGAGTAAGGTGAGAGGGGAAAACCTTAAGAAGTATGTCAGAGGCATATGTAAACATCCTTCTCTCAAGGGACAACCTCTTCTTCTCTCAATAAGTCGGGATCCCTCTTCCACCTCATGAAATAAATAAGTGCCTATGCACAGTTCTTTGAAAAATGAAAAATGAAATGGAAAAAATAAAATAAAGGAAAAAGAAGAGAAAGGCTTCCTACACAGAGAGGCGAAGCAAGTAACTCCGTTGGGGAATTGTCTAGGCTCGTTGGTAGTGGAGAAATGCTTGTGTTCCTGAAGTGACTTTGTCGGGGTACTGTCCTAGCCTGCTAGCAATGGAGCAACACGAGATATGAAACTAAAACTCTCATAGTGCTAATTTTTGGTATGTTCTATGCTTAAGAGAAATTTACTTCAATTTTTCTTATTAGCCCAATATCAATATCCAAATTAGCAATCACATCAGCATGATAGTAAAATGTAGATAGAACATAAACATAAATAGTAGAAGACAAGCCAAGACAAGAGGACACACAATGTGGCACTAGCTAGGGACAAAACCCTATGTGGGGAAACCCTTGATCAAATATTATTTAGTCTTCAATAGTTTATCAGAGAGAAAAAGGTAGAGTACATTGATTTGAATTCAATACTTGACTTATCAAAATAGGAGATCTGACATAAAAATGTTTCACCATGAAAGTGTAACAATGAAGCTGTAATTATGGCACCAAGGACTGCATTTCTTAATACTAGTGAGGGCATACTTATCAGTCCTCATTATTTAACTGATTTCTAGAGCTATGGTTATCCAAGGTGATTACACCACCATGCTACTCCTTGCTAGCTGACTGATCCTCAACGCAGTACTTCTAGCCCTTAATAATGGCTCTCCCACCTCTCATTACAGTGGCATCATACAACCCTTAGAACCGGCCCGAGGCAGCTTTTCTGGAGGATTGTTCCATCCTCTATGAGCCCTTAAACAACTCCCTCTATCCACTTCCTTCTAGCAAGATACACAACCTTCTCTCAGCCCTTTAATCTTCCTAGAATAGCTTTATAACAACCCCATTTCACCCACGCTACACAACTCCTCTTGCTGTGACCCTAGGCTTCAAATTTTGGTTTTTCTCCCTCTACGAACATCACTCAAGACAGTCTCTTTTTCACACGTTGTACCTACAACAAAACATGTTGCTTCTAGGGCTTCTCTCTTGCTATCTTATGGCTCCTTCTTGCAGTGGATAGGGTCTTCCTTTGATTGCGCCTAGGGCCTTTCTGTCTGCATCTTTAGGCCTTCCTTGAATGCGGCTTGGGATTTCCTTGATTGCGGGTTAGTGCTCCTCTTAACAGCGAGTGGGAGCCTTCTTCTTGACAGTGGATTGGAGCCTCCTTTGACTGCGCATAGAAGCCTCCCTTTGACTATGATAGATGTGGAGAGGATCCTCTTTGAACAATGTATTAGGGATTGTTCTTCATTGTTGTTTATGCCTCCTTTTGCTATGGATTAGGCCCACGGCTAGGGAAATAGGGCACATTCAAGACTGTGGTTGTGGCTTCTTTATGACTGCAGCTAGGGCATGCCTAGATCTCCTTCCTTTAGAACGTGGCTAGGTCTTCTCCCTTAGTCTCCTCTTCACCTATAGCTAGGTCTCCTTCCTTTAGGACTATGACTAGGGCTTCTCCCTTAATCTCCTCTTCACCTGTGGCTAGGCCTCCTTCCTTTAGGTCTGCGGCTACGACTCTCCCTCTAGACCTCTATTTCCACCAAATGCAAACGAGTGGAGAGAGATCACAAGAGATGTGTGTCACAAATGACTAAAGGAAATCTCTATTTATAATGCAACGTTGAGGTTCAGCTGGGGTTATTTTCTTGTTGGTCGACCTTGACAAATGTCAAATAACACAAATAAATTCATATCTCCATAAATACATGTCAGAATAAGATGATCTTTAGATCAATCTTACACCTCTCGGAGAGAGGAATCCAAGAAAAATATCACCTGCCATAAATAAGATGACCCACATGGAGTTTGGCCCTGGTTTCCAATTTTAACACTCCCTCTCAACTAGGGAGAACTCCATCTGCTAATCCATCTGCCAGTCTGTAATATCTCTGCCATCAATGTAGTGGCCTGCACTGCTCTACTTTGCTATGTTGAACTATGAAGAAGAAGAAGTGATCGAGAATGTATCATACCATTCTCTACTGACCCAAAGTCAGTCCTAGATAAAAGAGAGTGTCTCATACCACTCTTACTGATCCGAAATCAGTTCCAAATAAAGAGAGTATCTCATACCACTCTTACTAATCCAAAATCAGTTCCAAATAAAGAGAGTGTCTCATACACTCTTACTGACCCAAAGTCAGTTCCAATTGATCCCAGATCAATATCATCCTAGCATAGGAAGTACTGTAGTACACGATGTGTCCATCGGTAGTACTATGGTACCTATCCTCATTTCCCTACCCATTGTCTAGATGAGAGGTACTTCACATGAGTCCCAGATTGCATGCATAGGATGTCTCAACAGGAGAAGGATGAACCACTCATCCTGCCTACATGTCGCTAGGGGTATCCCAGGGGAAGGCTGAACCACTCACCCTATACACAAAAAATCACTAGGGGAAGGTTGAACCACTCACCCTATGATTGTGTCTCAGCAGGAGAAGGATGAACCACTCTTCCTTCTTACATAGCATACCACTAGGGGAAGGCTAAACCAGTCACCCTATGGTTGCTCATCGCTCCAATAAGTACCCCATGCCCCCTAGAGCTCCTAGAGCTCAATATCCATATCATATAGGACCCTCAGGAGAGGGTCTCTCTACGACTCTTAGTAGTTTTTAGAAAGTCAAGAATTTGACCTTTCCCAGGGGCTTCATCAGAATATCAGTGACCTGCTCATCAAACCCAATGTGAAGGAGCCTTATTGCTCCTCGTTGTACCATATCCCGGATAAAGTGGTACCTGATATCTATGAGCTTCAGGAGATCATGAAACACAAGATTCTCCGACAATCGAATCCCACTCGGGTTGTCACAGAGGGTCACGGTGGTTTCCAACACGTGTCCAAACAACTCGCTAAAGAGCTTCCTCAACTAGATAGCTTCACAGGAGGCCATACTTGCAACTATGTATTCGGCCTCAGTGGTGCTCAAATCAACCGACTTCTGCTTCCTTCTCATCTAGGATATCGAAGTAGAACCCAAAGAGAAACAACACTCATAAGTGCTCTTGCGATCCACCACACTGCCTATCCAATCAGCATCAGAATAACCATGCAGCCTCACATTTCTGGTAGTGTATCTCAGTCCATGGGTGATTGTGTCTTGAAGATATCTCAGAAGATTCTTGGCACCAATCCAATGAATATGATGAGGCTTAACCATATATTGGCTCAACGTGATCACTACAAAACATATATCCAAACATGGAGAACATCAATGCTACTATGAGTTGACAAAAATCAAAGGAATTTCCCAATTGAGGTTCGGCAACACTACCACATAACCTCTTAAAGTTAAGCTCCATAAGGGTAGTCACACGCTTTTTGTCCACCATTCCAAATTCGGAATCCAACTCCCTCTTACGTTTGTGAATGAGCGGGTCTACACCTGTTAGGTCCCTATACTACTAGTGTAACCCCTTATTGTTATTAGTACAATCCACTTATTATATTGTTGTGCCCATCTAGTCCCCATATTGTTATTATTGTGCCCCATAGTAGACCACTATTGTTATTATTGTGCCCTTATATTATTATTGTTATGTCGGCTCTGATTATATTATGACCCCTTAGACTCCTATATATAGAAAGGAGGTATTGTCATTTGTATCATCCAAGAATTATTCATTTGTGTAATGTAAAGGAGGTTGCCCCCTCAAAGAGTCTTATTTCTAAGGTGTTGATCTATCTTTTCTATCTTTTTGTGAGTTGGTTTCATAACATTTGGTATTAGAGCTTTGGATTCTAGGGTTTCGCTGCTCCAAATAGGTCATGGTGGAATTTTCGATATAATTTTTTTTTGCGACATTTCAGAAGCGAAAACAAAAACCCATTTGAGAGGAAATCACATTAAACCTCCGGTCCAAATTTCATACCTTTTCTCGCTATATTTTCAGAGATATGATCTGAGGAAGTTAAGGTTTTTGTAAGCTCCAGAATTAAGCTAAAACAGGTCTACGAAGTTTCAGAATCTACAACAAAAACCCATTTAATAAGAAGTCAGTTTGAACCTCGGCTCTGAATTTCAAATCCTGTATCACTATATCTTTGGAGATATAGTCTGGGGAAGTTAAGGTTTTTGTAGACCCTTGAATTACATTCCAAATAGGTCACCATGGGAAAGTCATCATAATGGTCTATTTGAGAATCAAATTGAAATTTTGTAACAACTTACAGAAATAGGAAGGATTGTAGTTTCTTGTCTTTATTTTGTAAATCTAAATGTCAAAATAGGGACACGTGGCACTTCATACAAGTTTGCTCTACTGGAACATTATATAATCAGGTCATCTTAGGAGATTGGGCATAACGATTTCTTGGATAATCAAATTCTAATTAGACTTGCGGGGTTAAAAAGAGGACTCAGAGGACTACCGCAGGAGACAATTTCAAAACTTGGAGATCTGAAAGTACAATACAGTAATTGCAAGATTGAGCTCCTGAAATCAATAAAAGGCGATATGAGGAAGTTCGATGGAAAGGATCCAGTAAATTGGATACTACAGATGGAGCAATATTTTGATCTACATGGTGTACCACTATTACAAAAGGTATGTATTGCATCTTCATATTTAGAATCGGATCAATTTTTATAGTATAAAGGGCTTTGTTCTCATAAACAACTTGTTACATGGTCAATTTTCATGAAGGAAATGATAACACATTTTGAGGATACAAAGAGCAATACCTTCTTTAGAGAAACACCACAACAATTGGAAGAAAAAAGAGAAAAAGGGCTTTGTTACAAAGTGGAAACAAAAATAATGGCAACAAGGAATTCTACCCCTCACAACTATAAAGATGGAAGTTTTGTTTCTCCTTGCCTTCCACAACCTACAAGGGTGACACCACAAAAATTGGAAGAAAAAGGAGAAAAAGGGCTTTGTACAATTGTGATAACAAATACGTTAAAGGTCATAAGTGTTCTGAGAAGAAAATATTTTACATTGATTGTGGAGAGGAGGAAGAAAAGGATCAAGAAATGTCAAAAGAAGAGTATATACACCAGGAACCAACCCCAGAGAAAGAAGAAATGAATCCGACCATATCTTGTAAAGCATTGGAAAGAATTACAACTCCTAAAACTCTCAAGATAGAAGGACATATCAAGAAGAAAAAGGTTCAAGAAGTGAAAGATCACATCAAGAAAGAAGAAATGAATCTGAACATATCTTTTAAGTCATTGGATGAAATTACCACTCCTCAAACTATTAATATAGAAGGACATATCAAGAAGAAAAGTGTTCAAGAATTTAAAGATCACATTGAGTCTCAAGAAATCAATCTGACCATATCTTGTAATGCATTGGAAGAAATTCCCACTCCTCAAACTATCAAGATAGAAGGACATATAAAGAAGAAAAAGGTAAGAGTGTTGATTTATTCGAGCAATACCCATAATTTTATTAATTGTAAGATAGCCAAGGAATTGAATTGCTTCCTATATCCAGCACCAGAGTGTCAAGTGAAGGTTGCAAGTGGAGGAACCATAAATTGCTCTTGAAAGTGCCATAATATCAAGCTATCCATGGGAGAATATGTATTGAATAGCCCAATGCTTTCCATTCCAATGGGTGGTGCTGATGTTTTACTAGGAGTCCGATGGCTACAATCTTTGGGTACGATAGCTTTTAATTTTCAAGAACTTTTCTTGAAGGTTTTTTGGGAAGGAAAGGAAGTTGAATTGAGGGGTATCGAAGGAAAACCTAGAAAGATAATCAACTCTAACAGCATGACAAAGCTTCTAAATAAATAACAACGGGGAGAAATTGCACAATTATGTTCACTAGAGGATCCCACATCGAAATCGTGTATTTCTACAGATCTCCAAAATGTTTTGGACAATCATTCCAAGGTATTTGAGACTCCCAAAGGCCTTCCACCTATTCGTGATCATGATCATGCTATTCACTTGATTCCACAAAGTGTTCCTACAAACATCAAGCCTTACATATATCCATATGCCTAAAGGAGTGGGAACTCATTCAAAAGTTGCAAAAGATCCCATTTCAAACAATATTGTGAGAACTTGACAAGGAAGGAAAAATCATATTCGAACCTGAAGCAGTCATAGAACCGAGAAATCAAAAGCTATGAAATAGATCAATTTCAAAGTATCTCATCAAGTGGAAGAAATTATCCACTGAAGATTCCACATGGGAGGACAAGAATTTATACAGAAGCATCAAGAACTATTCAAGCATTGAGGACAACACTTTTTGAAGGAGAGGGGCATGTTAGGTCCCTATACTACTAGTGTAACCCCTTACTGTTATTAGTACAACCCCCTTATTATATTTTTGTGCCCATGTAGTCCCCATATTGTTATTATTATGCCCCATAGAAGACCACTATTGTTATTATTGTGCCCTTACATTATTATTGTTATGTCGACTCTAATTATATTATGACCCCTTAGACTCCTATATATAGAAAGGAGGTCTTTTTAATTGTATCATCCAAGAATTATTGATTTGTGTAATGTAAAGGAGGTTTCCCCCTCGAAGAGGCTTATTTCTAAGGCGTTGATCTATATTTTCTATCTTTTTATGAGCTGGTTTCATAACAGCACCTGTCAGAAAGAGGTCATCCATATAAAGCACCAGTATGAGAGATCTATCATCTTCAACCTTAAAGTAGAGGTTTAGATCGGCTTCACTCCTAGTGAATCCCAACTTCATCAGATCACTATTGATCCTCTCATACCAAGTCCGGGGTGTTTGCCTCAAACTATAGAGAGATTTCTTCATCCTGATTATATGAGATTCCTGATCATGAACCTCAATCCCCTCGAGTTGTTCCACATCTATCGTCTTGCTATTACTTGTAATATTTCCCTTGGTACATCTCGGACATATACCTTCACGCTCTTCTTTGAACTCGGGCATCCCTGTCACCATATATCTCACATGAAGATGGGAAAACCTCTGGTGCCTTAGTTCAGATTGAGGAGATGTATCACAAGACATGGTCCCCAATGGGCTTCCTGCAACTTGATACAAAGTGCCAATCTTGAACCCAAGAGTAAAATCATCTTTAAAATTCCTTTTCCAAACATGTACCTTTCCATCGATGAATGCCACCTTGTAACCTTTATCTTCCATTGTCGAAAAGGATACTAAGTTTTTTTTGAGTTCAGGTACATATATAACTTCTTGTAAATGAGAAGTGTTACCCTAATTCAATTGAAGAGTAACATTCCCTACACCCTTTACAAGATGAGTGGCATCATCTCGAAGAATAATCTCCAAGTTTTTTTCCTTCTCTATCATATTAGAGAGATATTCCTTGTATCCGTTGAAGTGCGTTGAAGCACCACTATCAATAAGCCAATTTACCAAAGTGTCTATAGGAGAGGTAGTGGAGAGGGATGATATAAGATAATACTCATTTTTCTTATCAAAAACAACATTTGATTCTTCATACATGGAGTTCCTTGCTTTCTTGGAGGGTCGACCATTTCCTTGATGTCCTGCATTCCATTTTCCTTTGCCATTGTACCTGTCATTCCTCGATCATTGTTGTTGAAGTAGCTCCTGGAATGATTTTTATCATCATCATGTGATGTGTTCCTTCTATTTGGACACTCCCTTGCATAGTGGCCAAACCTATTTCAAGAAAATCATCTACCTTTCCTTCCTCTCTTAGTTCCAAGATTTCCATTGAAATGACCTTTAGACCCTACATTATTTCTTCTTTTGGCATGAGCGGAGAAATAAGTGGGGTTGCCTTTATTAGAAGGAATTTTTTGTTCCACCATTCTTGTTTCTTATTGAATGCATATTGACATCAATTCTTCAAATCTCAGAATTTGGTTATTATTGAGAATAGTGGTTCTAAATATATACCACTCGGGAGGGTTTCCTCCAAGGGTAGTGATAGTAATTTCTCTATCAGATATGATTTCTCCAATCGATAGAAGATCATTATTGATCTCGATTATCCTTAAGAAGTAGCATTGAGTATCCTCGTCCTTGCCCTTCTTAATATTCTTCAACTTATTTTTGAGGAACAAAATTTTATTTGCATCACTAACATTGAACATGCTTACCAATCTATCGTAGATCTCCTTGGAGGTGTTTAGATCATAGATGTGGGCCACCAAATGCTTGTCAATGGAATATTTGATAATCTTCTTCACCTTGGCTTCTCCCTTGGTGTACTTGTTGTTTGTGGCAACCGGTGCATTTGATGGAGGATCAGGGATTTTACCCTTCACATAATCCAACACTTTTTTTTCTTCCAATGTCAGATCAAGAGACATCTTCCATCTGTGATAGTCATACTTTTCATGGAGCTTGTATTCAACCGAGAAGTGGGATGAGGAACCCGTTGAGCCTTTTGCCCTTTCCAACTATCTTCAGTGGTTCCTCTTTCACTCTTGCTTGGGCTTTGTCTTCACCTTAGCTCTGATACCATGTTAATTTTTAGTATGTTCTATTCTTAAGAGCAATTTACTTCAATTTTTCTTATTTGCCCAATATCAATATCCAGATTAGCAATAACATTAGCATGATAGTAAAATGCAGATAGAACATAAACATAAATAGTAGAATACAAGCCAAGACAATATGACACAAGATGTGGCACGAACCAGGGACAAACCCCAATGTGGGGAAACCTTGATCAAATCTTCTTTAGTCTTCAATAGTTCAATAAAGACAAAGAGATAGAGTACAATGATTTGAAGTCAATACTTGACTTGTCAAAATAGGAGATATGACATCAAAAATATTCACTGTGAAAGTGTCACAATGAAGTTGCAATTCTGGCACCAAGGACCGCAGTTCTGAATACTGGTGAGGGCATACTTATCAATCCTGATTCTTTAACTTATTTCTAGAGCTATGGTTCTCCAAGGTGATTACACCACCATGCTACTCCTTGCTAGCTAACTGATCCTCAACGCATTACTTCTAGCCCTTAATAATGGCTCTGCCCACCTCTCATTACAGTGGCATCATACAACCCTTAAAACAGGCCTAAGGCAACCTTTCTAGAGGATTGTTCCATCCTCTATGAGCCCTTAAACAACTCCTTCTATCCTCTGACTTCTATAAATATACACAACCTTCTCTCAACCCATCAGTCTTCCTAGAATAGCTTTATAAAAACCCCATTTCACCCATGCTACACAACTCTTCTTACTGTGACTCTATGATTCAAATTTTGGATTTTCTCCCTCTAAGAATAACACTCAAAACAACCTCTCTTTCACACGTTGTACCTATATAAAAAGACATTTCTTTTAAGGCTTCTCTCTTGCTGTCATATGGATCCTTATTGTAGCAGCTAGGGTCTCCCTTTAATTGCGGCGAGGGCCATCCTATCTACGTCTTTAGGCCTTCCTTGACTATGGCTTGGAATTTCCTTGACTACGAGTTAGTGCTCCTCTTGATAGTGGATTAGAGCCTCCTTTGAGTGCACATAGAAGCCTCCCTTTGACTGCAACTAGCTGCAGATAGGAGCCTTCTTGAACAATATATTAGGGCTTGTTATTCACTACTGATTGGGCCTCATTTTGTTGCGGATTAGGCCCGCATCTAGGGCACTAGGGAACCTTCAAGACTATGGCTATGGCTTATTTATGACTGCAACTAGGGCATGGTTAGATCTCCTTCCTTTAGGACTATGGCTAGGACTTCTCCCTTAGTCTCTTCTTCACCTGCGACTAGGTCTCCTTCCTTTAGGAATGTGGCTAGGGCTTCTCCGTTAGTCTCCTCTTCACCTACAGCTAGGTATCCTTCCTTTAGTACTGCGGCTAGGGCTCTCCCTCTATACCTCTCTTTCCACCAAACCTAAACAAGTGGAGAGAGATCACAAGAGATGTGTGTCACAAATGACTAGAGGACACGTCTACTTATAATGAAACGTTGAGGTTGAGTTGGGGTTATTTTTTGGCTGGTCAGCCTTGACAAATTGTCAAATAACACAAATAAATTCATATCTTCATAAATACATGTCGGAATCGGATGATCTTTAAATCAGTAATACACCTCTAGGAGAGAGGAACCCAAGAAAAATATCAGATTCCATAAATAAGATGACCCACATGGAGTTGGTACTAGTTTCCAATTTTAACAGATAGTCTATATTACTTGTGCATGAATATACCCCTCATACCCAAGAGAAACAACTCAGTTGACTTGGCTTGGTATGTGTGCTGTCGATAAAGAGAATGGTAGGGGATACATCGAAGAATCGATCAATACTTCAAGAAGAGCTAGACTCGCTTTGCACGAGACAAGGTCCATACAAAGAGTTGGAGTTCTACTAGTGTGTCACCAATGTTGTAGCGGCTAAAACCAAGTAGATTTTTTTTTCATTTCAATCATTTGCACACAACCACCCTCGGTTTGGTGTCGTGCTTATTTTCGTGATATATTGTTGGCCTACACATATTTTCGTGCATGCACTTGTGTTATTTTTAATAAAACATCATCATGCAAAATGAATAGAAGTTGTGGTAGAAGTTTATGTCCGCTGATGTGTTTATTTAGGTTATCTCACTACATTTGTTGTGAGCTTATTTAATAATATGTTGTTTTCCAGCTTTTATATGAAAATTTGCTATACAAAATTAGTTTAATTAAGATTTATGTAGGTATGGTTTCAATTTATGTTTGCATATATTTGATAATAGTAAGTCATACACTTAAACTCTTTATACACCCTCATATTTCGGAGTATTAATTATTTCACAATAAGCATTATCAAGGTTGTTAAACAATGATTTCAGTTTATTATTTTCATGAAGAGTATTGTCTTTGTTCTTTGTTCATACGGACCTGGTCTCATCCACATTACTTATACGTCAGTATTTTCATGTAAATTTAGGTTTTAACCCTGTACAAAAATTACCTGCATAATAATTCTAAAAAACATAAAATAAACAATGACGTGAACATGAAACATAAAATATATATATATATATATATATATATATATATATATATATATATATATATATATATATATATATATATATATATATATACATAGAGACTTCCCCTGGATCCCAAAACCGAGACTACCAAATTGTATTTTCATTATGGTCCTTTCAATGATACAATACCTATATACATGCTGAAGCATTCATAAACTCCAATCCATTAAGCCTGGATTAGAACATTACCATAGTACCCTTGACTGGATCTACCAAATACCATGGGTAGAAAACCATCATGCCAAAAAATGTGCGCAAAGCCCATGCATAAAACCCTAGGTAGATTCGCCCAGTCTGCATCAACAAAGTTATGGATGTACATAACTCTTTCCAATCTTGATCTTCCTTGGTAGCACTAACCATAATCACTGGTGCCACGCAAATACTTGAAAACCCGCTTCACTGTTGTCCAATTCTCCTTCCCTAGTTTTGACATAAACCTGCTCAATACTCCCACTCCATGTGCAATGCCCTGTCTAGTACAAACCATTGCATACATCAGGCTACCAACTGCACTTGGATATGGAACACGAAACATGTCCGCTTCCTCTGTTTGTGTCTGGGGACATTGTTTAGTAGATAAATTTACACCTACAGGAGTAGGAACCTTCATCGGTTTACTATCTTACATATTAAACCTCTGTAATATTGGCTCAACATACTTTCTTTATTTTAACCAGAGCTTCCTTTTTCCTTGATCTCAATTAATTTCCATTCCCAAAATAGATTTTACAACGCTAAGATCCTTCATGTCCAATTTGGAGGAGAATTGGGTCTTCAAATCTTGGATAATTTATTTTTCATTTCCAATCAACAACATATCATCCACATACAAGACCAAATAAATAACACTGACACCTATTAATTTAAAATACACATAGTGATCTACTTTTCTCTTTGTGAAGCCAAGTCCCTAAATATATGTATCAAATTTCTCATAGCACATCCTTGGTGACTATTTTAACCCATACCAGTTCTTTCTTACCCTTCATTGCAAAGCCTTCAGTTTTCTTCATGTAAATCTGTTCTTCCAGATCCCCATGAAGAAATGTTGTCTTAACATCCACTATTCTACCTTAAAATCAAAAGCAACAACAACTTATAAAAGTAATCTAATAGAATCTACCTTGGCAATAGGAGAAAAAATATCACCAAAATCAATTCCTGGCACCTAGGAATAACCTTTCTCTACCAACCGAGCTTTGTATGTCTCTACCTTGCCTCTTGCATTCTTCTTCTTCTTAAATACCCATTTTCTTCCAATGGGTTTCCTTCCAGTTGGCAATTCCACCAGATCCCAAGCCTCATTTTTGTCCAAAGATCCCATTTCATCAACCATGGCCTCTTTCTAGATTTTTCCATCCTCTGAATCTACTACCTCCCTGACAATTCTGGGATCATCATCAGCAATAGATAAAACAAAATTTGAATAGAAATTAGATGAACTATACCTTTCTCACTGCCTTCTTTCTCTAAATGATATTCTCATTGCTGGAGTTTTTGGCTCCTCATCTTCTGATTCCTGTTCTAATGTAGAGTCTGATTCTTCCTCCTTTAGTTCAAACTCTATCTTCTCAAGTTCCTTTGGTAGGAATTCACATTTAATAACATCTTTCACCTCTCTAAATACCACGTCTCGACTGTACACAACCTTCCTTGTTTCTGCGTTCCAAAGCTTATAACCTTTTAAGCCATCCTTATACCCAATTAAGATGCACCTTTAGATTTACTATCCTAGGAATCAAGTTCTACATTACAATTAAAATTAAATATAGAATGGAAATCATTAAAGAACTATGGAAAATTGATCTCGATTTTAGGAATCTAGGGAAAACAATTTGTTCATTTTTTTTATTATATTAAGAAGGATATAGAAAATGATTGAAACTTCATTAATAATGAGTTTCCAACCTTTGTGAACAATATTATCTTACTTAGTGAGTTCCAAAGGACACAACATAGCCTCCTAGAGCATAAAAGACTAAATCATATCAAAGCTAGTTGGTCTCCTATATTTAATATGTTAGAAGAGGCTATTGTTGATTGCACAAATGTTGATAGTAAACGAAGCAATAGCTTTTTCAAAGCAATTCAAGTTGTTGATGACATTAATGGCCCTCACTTGATTATAAACTTTATGCTTATCTCTAAATATATTTTACATGAAGAGATATAGATTATAAAAACTTCATTGGGTTAGAAATTAGACAATCTGACCAATTTATCAGAAGATGCATTAAACAATGGTTAGTTACATTTGTAAATTATAATGAAAACTAGTTAGCTACAACAACACAGTTGCAAGAATATATCTGGAGTATTTACAAGGAGATATTTGACTTACATGTCAAGCAAGACATAACGGTTCCTCAAATGATAGAATATATTTAAGAATGGCCAAAGAAATAACTGAAAGATATAGTTAGTTTGCAAAAAATTTCAAATAGTTAGATTAACAACATCTCTCAAGCCATATAATGGAGCATCTTCTTCAACACAAAATAAAGTACCTTGAAATCATTTTTGTGAGTAGAAAAATCCTTTGAAGCATTTCCCCTCTTTCTTCCCATTATTTTTTCATCCAAATTTCTTTATTCTTTCTTCACATCATTTAAGCTTATCCTGAACTGTAGATATTTCTTTTTCTTTAGGAATCTTAAATATTTATTGGTCCATTGGAGCCCAATACTAGTCCCCTTATGGGTGAATGCAATTACTTTTACAATATTAGGTGTCAAGATTTTGAAGAGTGCTTTAGGTGCCTAAAATTTCTAAGACTTTAAAATTATAATTATTTTTTATTCTTGCAAAGAGATCCCTTTCAAGAAATCTATTCATTTGTGATTCTAAGACTTATTTAAAGCAATATAAATCTTTTTAATGCTTTCCTATGCCTTTTATTATTTCCATGAATCAAGTTATTCTATAGCTCTCTGAATGTCTGGACCATTATTATTTTGTCTTTATCTATTATCTTGCTTCAATAATGCTTAGCTCATGAATGTTGAATGGAATAAACATGATTGGTTATATTTTCTTTATATTTATACTTTTGCTATATGTTTGGTTACAATTCCTTGTCCACTCACATGAATATGATTTGAATGTATATTATTTATTTATTTATACATATATTAGAAATTTGAGTGTGATGAAAAGATGACGACTAGCTCTCAAAAACTGAAGAGGAGCTTATTTCTTATCCCTATGAGGTTGACTTCCTTTCTTAACCAGAAAAAAGGATCAACAAGGACCTACAGAAGGGCGAGAGGGAAGAGAGGGCTTGTAAAGTGTTGAGAGGGCATGTGAAAGGTTGAGGGGGATGAGAGGTATTTTGTATGATGAGAGGGCTAAGAAGGCTTATGGAGGTCCAAGATGGCATGGGCAAGAGAATTGAGACACGTTGTGGCACGAGACATTGAGAGATATTTTCTCTCAAGTAAGAAAGCTATTTGCATGAGAAATAGTACAAGATTTCTATGAGTGAGATACTTATTTATACTAAGTCCAAAGAAAGAGAACAAAGAAGCAAAGGAGATCAAAATCAAGGATAGATCTAGGGCTTGATCTACTGCATCAGATCCAAGGGAATTGTTGTATATGTAATTTCCTCGAGAGACATTCTCCCTTGTATAAGAGCCCTTGATTCTTGTTGAAGGACTAATAAGAATTGTGATTTGGGCTTAAATTTTATGCTTATTATGCATGATCTAATTATTGGTTTTATAAGTTTCTCTTATTGGGCGCAACCCAACTTGACCTAGATTTTAGCAAAGACTTCGCATTTTGTGGGGCGGAGCACACAGTGGAGAAGAAGAGCACATTTTTAGGAATTAAGTATAACACGCAGTGTCATAAGGTCTTTAGGTTAGGTCGAAGCCCCTCCTTTTTGTAAAAGCACGTGATTTTGTAAGGGATCAATGGTTTTGAGACCATAGTTGGTTGCTTTAGGGAGTCGATGGTATTTGGATAATGGTATTTTGATGATGTAACCCTATAATGTAATAGTATATATAGGGTAAAATAACAAGAAGAGAATCATTGAATTGATCCAGATCAATGTTATGGGAAAATTATTGTGATCTGTAATTTGGTAGAGAAGGCGAGGCTCTGTAGCTAAGTGTGCAAAGGACAAAATATGCAACTGATTTTGCAGACAACCTGCAACTTAGTGTGCAGGTCAAGAACTGTCTGTTGTTCAAAGATTTATTATATTAAGCAACAGTTCTTGTGGACATATCATTACACTGGGGTGAACCATGGTAAATTGGTGTTTTGATGTGTATATTTTCTTATTATCTATTGTAGAGTAACAATTATTACAATTGCATTTTACTTCAGAGGAAAATCAGCTGAATGACTTGGGACGAGTCACATGTGAGTGTTGGGGGCCTTTTGGGCACAACCGAACTTTGCCTAGATTTTGGCAAATACTCCGCATTTTGTGGGGTGGAGTAAGCAATAGAGTGCATAGTGGAGTGCATTTTGAGTAATTAAATATACCGTGTGGTGTCGTAAGGGCTTCGGGGTGGGTCGAAGCCCCTATTTTTTTAAAAGCGCGTGATTTTCTAAGGGATCAAGGGTTTTGGGACCATAGTTGCTTGTTTTAGGGAGTCCATGGTGTTTGGAGCATGGTATTTTGATGATGTAACCCTACAATGTAATAGTATATATAGGGTAAAATAACAAGAGGAGAATCATCGAATTGATCTAGATCAGTGTTATGTGGAAATTATTGTGATCTATAATTTGGTAGAGAAGGCAAGGCTCTACAGCTGAGTGCATAGAATCCTGAGTCTGCAATTGACTGCATAGACAGCCTGCAACTTACTGCACAGGCCAAGAAATGTTTGTTTTTCAAAGATTTATTATATTAAGCAACAATTCTTGTGGATATAGCCCTAAACTAGGGTGAACCATGATAAATTGGTGTTTTTATGTGTATATTTTCTTATTATTTCTCATAGAGTAGCAGTTATTATAGTTGCATTTTACTTTAGCATAGTGATGGTTTATATGGCATGTGTAAGTGATTAATCTAACAGGGCGAAGTGATTTATAAGTAATAAGAATAAGATAACATAATAATACCACATCTCCCAATCCCTCAACACTGTAGAAACCTGGTTCTACTTCCTCCCATAGTCACTTCGGGTGAAGTTGCAATTTGCTTGCAGGTCATTGCCGAAAGGGCTAGTTATTAAGCATTTTGTTAGTGTACAGTATAAATTGAACCTGGGTCAGTCCATACAAAGACAACACCTCTATGCCAAATTTATTTCTGCTTAGACATATTAGTGTGTTTTAGTTCATTTGATGTGTAAAATTTAATATAAAGTTGTTACCATATATTGTGTGTTTGCTTGCATGCGTGTGTGTGCATGTGTACATTTGTGTGTGTGTGTGGACACTGAGTTTGGTGCCCAAAATATAACAAAACTATCAACACTTCATAGATTAAGGTGAATATATGTTTGTGTTGGTTCTCTCTCACACACATAAATTTAATTATATTAATCTAATTTTTTTTGCAATGTTGTTTTCATGTTATATTGAGTTATATTATGAATCCCCTACATTATCTCCTCCCTCATCTCAATAAAAAGAATAATATAAAAAATCGCCACCACAATAATAATAATAATAAACTGAATTAGCATAGATCCATATTTTGCCTCTTTTTATTGTTTATCTCCTCCCATTCTTGATAGATATGGGGTTAAGATGGATTTACACTATGTTACTAAGAGAAGAGATAAAATTTACAACAAAATATGGATGAAATGTATAACATAACACTAACAAACTAAAATTAAATGATAGTTGAGATCCTTAATGTAAAAGTGATTTTTTTTTACCATAATCATAAATAGTATACTCATATTACCAATCTTTCTTTTTTTTCATTATTGAGTCATTTTTTCATGATTTATAAAGTATTTGCAATAATGTTCGGGAAATTTGGAAAAATTCTTAGAAAGATAAGAGATTCTTTTCTTTTTCCTTATAAGATAGTGATGCCAATGTCATTGCCAATAAAGTTGTATTGTAGCGGCTACAAGTACCCTCCAAAATTTTTCCTTAGCTTCATTTTGGAGCCTTCCTACCAACCTTTCACAGCAGCATGCCTTTCTTCGTCAAGTACACAAGCTTCAGTGTTTTTCTTGCAGAAAGGAAGCCTGTCTATCAGAGCTTGATGCATCCCCCTCACAAGCTGTTTGTTTGGACTTGGTCTAGCTATAGGCTAGGTAGCTCCCTCAAGAAATTGCGCAATTCTGAAGGGAAACCAGCCTTCCCTCCAGAATTTACACAATTCAGTGTGGCAGCCTGTTGGGCTCCAGAATTGCACAATTCTGTCAGTTAGGCTTGATCTAGAAAATTGCGCAATTCCTCCCAACAGGGTTGGTTAGCCTAGAAATTGCACAATTCTGGGTAGTAGTCAGTTGCTCTACCTAGAAATTGCACAAATCTCCTAGGTAACCAGCTCAGCCCCCTTCCAGAAATGCACATTTTCTCCCAACAGTTGAGAAGTCTCTTGCATGTGCAATTGAGTTGACCGGTTCCCTCCAGGACCGAGCAAAATTGATTTGCATGCATGGGGTTCTTCTCCAAAGGAAGCATGCAATGGCATCCCTTGATTCAAGGATCTACTTTTAGCAGCTGGAGGTTGCATGCAAGGATCATTTTTAGAAACCTCCCACCAAGTGTCACTCTTCCTAGATTTGTGGCATGCGCATCACATCTTTGATTTTATCAAAAATCATGAACTAGATGTTGCAGAGATCATTCCTCACATAAACCTTGCACCTTTGACATCCCACATCACATCTAGGAGTCGTCGACACATTCAACTCACTTGTTTTGGGGTAAGCCCGCCTTCCATGTCTTGTGTTTCATTTCTGGCGCTTTTTGTGTTTCGCTTCACATGAATGTTGTTCGCTTGATTTCAGTGAGTGCTTACTATCATTTTGATACATACTAACTTGTACTAGCACCATTTCAGTTTTTGTTAACATCTCACTGTTGTCGCATGCATGGAATTGTTTTTTAGGAACGGTCACGGATTCAGCGACTCGCCTCACCCACATGCATGTTGTTCCTTTTTTTGAATCTATCATCCACTATTTGCATGCATGATCATTCACTTATGTTTACACTCAATATCGCCATGAATTCACATTCACATTTGTTTTTAGTCACCTTTCGGTTGGTCTGGGAAGCCTTGGCTCAGACTTTACCTCACCAAGATAACATTACGCAATCCTAAGAGGGAAGGCTCTGTCTTCCTCTCAGGAAATGTGCATTTCTTCCTAGTGACTATCCTCCAGTCTTGCATTGCGTAATTCTGAGGGACAGTGACTGCTAGCCCAGAAAATTGCCCAATGCAGTCACTTAGCCCACCACCATT
Source organism: Pinus tabuliformis (assembly GCA_031772625.1). Classification (NCBI taxonomy): domain Eukaryota; kingdom Viridiplantae; phylum Streptophyta; class Pinopsida; order Pinales; family Pinaceae; genus Pinus; species Pinus tabuliformis. The sequence continues at coordinate 446,575,760 of CM062809.1, read as the reverse complement.
TACAACTGAGATTGCTCATTGTGCAATTCAATCAGTCAACAACTAGACTAGACTATGCATTGTGCAGTTCCAACAATCATTTAGCCTCCCAACAACCCAGACTATGCCTTGCGTAGTCTTGGAAGTCAGTCTCCTGACCTCCCAGCGGAAATTGTACAACCTTCATGATCGGTCACAGAGGTATGTTGAAAGTTAGTTCTCAAGTTCATTATGGTTTTCTACTGACATATTACTTTCCATGAGTGTTTCCATGTCTCCATCTATCGCAGGTGTTCATCTGCCTCTCAGTAGTATGGGTACAATGGTTTTCAAGAGAGAAGAGTCGAAGACACCATTCAGATCACACTTGGGGATGTCACCGATCAAGTGTCTATGGACTTGCCTACCCACGAAGACACCAAGTTGGTTGTAGATAAGGACATCAAGATATGATGGCAGCAGCATCATGAACATCAGCTGAAGGAAACATACCAGGTGCAACGAATGCAAGAGGAAGGTTGTTGACAACATAGAGGCAGAACAAAGTTGCAAGCTCAAGCAGATCCACTGTGGATGAAATAAACTTTGGAGACTTAGGCTATACGGTGATGACGCGACATCAAGATCCCATGAAGATAGATAATGGAACAAAGAAGGAGTTGCATGTGTTGAAGCAGCAACTCAAGGCAGAATGCGAGTTGTACAGACAAGCGAATGAGTTGTAGTAGGAACAAAAACAACAGGGGGCGCAAGATGCACTCCCAGATGAAACTATGCCTGTACAAGTTAAAGATCCATCCCAGCAGCTAGCACGGAGTAGACATGGTGAGAAGTGTTGTTGATTACATGCAAGGGAACTCAAGAACATGCATGTCATTGTGCGCATGCATGCGATCCAACCCATTCAACACACTCACCGAGGAAAAGACAAGAAGCAAGTCCAACTGGAGCTAAACATGTAGTTGACAGTTGATCCGTATGACCACTAGCACACACTGGTAGATCAAAACGAACACTATGCATTAGTGTGTTGCCAGTTCGGCTACACCAAAAGGACCATGCACATGTTAGCAGATGAGTTGGATGGAGGAGACATACCAATGCACCCGGATGCAATGGAGGTAAGAGTTCACTTCAGCAAGATGTCACCATGATGCACATGCACACCATCATGGACAACCAAGCTTGGCATCAGGTCAGCAGCTTCACCATCACAAGCATGTCAAAGAGTTGGTCTCACCATAATGGACTGAGTGTCAGTGATGTCTTGCATGGCTTGCTCAAGCCATTTTGTCCCACATGACCACATGTGCATTGTAATGTAACGTCTTTTCAAGTGGAAGTTCAAGTATTGATAGTTCGCTGTAACAGTCATAGAGTAGATGAAGAGTCATTAGGGTAGATGAACTATCACCAAGGGGAATGTCAAGGATCACCCCACCCTTTGCTATAAATAGAACCTCATAACTCATTATAAAGGCTTTTGGTCAGCCAAGATTCTGATTAGACTATCTTAAAGAGATATTGGATAGTATTGTAATGAGCCTTGGCTTCTTCACTGCGCAGAGCTAGTACATCTCTTTGGAGGAGCAGGCGGTTGTGGCTGTAACATTCCACTATTGGAACTAGTGGTTGGACATGGATGTATTGTATGACTGGAACTTACACTTCTTAATATAATGATCCAGCACGTTTCATGCATATCTTGTATTGTATTCTATGCTATTTGGTTTACTCTAAATGATATATGTATTTGTTTTCTTGTGCATGCATATATGGACTATTCTATACAAGTATGTATGAATATTTCTAAAATGTGCTATTGGTTTAACCATCACGTTGCATTGCTTGCTAACTTGCTTTCTAGCTTGTGATGCATCTTTGCTCGTGTGCTCCCTTCCAGGCCGCGTACTATTACCTGTTTCCAAGGGGTGCACTCAACTCACCCTTAGTGTGTTAGAACCTCTCATGCTCCTTCCTTGTCTTACTGTAGTTGTCACACCCTTTCTACCGACAGAGTTATCTTACTTGCCTCTGTGCGAAATCATAGTCAAGGAATTATCGTATGACCCACTGTTGGGACTCCTACACCAAACGATCTGAGGTAAAATTGGGACTTCTTACCAGCGGGAGCCCTTGACATGTTGGCGGGTCCAGCACCATCAACATTTCTGGCACTAGAGGGAGGGGCAGATGACAAGGCGTGTCCTCTCATCCTGTTTTGAACCTTTTCATATCTATCATGGATTCTTGTACTCTTCTCTCTCCATGTTGTTTTTTTGAATCATGAAGATATCACCATCACGAGGGAGTTTTTCGATCACTTTTCCACTTACATGTATGATGGTGAAGGCGAAGTGGCCTGGCTTGAGTTCTTACATGACTTTCTTTCCATTCTTTAGAAGGAAGATCGATGTTCTAATGAATAGGACATCTTATTTCTTGCATACACACTTCACGAATCTCCACTTTGATGGCTGTGTAGCCTACCGGCTGACAGTGTGCACTCATTTGAGCACTTCTGTGATCTCATTGAAGACACTTTCTATCATTTTGATCTAGACCATCTTGACAAAAACTTGTTACAACAACGAAAGGCTCCACATGAATCGACTATGGATTTTTGGCAGTGCTTCCGTGCCTTGCAGTTTCAAGATCCGAAGAGCCAGATGAAAATTTTCTATCTTTGGGACTAATTCGATTACTGTGTCAAGGAATATGCTCGTCCCAAGAAGAAGTTTGAAATCAGGCGTCATTGAACATTCTTCAGTGATGGAGTTGCATAGCCACAAACAGAGGCGGTTACCATCACAAGTGATTGTCTGCCATCACCTCATCAAACAACTCCACCACCTTAGAGTGATGTTGAAGATCGTGCTCACACACCTGTTTAGCTATCACATCCTCCCAACATCACTTCACTTAATTTTCGCACAGAGTTGGTTGTGTGTCCATCGAGTTTTCATATGCATTTTGTTCCACAAACTCCATCCTCGCACTCGGTTGTTCCTCCAGATGATACTGTCTTGTGTTCTTCCATTCTAGACTCTACACTTGTTGTGAACGAGGAACAAGCCACTGACAGAGTTGGTCTTTCACAACCAACATGTGTTGTCATTCATGAAGAATATGAGTGGGAGATTGAGAATCAACACTCGGTGAAGGATGACTCCCTTCCCTCCAAGTCTCCTCCATTCTTTCTTGACTTCTTTGGTGAACCTACCATCCAAGATTTCACATTTGTATCTTCATCCATAGATGCACCCATTGTTGATCACTCGCCGACACACCGGATGTCAGTCCATCATCCGACAACGGATAGGATGAGTTATTCATTGAAAATCCACTTGTTATTTCATTTTCCTTTTTCGGAAACACAGAGGATGAATCTATCCACTTTTCATCTACCCCTCTATTTGATTCATCAGATCATGAGGATGTCGATGAAATCATTGATTTTTTTTTATTGTGGCTATCGTGATCCATTTACTCCTATATTTGATCACGATCATGATCATATCGCAGTTGATTTTTCGAAGCCACCGGTCTATGATGATCTATCTGACGATGAAGTTGAAACACCCAAGACTGTCGAGGCACTTCAGCCCAAGCTGATGGTTATGTCAGGACCTCGCTCTCTTAGGGTTAGTCTCACTTCTGTTTAAGAAATTGTTCCATCACCCAAGGCTCCTCATCACTCATATGTATTCATTGAAGATCAATCTCACACACAGATCATACTTCCTCCACTCAAACTACACGATCCTATCACTCATACATTGGAGGAATCTTACATTGCAAGAACATGTGCATGACACAAGTTGTCTTTGTTTCTTTCATTTGCTTGCATGCCAGAGTGAAGAATGTGTTTATGCTTCAAAGCTGCATGCAGTGTCGCACAACACCATGGTAAATCCACGGACTGCTCTTCATGCACTTGCACTCACTTATGTCTCGTACGCACCTTGAAACATGAAGTGTGGTTGTCTTCATTGTTATATCTTTCTCGCTTGTTGGTTCGCACAACTGGGTTTCTCACAGACCAAGCATTCACCAACATGGGTCAACTAACGCACTAATGTCTACATTGGAAATATCACTTCACATGATCAAGCCCATGCACCATTAGTTTAGGAGTAGGAGTAGTGTTTTCTTTCAGTTAGTTTGCTTGCATTCTTGTTTGCTTACTTGTTTGTTCTCTTGTTTGCTTGCCTTCTTGTTTGCTTACTTTTATTTTTCTTTTTCTTCTACTTCTGCTTTGCTTTGTTGTTCATTTGTTTTCTTTTTTTCTTCGTAGGTTAGTTTTGCATGAAACCATGTATGACTTTTGAAACAAGTTGGGTAAAGTACAAGAGGCCTTATGCAACTATCACTACTTGGTTATCTGTCATTCTGCCTTTGCATGAATAAGTTGTTACTTTTAGTCCATGGTACATTGAAGGAAAATATGTATTGTGCGAAATGAACCTTGGTGAAAACACAACGCTTGCATGCTAAGTAGTGTCACCTACTCTAGTCAGTTGTTTTTGGGTTAACCCTTGTCAGCTCAATCAAGTAGAGCAAGGTGAGGGGGGAAACCTTAACATGCATGTCAGAGGTACAATAAACTACTTCTCTACAGGAACAACCTCTTCTTCTCTCAATAAGTCAGGATCCCTCTTCCGAATCTCAAATGAATAAGTGCTATGCATAGTTGTGAAATGAAAAAAATGAGAAAAAATGAAATGTGAAAATTTCAAAAAATGAAAAATGAATAAGACGAAAGAAGAGAAAGGCTTCCTATGCAGAGAGGTGATGCAAGTAAATCCTCCAGGGTACTAACTAGGCTCGCTGGTAGCGGAGCCATGCTTGTGTTCCTATGTGACTTCATCAGGGTACTGTCTAGCCCTGCTGGCAATGGAGCAAAACTAGAGATGAAACTACGACTCTGATGACTATACAACTTGTACACCAATATACCCCTCAACCCTAATCGAAACAATTATATTGCCTTGGCTTGGAATGTGTGTCAATCGACAAAGAGCTTGGCAGATGCTACATCTTACAATCAAGCTAGTGTGAAATGAAGACGAACTAAGAACTGGACAATACTTCCGGAGGTGTTAGACTTGTTTTTCACGAACAAGGTCCATTCAGAGAGTTGGAGTTCTACCAATGTCTCGCCAAGTGTTGTAGTGGCTAGAACCACCCTCCAAAATTTTACCTTAACTTTGTTTTGGAGCCTCCCTACCAAATTTTCACAACAGCATGTCTTGCTTCGTCAAGTACACAAGCTTCAGTGTTTTTCTTGCAGAAAGGTAGCATGTCTATTAGAGCTTGATGCATACCCCTCACTGGCTGTTTGTCTGGACTTGGTTCAGGTGTAGGCAGAGTAGCTCCCTCAAGAAATTACACAATTCTGGAGGGCAACCAACCTTCCCTCTAAAAATTGTGCAATTCAATGTGGTAGCCTGCTGGGCTCCAGAATTGTGCAATTATTCTGGTCAGTCTTCATCTAGAAAATTGTGTAATTCCTCCCAATAGGGCTGCTTAGCCCAGGATTTCTGTAGTCCTAGGTAAAAATTAGTTTCTTTGCCCAGAAATTGTGCAAATCTCCTGGGTAGCCAACCCAACACCCTTCTAGAAATGCACATTATCTCCTAGTAGTTGAGTAGCCTCTTACATATGCAGTTGAGTTGACCGATTCCCTCAAGGACTGAGCAAAACTGATTTACATGCATGGTCTACTTCTCCCAAGGAAGCATGTAAATGCATCCCTTGATTCAGGGATCTACTTTTAGTATCTGGAGGTTGCATGCAAGGATCATTGTGGAAACCTCCCACCAAGTGTCTCTCTTCCTAGAGTTGTGGCATGCATGCCACATCTTCAATTTGATCAAAACTCATGAACCGAACACTACAGAGCTCATTCCTCACATCAACCTTGTAGCTATGACATCCCAAACCACATCTAGGAGTCGTCGGCACATTCAGATAACTTGTTTTGGGGTAAGCCCACCTTCCATATCTTGTGTTGCATTTCTGGTGCTTTTTGTGTTTTTCTTTGCATGAATGTTGTATGCTTGATTTCAGTGAGAGCTTTTTTTCATTTTGGTACATACTAGCATGTACTAGCACCATTTCAGTTTTCGTTAAGCCTTCGTTGTTGTCGCATGCATGAAACTATTTTTCACGAACGGTCACCGATTCGATGACTTGCCTCACCCACATGCATGTTGTTCCATTTTCTGAATTTGTCATCCACTGTTTGTATGCATGATCATTCACTTATGTTTAGACTCAGTATCACCATGCATTCACATTCACATTCGCTTTCATTCACCCGTTGGCGGGTCTGGGCAGCCTTGGCCCGAACTCTATCTCACTAAGACAACATTGCACAATCCTAAGAGGGAAGGCTCTGTCTTCCTCTTAGGAAATGCGCATTTCTGCTCACTGAGTATTCTCTAGCCTTGCATTGCACAATTATAAGGGACAGTGACTAGTGGCCCAAAAAGTTGCGCAATGCAGTCACTGAGCCTACAACCATTGCCAGCTGAGATTGTGCATTGCGCAATGCCAGCATCAGTAGCCAAACTGGACTGTGCAATGCGCAGTATCAACAATTAGTTAGCCTCTTAGTATCCCAAACTATGCCTTCCTAGTCTTGGTAGTGAATCTCCCGACCTCCCAACAGAAATTGTGCAACCTTCATGATTAGTCACATAGGTATGTTGCAAGTCAGTTCTCAATTTCATTTTGGTTTTCGATCGACAGATTGCTTGCCATGAGCATTTTCGTGTCTCCAGGTATCACAAGTGTTCATCTGCCTCTCAGCAGTACAGGTACAATGGTTTCCAAGAGAGAAGAGTTGAAGACACTGTTCAAAGCACACTTGGGGATGCAGTCGATCAAGTGTCTATGGACTTGCCTACCCACAAAGACACCAAGTTGTTCATAGACAAGGACATCAAGATATGACTTTAGCAGCATCATGAACAATAGTTGAAGGTAGCATACCGGATGCAACAAATGAAAGAGGAAGGTTGTTGACAACACAAAGGCGGAACAAAGTTGTAAGCTCAAGCAAATCCACTGTTAATAAAAGAAACTATGGAGACTCAAGCTATGAGGTGACAACGCGACATCAAGATCACGTGAAGACAAAGAATGGAACAAAGAAGGAGTTGCATGTGCTGAAGCAAAAAATCAAGGAAGAACATGATCTGCATAGATAGGTGAATGAGTTGCAACAGGAACGGGAACAACAGGGAGTGAAACATGCACTCACGAATGAAACTGCACCTATACAAGTTAAAGATCCATTCCAACAGCTGGCACGGAGCAGACATGGTGAGAAGTGTTGTTGATCACATGCAAGGGAATTTAGCAGCATGCATGTCATTGTGCACACACATGCAATCCTACTCATTCAGCACACTCACCGAGGTGAAGATGAGAAGCAAGTCCAATTGGAGTTGAACATGTAGTTGACAGTTGATGTGCATGACCACCAGCACACACTAGTAGATCAGCATGGACACTATGTATCAGTGTGTCTTTGATTCGACTGCACCAAGAAGACCATGTGCATGTTAGCAGACAAGTTGGATGGAGGAGCCATACCAATGCACCTGGATGCAACAGAGGCAAGAGTTCACTTCATCAAGATGTCACCATGATGCGCATGCACACAATCACGGCCGACCAATCTTGGCATCAGCTCACCAGCTTCACCATCACAAGCATGTCAAATAGTTGGTCTCACCACAATGAACCGAGTGTCAGGGATGTCTTGCATGGCTTTCTCAAGCCATTTTCTCTCGCATAAGCACATGTGCATTGTAATGTAATGTCTAGTCAAGTGGAAGTTCAAGTGTTGATAGTTGTATGTAACAGTCATAGAGTAGATGAAGAGGCATGAGGGTAGATGAACTGTCACAAAGGGGAATGTCAAGGGCACCCCACCCTTTGCTATAAATAGAACCTCATAACTCATTGTAAAGGCTTTTGGTTAGCCAAGCTTTCGATAAGACTATCGTAAAGAGAGCTTGGACAATATTGTAACAAGCCTTGCCTTCTCCACTGCATAGAGCTAGTACATCTCTTTGGAGGAGTAGGTGATTGTGGCTATAACATTCTGCTATTGGAACTAGTGGTTGGACATGGATGTATTGTATGACTGGAACTTACACTTCTTAATATAACAGAGCCAACACATTTCATGCATATGTTGTGTTGTATTCTATGTTGTCTTGTTTACTCTAAATGATATATGTATTTGTTTGCTTACGCATGCATGTATGGACTATTCTGTATAAGTATGTATGAATCTTTCTGAAATATGTTTTTTGTTTAACCATCACTTTGGATTGCTCACTAACTTTCTTTCCATATTGTGATGCATCTTCACTCGTGTGTTCCCTTCCAAGCTGTGTACTATTACAAGTTTCCAAGGGGTGCACTCACAACACCCTCAGTATGTTAGAACCTCTCATGCACCTTCCTTGTTTTACTGTGGCTGTCACACCCTTGCTACCAACAGAGTTATCTTACTTTCCTTTGTGCAAAATCACAGTCCAGGCATTACAGTACGACCCACTGTTGGGACTCCTACACCAAATGGTATGAGGTCTAATTGGGACTTTTATCTACAGAGATTCCTTGTCATGTTGGCACGTCCAACACTGTCAGCAAGTTTATATATGTTCATATGGATCCCATTTTCTTCTCTTTGTCATAGACATTTCATCATGACTTAGAGTTGCAATTACTTTGAGGAAGAATTTTTTTTTTAAACATTGGCATCCATACCATTGTAAATAAAGGAATTATATGTTAATATGGATGCCAATGTCCTTCCTTTTTAATAAACATTTCATCACGACTTATAGATTATTTGCATTCACGTTGAGGAATTTTAGAAAATGTTTGGAAAGAATGGAGTCAATGCAATTGTCAATAAAGTAGGTATATGTTCATATGGATGCCACTATATTTTCCTTTTCATAAACATTTCATCATGACCTAGGAATTATTTGCAATTGCTTTGAAGAAATATGTAAACTTTTTGAAAACAATGTGTCAATTCCGTTATCAATAAAAAGGTATATTCTCATATGGATGCCATTATATTGTGATTTTCATAAACATTAAATCATGACTTAGAGAGTCTTCGTAATAATTTTGAGGAACTATATAAAACTTTTGAAAACAATGACATCAATGCCATTGTCAATAAATAGGTATATGTTCATATGGATGCCCCTGTCTTGTATATTTCATAAACATTTTATCATGACTTAGGAATTCGTTGCAATCACTTTGAAGAAATATACAATTTTTTGAAAACACTGTGTTAATTCTGTTATCAATAAAATAGGTATGTTTTCATATGGATGTTGTTGTCTTGTTTTTTCCATAACCATTTCGTCATGAATTAGAGAGTCTTTGTAATAAATTTGAAAATATCATCATGAATTAGATAGTATTTGCAAAGACTTTGAAAATTTCATCATGACTTAGAAAGTCATTGCAATCACTATGAGGAAATATACAAAAAATTTGAAAACAATGTGTTAATTCCATTATCAATAAAATAGGTATGTTTTCATATGGATGTTGTTGTCTTGTTTTTTCCATAACTATTTCATCATGAATTAGAGAGTCTTTGCAATAAATTTGAAAATATCATCATGACTTAGATAGTCTTTGCAAAGACTTTGAAACTTTCATCATGACTTAGAAAGTCATTGCAATCACTATGAGGAATTGTACAATTTTTTTGAAAACAATGTGTCAATACCATTATCAATAAAATATGTATATTTTCATGTGGATGTAATTGTCTTCTCTTTTTCATAATAATTTCATCATGAATTGGCAATTATTTACAATTACCTTTGAAAATTTCATCATGTCTTGGAAAGTTTTTACAATCACTTTTAGGAATTGTATATAAGTTTTGAAAATAATGTGTCAATGTCATTATCAATAAAGTAGGTATATGTTAATATTGATTCCATTGTCTTGTATTTTTCATTTTTATTTTATAATGGTTTAGGTAATCTTTGCAGTTACTTTGGAAATTTCATCATGACCATGAAAGTCTTTGTGATCACTTTGAGGAATTATACAAAAAAATTGAAAATAATGTGGCAGTTGAAATATAAATAAAATAAAGTAGGTATATTGTCATGTGCATGATATTGTCTTTTATTTTTAATTAACATTCATCATTAATTAAATAATCTTTGCAATCACCTTAAAAATTTCATCATGACTGAGAACATCTTCGTAATCACTTTCAGGAATTGTGCAAAATTTTTAACAATATGTCAATGCCCTTATTAACAAAGTTGGTATATGTTCATATGGATCCAATTGTATTTCATTTTAAATTAAAATCTCATCATTACTTAGATATTCTTTTCAATGACTCTGAGAATTTTAATTGACTTAGAAAGTCTTTGGAATCACTTTGTGTAATTATACAAAAAAATTGAAAGCATTGTGTCAATGTCATTACCAATAAAGCAAGGTATGTATACCTTCATAAGGATGTCATTGTCATGTATTTTTCATAGACATTTCATCATGAATTTGATAGTCTTTGAAAATTTCATCATAACCTATAATTTCTTTACAATTACTTTCAGAAACTTTACAAAATTTGTGAAAACAATATGCATATTCCATTATCACTAAAATAGGTATATGTTAATATAGATTCCATCACCTTTTTTTTCATAAACATTTCATCATCACTTCAAAAATCTTTGAAATCACCTTAAAAGGTTGTACATTATTTTAAAGAACTAGAGTCATCTTCACTTTATTTTAAAAGAAATAAGATTAATTCCATTGTCTTGTCTTTTTCATTTAGTAACTTATCATAAAAAAGAGAATATATATAATCATATTTAAAAATTAAAAAAAATGATAAATAAAACCACTTTAATAATGCCTCAATGCCCCAAATGTTATGTGTTATTAGTTTATCTTTAAATATTATAAACTAATTTTAACTACATATTAACCTAAACATGGTTCATACAAAGACATTTAGAGAGATCACAATTGCTATGCAAAATTAATCCACACATATAATTAATATTTAGGGTAATGATATGTAAAAGATACTTTTTGGATAACTATGTGAATGCTATTTGCATCTAGTTGAAGGTTTTTCATATTTCCATTGGAAATTGCTACCTCCTCCATCACTCATTTGGAAGCTCATAGTCAAATTGACTAACTTATGTGGAATTTAGTTGGTCCCATCTGACTCTACCCTTAGAGAATCGACAAGGACTACCTCAAACATGTTATCTATTTACACAACTACCTACACAAAAAACAAACCATGGTGTGCCCAATTAACTCTATACTAAAAGAACAAATTCTTAATATAAAAATAAAAATAAAAATTAAACAGTTGGTGGGGCCCTTTCTCCATGGGTGATATAAGGTGATTATTGTTATTACTATTGTGCTATATTTGAACACTTCCAAAATTTTACTACATTCAAATTTTGGAGCCTACTTCATTATCGTATCAAGTGTCTCCTCAGTCGTCAAGTGTCGTTTCATGTTGCTCTATATGTTTAAGCTTTCTTGAATGTTCTCAAGTGTCATCACATTGATTATAAAATATATAGATGCATTTTATGGTCATAACATCCTTGTGGTAAAACGACACTTTTAGGTCGCAGTCGCACACACTTGACTCGTAATACTTGGGGAATGTGTATAAATTGGCGTTTTGATGTATATTCATTATTCATCAAGGTTGTCTAAGTTTTATCAATGATTTGGTATGTGTCGCACATGGTTTTATGACTAGAACTCATCTTGCTCACCTCTTGCCCTATCATCCAAACTTACACAAATTTTGGTTTCAAAGTGAACCCATAAATTTTGGTTTGCGCAATCCCCACTTCCATTAGCCCCGAATCACGATATTTGTTATCAAACAATTGCTTTTCCTGGTGCATGATGGGTACTTGTGGCTAGAGGAGCCAATTCCCATCACGGCATAGCTCATTCATAGGATTTCTCGATTTCCCTGTTCTGTAAGGGACCCCGCAGAAATTGCCAGCACCGGTGGGGACTTGACGATAGCGGACGCTATGAAAAAGAAATATAAGATGGAAAAGAAGAAGAGGGGGTATTTTATTACTATTATTCAGGAAAAATAGGTCTGCGTAGCTACCCAGTTATTGGCATTAAAGGTGATGAGAAAATGCAGAAGCAACGAGGTACCAGCCACAGTTATCGTGTTGACCGAGCAATGCACAGAAGGGGTACAGTTCAACTGGGTGCAATTCCTCTGCGACAAGTTTCTTATAAATGGCAGGGAGGCCCAAGAATAGTGTAAGAGATTCCACTACGCGTGGTTGCTCTTATCCATCCTGTTGGTTATTAGCGAATTCCCTGAGGATAGTCAATTTCCTTCCCTTCACCAAGACTGGCCAGAGGCAGCAAAATACGTGTCACTATGGGAAATGAAGGACGCCACACGAATTAGAGAAACCAAGATATTTTGGGTGCTAATGGAGACAAGCATATGACTATGGATCAACAAACAACCACACCTATTTTCCGAAGTATATGATAGTCTCAAAAAACTTTGCAGACTCTAAAGCAGATATGCACAATGTATATATCAGGGCGCAGAGGGATCTAGAGAAGAAGTGGACAACACTCCCCTTCATTGCCATAGATGAAGCAGTATTCATGGTGGTCGATACATGGCCACCAGAATGGCGCACTCCATATGTGGTAGTGTGTGATGAAGCAGAGATTCAAAAACAAAAGGCCCTTGCCAAGCGGCTAGCCCAACAGAAGTAGAATGAACAACTAGTTGCGGAAGTACGAGCATCCTGGGAGGCAGTGAAGGCTGCCACATAAAAGACTGCAGCATGAGGGGCCACTACAATGCAGGAGGAAAGTCGCCTGGACATAAAAACAGAGCAGGGGATAAATGCGACAATGGAAGGCAAGGACCCAACCGCCACCTCGACACAATTAAAATGACCGCGCATCCCAGAATGCACGGGGCCACAGAAGAAGACCAAGGCTTCCAAATTGTAGGAGGAGCCTATTACACTGACCGAGGGTGACCTATGTGACATCAGGGATATAGTTCACGAAGTCACCAAGGAGGCACTCAACGAGGCAATGACAGAGTAGTAGACTATGTTGGGGGCACTGAGGACGCACTGCAAGAACTTCAAGCACAACCCCCACAGCCGAGAGTGGTAGCTGCCCATGGAGCTATGGGTACATCGGCAACTGAGCAGCTACTGCGGCCCAAAATGGCTAATACTATCGCACTCCTGGTAGGAGCATTGACAACAGACAACGCAGAGGACAGAGCCATGCTAGGCCGACTCACAGGACTTGGATTAAGCTTGGCTGCCCTCCCACGAGAAATCTTATACCAGCAACAGGATGGCACAACAACAGAGCTCCATGCTATGGAAGGATGTGCAGTATAGATGCTTAGTGAGCAATGAATTAACATTGAATAGTTGAGCCTCCAACGTCATGAAGTAGTAGCACAGAATCGACAACTGAAGCAAATTCTTGAGGAAGCATGTTGTCATGCCCCTGAGCTCGAGATTGTAACAGATTTACCTGTAAACATAAGGATCCACAAGTTGGTTAGTGGGTTCCACAAAGCGAAGGTAGAAGTAGCGAGGATCCAGTTGGACCTCATCTTGCAGATCGAAGAGATGAGACTCAAGGTGCGGCCCTCTACACCACCAGAGGTTAGAGAGAAGTGGAAACATGCCATCCAATCCAGACGGGAAGCAATAGCACATGCCATACAGGAGTGCATCGACTTGTTAGATCAGTCCCTTATCACAGTCACTTCACTACAGGAAGACCCAACATTACAGTGGTTTGAGACCGAAGCACGAAAGTTGCAGCAGGCCTATGATAATGTCCGGGGGACCACGCAGATGGTTTAATAACAAATATCATGATTGGAGGCCGATGGAAGTGGGGATTGCGCAAACCAAAATTTATGTTGTCTGTGGGTCCTTTTTGGGCCTCAGCGTCCGGCGTGATTTAGGGATTTTTGGTATATCTCCTACTGGCGGTGTAGCACTTTGGGCAGCTCCCCTAGTTGTTGTCATGATTCTGATCAGGGACTCCTGTGTATCCTTTGGCAATGCTCCAAACCATGGACTTGCTTTTATGGTCTCCAAGTTCATCAGGTTCCCACTCATTTGATAATGCCACAATTTAAACAGGACAAGGGTTGTTTGGTGATGGGCCACCTGTGCTTTATAGGCCTCTTTGAATTCAAATTCGACTGTTCCCCCCTTTTATGGCTCATTAATGCGATTTTGGCGGTAGATCCGTTCAACCCTAGTTCCAACCCTGTGTCTTAATTGCCCATTGTCTGCTCCTCGGTGTCTTAAATGGGACATCTTGTCATGAATAGTATCTGCAACGGTCACCTTCCATCCTCCCCATGCGGCAACACGATCCCTTGTACACGGACGCATTCTGGGATTCATGCTGATTTTGCACGCCATTTTTGAGCCGTGCAACTCCCCTATAGACTCTTTTATAGTCCCACGTCCTCTTCCAACTACTTGGAGCGCTAAGACTGGGTCTCCTATGGATAGTCAGGTGGTCACACTCTTGGTGTGGGATTTCAATCTTCCTGCTAGCCCGGCCTGTGGGCACCTTTCAAGTACCTTTGTATCCGGTAGCCCACCGCGCTCTGCTGTATATGGTACGCTCCCATATTGGTTTAGTCGCAACCATGATAGAAAGGTCGCAACTTGTTCTAGTATAGTAGTAGGGTCGGCTAGGTCTGGTCCCCTTATCCTTAGATTCGCGCGGCCCGCTTGTGCGACTTCGGCTTTCAGTTTGCTGATTTCTTCATCCAACATCATGATTTTCCTCCTCAGCATGCCCATTCTTCATCGAGTTCGCGAAGTTTCAAGCTCCCGCGGTGAATGGCTTCCTGTAATTGCTGAATTCCTTTACCCAGGTTCTCGCATCCAATCCGAATTGCTGGGGCGGTGGTCTGGGAAATTCTCTTTGTCTTCCTAGTTTCTTCATGTCTGATCATTGATAGGGTCATCTTCACACACCCTATTTTGTTTATGGTCCTATAGGCCCATCGGACCTTTGGTACGCACAGATTCCAATTGGTTTGTTTTATCTGATGAACTCTATTCAAAATCCCACCTGTTTTTCCACATGCTTTGTTGTGAACACCTAGTGGAAGGCATTGCCATTCCTGCTGCCGTGTTGGGTTCTCATTGTTGATTCTTAGTTGGGACGGTGGTTTCACGTCATACAGTTGCATCCCTTGTCGTAGGTGGGTGCTCAAACCACATCGTCCTTTCTTCCCAGATCGCATTCGATGTCAGCGACCTCCAACCCGTACACGCAGCCACCTTTTACATTCGTGCTAGTTCCACCTAATCTTCCGAGGAGTAATCCACCTTTGTGTAGTTTTCACGCACGACACCCCTTTCTCCACATAGTGCCACTTCTGCTACATGATTGTAGTTCCACAGTGGTCTACAAATTCCTCCCCATTTGTTGTGCCATAATCTGCTGGCAATTTCCTTGCTTCAGTTGTCATGCATCGCAGTGATTTAATCATCATATTACAATTGAGTGTTGTTAATTCATGCAATCGGTTCTAGCATTGCTCTATTTCTTCATCTGAATCCAACGTGCAAGAACTGTCTCACTCCCACGAGATTCTCCTGTCCGCTATCGAATTCACCCGATCCTGGTCTTGGGCCATTATTTGGTAGATGCAGTCCAGTTCATCGTCACTGTCCTCATCACGCACAGGTTCAGTGTAGCACGCCCCTTCAGCTAGGTCTAGCGAAACTATTACACAAAGAGCCTTTTTCTTTAATATCATCTTCCGTCTTTTTAAGTTGATGACCCCATGCATGTCTATGGCCCAGTATATTCCTAGAAACGCAAGGTATAGAATATTGTCATCAAAAATTTCTATTACCTCAAAGTCTATCTACGTACTAATGCCTTCAATGTCCACTATCACCCCTTGCAACCTTCCGATGGGTAAGATATTTTGTTGGTTTGCCATCTGTAATTGAATAGGAGACCATTGTAGCGCAGGCCTGTCCATGTGTTCCCACTTCACCTAAGTCCAAGATGACTTGATCCATCTCATACTCGCCAATTTGCACTATCAATCGCATTTCCCACCCGATGCGCAAAGCATGTTTTCCTAGTTTCTGGACCACGCGTGGTTCACCTGACCCTCCGCACCTAGTGATTAGTTCTTGTAATCCCTTAACTGCTTTATTGTCACGTAGCAGTTTCATACATGTCTCTAAAAAGGTAGTAAGCATAAAAGGATCCATTCCTAGCTCAGGTCGATCCTTACTACCTGAAGTAGAGGCCTCCGTGAAGCTCTTTTTAGCTTCCTTAAACATTTCCTTCCTGCGTTCCAACTCAGACTCATGTTCCTTTGTAGGAGCCTCGCGATCCCACGAATATTATCCGGGTTGTTTCCTCTTATCTTCCCCTGTGGTCATGCCACTTTTGAGTACCATGTTTATGCTAGGGTCTTCTTCACGTGGCTTGGACCTCATCATTTGGATATTTTGAGTGAGAGTAGGCTAAGTACCCCTTTTTCACGCATTTGTCCAATCAGCGTCGGCCAATCTACCATTTCATGATCAAAATGCTCATAGTACGGATAAGATATTCTCGTTAGGTTGGTACAATCAAGAGCGTAGTGCCCCAGTCCTTCGAAATTATAACATATCAACTGTCTGCGCCGTCGTCCAGGCCCCATTCCTCCTTGCCCTTGTCTGCATCCTTGGAATCCACCGTGTGCCATCGATGCAGCTGGATCAAAACCTCATGTTTCAATCTGCATTCGATAGGCTAGGGTCCTATCCATCATTAGCTCATAGCTCCAACACGTTCGCCCGTCTTGACCCACTGATCTACAAAAGTTATAGTATAGTTGCTGTGGAATCTGGGTATACTTCTGCAACAGGTGATGTTTGCCTGTCGCATGCTTTCCTCCTACCTGACAAATCGCGCACCAGAGTGCGGGTGCCACACTTGGCCCTGCTTGTACTTCCAATCTCAATGGTGTCAGTGCCCCCCACCAAATAGTTCGCTAATACAAGGCAGTGATCCTTGTCATGACCCAAGCCCTTGCATTTGATACACCACACTTCTTCGTGTGCCTCTGGTTGGGGCACCTTTTCCTACTTCAAACTTTGCATCTCTAAGCATAGGGTTTGTAGTTGAGCATGGATTTGTTGTACTCTGAATCCAGGATCTTGTATCGGAGTTTCGTGCAACCTCATCACAATTTCCAATGCTTCTGCCTGGTTTGAAATCTTCTGCTGTGATAGCGCCATCCTCAGATGTGGTGTCAAAGATGCCACAAACCATGCATGGTGCTACACATATGTCAACGTCATGTTAGCCTTGTGGATCATGCTCTTCAGTCTCTGATCCAGATCCCAAGGGGTTTCTCTTGGAAGCATCGCGATCTCCTTGAATCTGATGATCGACTGTGTTTCCGATTTTGGCTGGCTAAATTCTCTGTTTAATACAATCTGGATTTCTGCTATCCCGACATTTAGATGATCATTCGAGTGCTTGATATACCAATTTAGCGCTCCCTCCTGCAACGCACTTACCAAGGTAGCCTTCTTAATGTCATCATTCGTAACTCTGTGCGCTTCCCACACTGCTCTTACTACAAAACCAAACTGATCTGGATCTTCGCTTCCTACTCCTCTGAATACAAGCAACTTGATCGCACTCGCCATGCTGATCCAGCCAATGATCTACGACCCTCGTAATCTTATCTTCAGATGCCTCTAGCCTGCACACCAACTTTGGAGTCCACACTATCAGTTGATCAAGTTTGCACCTTGCCTGATTGCCAACTAGCCTCGCGATCCAACCATACGGTTCTAAGGAGAAGATCGTGAAGAAGATCTCGTGGATCTCCGTATATATGTAGCGATCTAGCCACCTCTTCTCAGATATCTGCATGGTTTTGTTTTCCTATACCACGAACTCGTGTAGCTTTTGATCCAACCAATATTCAATCTCCTTCTTTACAGGGTTGTGTTGAAGCCCCGAAAATTGGGTCGACAACAAGGGGGATACTTGCCCGGTCCGGACCTTGGTTGGCAGGTCCTTATCCGTTTGGTATAGCGGGTCCGACTGGGGATAATGGGACCGGTTTCCCAATCTAAGGGTGTGTGTGTGCAGAGTTGGATGATGCTGATCTAAAAGTTGTAAGCTACTTTAATCTAACTCTATGCTAATGTAATCTAATGAAAACAACACATCTAATCTATGCTAACCCGGGATGTAATTCTTCTATTATGCGATCTAAAGAGATTTCAAATAATAACTGGTAATAAAGATTATTCAGCGATTATAAGAATGTTAATCAATTAAGATGAACCACTTTGCATAAAAAGTTAGGCAAAACAGTTGTGAACAACATATCGCATAATAAGTTATTCATACATCAAACATAAATAAATGGCTCCACCGTACAAAAGTGCCAAATGGTAACTCAAACATTCATGCAATAACATATAAACAACTAAAAATTGTGTATTACTTTAAGAATATAAGCAGAAATGGTCAAGAGATAAAAGTACCATTTATGACTGGTCCTACTCATAAGCTTCAAGCAACAATGATTTATCTCTCCTTGTTCTAATATCTACTAAGAGTACAGAAGTGCAACATCAGTAGCAGATATCAAATGCAAACATTAATAAATCTTGATCCTTTCATTCATCAAAACCTCCTCAGAGGGTACAAAAGTGCATGTTCTGAGGACAAGTTTTTGACAAATTTTTGGACCCTTCTCTAAATGCATGAGAAGGGTTTAAATACTGCTAACTAAATAACTTAATTACATAAATTTAGGATACGGTTTAAATGACCACCCTTTTTCTAAGCAAACTTATTTCTAAAAATTTAAATCTAATTCCTAACTATTTCTGTATTCGCTCCTTAATGTTGTGAGCATTCAACATTTGCCTGGGAAGAGTCGGCTGGTTGCCTTCCGCTTTTGTTTGAGTTGAGCCAACAGAAATGGCAAGTGCTGGCACCATTTTTTAGGAAACTAGAAGATATTTTTGGGAATCATCCTCTGGCTGGGTGAATTCACTGCGTATATACTTTGTAACAACCCAAATTTCCCTCAAATTGCTTCTGCCTTTGCTATCTTGGTTTCCGGACTTGTGAATGACTAAGCAAGTTAGGGACTTTGTTTTCTGAACATTTTTCTTAGCGATGCGCGATTAGCGCTAAGCGCTAATTGCGCATCGAAAACTGCCTCTGTTCTTTGATCCGGGCCTTTCTGGTGCGTTTTCTGTCTTTAGCGCCTTTTCCTTCACTGGGTATAAGCTTCAGGATTTTTGTAAACATGCTGCTTTTGTGAGCTTTTGACCCTGAGTGTTGAATTGGTTATTGATATCAGCATCTGTTCACTCATGCTCTGGGATCTGCGGTTCTATTGCATGCGGTATTCGTTTATGAGGGCATCTCTTCTTTTTCTCCGAGCATTGATGCTTTCCCTTTTTCCGTAGATGTTTCCTGCACATTGCATCATGTTGTTTCCTGTTTCTTCATTCCTGCAATTCACGCAAAGGAAAAGAGTAATGACAATAAATATTGACATGAAAGCTCTAAGCTCTATGAATGTATAAAATAATGCCACCCATCATGAACTGACTCTTCGAAAAACACAAAACTGTCCTTCATTAACACTTTGGCGTACATTCATTAATTTTCTTTAAGGCGCGCGCCCAATTTTTGGTTTACGGACAACTTTTCTTGAATGTTGAGCCGAGGAAAATTTGCGATGGGCGATTTCTGCAACTTGCATTACGTTATCGTGTTATCGCATTTTTGTCAAGATTGTGATATCGTAGATCGCAGATCGCAAATCGTAGATTGTGTTATCACAAGATCGCAGATCTCAAGATCGCAGATCGCAGCATCGCGTTTATCGCGCTTATCGCAAGATCGCAGATCATTGAAATTCGTTAAATTATTGTGTGTTGTTTATGCGATGTTGCGATATGCGATGTCGCATATCGGCCATCGGAGATTTCTTAAGATCTTCATTTATGGGTGCTTCTTAATGTATGCGATGCGATGAATTTCACGTCGCTTTTCTCGCAGTTTTTATTGTGCTCATAAAGAAATGTTTTACTCTCTTCTCGTGATGCGATATATTTTTAAGGAGTATAATACAAAAAAATTTATAAACATTTTTGAATTTTTTACTAAGGGTCCCCACCTGTTTAGTGTTATTTCTAATACTAAATAAGGAGGGGGGGTTGTTGGTGGCCACAACAATGGCGATTCACTTGGAAGAACCGGTTATCTCTGCTTTTCTATTGAATTTTTTAAACTTCCAAAACAGAAATTTTTTCATAAATCTAAACTTTGTTATGGACAGATAGAGTACATTACGCCTTATCCTATCAATGATATTTTGTTTCAACCTCTTTCTATTCTAATTTCTTGCTTCCTCAGGCTTGTCCTCGTATTTACATCAGCCATTACTTGGTCTTGTAAATAAAAAATAAAGTCTTCTCTGCGTACCAGCTTTAAAATATGCTTGTTTGTCGTAGGTAGAGCCTCTGTTGCCAGCAGGTGTCCATAGCCTCGACAGGGTTACCTATTACCCAGCAATGATCCTTTATCCTGCTTAATGTGATCTTCAACTTTCAAAGAAAAACCCATATTGACACTTTTTTCCTTTTTTTTGTTCTTAAAGAACAATGTCTTGGTTTGGTAGCCAAATTATGACACAGTCATTCACTTGATTTACACTTTTGCTGAACAAGCCGGCTCATGATGAGACCCCTTGTCTTTTGATTTCAACAATCTTGAGTCATTGCCCTGTTTTGGTGGACAGTATTGGCAAAGTCAGCAAGTTATAATATCTGTGATCATGATAAGCCGGCTCGTGATGAGGCCTCTTATTCTTTAAGATATATTGTTTCTTGGATTGTTCCTTTGAATGCTGCGATTTTGTTTAACAGGGAGGAAGTCATTGTTTTCCTTAAGAAAGCTCTGGACGACAATACTAGAGTTTGAAAACAGTTGTTTTACGGAGAATCTTTATTTTGTTATTGATACCTTTCATTGTGCTGATGTAAAACAATTTCTTCGCTAAAGGTTGCTTTCATCAAATTTTTTGAAGTTGAAACTAGTATCATATCTAGGCCAAAGTTTTTAACTGTATCTATCAATAATAAAGATCAGATTTTCAAAAAAATTTGCTATTTATACAAGCGAAAAGCTCAAAATCCGAAAGAGAATTGGTGTCTTTTCCGTGAATACCTATAGTAACCATTTACAACTGGTTTTATTATGAAAAAGAAAAGAAAAATAATAAAAAAACAAAATATTTTACAAAAATAGAAGAATAATCTTCTATGGAAAATATATTTTAAGGATTTGTCCATTAATAGGCAAAGAATCCCTTCTACCTGCTAAATCCTGTAAGACAAACATTGATGGACCTATGACTTCAACAATCTGAAAAGGACCAAGCCACATCTATTGAAATTTTGTATGTTTGCCCTTTTCTTCATGAGCTTTATCCCATTTTAAAACTAAATCTCCCATCTAAAAATTTTTCCTGGTCATTATGTTTGAATCAAAAGAGGATTTTATTAGCGCTTGATGATGAGCATGGGTTTTCTTAGCTTGTTCTCTTTGTTCTTCTAATTTAATTATTTCCATTTGTCTTAGTTGTATGGAGGAAGTAGGTACTTCATCAATGTATTGTATTAAAGACAAAGAGGGAATGACTAAGTAAGTTGGAAGAACCACTTCTTTCCCATAAACTAAATTAAAGGGAGAAGTGCCGATCGAAGCTTTTTTCGTTATTCTATCTGACCATAAAGCATTTACCAAAGCTTGATGCCAATTCTTTTGGTTTTGGTCAACTGTTCTTTTAATAATCATGATTATGTTTTTATTTGTTGACTTAGCTAACCCATTACCTTGCGGATAGTAATTGGCTGAATATTTCAGTTTGAACCCTCATTTAAGTGCAAATTCAGTCATTGCATTTCCAGAAAAGTATGATGCATTATCAAACATTAAAGCCGATGGCAATCCAAACCTAGTGATTATAAATTGATCTATGAATTCAATAATATTTTCAGAATTAGCTGTCTTGAGAGGAACTTCTTCTACCCATTTAGTAAAATAATCTATTGCCGTGAGGATGTATCTATGCTTCTTAGAAGAGTGAGGAATGATCTCACCTATTATGTCCAAGCCCCACTGACTGAATGGTTGCTTGATGTTTACCGGCTGTAGTGGCAGGGATGGTTTCTTTTGTCTTCCAGCAGTAGTTTGGCAGACTTGACATTTCCTCACGTAACTGTGTGAGTCTTTGAACAGCGTAGGCCAGTAATATCCTGCACGTAAGATTTTATGTGCAGTAGCATCTCCAGCATAGTGTCCGCCTGCTGGTCCATCGTGGAGTTCCTGCAAAATTTTTTCAGCTTCAGTTTTTTCAAGACATCTAAGGAGAACAAAATCATAATTCTTTCTAAAAATAATATCATTTATGAGCTGATATTATTTAGCTTTCAATCTCAGAGCTCTTTTCTTAGTGTGATCCAGGTGTGATGGAGCATACCCATTCTTAAGATAATAAATGATGTCAGCATACAATGATTCTGCATCGTTTAGGCTTACCTCATACATTTGTACCTCTTCAGATGAAATTTCAGAAATTTGCAATGCTCCAACCAACATTTTGCAGAAGCCTTGACCTTTTACAATGTTTGCTGGTTTTATCTCAAGGTCGTATTCCTGTAAAGCAGTGATCCAATTGGCCCTTTTCTCACCCACATCCTTCTGTACTAGAAGATTTCTTACCGCTGGAAACGATACTATGATCTTAGTATGGGTTTTAAGTAAGAAAGCTCTGAAATATTTGACCGCTTTGAAAATAGCATAGGCCTGTTTCTCCACGTCTGAATAATTGAGTTCAACACCTAGTAAATTTGAGCTAAAAAACGCAATTGGAGCTTCCTCTTTCTCTTGATTTGCTTGAGTTAGAATCGTAACATATGATTTCTCTGAGGCAAATGTGTATAAAACAAAATATTCTGAAAAATTCGGGGTTGCTAAAGATGGAGCATTAATAACAGCTTGTTTGATCAGGTTGAATGCTTCATGTTCATCTTGACCCCATTTAAAATTTGAATTCTTTTTAATCATGGTTTGCAAAGGAGACACAATTCGCGAAAAATCTGGGAAGAATCTCTTTACAAAATTGATTTGACCAAGGAAAGATTGCATGGCTTTTTTATTATGAGGTAGGGATATTTCAGAAATTTCTTTGATTCTATCAGGATCAATGTGAATACCGGATTTTGACACTATGAATCCTAGAAGTTTCCCTTCACTTAATGCGAAAAAAGATTTATTTGGGTTAAGTGAAATTCCATACCTTAAACATCGTTGAAAGATTTGTTTTAAGTCTTTGAGATGGTCGCTTTGCTTCTTGGAGTACACTGTTATATCATCCAAATAAATTACTACAGACTTATTGACTAAACCCTTGAATGAAATGTCCATGGCTCTCTGAAATGTAGCGCCAGCATTAATCAAACCAAATGGCATCTTCCGATATGCGTATGTGCCCCATTTAGTTCTGAATGTGGTTTTCAACTGATCATCGGGATGTACAGCACTTGATTATATCCTAAGAATCCATCCAAGAAAGACATCAGTTCTGAGCCTGCTACTGCCTGTAGTATTTGTTCCATAGGTGGAAGAGGAAAATTTTCTTTTTGACAGGCTTTGTTAAGATTCCGAAAATCGATACAGATCCTAATATCTCTGTTTTTCTTTCTAACGGGTACCATATTGGAGACCCATTTGGAATGGCTGACGGGGAAAATTATTCTGGCTTTTAATAACTTATTGAGCTCAATTTTTATCTGATTTTCTAAATTGGGGTGGATCTTTCTCAGTTTCTGTTGGACAGGTTTTTCGTTATCGATCATAGGAATAGTATGCTGGATGATAGAAGTGTCGCATGTCTTCAGTTCATCATAACTCCAGGCAAAAACATTTTTATATTGTCTCAAAAGACGAATATACGCTATTTTTTCTTCAGGGACTAGGCCGAGGCCTAGGTTAACGTTTTGTGGTTTATCATCAGTTCCTAGGTTTACTAATTCGTAGTTCAGAGTTGGACTGTAGAGCTTTGAATTGGTAGACCTTTTAAACCGATTTTTCAAATCGTATAAGTCTTCTAACTTAACCACCGATTTAGGTATAGCATTATCAGTGCTATTTTGTTGTATTTGTCGATCGTGATGGTCTTCGTCAATTATTTGATTGGAGTAGGATCCTTCAGAAGTGAGGAAATTTACAATATCAGGATCGTCATTGAATACTCTCCAATTTGAAATGTTGTCAGGGATGGACGGTCTAAAGATTAATTATATTGAGAATCTATCTGGACTAAAATCTTCGGAGAGAATAAGCTTAGAGGCTACGTTAGCCAAAAGGTCTGCACTTGCGTTTTGGAGTCTCGGGATTGAGGAAATGTTAAATGCTATGAAATGCTCAGTCAAATCTTGTACTAAAGATTGATAGTGTTTTAAATGACCTGATAGGCAATGTATAGTGTTATGTACCTGTTTGACGATAATCTTAGAGTCTCCGAAGACTTGAAGATACTTGACGTTCAACTTGATTGCTTTGTATAGGCCTTGTACCAGGGCCTCGTATTCTGATGTATTGTTTGTGCAATCGAATTCGAGTCTGCATGTAAGCGTGGTCTTATTTCCTTCTGGACTAATCAGAACACATCCTGCTCCTACTCCTTCGTTAGATTTAGAGCCATCAAAATATAATTTCCAAAACAAAGATGTATTTACAGGTTTATCTAAAAAATTAACACACTTTGAACTATCAGTTTGGGAAAAATTTTCGACTTGGGAAAAAACTGAATTTTCTAAGTAGGGTGAAGTATGAGCATTGAAATTGCCGAGGAAAGAATCTACCGAGTAATTGCTTATGATACTGCTGTTATACGCTACTGCTTCATTTTCTCCTTCTAATTTTGTTACTATGTACTTCTGGTGTAACTCTCGTTCAACCTTTATTTGATTCGGTTTACCGTTGTAGGGTAACCACATGTGCGACCAGTCGGTTGCAAAGTATCAATGGAGTTTCTCGGACCAATCCCTGCTAAGAATAAGCCATAGAATTTTGGGATATCAGCAACTAGAATGTCAATAATCTGACATACCTTCGGGTTGGATGACAATCTTATGGTTACGTGATTAAGTTCACCAATCACTTCGACTTGAGATCGATCAAGCTGAACTATGCGCACTGCGGATTTTTGTGGTTGAACATTTAACTTGGCACATATTGATCTGGGTAAAATATTCGATGAAGCACCGGAATCTACCAAACAATTGTGCACATTTTTATTGAAAATTTCATAAGTGAGAAGAAATGGGGAAGTGTGAGATCTTGATCTTCCTCCAATCAAGGCGATGTCATTTAGATCAATCTTATTGATCGTGTTAGTTGGAGGCCTTCCCATGTTCTGGGAAGCTTGAGAGAGTACAGCGGTAGGCAAAGGTGCAATAGGCATGGCATGTAATTCTTTCATCATTATCTTCTATTGATGTTTCAATTTGCTCAATTCGTAAAGGGTAATATTAGCCCTAGTCTTTTTCATGTCATCATTAATATTGTACTCCATTTCATCCGACACTATCAGTGTTTTTGATGGAGTTGCTTGATCTGCTTGGACTGGGCTAGATTGAGTCACTTTAGTAGTCGTTTTCTTTGTTGCGACATTATCTTTTGTTGCAGGGCTTGCGCTCTTCTGCTTAGGGGTAGTTTGGGGAGGATCAAGCTGATTTTTGCTTCGTGTGCTAATTGGAAATACTTCTTGATCTTCTTCTTGTCGGAGGATGAAATCCCACATTCCTTGTAATTCCACAACTTCTTCATCATCAGTCTGCCCTTCAGTGGCATTTTATTCTTCTTCCTCTTCCTCGGATTCAGCATTTGAAATGGCATTGGGTGTTTTTGAATCCGTTAAAGGACCTCTTTTAAAAGATCTGTAGGGCTTTTTTGAAGAAGTTTCTACTACTTGTTTTTTTATGTCAACCATTTCATTAGACATGGTCTTTAAAACTTTCTGCAATCCTTCCAAATGGAAAGGGTCTTTTGCTTGTTTCTTTTTGGAGTCTTCCTTGAAGGTGAATTTTTTAGACTTGCGTTCCTCTATCGTGGATCTCTTTTCCAGGGCTATTATGTAGGTTTTAACCCTGTACAGAAATTACCTGCATACGAATTCTTAAACAAAGAAAATAAACAATCCGAGAGCATAACCCATAAAACACATATGCACATAGATTTTTCCCTGGATCCCAAAACCAGGACTACCAGCTTGATTTTTCATTATGTTCCTTTCAATGTTACAATACATATTTATACATGCCGAAGCATCCAATACCATGGACCGAAAACCATCACGTCCAAAAAACATGTGCGAAAATCATGCACAAAACCATAGGTGGGTCCGCCCAACCTAACATATGGTCCAAAACCAAAATTTTCTGGGGCGCCGCCCCGGACCCCATAAAGTGGGGTTACGGCTGCCCTTCAAACCCCCTATTAACTACGTGGAAAGAATATAACACAACCCAACAATTTCCCACTTGTTGTTTTCTTTCCACAGGGGGCCACAGGAGAGCTTAGTCATTTTTTCAGCCTTGAGATTCCCATTGCTTCTCTACACCAAAAGAACTTCTCAGAGCTCATAGATTTTGTCAATGCATCTGCAGTATTCTTCAAAGTGTCCACCTTTACCAGCAACACCTTTCTGTCTTCTATCATATCCCTCACAAAGTGATATTGAACATCAATGTGCTTTGTCTTTGAATGATAAGCAGGGTTCTTTGCCAAGAAAATTGCACTTTGGCTGTCACAGTCTATTCTTATAGCTCCCTGTACTAACCCCATACTTGAACACAATCTCTGAAACCAAACTGCTTCCTTGTTTGCATGAGTGGCTGCCATGTATTCTGCCTCTGTAGTTGATAGTGCCACTACAGATTGTTTCTTACTCATCCAACTGACTGCACCTCCAAATAGGTTAAACACATACCCACTTGTAGATCTTCTCTGATCTAGATCTCCAGCCCAGTCTGCATCAACAAAGCCATGAATATCCAACACTCTGTCCAATCCTAGTCTTCCTTGGTAGCACAAACCATAATCACTAGTGCCACGCAAATACCTGAAAACCCGCTTCACTGTTGTCCAGTGCTCCTTCCCAGGTTTTGACATAAACCTGCTCAATACTCCCACTGCATGTGCAATGTCTGGTATAGTACAGACCATTGCATACATCAGGCTACCCACTGCACTTGCATATGGAACATGGGACATGTCCTCTTCCTCTTCTTGTGTCTTGGGACACTGTTCAGCAGATAACCTCACACCTACAGGAATAGGAACCTTCACCGGTTTACTATCCTGCATATTAAACCTCTGGAGTATTGTCTCGACATACTTCCTCTGGTTTAACCAGAGCTTCCTCTTTGACCGATCTCTTTTAATTTCCATGCCCAAAATATAGTTTGCAGCACCAATATCTTTCATGTCGAATTTGGAGGACAATTGGGTCTTCAAATCCTGGATAATTTCTTTGTCATTTCCAACCAGCAACATATCATCCACATACAAGACCAGATAAATAATACGGTAACCAATTAATTTAAAATGCACACAATGATCTGCTTCGCTTCTGGTGAAGCCAAGTCCCAGTATAAATGTATCAACTTTCTGATACCACATCCTTGGTGACTATTTTAACCCATATAGAGACTTCTTTAACTTGCATACCAGTTCTTTCTTACCCTTCACCGCAAAGCCTTCAGGTTGCTTCATGTAGATTTCCTCTTCGAAATCCTCGTGAAGAAATGTTGTCTTCACATCCATCTGTTCTACCTCAAAATCAAAAGCAGCATCAACAGATAAAAGTAATCTAATAGAAGTTACCTTGGCAACAGGAGAAAAAATATCACCAAAATCAATTCCTGGCACCTGGGAATAACCTTTTGCTACCAACCGAGCTTTGTATTTCTCCACCTTTCCTTCTGCATTTGTCTTCTTCTTGAACACCCATTTGCTGCCAATGGGTTTCCTTCCAGCCGGCAACTCCACCAGATCCCAAGCCTCATTTTTGTGCAAAGATGCCATTTCATCGATCATGGCCTCTTTCCAGAGTTTTCCATCCTCTGAATCCACTGCTTCCTTCACAGTTTTGGGATCATTATCAGTAACAGACAAAGCAAAATTTGAACTGAAAGCAAATGGACTATACCTTTCTGGCTTCCTTCTTTCTCGAACTGATCTTCTCACAGCCGAAGTTTGTGGCTCTTCATCTTCTGATTCCTCCTCTGCTGCAGAGTCTGATTCTTCCTCCTTTGGCTCAAACTCTATCATCTCAGGTTCCTTTGGTTGGACTTCATGTTGAATAACATCTTTTACCTCTCTGAACAACACATCTCGGCAGTACACAACCTTCCGTGTGACTGGGTTCCAAAGCTTATAACCCTTTAAACCATCTTTATACCCAATAAAGATGCACTTTTCAGATTTACTATCCAACTTGGTTCGTTTCTCCTTTGGAACATGTACATATGCATCACATCCAAATACCCTTAGATGTGAAAGAGAGGGTTTCTTACCAGTCCATACTTCTTGTGGAGTCTTATCCTCCAACGCTGATGAAGGTGATCTGTTGATCAGGTAACATGCAGTATCCACCGCCTCTGCCTAGAATTCCTGTCCTAACCCGGCACCACTGAGCATGCTTCTTGCCCTTTCCATCAACGTCTTGTTCATTCTTTCTGCGACTCCATTTTGCTGAGGTGTATATGGAGTAGTCTTCTGCCATGCTATACCACACTTCTTACAGAATTCTTCAAATTCCTTGCTGCAAAATTCTCCACCATTATCTGTCCTCAGCACCTTTATCTTCTTCTCTGTCTGATTTTCCACCAGAGCCTTAAATTCTTTAAACCTGTCAAAGACTTCAGATTTCTTCTTAAGAAAATATATCCATGTATTCCTTGAGAAGTCATCTATGAATGATACATAGTACACAGACTTACCCAATGATGGAACCTTCACAGGTCCAAACACATCACTGTGCACAAGCTCTAATATATGTTTCGTCCTCTTACCACCAGAGGGGAAACTCACTCGATTCTGCTTCCCATATACACAATTTTCACAGAAATCAAAATCCAGAGAGCTATTATTCATACCTTCTACCATACCTTTACCATGAAGTATTCGAAGGCCCTTCTCTCCAATATGTCCAAGCCTTTGATGCCACAACATGGTCTTCTCTCCAGAGACCACTAGATTCTCTACTCCATTTTCAGGAACCATAGAAATATTGCACCCATCAACAACAGTGCTACCTTGCAGCTTGTACAGAGTTCCAATCCGAACTCCCCGCATTAATATCAGTGCTCCTCGAAACATCTTGCAGGTATCTTTCTCGAACACCGTCTTTACACCTGCATCATCCAACTTGCTTATAGAAATCAGATTTCTGGCCAATGCAGGAATATGTAGAACACCCGGAAGTGTTCTAACCCTTCCACCTTGCAACTTCAACTTTACTTTTCCCCGACCAATGATTCTATCCTTCCTATCATCTCCTAAGAAGACATCACCACCCTCGTATTTCTCATACTCGCAGAACCACTCTCTATGGGGAGTGAAGTGAAAGGATGCACCTGAGTCAATCAACCATGCCTCATGATCTACATGTGTACTTGAAGAAGCCAAGTACACATCCCCACCTTCATCTGAGGTGGTTTTCGCCTCTGCAGAAGGAGCATCATCAGATCCCTTTCCTTTATCAGGAGCTTTAGATTTACAATCCCTTCTGAAGTGCCCTTCCTTTCCGCATTTCCAGCACACCACCTTTGTAGGTTTTCCTGGAGATTTAGATCTCCCTCTAGATTTAGATCTCCCACTCGATGACTTATTTTTGTTTCTATTCTGGGACCATCCTCATACAGACAAGGCATCACCATTCTGGTTGTCCATATTTTTCCGTCTCATCTCCTCCGTCAGCAAGGCTGAGACTATTTCATCAAACTGCAAAGCAGTTGCATTGCTACCTATTGCAATAACCAGACTATCCCACGAATCTTAGAGAACACAACAGACTGATGCACTTATCTTCATCTGAAATTTTAATATCAACAGATAATAACTGACTTACCACAGTATTAAACGCATTCAGATGCTCTGTCACCGAGTCTCCATCTTTCATCCTCAGGTTATACAGCTTTTTCCGCAGGAACAGTTTATTCACCAGAGACTTAGATTGGTACAAAGTCCCTAACTTGACCCACAAAGCCTTTGCCGTAGCTTCCCCTGATACATTCAACAATACTGAATCTGAGACACACAATTGTATTGTGCTCTTTGCCTTCCGATCCAACTTCTTCCATTCTTCATCGGTCACTCCCGATGGTTTAGTACCCGGATCTACCGCGATCCACTGATCTTTATCCACAAACAGATCCTCCATCTTGAGTTTCCACAACTCAAAATTCTGACCATTGAACTTCTCAATCTCTATCTTTCCACCGCTCGCCATCTTCTTTCACCACCAGAATCGATCTCGCAGATCTCCCACTGAACAAGGTCTACCACAGGCCTGAGCGAAACCCCTCAGCAACAAAGGCGTCCCCTTGAAGCCAAAACAGCTTCGATACCAAATGTAGGTTTTAACCCTATACAGAAATTACCTACATACGAATTCTTAAACAAAGAAAATAAACAATGCGAGAGCATAACCCATAAAACACATATGCACAGAGATTTTTCCCTGGATCCCAAAATCGGGACTACCAGCTTGATTTTTCATTATGTTCCTTTCAATGTTACAATACATATTTATACATGCTGAAGCATCCAATACCATGGACCGAAAACCATCGCGTCCAAAAAACATGTGCGAAAATCATGCACAAAACCATAGGTGGGTCCGCCCAACCTAACATATGGTCCAAAACCAAAATTTTCCGGGGCGCTGCCCTGGACCCCATAAAGTGGGGTTACGGCTGCCCTTCAAACCCCCTATTAACTACGTGGAAAGAATATAACACAACCCAACATATTACGCGTTTCTCTACTGCTATCGCCTCTATCATGTTTTCAACTAAGGTTGTTTTATTTGCTCTATCCACGAAGATTGCTATGTTTGATGGTAAAGCAGTAATATACCATTCACGTCGTACTTCTTCGCTGGGTTGGGAAGCAATGGGAATTTTGTTGAGAATTTTATTGAACCGTAAATTGAAATCTTTGATAGGCTCTTTAGCTTCGGCTTTAAGATTGGATAGGTCATTGATTAACTTTGTCGTTGATCTGTCATCACCAAACTTGGTAAGGAATTGAATCTGGAAGATATCCCAACTTGTGATAGACCCGGAGGGTAATGAAAAGTACCATGACCTGGCTATCCCTTGCAGTGTATAGGGAAAAAGCCGAACAACAGCGTCTTCATTAGTAACTCCATTGAGATTGATAGAAAGCATGAAATTGTTTATGTGTTCTTCTGCTAGCATGCCTGCTTCTGGATTGAATTTGGGCAGCCATTTCTCAGGATGGACCGGTATTTGACTCAAGGGCGCAGGCATTAAAACTGCCCCAGGATTGTTCCATGGAGACTGGTCCATCATTGAGCTGCTAGTAGAGGAAAGTGCAGAAGATGATCCCTGTGGCTGGGAAGATGAGGATACTATGATAGTAGATGATTGAAGAGGGGTTGTGGGAGTTCCGGTAGATGGATGGATGATGATTTGGAATGGAGGTGTGGGTGGTTGACTTTGCGGTGAGGTAGTTGACATGGATGATGTAGACGAAAGAGCCTCACTATCAGACTCTTGTGATGATCTCCTCGCTCTTTTCCTGGTGGGAAGAGGTAATTCAGTTGGCTGGATGCCAAATTTTTCACTCTTTAACCTGGTTAGGGGATGAGCAGGATTGTACTACGAAGTCACACTCCTTTGAGATTTATCAGACCTCTAAGGAGAAATGGAAAATCCCTGAAGTTTGTGAATCAGAGATTCAACTTCAGGAGGTTCAATGGTAGATTGATCTGAAATATCAGGGTGTGTAGCAGCGATTGATACTCGAGCGTCTTCTGACTCTGGATTTAAACATACTGGGGAAGTCGGGGGAGATGATGAGGGTGATTTACTCTCAGAATGGTATTTAGATTTTGATTTAGGTGCCGTTCATAGTTCAGGCCCTCCTTCTAGCGCCAAATATGTTGAAGCCCCGAAAATCGAGTCGACAACAAGGGGGATACCCGCCCGGTCCGGACCTTAGTTGGCAGCTCCTTATCCGTTTGGTATAGCGGGTCTGACTAGGGATAATGGGACCAATTTCCCAATCTAAGGGTGTGTGTGTGTGCAGAGTTGGATGATGCTGATCTAAAAGTTCTAAGCTACTTTAATCTAACTCTATTCTAATGTAATCTAATGAAAACAGCACATCTAATCTATGCTAACCCGGGATGTAATTCTTCTATTATGCGATCTAAAGAGATTTCAAATAATAACTGGTAATAAATATCATTCAGTGATTATAAGAATGGAAATCAATTAAGATGAACCACTTTGCATAAAAAGTTAGGCAAAACAGTTGTGAACAACATATCGCATAATAAGTTATTCATACATCAAACATAAATAAATGGCTCCACCGTACAAAAGTGTCAAATGGTAACTCAAACATTCATGCAATAACATATAAACAACTAAAAACTATATATTACTTTAAGAATATAAGCAGAAATGGTCAAGAGATAAAAGTACCATTTATGACTGGTCCTACTCATAAGCTTCAAGCAACAATGATTTATCTCTCCTTGTTCTAATATCTACTAAGAGTACAGAAGTGCAACATCAATAGCAGACATCAAATGCAAACATCAATAAATCTTGATCCTTTCATTCATCAAAACCTCCTCATAGGGTACAAAAGTGCATGTTCTGAGGACAAGTTTTTGACAAATTTTTGGACCCTTCTCTAAATGCATGAGAAGGGTTTAAATACTGCTAACTAAATAACTTAATTACATAAATTTAGGATACGGTTTAAATGACCGCCCTTTTTCTAAGCAAACTTATTTCTAAAAAATTGAATCTAATTCCTAACTATTTCTGCATTTGCTCCTTAATGTTGTGAGCATTCAACATTTGCCTGGGAAGAGTCGGCTGGTTGCCTTCCGCTTTTGTTTGAGTTGAGCAAACAGAAATGGCAAGCGCTGGCACCATTTTTTAGTAAACTAGAAGATATTTTTGGGAATCTTCCTCTGGCTGGGTGAATTCACTGCGTATATATTTGGTAACAACCCAAATTTCCCTCAAATTGCTTCTGCCTTTGCTATCTTGGTTTCCAGACTTGTGAATGACTAAGCAAGTTAGGGACTTTGATTTCTGAACATTTTTCTTAGCGATGCGAGATTAGCACTAAGCGCTAATCACGCATCGAAAACTGCCTCCGTTCTTTGATCCGGGCCTTTCTGGTGCATTTTCCGTCTTTAGCGCCTTTTCCTTCACCGGGTATAAGCTTCAGGATTTTTGTAAACATGCTGCTTTTGTGAGCTTTTGACCCTGAGTGTTGAATCGCTTATTGATATCAGCATCTGTTCACTCATGCTCTGGAATCTGCGGTTCTGTTGCATGCGGTATCCGTTTATGAGGGCATCTCTTCTTTGTTTCTGAGCATTGACGCTTTCCCTTTTTCCTTAGATGTTTCCTGCACATTGCTTCATGTTGTTTCCTGTTTTTTCATTCCTGCAGTTCACACAAAGGAAAAGAGTAATGACAATAAATATTGACACGAAAGCTCTAAGCTCTATGAATGTATAAAATAATGCCACCCATCGTGAACTAACTCTTCGAAAAGCACAAAACTGTCCTTCATGAACACTTTGGCATACATTAATAAATTTTCTTTAAGGCGCAAGCCCAAATTTTTGGTTTACGGACAACTTTTCTTGAATGTTGAGCCGAGGAAAATTTGTGATGGGCGATTTCTGAAACTTGCATTACGTTATCGCATTATCACATTTTTGTCAAGATTTTGATATCACAGATCGCAGATCGCAGCATCGCGTTTATCGCGCTTATCGCAAGATCGCAGAACGCAGATTGTTGCAATTCATTAAATTATTGTGTGTTGTTTATGCGATGTTGCGATATGCGATGTCGCATATCGGCCATCGAAGATTTCTTAAGATCTTCATTTATGGGCACTTATTAATGTATGCGATGCGATTAATTTCACGTCGCTTTTCTCGCAGTTTTTATTGTGCTCAGAAAGAAATGTTTTACTCTCTTCTCGCGATGCGATATATTTTTAAGGAGTATAATACAAAAAAATTTATACAATTTTTTGAATTTTTTACTAAGGGTCCCCACTTGTTTAGTGTTATTGCTAATACTAAATAAGGAGGGGGGTTGTTGGTGGCCACAACAGGTTCTAGCATTTTGACATCAAACTTCCCTTAGGTAGATCCTAGTCCAAGCAACAGAACCATGTGTTTGCTTATTAGGGCCTGATCTAGGTTCGGAAGTGTTTTAGCCAAGCAAATCCTGCAGTACCGGCCCTTTTGGCAACAATCCGTGGAGTTCGGACTGAAGTCTCACCAGAGGTAGTATGGGCGGGTGTTGGAACCAGGTTTCTGCACCCTAGGGATGTCTTGATGAGGTCTAGAGGGTTCACGAACCAATCTATGTGCTCGTGCTACTCTGCACCGGTATCTGGCCATCGCGTAGCTCAGCGGCAAGGCACTCCTAGTTTCCTTATTATTATTACATTTATTATAGATCTGATCTAATTCTTAAGGTCTTTAATCAAGCAATCAACAGTTACAACCAGTGCACGCAACCATAAATCTTAAAGATATGCATAAAACCATAACATAATCATAGACATATAGATCTACGATCAGATGCACAATAATTTAGAAACACTTAACTTTCTTAATCTTCTCTTCAGTACAATCCAATTCCACCCTATGCACCCAGCTGCAGGGGTTCGCGCACATAGTTGCGGACTCTACCAGGCCTCTGCACACACAGCTGCAGAGCCTACTCTAACTACTACCAACCACGATTCAGACTTACAGACTTAGAGCAATCTTGCTTTTACAAACCCATACACTTTAGATCTTAACCAAAAAGCTACCTTCTACCCTCAGAGCCTTGTTCTATTTATACATTCCCATGGTCTGTAGACCATGGGTAGGCCGACTTAATTTCTATTATCTTACATTATTTTCGAGTGGACAACCTTTTGACTTGACCCATTACAATTCAGGTTCCATGCACTTCGTGGAACTTTTACAGCATCAATACCCAAAATTGTGGACTTTAAGCCCCAAAACCCTTACGCGGGGGACCCGTTGCCCAACAAGATCACACAAGCTCAATTTAAAGCCTTGATGGGAAACCTTTCATTTTTCAAGGGTGCACCATGTGCCCTCCAAGAGTCTTGAGCTCACTCCTCAAGCCTAATTCCCCTTACTTGTTCCAAACTATGCCCTCTAAAAATGACTAAGTCTTCCTAGAGCGCACTCCTTCAACTCAAAGAAGTGTTCCCTCCTTGAGCACATTGGCACACCCTGAAGACCCAAAGCTCAATCCATCAACCTTTCCCAATGTGACATGCACCCTCCTGAACTTCTTTAGCACACTGGAACACTCTGAAGGCACGAAGCCACAACCTCCAACATTCAAGGGTGCACCCTATGCCCTTCCTGAGGCCTCTTGAGCACATGAGCACACCCAAAAGGCATGAAGCCTCAACCTTCAACCTTCAGGAGTGTGCCCTACACCATCCCTCTCTCCCTTGAGCACACAATGCACTTAGGAAGCCCAAATCCTTCCCTTCATCCTTCAGACTTGCACCTTTCACCCTGCCTTGACTGACTTCTACTTTTGGGAGCATGAGCACATGTAGAAGCCCCAAAGTCTCTCCTCTTCAACCCTTTAGCCTTTCAAAGTGTTCCCTTGCACCCCATAGCCCCTTTGACCCTATTTGAGTGCACCTAAAAGAACTGAACATACAATATGCATGGATCATTGTAGAACAAGAGATTTTTAGGTTGATAATTCCTCATCATGAGTGGTTGCAGATACAGGTATTCCAAAAACACCACAACTAGAAAACACGAGGAATATTGGGAAAGGAGAACAAGAAAAGGAAGCACAAAAAGAATAAGGAACACACTTAAATTTTGATGATCGAAGCAATCTAAAGACTTCATGACTGAAGACCCTTTGGAGGGTGAAATTTCCATGTTCAAAAGAACAATAAAGAATGAAGACACATATAACAACCATGTCACCACCAAAGCAATTCCATGTAATCAGTCACTATTAGTCCTCGTCATCAAAATAGTGACATGTCAAGTCTCATTACATAATGATGTGGAAGTCATGATATATTATTGTAATAACTGTAAATGAAAACTAATTGGAACTCCAAGAGTCATGTATGAACTAAAGAGTCATGGAATTCCAAAAGACATGTAATATCAAAAGTTATATGTAATTCCAAAATTCATTTGGAATCCCAAAGGTTGTATAAGTCCAAAGGTCACAAGAAGTTATAAAGTCAAGATTCATGAGTATATGAAATGTCATTCCTCAAGATATATATAGATCCTCATTTTTCATTTAAAGGACTTTTAACATTGGCTTCTCCCACAAGGCATTAGAGAGACAAAGTTAGTACTTTTGGGTAGAAACTAGTGGCTCTAATGCTCCACTATTGGAGCTAGTGGTGTTCATTGAATTTATGTATCTTGGGACCTTCGATTAATATTGAAGCCTTTCATGCCAACACATTTTCACACATGGATTGTGAATTTTTCTAAGACTATTCTTTGAATTTTTATGGTTTAGGTTTTCTTTCATCAGTACTGGAGTAATTGAACTATTTTGGTGACTTTAGTGCTCCTTATTGGAAACGTGTTGTTATGTTTATAATGATCATCACATCATTGTGAACTATTTCTCTTGATGTTATACGAGCCTTTCTCTTTCATGTGTGTCTCCATTAGCATAGTACTATTACTTCTCTCTTAGAGGTTCACTTTATTTTTCCCTCCACAGTAAAAACCTTGATACATCTACAATTGAACATTCACAAGGCATACTAGCTTGCTCATTCGAAAGGAAAATTGTGTTTCTCTCTTAGGTTGATAGCTAAAGCCAAGGCATATATGTAAGTAAATGATGGTTGGGCCGTATTCTGGATGGGACTCCTACACAAAATTGTGTGAGGTCTAGTTGGGCCCTTATATTGGGGAGATACCCTGTAGGTTGGTGGTATCCAACATCGTCATAATTCTAGTGCTAGAAGGATGACCACCATTTTTTTATGGCTGATCACTCCACACACCCTCATCATTATCCTTTTGTTCAATGTAGAAAAATTCTGATCACTACTACGATTCCTGAAGCAGGAGGATCTTCTCAGTCTGGCCAAGAATCAACTTGCGAAGTTATTTATGAGGAGATATGGACAATTCTATCTATAACCGATTGGTTCATGAAGGCTATCAAATTAGTTCCTAGAGCACAAAATTTCCCACATTTTCTGAAGAAGAAAGATACAACCGGTATTGGATCTTGGCTTCCACAGTGGAATATTTGGTTCTTTTCCACTCTTGAGTAGTTTGAAGAAGCCGTAGATGATATTGAAAATCAAGAACAACTTCCACCTCCTAACGAAGGATACAAAGATGATACAATTTTTCTTTTTGGTGACCTTTTCGATGGATTAGATGGTGAATATTCCTGTGATTCTGATAAGGAGGAAGAATGTAGAGACAAGAACATGGCAGAGTAGGATTTGGATTGGATGGCTGAAGGGCCTCTTTCTCTTCCAGATAACTTGCATAGGATACCGAGACATCCATAAAAGATGCTCTCAAAGTATGATATGGATAAAGGCACGAAGGCCAAAGACCATCTCAATGAATTTTACTCGCCTTTATGAATGATGGAGGTCAAGCATGATGATGTTTCCTGCAATATTTTCCCTTATACATTAGAAGGCAGAGCAACATCATGGTACCATAGTCTGCCCGTTAATTCAATTTACACCTTGAGGGAGTTCAAAAATATATTTCTTGAGATACTTTCTAATGAAAAAACTCTCGCGATGCTACTCAAAGAACTCAAAAGCATGAAAATGGGGGAAAAGGAGAAAGTGAAATATTTTAATAAAAAATTCAATCGTATATTGAATAAATTCCCTGAGACATGAAACTACACTATTAAATTACTATTGATTACTACACAACTTCCTTTCCCACCAGCATTTCCTAGTTCATAAAGAGGGTTACAAAGGAAATGTTGGCACTAAACGTTTCAGATGTAGTTTCCACTGAGAAGGACTTTTACACGATTGGGGTCATTACAAATGATGAAGGATCAAAATACTCCAAAGAGACTAGTAGGAAGTCACAACCACCTGCTAGTAAGGCTAAAGAGAAGGAATCATATGATATCGAGAGATTGAATAGGATGGTGAAGAATCTCACCAATGAAATTTTAGAACTGAAGAAAAGGTCAAGTGAGACTTCTATCTGTAGCAAGACTCCCAAGTCCTTCCCTTTTCAAAGGAATAGTAATAATAACAACAATCAACCTGCCAAGTTTGTATAAATTTTGAATGGTGTGATGAAAATAGAAAGAATTGGCATGGATAATTATTTTTCTTTCCATCGAGAATATCATTTAGAAAAAACATTCCCTCTGTGGAATCATAACTTGAACGCTCTAGTTGCACACATTGTAGATACCCCATAAGTAGATGAGGGGACAAAACAAGAAGAATAATTAGAAGAACTCACAGTGGCTGAGGAGGAAAATGTGTTGGACATGTAGTTAATGTGTCTCGTCATATTTACAACGTTGATAAGAAGGATGCTAAAGAACCACAACAGAATGACCCCCCTCCTCAGAAGAAAAATGGTCGATATAGCCTAAGGAGTAAAGGGTCGGTCTCTAAATGGGAATTGACAAGGCAGAAGTTAAAAGAGTAGTTTCTAAAAATAATTTCTCCACCTTTCAATCCTGCTCAGAATACAAAGAGTAAATTTGGAGACTCTCCACCTTTCAATCCTGCTCAGAATACACAGAGTAAATTTGGAGACTTAGCCAAGTCTAGGAACACTTCCTTTAGTAACAAAGGTAAGTCTAGTATTCTAGAAGTGTCAAACAAAGCCACTCCACCATACACTTCAACATTTCATGTTATTGGTGAAACAATTGGTTATAATATTTTGGAATATATGAAGAAAACATGAGCCAACATATCTATCTACGAGCTCGCAAAGATTGCAAGCTAGCCTGGAATAATTTTCTAGACCTTTTCACAACCTTCAACAAGTGGTAAAGCTTCCTCCCCTCAAAGGGTGCTACATAACTCTTCTGGTCCTCTTGCATCTGTAGTAAATGTTTTAACACTAGAAGCTAACACTCTCTACCCACCATTTTTGTTAATGTTTTAAATTTTTAATTATAATGTCCATAACTATTTAGTAGACTATGGGGCATCTATAAATGTAATGACTTTATCAGTAATGATGAAAATAAATGAAAAATGGGAGAAAACCTATGCACAAATTGTCCAACTAGAAAGGTCTCTTGTCCAAGCTATTGGTGAGCTCAAGAATGTGCTTATCAGATTATCGAAAGATGCTCAACTTCACTAATTTATAAATATTGTACTTTTGTACATACCAAATTCTAACAATGTAAACTTTGAAACGGAACTGATACTGTTACTCGTTTCGTAGAGATAGCTAAAAAGTGACCTGATTTTGAAAAGGGGTGATGCAAAACACACATGTTTTTTTTAGAGCATAGTTTTGGGCACTTTAGTTTTTTTATCTGCATCACGTTTTAGAATGGTAGTGATTTTCATGCTGATTTTAAAAAGTGAGCATTCTGCATCACACTCCTTTTTTAAAAGCCCTGTTTTTTGGCTTTAAATTTTTTAATGTATAAAAGGTAAATAATTATTTAGTAAATTTGATAATTTTTGAAGTGGTCATTTTCTTCACATTTTTTTGTTTTTTATTATAATTTTAATTTTTTTTTTCGTGAGGTTTTTACTGTTTTGCATTTTTAAATTAGAAGGTCGATATTTAGACTTTTCAATATTCTACATATTTATACATCCTTAATTAATTTTTCAATCGACATGAAATAATTGTTTCTAAAAAACAATATTTTTAAACAATGGACATAAAAATAACAATTTTTAACATAAATATGACTAAAAAACTACACGTTTTGATAATTTTTTGTTAGAATTGACATGTCAAAATCACAATTTTTATACGATAATTTTAACTAAAAATGGTTAAATAATAGCTTTTTCTATGAATTTCATGTCAAAAAAATAATAAAAA
This sequence comes from Pinus tabuliformis, assembly GCA_031772625.1. Taxonomy (NCBI): domain Eukaryota; kingdom Viridiplantae; phylum Streptophyta; class Pinopsida; order Pinales; family Pinaceae; genus Pinus; species Pinus tabuliformis. Next base: position 446,535,223 of record CM062809.1, on the reverse strand, counting down.
TCACTTTTTTTTTTCAAAAAATAATGATTAACTTAAAAATCAATGCAAAAATCACATATTACCAATATTCAACGTATAACAACCCTAATTGAGTGTTTATTCTTCTCATAAAATGTCAAAGTCAAAACATTGCAAAGCTTGATTTACAAGCATAAATTAAATTTAATCAACAATGTCACGTAATCCAAACTCTTCGTCCTCTAGAGTTTCATCATTGTCCTCTTCCACAATATTTTCTTTTTCATTTTTCTCATTTTCCTCTTCTAATGGGTCTTTGATGTCTGCGAAACTCCCAATGTATGTCTTTCCAAACATTCCATGTAATGGTGGTTGGGGTTTCTTTGCCTTTTTTGCCACACGTGATTCACTAAAGTCCCCTTTCTTCAACCCAATTTCTTGCATTGCATCTGGAAGAAATTGAAGAGCATTAATTCTTTGCTGAATGAAATTGCACTGTACTGGATCTTTTTCAATTGCAATGCAATTTCTTCCTTTTTGAAGGCAACATGCTAGTGTTGTACCTAATTATCAAGCACAAAAGAAATAATGAACTAAATTAGTACAATGACATATTAATTAAAAAATAACATATTGAAATTCAATTCCATATAATAAAACTTACCTGAGCCAGAAAATAAATCCAAAACCCAATCTCCTTCATTTGAACAAATGTCTATAAGATAGTTAATCAATAATTGTGGTTTTTGATAAATGTTAACTATCTCTCCTTTTGCTTCTTTGTCTTCATATGTTAGTTTTCTCACAACAGCATCATAACTCAGTATTTGGCTATGACTCTTTCTGTCTACCCGATTAAAAATCATAGACATATGGCTATCATCTTTTGCCCAACTATCAATATGAATGAACTCACAATCATTTATAAATTGTTGATCTTCATTGTGAAGAATATTTGACTTTTCCCTGTAACATGAAATAGTAAAAGTTAAATTAACTTGTACATAAATAAATTTTTCAACATTAATCAAATATACATTTTAAATGTCTTACCATGTAAGCTGCATCCTTGAATTTGTTTTCCCCTTGAAGCTTGACAATATCATTGCTAATTGTGTGTCTGAATGAAATGTCACAAATCTCCATAATGGTGATGACGTGACTTCTACAAATCCCGCAACCACTTTACTAAAAGCTTGATAAGTATAAGGGTCACTATCATAGTCAATGTTTCGAATATTGAAACCATGGGGAATATCTGCAATGAATAGGGCATAATCCCTTTTAGTTATGAGTTTAGCAATGTCTTCACAGTCGCCTTGTATTACTTGATATTGAATAGTGTCTAGCCCATTCAAAATGAAATGATTAAGAGTTGGATCAAGTTGAATATCCTTAATACGTTGCTTCCTCAGTCTTTCGATCTTTATTTTTTCGATAAAGGTTTTGAAACTATCTGGCACTCCATTATCATCCTTCCTCATCTTTTATAAAATAAACAAATATATGTGTAAGTTATAAATTAAAAGTAGTACACAGGTGAATAAAAATGAATGTATAAATCAAGATACCTTTTTAAATGCAAGATAAAAAGCTTTTAATGTTGATGTAGAACTTGAATCTGGATAGTTGCGTACGACATCATCCCAACTATCTTCATTCAACAATCTAACCATTTGTTCTTGAATTTTCATGTAAACTTTGTGACTGATAGATAAAGTAACAAAAAGTTAATATAATGATATGTATAACAAATACTACCAAGAACAACATGTTTTATTTAAAATATAATTATAATCTAGAAATAAATAAAAATATTTCAAGAAACTTACTTTTGAAATTCTTCAGACATTTCCTCCAATGATAATTCCCCTGACCTCACACGAGATAATATTGTTTTGACAACTTTTTCATCTTTCACTCCTTGCATCGCCCTCCAAGGTGTGATAGTCATATCGTTTGGAAGATGATTCATTTCAGGAGCTAATTTACTGTTGCCACATATGAATGGCTTAGACTTTTTGACCTTCTGGTTTTTAATGGCAATGTCTTCCCACATGCCAAAAATCTCATCAATCAACCTCCAAACATCTCCAGTTCTAAATGCCAATTTGAAAATGTTATCAAAACCTCTGAATAAATCACTATGTTTGCTGCCCTTTCCACCTTTTGAATTGGTTTTCTCTTCAATTTGATATCCTATTTCCATACAACATTCCTTTCGGAACTCTGCAGTAATGTTTGTCCTATCCCCACCACATTTTTCTTCAAATTCACTATGAATAAATCTAACCCTTTGGATGAAAGTCATAGACATCCTATATTCATTATCTGAATTATGATCCCATGCCACTAACTTTGCTTCTGTATCAGATAAACTAGCGTAAATGATACATTTCATTGTTTCAAAACGTGGGTTATTAGGATATTCCTCCATCAATTGTCTTTGAGCTTCTACAGAATGGTTCCCCCCAAGCACATAATAATTGTATTCAAAACATTTTGACTTATCAAATGCTTCTTTGTTGGGAACTTGAAGTGGATCAACAAGAATCACATAACTAACCACATGAGCATATGGATTGTACCTCATCAATGTCTTCAAGTTGTGAACATGCAGATGATGTGGCTTTCTAACTTGATATTGACATTGTCCTTCACTTGCTTTATAGGTTTGCCTGACATTAAGCTGAAATGTGCGACTACCATCAATTAAGTTTCTCTTTGTCAAATTCTCTCGAATGACATTTTGTTTTGTTTTGATAATGCCATCTTCTAAATCATCTCCTGGTGTAATGATTTCTCTACTTTCTTTTGAAGTTTCACTAGGTTCTTGATTGTTGGTAATGACTGCTTCAAAATCATCAACTCTAGTTTTCTTGGTCATAACATTCCCACCAAAGTTATTCTTGGGCATTGTTACTTTCGGATTTTTATGGCTCTTCTCAGTTCCAATGTCATCTTCAGTAATGACAACATATGTTTCATCGTCAATTTCAACTTCATCGTTCTCAAAAGTAACTTGTTTACCCTTGCTAGATTTATCCACCAGAGACCATTTTTTCTGATTCTTTGGATGTAGTTTTGTAGCATTATCAATAACTTCGTTTTGCCTATTTTCCATATTTTCTTCTGACACTGAGTAAAAACTGCTGACAACTTTCATGATATCATTCTCAATGAAATGAATGCCTCCCAACCTAATTGAACAACTTTCAATGAAATTCTGCCAAACAAAATATCATATGTCAATAAAAAACAAAGTTAAAAAATATAGTGAGACACTTTAAAAAACGCAAAATACAAATATAAATAATAATACTTACGATGTTTTGTGTCATCTCATTTACGATTTGACTACACAACTTTGTAGATACCTCTCTCGTGTCATGCAATGAATATGATAGTTGGTATTTAATCCTTTCAGGTGACTTGGGTGCTTTTGTAAGTACGTAAACAACTTCAGTGTCTGGTACCGAACACATATCTAGGACTCTTCCCATCACCTCCAAAAATTCCATTATCATTCGGTATATCGATATATAGATATATATTCACATTTGCGCTTTCTCTTTCTTTCACATACCACATTCTTGATGGAAATTTCACCTCTTTTGAATTCTTCTAGTCTGAAATCATCTTCTTATCACTTGAGGCACTTGAAAGATTTGTAGTCATGAGCTCAGGTGGAGTTCGATCACCAATGTTTCTTTTAGATGCACCTTTATGAGTCTTTGGTCCGAAAAGATTCACTGAAATTCTCTTTGATGCCATTTTCCTGAAAAATAGAAACACATAAATCAGTAAATAATAAAAACATATTAACTTAAATTAACAATGAAAATATATCATAAATTTTAATCAACAATCACCCCACCCACCGCCCCTCGTATTCCAAAAGGACATGCATTAACATTCCAGTGTAAAAAAGTAAATCACGAATAAAACATTTTGCTCAGGCGCCCTCACCCACCCCCCCACCCCGACGGCCCGGGTGCCCCGGCCCAACCCCCACAACCCTCTCAAGCCCGCACGCCCGCCCGACCGACCGACCCAGGCGCCCTCACCCACCCCTCCGGGCGCCCTCCCTACCTCTCCCCCAACCCGCGCGCCCTGCACCCCGTCACCCGCCCGCTCCAACCCTCCCGGCGCCCTCGCCCGCCCGCCCGCCCCACCCCTCCGGGTGCCCTCACCCGGCCCCCTGCCCGGTGCCCTCATCCACCTGCCCGCCTCACCCGAACCCCCCTCCACCCAGGCTCCCTACCTCTCCCCACACCCACCCACTCCGCACCCCCTCACCCGCTCGCTCCAACCCTCCCGGCGTCCTCAGCCCTTCGGGCGCCCTCGCCTGCCCGTCCGCCCGGTGCCCTCACCAACCCGCCCGCCTCAACCGAACCCCCCTCCGCCCGGGCTCCCTACCTCTCCCCCAACCCGCCCACCCCGCACCTCCTCACCTACCCCTCACCCACCCGCTCCAACCCTCCCGGCGCCCTCACCCCTTCGGGTGCCCTCACCCACCCGCCTACCTCACTCGAACCCCCCTCCGCCCAGGCTCCCTACCGCACCCCCTCACCCTGCAGCCCTTCACCCGCACACCCCGCACCCCCTCACCCGCCCGCTCCAACCCACCTACCCCGCCCCTTCAGGCGCCCTTGCCCGCCCGCCCGCCCCACACCTCCGGACGTCTTCACCTGCCCCCCCGCTCGACGCCCTCACCCGCCCCCCCGCCCGACGCCCTCACCCGCCCCCCTACCCGGCGCCCTCACCCACCCGCCTACTTCACCCGAACTGCCCTCCGCCGGGGCGCCCTCGTGCAGGCGCCACCCAGGCCGCCCGCGCCCTCGCCCGACAGGCAGGGCAACCCTTCCTATTGGGCGAGGGCGCGGGCGACCCGGGTGGCGCCTGCACGAGGGCGCCCTCCCTCGTGCAGGCACCACCCCGGCCGCCCGCGCCATCGCCCGGCAGGTAGGGCGACCCTGCCTGCCGGGCGAGGGCGCAGGCGGCCCGGGTGGCGCCTACACGAAGGGGGGCGCCCTCGTGCAGGCGCCACCCGGACCGCCCGCACCCTTGCCTGGCAGGTAGGGTCGCCCTGCCTGCCAGGCGAGGGCCCAGGCGGCCCGAGTGGCACCTGCCCGGGGGGGCCAATCACCCTGCCTGCCGGGCGAGGGCGCGGGCAGCCCGGGTGGCGCCTGCACGAGGGAGGGCGCGGGCGGCCCGGTTGCCCACTTCTATTGTGTTCGACCGCGACCCGATCTTCACTAGTAATTTTTGGCAGGAACTCTTCAAAATGCAAGGCACTCAACTAAAACTCAGTACTTCCTATCATCCGCAAACAAATGGTCAAACCGAAGCTGTCAACAAATGTCTAGAAACCTACCTTAGGTGTTTCACTTCAGAAAAGCAACACCTTTGGGTACAGTGGCTACCTCTGGCTGAATGGTGGTATAACACCAACTATCATGCCACCACCAAAATGACTCCCTATGAAGTAGTATATGGTCAACTCCCACCTTCACCTACTTCGTATCTCAAGGGATGCTCAAAAGTACAAGTAGTGGATCAACTCCTACAACACCGCGCAACCATGCTCGCCCATCTTCGAGAGAATCTTCATCAAGCTCAGAACTGCATGAAGCAACAGGTAGACCAGCATCGCTCAGAGCGCTAATTTCAAGAAGGGGATCAGGTCTTTTTACGACTCCAACCATATAAGAAAACATCACTCAAAGACAAGGGGTGTTAGAAACTCTCTCCAAAATTCTACGGACCATATCAAGTACTTCAGCGCATTGGAGAAGTGGCCTACAAGTTGGCATTTCCACCTACTGCAAAAATCCATCCAGTTTTCCATGTCTCATGCCTCAAGAAAGTGATTGGGAACAATTGCAGAATTCAGACCATTCTACCTGAATTGGACGAAGAAGGGTCCATCTGGCTTCAACCCGAACAGGTCCTAGACACACAAGACAAGCAACTGCGCGGCCGCATGATTAAGGAAGTCCTCGTCAAATGGAAAGACACCTCTCCGGAACATGCAACTTGGGAACCAGCCACTATTCTTCAGCAGTTTCCGCAGCTTCAGCCTTGAGGACAAGGCTAGTCTTAAGGGGGATGGCATGTTAGGGTCCCACCCTAACCCCCTTATTTATGTAATGGAATCACGTCATAGTCAAGAGTCAATAAAGCCCATATTAATAACTGTAAGTGGTTAATCCACAATTAATGACAGAACCACAGTTAGTTGCAAATGGGCCGTAGTATTAGATAGATGGTATTAATAAAACCCACGGTATTGGCCCGTGGTATTGCATGTATGAGTCATATATAAAGGATAGAGACTCCCTGCGAGGAGCATCGTGTCTTATTTTGTAGTCGAGATCTGCTCTATTGGAGGTTTCCCCCTCGAAGAGGCAAGTGAACATTACTCTCTGAATAATAAAATCATTGCTATTATGTGTTTTGGGTATCTTTTCTTCGCATATTCTGTATTTGGGTATCATTTTCCAGGTTAAGAGCATAACAAGTGCCTGCCGGGCGAGGGCGCGGGCGGCCTGGGTGGCGCCCACACGAGGGCACCCCCCTCGTGCAGGCGCCACCCGAGCCACCCGCGCCCTCGCTCGGCAGGCAGGGCGATTCCCGGAATAGCCCTGCCTGCCGGGTGAGGGCGAGGGCGGCCCGGGTGGCACCCACCCTCATGCAGGCGCCACCCGGGCCGCCCGCGCCCTCGCCCGACAGGCAGGGAAACCCTGCTTGCCGGGCGAGGGCGCGGGCGACCCTGGTGGCGCCTGTACGAGGGTGCCCCCCCTCGTGCAGGCGCCACTCGGGCCGCCCGCGCCCTCGCCCGGCAGGCAGGGCGATTCCCGGAATTGCCCTACCTGCCGGGCGGGGGCGCGGGCAGCCCGGGTGCGCCTGCACGAGCCCCGCTCATGGGGCTGAGGGAGGGTGGGTGAGGCGGGCGGGCGGAGGTGGGTGGGGCTGAGGGAGGGTGGGTAGGGCGGGCGGAGGTGGGTGGGGCTGAGGGAGGGTGGGTAGGGTGGGCGGGCGGGTGATAGTGGGTAATGGCACCTGGGCTTCGCGGGCGGGCGGGCGATAGCGGGTAATGGCACCCGGGCTTCGCGGGCGGGTGAGGGTACCCGGGGGTGGGTGGGGCAGGTGGGTGAGGGCGCCCGGGCCGGGCGGGCAGGTGGGTGAGGGCGCCCGCGGGTGAGTGGGGCAGGCGGGTGGGTGAGGGCGCCCATAGGTGGGTGGGGCGGGCGGTTTAGGGCCCCCGGGCCGAGCAGGCGGGTGAGGGCACCCGGGGGTGGGTGGGGCGTGCGGGTGAGGGCGCCCGAGGGTGGGTGGGGCGTGCGGGTGAGGGCGCCCGGGGGTGGGTGGCCCGCTCAGAGGGGTGAGGCGACCGGGTGAGGGCGCCGGGAGGGGTTGGGCGGGCGGGTGAGGATGCCCAGGCCAGGTGAGCGGGTGAGGGGGGTGGTGAGCTCCAGTATTGTAGCAATAATGCTACAACTCCTGGGGCTTCCTGTCTCTCATTTTATCAACCCGGTAGTTCGTACAAACTTGGAAGCGACGGTGCTATATGCACAAGTACTAGCTCTTGTCGCAGCTGTCACTTCGTCAGCTGGCACAAGTCCGCTAGGGCTCAAGCCAACTTCTATAGGCTCTCAGAAGAAGCTTGCTAATTGATGGACGAAAGCTAATCTCAAAGGAAAGCTACTCTACTTGACAAAAATGAACTGAAAGCAAATCAAAGCATGTAAACCTAGGAAACCCTAATTTAACTAGTCTAACCTCTACAATGCAAGAAATGTGAATGAAACTTCTACCAATGCTGCTGTTACCTCTAATAAGTGAAAATGCATGGATCTAAACTACTTGCATCATGAAAGATATGTTTTTGTATTTTTCCTTTAAGTGTGTGGAATGATTGTGATCTTGTGCTAACTAGGGTTTGGTTGTGCAGATGGGATGGAGAAGGAAGGAAAGCGTGGGATAGGTTGGGGAGGCTAGGAGAGGTCCCTAGGGATCCTTAGCATCCATCCACAGAGGTTCTTCGCATTCAGATGCTCAGCAACCGAGAGAGTGGCCTCCTACAGGATGGCTGTGGAGGATCCTACAGGATACTCTGTCTTCTACAGGATGTCTACAAATGGCTACAGGATGACCTACCGTGAGTGTTTGGAGTGATGGAGGAGTAATGGAATGGTAGGGGGAGATGTGTAAGGTAGGAATGAGGCTGGTGATGGCTGTAGAAGTGGAGGAATAGGATAGGGAGTGAATGTAGGGAGTAGGTTGGAAGATAGAGGGTTAGGTCAATGAAAGGGCTAGAGAATGGAAGTACGTGAGGAGTGAAAGACTTTAGGAGATAACAGAGCGGAGCAGGGGTTGAATATGTGTGTGCATGCGGGATCAAGATGGAGAATGAAGTAATGGAACGAGAGAGAGAGCAGTGTAAGTGAAACAAATGCTTATGACTGTCACCAAACCGAAATTGCATTAACCGAAACTACCTGTGCTTGTAAATTCACTGAACAGCAATCCAAAACGTGGAGAGAAAGGTGTATGAAGTTGTGATGAAGGTGTGTGGTGCAGGTGTGAATGACAAGGAAGCATCTAACATGACCGTGACTATATTGCAGCAATCATCAAGTAAAGAAATGCGTGTTTTTGGTGGCTAGTCATGGACTGCACTCCAATCCCAGATGAGACGGCAGTGAGCCTTAACAACCTTTTTGTTGGAGCTCCAATCGATTATATCTATCCTCTGCTACACTAAGCAAGTGGAAACAAATTCAACATAAGCAACTCCTATCTAACTCATGAAAAAGACCAACTTAACAACCTGTAATTCGAATTGCATGTGTAAATGAAAAGCTCAAAGTGCTGAAATGAAATGGAAACAACACTACAGCAGAGGGGACCTATGGCTCTCAGGTTGGGCCCTAACCTGAGAGCTATAGTCTCCTTGAGAAAAACTCAGAACTAGATCACAAACTGCCTTCTTTATTCATAACTGATATCATGCCAAATTGGCTTACAAAAAGGAACGAAAATTGAACTGTGCTCCAAAGTTACAATAGCAATACGAGAGTTTCAACAACCTATCCAAGGCTAAGGCCTCTATACTTATACAAAAACGATGACCCAACAAGTGTCCTTGATTTTAGGGGCTCGGCTGTCCAACTAGAGTTTAACTGCTGATCCTGTAGGATGGTCATAATTGTTGTTCCTGTAGAGCAGTTTATAACTGCTGTTCCTGTAGAACAGCTGGCTGCTTTCAAGCTCGGAGGGGAGATGGATTAGAGCTCGGAGTTCTTGGTGGGAATCACGAGGGATGTCCCAAGACCGTGGACATCCTCTCCTAAAAACCAGCAGTGCCACCTCATTGTCTCCTTATCTCCTTTTTCGTTGTCTTTTGCTCCCTTTTAATGCCAAAACCTGGGATCATAATGCATTAGTCACGTAGATAGAGTGCCTACCCTTCTTCCTACAAACAACATGAATAAACTAAGAAATGCATGCATAAGCAATAAAAAATGAATGGTTTGAGCAAGTAGAATAGGCCAAAATGAGCCCAAATTGTACCAAAATTGGGGCTCATCAGGGGGCATGGGTGGGTCGCCCGGAGGGGTGGGGCGGGCGGGTTAGGGCACCCGGGCCGGGCCGGGTGGGCAGGTGAGAGGGGACGGGGTGGGTGGGCCGGGCGGGTGAGGGGGCCCGGGCTGGGCAGGCGGGTGAGGGGGCCCGGGCTGGGCAGGCGGGTGAGGGGGGGTTGTTAGGGCGCCCGGAGGGGCTGGGTGGGCGGGTGAGGGGGGGCGCTGTTAAGGCGCCCGGAGGGGCTGTTACAGGGAAAAGTGTCTATATAGAACTACTCTATCCCGCTAAGGTGTGACAGCTGCCTTAGAAACAAACAGAGAAAAGCTACATTCATTTTTCCTTTATGAATTATAGATAGAGAGGAACAGAAAAGACCAACCTCTGTCTTGCGCTAATCTCCTGATTTGATTCCTCTCTTCTTTGATAGTCTTTAGCTACCTGCTCCCTTGCACGCTTAGCTTCACAAAGTACCTGTAAGATCACAGTAGCATAGCACTATACAAGGACATGGATCTATAACCATAAACAATTTAGGATCAGATGTAAATTGACCATACAAATGTAGCAAACATCAATGACACAAGAGCATGGAGGAAAACTTGAATAGCTTTTATTGATAAACAAGAAAGAGCCAAGAGGAGTTACAACCAGTTGTTCTGACCCAGCATCAACCTCCCAGCTAAAAATCCCCTCTTCACCTCAAACAAAGCTTAGATCACCCAACAATCTGATGTTTGTCTCAAGAAACCAACAACAATTCCTCACAATATGCAAAATTCCAGCCTCTGGATCTCTGGGATGAGGGATCCATATATAGATATCTGTAATGGAGATGAGTCAGCTCATGATTTGATTGGTGTCTTCCCTCTGATAGTTCTTGCTTCCACTTGGAGATTGATGATCTCTTACTCATCCTTAGTCGAATTCAGTGAGGCAAATGTCACAGGAGAAGTTTCTGGAAGCTTCCTTTGCCTCTCCACCTCGCGGAATGACACTGCCATTTGTCATTTCTCGCCCATCGCACCCCATAGAAGGGATTTTTGAAATGAAACGCACCCATATAGTGTATTTACGTGAGATGCAACACACTTGGGCAATGGAACAGCTGAAATGATCCTGTTTTGACCAATTTTGAGCAGTTTTTCATGGAGAACTTCTGGGAGAAGCTGTAATCTGTTGACCTTGTTCCTTTAGGGGTTAGAACAACACTTTTATGGACTTAGGAGCCCTTGGTTTATGGAAATTTCATGCTTGGGGTTGTAGTGCCCAAAAATGTCTATAACAGTTGCCCCCTAAAGCATGAGGTCGTTAATCTTTTGATGTCGGGTGAAATGCTTTATTATGAGGATCCGAAGTTCTTTCAAGCTGGGAGGAGACCTGTAATAAGATACAATACAATACATTATCTTCATAATATTTTCATGATCTAGCTGAGGCGGGCATTCCCATGCTCAGCTCTATAAATTCATTTTCATGTACATAGGACAAAAATCGTCTGAGTGTAGAATGATGATTCTGATAGAGCCATCATCCTTTTGATTGGATGATTATCTGTGCAGCAATGATGTACATTTGATGTCTTTATTTCCCTGAATATATATCGCAGCTCGGATGGATGAAACTAGATCTGGGGTCTTCAATCTCGGTCGATCTTCACTCGAAGTACAAGTCGATCCATGTGAAAGCTGTTCTGGAGTCGAACATGGAAAGACATCGCCTGATTACGAGCCAATGATGTAAGCTATTAACAGGCGCGAGAGGAATCACCGATAATGATAATGACCCTCAAGGTACTGCAGTACAATTCATGTGGTGTAAATAAAGGACTTGGCGTCGAACACCATGCAAAATCTTTCGGTCGAAGGCCATTGATGTGAACCTGTCGCCGGAAGTGAGAAACTTGCCATTGGGGCATGCAAGCTTCAAAGTACTGAATGGGGTGTTCCTAGATCAACCTCTTGGATAATGAGTTGATGTCGACAAGAAGCGATCCATCACAGGAGGGCCTTAATGAATCCCACATCAATGACACGGAATGGAGCAAATGATTTTAATAGAGGTGAAAACAATCTGGTGATATAAGGTTCAGGGTGGCGGTCATGAAAGAATGGAGTATAAATGTATGGTAGTGGGTGAGACATAAGTGAATTCTTTGAATAACTTCTCTTGAACATATCGGCTACACTGATGTGATGGATTGGTAGCATTAACCCCAAATGTGGATGGTATGATGGGACCATGGTGATGTGACCCGTGAATGAAACAACCCAACCCGACTCGGACGCGGAGTGGAAGTGTCATGTTCAAGAGCGACTTGCTACCAACAAAGTTTCTTCAAGTTTTCTTCCCAATTTTCCCCAGTCATTTCTGACCAGTACCTCTTTATTTTTGTCAAGCTTGAGGAGGATAACATATGCTTGTTCTATAATTTGCCCTTCGGGCAAACCCATCGCTATGTTTTAACGAGCCTAGCAATAGTGAAACTCGTTCTCGTCTATAGACAAGTTTGTCGCTATTACACTTTTAACGAGTTTAACGACAAAGATAACTCAGTCCTTTTCAATTTTAGAGAGTCTGAAAAGGAACGTAAAGGTAACTCCAAAATTCCTTTTTCGTCATCTAATCCCTTAAGTCCGAAAAAGTATAAAACAACACAGAAGGGATGAATTTTCGATACTTTTAACGAGCCGAATAAAACAAGCGCTCGATATTTTTGTGTAATAATCTCTCAGGTCCAAAAAGATTAAAATTTAGAGGAGAGATAGCACTTCCAATCCCTTTAACGAGCTGGAGAGGCCAATGGCTTGGCAATCTTTTCATATTTTACAAGTCAGTTGAAAAGAGCTTAAAGGAGACTCGTCTTTTGAGGAACGAGTGATAAAATGGGTAGCAGCTGATTCCAGGTAAGGTTTGGAATTTTCCAATCACGGCAGTGTTACAAGGATGGCTAGTGAAATCACTCTTCACAGCTGTTCCTCAAAATGGGTAAACAATCAAATGGGGGTGAATGATTGGCCAATGCAAAAGTGGAGGTGATGGTGCAAACACGACCAAGACTTTAAATGGCTGAAGTACTACATTCACGATGGTTATTTACCGGTGAATAGTTCATTTTTTAATGAGCTTAAACGCGGGGGGAAACATTTGCTCATGTCTTATGTTTATTTTTTAACGAGCTTGAACTATGTGCTAAAACTGCTCGATTAATCCAGTCATGTGATAAGAATGTCTCATATAAAAACGAAAACTTTTAGATTTTTGCCCCACATCCTTTCTTTATGCAAGTTAGGAAACGATCAATCCAAAAAACAGATAAATGATCACTCTTTGCTTGCGCTCCAAAAGGTTTGCATGCCCCCAGGTATAAAACAGAGTTTCAAGGTTACCCCTTCTTTATTCTGTTAAAACATTTGTTTTACCAAGAGAGGCCTACCTCTTACAGGTTACCAAAGATTGTTCTATTTACGGCGTAAAAAAAACACCTCTTCGGAAATGTCTACTGAGATAAACAAAGGTGAGTGAAGGAGGCTACTCCACTCACGTAAATTTGACAAGAGAATCTTATTCCAGTCCAACTCCCTCTTCCAATCATGGACGGGAGTACGGAGGTCATATACTCTCGCGGAAACCTACCTTATACCCGAAGTTTTCCTGCCGAAGCAGACTAGGGTGCATGCCCCCTGGGTTTCAGTCATGTCCCCCGAATCACTCGCGCTCATCGGGCGGACGGACTGGAGATTGAGACATGTCTTGCGTGAAAAGACCACTTAGGGATGGTATATGACTATTTGCTATGCGTGATCCGGGAAATGAATGCTAGTCTACGAGCTTGACCACTCTTCCTTCGTGCGGAAAACACATCACTCTAAAGAGTGATGAGACAATGGCTCTCATGCAATAAATATAGTCTCGTCCAAGGAGTAGATTGTAATCCAGGGGTCCTTGAACTACCATTACGTTCGTGTGAACGGTTTTCCCTCTCAATGTTATGGGCACATTGGGAAGGATCCCTAACGGTCGACTGGTTCCTTTATCAAAGCCTATTAGATTTCTCATCTCAGGCAAAAGCGATGGCGAACCAAGGGCTTTCGAAGCAGTTGAGGAAAGGATACTCACAGAGGCCCCTTCATCTATGATGGTACCGGCCATAACCATTCTATATATTTGAACAATGATTGGAATGGTATACTAGCTAGTAAACGGGGTCTGCCTAGTTGATTCCAGTCGAAGGAGACAACTAGGTTGCTTGGAGGTGGGACCGAATAGACAGCCAGGTACAACTCTGACGAACTTCCTTCCTGCGGTAAAGGAACGGGTAAATTGCCCCCATGTTCGTTGGAGTCTGTGCTTATGAAAAAAATTTGGACGGTGTCATCCTTGTTCTTTTCGGTGACTGTATCATCTGAAGATGGAACCTCTAAAGGTAAGACCAGGTCAACTGCCGCCTCAACCTTTTGACTTTCGTCTGGTATGGGTTCAGATGGTTTGTCTTCAATGATAGATGCTTAAGCCGACCACTTGAGCGGGCCAGCTAGATTTTCAACTAGTGACGGACTCGGCAAGAGTTTTTTATATCCAAGAGGAAGTCCTAACGGTGAAACCGGACAATCGTCTAAAACTCTTTTAGCCTCCTCTAAGAAGGGACAATGGTGGACGGCATGATCGCCTTCGCACAGTTTACAAGGAAATCTATATTTTCCTTTTTGTCCTGGGGCTTCACTTTCACTAGTTGACGGTGTGTTTTCAACATGATCATCAAAGGTTGATGACACCAGGTTGTGAAAACGGGGAGACCAGTCCCTTAAGATCCGAGGGATACAAGGACAATCTCTATGATAGTGGTCTCCTTTGCAAATGACACATGGCGATTTAGGCCTGGTCGGTGCAGTGTGTGGATTTTTGCTAGACGACACTCGTTTGCCCCCATTCACTTTTGGCTCCTTCTTCTTCTTCTCTTTCTTCTTCTTTTCCTTCTTCTTCTCAGGTGCTTGACTTTTGGCTTTACCAGCCTCATCAAGCGAAGAGGAAGGAGGAGAGGAAGAATTAGAGGAAGTAGAAGGTTGGTGGGTAACTTTGGACTCGTCTAGTTGCTGATTCGACTGTTCAGGAATTGCGGTGTTCTGAACGACAGAGGTTGAGAAGAGCCATACAGGCAAGCCGATTGTCAGTCTTGGAAGTGACAATGTGGCCATATGGGACGCACCAACATCTCCCCAAGAGGAGAAGGGACTAGGATTTCCTCCAAGGGGAATTCCTTGGTTGGTGGATTCCATTTTCTCAACCCAAGATCAACGTAGGAAAGGGTAATGAGTATTCCGTTTAAAATAAATTTTAGACGCTTTGACACAACTTGTTTTTTCAATTTTTAAGAGTCGAGAAAAAACAAAAGATGACTCTAGTCTCCTTCGATTTTTAATGAGCCTGAAGTGACAAGTGCTCAGATGGACCTTTTCTGTTAAGGAGTCTGAAAAGGAACGAAAGGGACTGCTCTGGAAATCTAGGTATAGGGATTACCAAACCAATCGCAAAACTGCAGAATAATTTTTACGGTACGGTAGTCAATCTTCCCGAATGCTGTGTTCAGTGCATTGCAATCGATAGGGCAATAGACATGGCTTCCTATGGATAAATGATTAAGCCTATTGGGGTCTCCCAAAATATACTCGACGGTACGTGGGAGAACAAGTCCATACTGGCACTTATCGCCTCAAAGTGGAGGAATCACCCAACCATCAACGAGAACAACAGTTACTAGGCTTTACGATGCCGGAATACATCTCTAGCCTAGACTTCTAAATGTTGTGCGTTAAGTTCTAAAGAGTTGTTAGATTCATTGAATTTATTTTAAGTTGATCTTGTTTATGAAGTATGCCTTTCAGGTTCACCGCGAGATGTGGATGTAATTCCTAAAATGCAATCTAAGATGATAAACAAACTTTTTATCTTCTTTGTGCAATGAAAATCCTAGCTACTAAGGAAAAGAAAGACAGAATCTTTTCACAAAGAGCAAAGAGCACACTCTAAATGCACTTCCCTAAATCAAGCCAATCAGACTGTCTATATGCAAATGCATATGCATGTATTTGTTTTCGACTTTCTTAGTATATGAATGCTAAAAAGAAAGTTAATGCACAAATCTGAATTTCTTTTCAAGCGACAAATATCAACAAGTTTCTTTTCGAAATAAGAAATGGAGACGATCACAACATCTTACGATTTTGAAATGAATACTTGTTCTTGACACTAGAAAATTACAAATTCAGACCAAAAACAACAGTAACAGGATAATCAACCATCAACAGCAATGAAACTCTTTCCTATGATTGAAATCGACACTTGCGACAGTTTCAAATCAAAGGACGACAATACGATTATGCTACTTTTGCAAAGGAGAATTGTAAATGACTCAACAAACACACAAAAACATATACAGTTCTTTTGTACAAAGGAGGTGGAATAACAACAAGGAAAAGGGGTTTCAAATAGACATATACTGATCACAGGCAGCAAAATTAAGAATAGAACTGGAAAGAATGAATCACAGAAACCAAAACTGCACAGAGCCTAGTTTGATCAGTGCACCTGTAACACAGAGAATTTGAAATGCAGTGCACCTTGTCCACTCGGGAAGTGCGTTGAAGTTCAGATTTTCTGAACAGTACCTACGCTGGGCCAGAAACGAGACTCTGTTTGGGTTCCGGGTCATAGTTTGCAGTTCAGTTCTTGGGTTTTGGCCAAGCAAAAAGCAATCAGTAATGCAACAATCAGGGGTAGATCTAAGGAGGATCTAAGAGCTATCACAAGGGCAATCAAATAGTTTGTGAATCAGTTGTCTAAATCATAAACAGATCTAGTAGATGGATTGAAGTAGCGTTCATCTACTTTGCATTTGTTATGGAAAATGCAGTTTGAATGCTACCTGTAAGTTTATGAAACAGACAACAAAGAATGATAAACAAACAAACTAATTCCTCCCTAGCGGAGTCGCCATTTTGTTACAGGGAAAAGTGTCTATATAGAACTGCTCTATCCCACTAAGGTGTGACAGCTGCCTTAGAAAAAAACAAAGAAAAGCTACTTTCGTTTTTCCTTTATGAATTATAGATAGAGAGGAAAAGAAAGGACCAACCTCTGTCTTGCACTAATCTCCTGATTTGATTCCTCTCTTCTTTGATAGTATTTAGCTACCTACTCCCTTGCATGCCTAGCTTCACAAAGTACCTGTAATATCACAGTAGCATAGCACTATACAAAGACATGGATCTATAATCATAAACAATTTAGGATCAGATGTAAATTGACCATACAAATGTAGCAAACATCAATGACACAAGAGCATGGAGGAAAACTTGAATAGCTTTTATTGATAAACAAGAAAGAGCCAAGAGGAGTTACAACCAGTTGTTCTGACCCAACATCAACCTTCCAGCTAAAAAGCCCCTCTTCACCTCAAACAAAGCTTAGATCACCCAACAATCTGATGTTTGTCTCAAGAAACCAACAACAATTCCTTACAATATGCAAAATTCCAGCCTCTGGATCTCTGGGATGAGGGATCCATATATAGATATCTGTAATGGAGATGAGTCAGCTCATGATTTGATTAGTGTCTTCCCTCTGATAGTTCTTGCTTCCACTTGGAGATTGATGATCTCTTACTCATACTTGGTCGAATTTAGTGAGGCAAGTGTCACAAGAGAAGTTTCTGGAAGCTTCCATTGCCTCTCCACCTCGCGGAATGACATTGCCATTTGTCATTTCTCACCCACCGCACCCCAAAGAAGGGATTTTTGAAATGCAACGCACCCACACAGTGTATTTAGGTGAGATGCAACGCACTTGGCCAGTGGAGCAACTGAAATGATCCTGTTTTGACCAATTCTGAGCAGTTTTTCATGGAGAACTTCTGGGAGAAGCTGTAATCTGTTGACCTTGTTCCTTTAGGGGTTAGAACAACACTTTTAGGGACTTAGGAGCCCTTGGTTTATGGACATTTCATGCTTGGGGTTGTAGTGCCCAAAAATATCTATAATAGGGGCCGGGCGGGCGAGAGGGGTGGGGCGCACCCACGGGTGTTAAGAAAATGAGGTTGACCGGGCCCACCATGCTCATGATTTTTCATTAAACTAATTTAATATAAAAGTTTTCAAGAAAAAAAAATTAACTTACCTTTTAATTGCGAGAATTCTTCGTTGATTATGTTGTTGATAGCGATTTAGCTGCTCCACAAATTCACGACTCTTTCAATGATTTTCAGAAAGCCTGGATGTGATGTTAGTAATAGTGATAATGAAATTTTAATATGTAAGTGAAGTTACAAGGATGTTTTACTGTACGGTTAATATGGGATAATTTGTTTTACAATATTATAAAGTGAATATTATAGATTTGTTTTACAACGGGTTGAATGTGGGATAATTTGTTTTAAAATATTATAAAGTGAATATTGTAGTATTGGAAAGCGAATATTATATGGTTTAACTATTATAATAATTAATGTAGAAGTTGTAGTGTACAATTTTAATTATGATTTCATAAAAAAATTTAGTTTACATTTTCCAATAAATTGTAGAACAAAGTAATAAAGGTAAATAAATTTAACAGACTTTTTGGAGGGAAATATTTTCGCGAAACTTTTTGGAGGGAAATATTTTCGCGAAATTTTTTGGAGGGAAAATTTCATTCTTTAAGCTATATAATATCTTTAGGAGACTCTCCATTTGTATCATTCAACATCTTCTATTTGAAAGGGATGGATTGTTCTGATAGTGAAGTTTCGATTTATACACCATCAACTTCTTCATCGCGTAACAACTCTATTCATATTGATGAACATAGCGGGAATTCTTCCACTATGAATAGAAAGTCACTTCTTCCACTTTGTCTTGATTCTAAGGACTATGAGAGTAGCACTGATGAAAGAGGGGATGGAGAATTTCAAATAAATAAAGAGTCACAGATTCCACTTAGTCCTACTTCTAAGGACTATGAAAGCCGCAGTGATGAAGAGCATGATGGTGAAGTTCAAAAGAACGAAGTGTCACGATG
This sequence comes from Pinus tabuliformis, assembly GCA_031772625.1. Classification (NCBI taxonomy): domain Eukaryota; kingdom Viridiplantae; phylum Streptophyta; class Pinopsida; order Pinales; family Pinaceae; genus Pinus; species Pinus tabuliformis. Next base: position 446,516,626 of record CM062809.1, on the reverse strand, counting down.
TCCACTTAGTCCTAATTCTGAGGACTATGAGAGCCCCAGTTTTGAAGAGCATGATGGTGAAGTTCAAAAGAATGGAGGGTCACGGTGTCCACTTAGTCCTAATTCTGAGGACTATGAGAGCAGCAGTTTTGACGAGCATGATGGTGAAGTTCAAAAGAATGGAGTGTCACGGTGTCCACTTAGTCCTAATTCCGAGGACTATGAGAGCAGCATTTTTGAAGAGCATAATGGTGAAGTTCAAAATAAGGGAGTGTCATGTTGTCCACTTAGTCCTAATTCTGAGGACTATGGGAGCAGCAGTTTTGAAGAGCATAATGGTGAAGTTCAAAAGAAGGGAGTGTCACGGTGTCCACTTAGTCCTAATTTTGAGGACTATGAGAGCAACAGTTTTGAAGCGCATGATGGAAAATTTCAAAAGAATGGGGTGTCACAGTGTCCACTTAGTCCTAATTCTGAAGACTATGAGAGCAGCAGTCATGAAAAGCATGATGTTGATTTTCAAAAGTATGGAGTGTCAAAGTGTCCACTTAGTCCTAATTCTAAGGACTATGAGAGCAGTAGTGATGAAAAGCATGATGTTGATTTTTAAAAGTATGGAGTTTCACGGTGTCCAGTTAGTCTAAATTCTAAGGACTATGAGAGCAGCAATGATGAAGAGTGGGATGATGAATTTCAAAAGATTGGAGTACCACAGTGTCCACTTAGTCCTAATTCTGTGGACTATGAGAGCAATAGTTATGAAGAGCGTGATGATGAATTTCAAAATAATAGAATGTCACTGTGTCCTCTTAGTCCTAATTCTGCGGACTATGAGAGCAGCAGTGATGAAGGATAGGATGATGCACTTAGTCCTAATTCTAATGAGTATAAAGGTAGCAGTGACAAAGGACGGGATGTAGCATCTTCAATAAGTAAACAGTCACATTTTCAACGTAGTCCTAATGCTATGGACTATGAGAGTAGCACTGGAAATGCATATGAGGAAGAATATCCATTAAACATCGAGTCATATTTTCCATTCAGTCCGAATTCTAAGGACTACGACAGTAGCACTGAAGAAGCAGAAGATGAAGAATATCCTCCAAGTCAATATGTGAAAAGAAGAGCTGATCATAGTGTGGATAAAATTCCTCTTAATGATGATGAAAAACCTTATACAAATGATGATCAAATGATGGAGATGTTGCCAAGAAACATTGTATCAAGGAGTAGGAGCAGACCTTTTCGTATCAATGCAAGTTGTTCTAGTTATACAAGGGGTAGAGCAGAATATCTGACGAGAAGAAGTTCTATCAGTGCTCTCATTTCAACTGAATGTTGCCAAAAAGATTGCTTGAAACATATGGATTTCAAATTTGCATTAGAAAGCAGGAAGAGATATTTGTCAATGAATAAAAGCATGCAAAATTCATATTTAGTTGGGTGCATGCAATCTACATTGTCAGGTTATGATTATCATATTGGGACTTTTTTTATCTGTAGAAAAGGTTTCAAAATGTTTCATTCGATTGGGAATTTTCGTCTCTCGAGAATTCAAGAAAATTTGGAAAAGGATCCCACATTTTATTCAGAAGTACGTCATAAAAGACAGTTTGGTCCATTATCAAATACTGCAATGTCATGGATGAAAGATTTCTTTTCAAAGCATGGAGAGTGTATGCCAAATGGAGAGACAATACATATTCCAGATAATTTTTCAAGACGAGAAATCTACAACTTATACAAAGAATATGCAGAAGGTGCTGAGGGACATGGCCAGTTTATTACATATCAATATTTTGTGAAGGTATGGAAGAAAGAATTCAACAATTTCCGTATTCCTAAGAAGACAAGGATGAGGATTTGCAGTACATGTGCTTCTCTTAAATAAAAAAGGGACAAATGTGAAGGCTCAGAAAGAGGTAAGCGTTCATAACTTTAACTTTTAAAATTGTATAGTCATCAACTATGAAAACATATTTCTTAATGAATCTCTTTTATGTTGTGTAGATTTAATTGTCAAACAACTTCAGGAGCATCGCGAACAACAAACAAACGAAAGGAAGAAGTTGTACAAGCATCGAAAGAAGTGTTATGATAATTCAAATAAATATTTGGGTTTGATAATTTATGGTATGGACCAGAAGAAAACACTTTTACCACATTTTGTTCGCACACCCAAAAATTTACAGGAGGAAAACTTTATTCTATTTCACTTGGTCGGTTGTATGGTCTTCAATGGGAAAATGTTGCCAAGGGTGTACTTCACAGCTCCAAATATTCATAATGATGCAAATCTGACCATAACCATAATTCATGATGTGATTTCTCATTGGTCTGGTAATCTTCCTGAAGTTTTGTATCTACAATTGGACAACACTTGCCGTGAAAACAAAAATCAGGTTGTTTTTGGATATCTAAACATGCTTGTTGAATTGGGAATTTTTCAGAAGGTAAAGGTTGGTTTCCTTCTTGTTGGGCACACTCATGACCATATTGATCAGATGTTCAGTCGTTTTTCAGTCACATTGAGGAGGAAGGAAGTTGGGAGCTTGCCATCACTAATTGAATGTATTAAGAAATCATACATGCCAGAGCCTACTTTTTATGTGTTGGAAGAAACTATTGACATGCGAAGGTTTATTCTGGGATCATATGGTGAGGGGAAATGCATTGAACAACTTAATGACATTAGCTTCCAACATCAATTTCGTATCAAAAAAATTGATGGGAAAACACTAATATGGGGCAAGAAGTATTCAACTACTACAGAATGGGCACCGTCATCAGGATTGCAATTTTTGAAGTTCATTCCAGATCATCCAATATTTGCATCAAAAATATTGTTATTACAATCAGTTGGTGAAGTTCAGAATGCACGTAGACAAAACAGGGCTATAAATTATTCTGATTGCCTGGAAGAAATTAAAAAATGTATTAGATATACATATGAGTACTTTGACATTGCTGATTCTGTTTGGTGGGAGTCGTTTTTCAATAATCAAAGTGATATCATTTCGACAACAATAAATGAAGACATACCTTTGAGAAATCCATTTATTTGGCCACATAATGTGTCGAATGAACATGAGGAAGTAAACATTGTTGAACAACAACAATCTCAAGGTATTATTAATTCTTCACAGGCAGAGGAAAGAGAGATGTATATTGGTTCCAGAAGATCTCGTGCATAACGTGAAGCCATGGAAGACCTTTATAGGGGTTCAGTACAGGATATTAAGGAGGGTTGCATGATTGCAGTGCTAGCAGATGGAGATCCCAATGGCTATCCATTTTGGGTCGCTAAAGTTATAAAGGTATTTACAGAAAATGAGGATGTTACAAGTGTTGAAGTACATTGGTATGCCACAAATACACACCCATTCAATGGTGTGTATAAGCCAGAGATGGTAGTTGACAAAAAAAATGGCGGAAAAAGAAAAAGAAAGGGTACAAATGTAAATCGCCGCCGCACAGACATATTAAAATTGGAGGATGTAGACATAATTGTTTATGACTTCAATTTAACAAAGAGAGGAACTCTTCGCTTCAAGACGATAGAGATTCTGAAAAGGTTGTTACCAGAAGGAACAATGTTGACATGGGAGTCACCTGAAACCAGTCGTAGATCTAGAAGAATTTTGAAACCTGAAATGTTGGGCATGCATGTGGACTCAGATGGGGCACTAGTTGATGAAAGAGAAGAATATGGAACATCTTCGTCAGCATCCAGTCACTCATCTGAAGATGTGAATTTTGATGGTGTGCCAGAAAACATGAGTGATTTTGAATAATTGTTTAAGACAGTTTATATAACTGATGTATGCATCGTATCTTCAAATGAAATTAATGTTTTCCATATGGTGTTAAATGAGAAGTTATGAGGCATTTTTATGTTGTTGGATTATATGTCTTAGTTATGATAAATTTTATTGTTTAAAATATCTACAATGCAATATTAAATTAGAGATATAAAATATGTTTTATTCAATATACAAATAATGACTTTTGAATGCATTTAGTGATGTAATTTGTTCATAATGTCATGGTTTTTTTTATTTTATAGTTGAAAAAATTTCAATTTTTTTGTATCTAGCATGTTATGGTTGAAAACATGTTAAATTTATACTTAGGAAAGAAAAATGATATTCTACCAAAAACATGAGTGTGTTTTTTCCCGCATAAACAACTTTGTTTGACACATAGAAATTTGGTTTTATTAGCATTTTTTTAAATACTGAAAATTGACCCTAAAAAAAAAATCATTGTTCCAATGTCATCACTTTCATTTTGAAGCTATATTTTGCACGAAAATTTCATAGTAAATTTTGTAGTCACTGCCAATTTTAAAACATGTTCAAAATTGACGCCTAAAAAATAAAAACATCGTTCCAGTATACACACTTTTCGTTTTGAGCACTGTTTTTGATGTTTTTTTAGGGTTTTTTTGCCAGAGTTCCCGTTTTGAGTTTATAGTTCCCGTTTCAAAGTTTACATTGTTAAATGTGTGCAAGTGAACTAGAGTAAACTTGCAGAAAGAGAAATAGAGACACACAAGGGTGCTAAGACTGTAACTTTGAATAAAAGGTTACAAAAAAATGTTATGAGATAAATACTTATATGGAATTGTGATTTATTTAATTTGGTTAATGAATTCAGTGTTGAAGTCTTCATATTGAGTTATAGGGATAGGAAAATTACCAAGTAATTCATTTTAACTAAGCATGAAAAGCACTAAGAAAGGCGAAGCAACAAGGAACCATTGGATCAAAGGACTTGATTTGTGTTATACAAGCCCATTTTGGCACATTGCATATGATAATAGGCCTAGATCAGTAAGTTGAAAGAAAACATATTGATTTCTCTATATGAAGGAGAGTTTCCTTCATGAAATGACCTTGTAATTAACTCTATTAATACTTTAGTGAATCTTCCTCTTGGGAAATCATATCTAGCTTAGGGGTGGCTAGCTGTAAGAAAACTACAATGTAGTTGAGCCTATGGTTAGGTGGAGAGTGGCTATGCTTTATTTAGTTTCCAACAAAATTTAAGTGATTAAGAAAAGTTTATTTTTTTCTCTTTTTAATCAAATGACATTATTGTTTGGAGTTTTCATGAATGTTTCTATGTTTAGTTGCTGAGTATGATTGTAATGACAAGTTAGAAGAATGTTTAAGTGTGCTTGGCTACTAGTTGTTATTTCTTATATGAATGAATTTTTACAAATAGAGGTAATATTTAAAGTGTGTTACTTTTGATAGTTTTTAGATGCATGGTCTTCATTATAGAAATAAATGTTGAATTGCAATTTGAGGCTTCTCATCTATCTATTAATGTGAATGACCTTTATTAGGTTAGCTATAGGATTAAACATCTATGTTGCATCCCTATTGGTGATTAGAATACTTGGAGGTTTTCCTTCATTGGATACCTTGGAAGGATAGGGTGGATGCCCTGGTTTGGATGACTTTGGAGTTTTGTTGTAAGTTCTTAGCAACCATGAGCTATCATAGATTTGTTATTTGTATGTATGTGTGTGTGTGTGTGTGTATTTTAATGATTTTTCTATTAAGAGGTTAGAGGGATTTTTTTTTCTCAAGAGATAAGTAAAAAATATACCCTCATGGTTTGCAAGTGTATGGAATGTGAAGTGTGAAGTTTGCAACCCTGAAGGAGTGACAAGAATCTCATTTAGTTGGGTGAGTTGGTGGATTTGGCCATTATCCATATCTTTAATTTATTTTGAGAATTTACCTAGCTTGGGAAATGATTTGGATGCCTTTAGAGGTTATTGAGGATCCTTGTACCTTTAGAATTTGTCTAGGAAAGCTTCTACCTAGTAGATTAGAAATTAGTCTATGGATAAGGTTGAAAAGTATTATAGAAAACATGTAATATTTGGAATTTATGGGATTCAATTTGAAATTTTTGGGATTGAAGTTTTATCCCTCGTCACATGGACTAGTTGGGGATTGTGACTAAGGGATAACAATCAAGGAGCTAAAGGGATGGAGCCCTTGCAGAGGTGGATTCCCCAATTATCTATAAATTTAGATAACTAGACATGCAAGTGATATGTATTAAGTGCTAAGGGGAAGGTATGGAAAATTTTGGATATCTAGACATGTTGAGTGTTAACAGGACATGCTAGTGAGTTTTGATTTTTCATGATCTTCTAGTTTGATAATTGTTGAAAATAGAAACAAGAAATGCTAAAAATAGCATTGCTATAGATAGCATTTCAGGATATATTCCAATTTTAATTTGTCCTTGAATTAAAATTGAGAATTGAAATTCGAATTTAGTCTCACTAGTTATTTGAAAAATAATTAATTAATTCATCTTGAGTTAATTAGTTGGAGAAATTCAAACATGAAGTCTTTGTGAAGACATGCAACAGTTATCCCTTTGATTGAGGAAGTTATCCCTTAATTAAGGAGATAAGGATGAGTTGTACTTGAGTTGTAATTAGTTAGCTCAGTTAACTAAGTTAAGTCCAGTTAAATTAGTTCCAAATAGTTGGAGGAATTAATTGTGACTTCAGCCAGTTAATGAATGCATTCATGCAACTATCAAAGAGATTTAGAACAGTCGATGAAGGAGCATGTTATTAAGGTGCTCCGTAAGCAAAGGTCACTGGTTCTAGTATCGCCGATGCCAAAAAATCTAGCATGGTTTTCGCTAGTGTGTCTCAGGACGAGTGCGATCCCTAGGAGACTTTGATGGCTTAGACGCCCTTGAGTCATGGCCTCGCAGCCACAAGGTAAGAGTGATTTTCAGGATTCACCCACTTATCAACCAAAAAATGAATGCATGCATGCAACTAGTGTTCTCCAGATAACTAAATATTCTCTCATAAATAACTCATGAATGTCAGTTCAGACAAAGACCCAATTGAGATTAAAGACAGGGACATTGTACTATCACTTGGAGTAATTTTCCTATAAAGGAAACTCATCTATGTAGAAGGAACAAGGTTCCTTGAGGATTGTGCAGTTTTACAGTGTGTAAGAGCAGTGTTCCACTTGGTTGAAGGTGAATCATCCCAAAGGAACAGCGTAAGGAAATAGGATGCTTGGAGGGAAGAGGAGAAGGCTTGTGAGAAGATTTGATTGCCTGTAAGCATCCAGGAGGATTGTACTGAGAGCTGGCTAGCTGTGAGAGCTAAGGCTTTGTGTAATTCTGATATATTTCGACCTTGTATGATAATACAGATAGCGGGGTTTTTAGCTAAGGGTTTCCCCAGAGTATTCTTCTGTGTTTCATGTGTCATTGAATCTTCTTCTCTATTATATGTGTTCTGTTTGATCTTGCTCAAAATCAATTAAGCTTCCGCAAGTTTGATTTTAGAAGTATATCAAGTATTTTTCTTTAGTACATTGCATAATTAGTTTAATCTACAGTGAGAATTTCTACATAGTATCAGTGCAAAGGTGATCAGAGTTGTGAATAGCATATTAAGAAGGGAAAAGTTCGATGTTTGAAGTTCTTGATTGTAGGTACAAAATCTATTTCTTATCACACCTCAAAGTTCACCAATGGCATTCAATGGCTTGAGACTCGAGTATGTCCTAGATGGTAGCTCAAATTACATAGCATGGAAGGATCACATGGAAGTGGTATTAGAAGACAATGGTTTGAAGGACTTCATTGATCAAGAAGTCCCCATGCCAGCAGCAGCTAATGCCCAAGAATTGGTTGAATGGAAGAAATTTGTGGCAAAAGCGAGGAGGATTCTTCTAGAGGGAGTTCGAGACCATATTTTCTTGAGTCTCCATGGGAAGGAGACTCTATTTTTAATGTGGAAGACATTAAAGGACCTATATCAGAATAGTAGCAACCAGAGGAAGCTCACGCTCAAGGAAAAGCTTTGGAAAATCAAGTGTGAAAAGGGCGACATGATTTCTACATATCTGAACAAGTGCACCACCTGTAGAAATGAGCTTGGAAGTGTAGGAATCATGACAGTCGATGATGACATGGTGAGTCTTGCTCTCCTCAGTCTTCCTAAGAGCTAGAATAGCTACCAGAACTTAGTGAATGGAAGAGAGAAATTGTTGGATTGGGAATGACTGTGGTCGAATCTAATGCAGGAGGAGATTAGGAGAAGTGCCAGAGATGGTTCTTCAACTAAGCATGATGATGAAGAAAATCTAGTCTTAGCAAGTAAGGAAAGGAAAGGGAAGGAGAAGGATTCTCATCCCAAATCGAGTTCTTCTCATGGAGGGAAGAAGGGTGACAAATATAAAGCGAGACGCTTTAATTGTCATGAGATGGGTCATTATGCGACTAATTTCCCATCGAAGAAGTCCAAGAAGGGATTCTCGGAAGGATCTGAAGGTGAGGCATTAGCCTCTTAGTTCAAGATGGACTTCACCCTCATCACATGCATGGTGTCTTCGATGATGGGTTGTGGTTGGTTTCTTGACAGTGGAGCCCCACTCCACATGACTGATAATAAAATTTTATTTAGTACCTTGGAGGAGAAAGACCTCAAGATACTCATAGAGATGGGTGACAATGAAAGGTATAGTGTTTCAGGAGTGGGCACGGTTGCTTTTCAGAGGAAGCATGGAGCTTCTATCACCTTGACAGATGTGAAGTATGTTCCTAGACTAAAGAAGAACTTGGTATCGATCGTGATGTTGGAGGACAAAGGTTACGATGTTGTCTTCAGTAATGGAAAAGTTTTCCTTAAAAACATCACCATGGGACAGGTGAAACAGATCAATTCATGGGTACAAAACCTATATGCTCTTGAGCTTCAAGATGCATGCAAAGCCTTGAGGAGCAAGGAAAATGTTATAGACTTGATGCTTGAGAGGGAGAGTAAATTACCTCTCAATATGCAGTATCAGAAGAAGTCTCAGACAATTGTGGAGGAGCCACAATTGGAGAAGTTGAGAGGAGACTGGGTGGAGCCATCCACTCATGTAGAGACCTCTAGTAGGGGGAAATTTCGAGCCAAGTCAGTAGAGGGATCACATGCAGCCATACCTCCAAGTGTGAGGTAGGGCAATGTGAAGTGATAGTACCATGAAGGCTAAAATAGGGGCAGGATCCTTGAGGTACCCAACCTCTTTGATTAGACCTTGCTACAGGAGCCCTAACGAGGAGTAGCAGGACAGGCTGAGTGGGTAGAGATAGATGTGGATAGAGTAGCAGAGGGAGCTTCAGCATTAGAGGGTGTTTCTAGCCCAACAGGGAGGTCAGTTGGGAGATAAGTTACTTACTTCTTAGTAACTAAGTTGCAGTGTAGCATTGAGTAGCACGATGCAACATGATGAGAGGAGGTGCAGTGTCGATGTAGTGATGGGAGATAGGACCAGCAACAGCACAGATGCAGCAGGAGGAATTAATGTGATTGATGTAATCAGAGATCAAAGTGCCGGAGGCTAGAGCAGTCAGATACTGAAGAAAACAGAGGTGCAGAGTTTTCAATCGACAGAGGCAATAACAATCAGAGACTTTGAAGACAGAGGCATCATTCTAATTCAAGTTGGATATTTTTTGTTTCTGCAGTTGTTGGAGCAACAATACTTGAGAGAAGTGTTGCATGAAGAACATTCCAAAGGTTCAAGATCAGGATTGAGTTGAATTCCTTTCTTGTTGAGAGGGAGTGTTGAAAATAGCAACAAGAAATGCTAAAAATATCATTTCTATAAATAACATTTCAGGATATATTCCAATTTTAATTTGTCCTTAAATTAAAATTGAGAATTAAAATTTGAATTTAGTCTCACCAACTGTTTGAAAAATAATTAATTAATATTCATCTTGAGTTAATTAGTTGGAGAAATTCAAACATGAAGTCTTTTTGAATACATGCAACAATTATCCCTTTGATTGAGGAAGTTATCCCTTAATTAAGGAGATAAGGATGAGTTGTATTTGAGTTGTAATTAGTTAGCTCAGTTAACTGAGTTAAGTCCAATTATATTAGTTCCAAACAGTTGGAGGAACTAATTGTGACTTCAGTCAGTTAATGCATGCATGCATGTAACTAGTGTTCTCCAGATAACTGAATATTATCTCATAAATAACTCATGCATGTCAGTTCAGAAAAATTCCTTGTTGAGATTAAAGATATGGACATTGTACTATCATTTGGAGGAATTTTCTTATAAAGGAAACTCATCCATGCAAAAGGAACAAGGTTCCTTGAGGATTGTGCAGTTTTACAGTGTGTAAGAGCAGTGTTCCACTTGGTTGAAGGTGAATCATCCTAGAGGAACAATGCAAGGAAATAGGAGGCTTGGACGGCAATGGAGAAGGCTTGTGAGAAGCTTTGATTTCCTGTGAGCATCCAGGAGAATTGTACTGAGAGCTAGCTAGCTGTGAGAGCTAAGGCTTTGTGTAATTCTAATATATTTCCACCTTGTATGATAATACAGATAGTGGGGTTTTTAGCTGAGGCTTTCCCCAGAGTATTCTTCTATGTTTCATGTGTGATTGAATCTTCTTCTCTATCATATGTGTTTTGTTTGATCTTTCTCAAAATTGATTAAGCTTCCGCAAGTTTGATTGTAGAAGTAGATTAAGTATTTTGCTTTAGTACATTGCATAATCAATTTAATCTATAGTGAGAATTTCTACAATAATTACTTGAAATGATTGCTTAATTAATTGCTTTTATGTCACATTCATCATTAAGTAATTAAACATAGAAAATCTATATTGTAAAGAAAAATGATAGTAGAATCATGAAGAGAGAACCAAACATAAGAGACATAAATTTTTACACTCAAAAAACCCTAATTAGGGAAAAATATAACCACCTTTTCCTTAGAGAAATTGTCCAATTCAAGAAGAGATACAATCCAATTTTCCAATCAAACCAGGTGAAATTGACCACATGATCTACACAGGTCAAACCTGGTCATGCTTCCCAAGAAATGGGTTTGAATTCTTAGAATGATCTCGGTTGTTGTCTAAAATAATGTTAGGTAAACAATGGTCAAATAGATTAGAATATATGTCTCTAGAAACTCATCATCCTCCTCCTTAACTCGCATGTGTTAACAAAGAAAATAAAATACATGTTGATCCAAATTGAAGCCAAGAAGGGAGGTTGAATGATGTATATATAGTAGTTTAGAGTTCCCCAAGGAAAAATTCATTTGATGGGTTGACTTAAACAATTTGGAGATGACTTGTATTTAAATTTAACTTTTCATTCATTATTATTTTTGTGGGCTTATGTAGTTGGGGAATACCTCCTGTAGCTACCAAAGATTTAACACTCCCTCTTAGCTAGGGATGTATTCACCTTAACTTCTTTGCATGTTCTTGTTGAGAACTCTTCTCTATACCAAGAAATTTTTTGAATGAGCTAGCTATGTTGATGTATCCATCCACTTCATGTTCTATTTCAGAACCACATGGAAAGCATCCTCCATTAGCACCATGTAAAGGGATATGGTTTCCTACTATTCAACTATTTTTTACAAATGGATCTAGTCACCTTCTAGCCAAAGGCCTTTTAGGGTCCCACTAGACAAATGCCCTTTTGCCCTTTTGGGCTAATATTAGTCCTTGGTCACCAATTATCCAAGTTGTCACATGGAAATTGGTCAGCACCTATAACCTGTGGTGAAACCTTAGGCAATTACCATTCCTACACACTAATTAAATGGTGATACACTTTCCCGATGCTAAAGGTACTCACTCTAACTACTAGTCAAGCCCCTGTTGGTAATACGGTTAGAACCTTTTGACCATGGGAGTACTTTGGGAATTGATCCTCTCTGGACTATTTCGACACTCACTCCACCACTAGCCAAACACTTCTTTGCAATATGGAGCACTCGAGGCCTTGATGATCTCAAGATCATTCTCCCTAACCAAATTACATGGAAATCAGTTAGTACCTTTGACCTAGGGATAATGTTTTTCCTTGATGCTACAACATCAACACTCCCTCTCACTAAGGGAAGCATTTTGAACTAATCTTAGCTTGTCCCTAAAGTATACAAACTTCACCCTGTGGAAAAAGCTTTGTGAGGATGTCAACATCCTGCTCAACTGTAGAAATGCATGGGAGCCTCATTGCTCCCTTCTTTACAATGTATTTGATATATTGGTACTCAATGTGCTTCGACCTGTCATCATGGTCATCTCCAAAACCTGATCAAACATTCCTACAAGTAGCTTTTGAAGTCACACTGCTTCACAACTCGCCAAACTAGCTACAATATATTTGGCCTCTGTAATGTTGAGTGTGACAAATGTCTACTTTGTCATCATCATGAAACAACATCTTGTTGTGCTCTTCCTGTCTTATGCACTCTCTACCTAATATGTATATTCCTGCAGTTGTACTTCGTCAATTGAGACATATTTCCATCCATAATTAACTATCCCATGCATATACATGCTTGAGCCATGTGCCTTGGCTCAATCATAAACTGACTGAATTCCTTCATTGGATTTGTTACCACAACTAGTTTTTGGCCATCCAAATTGGGTGCTCTGTTTGAAACATATCTTGCTATGGAAATCCTGCCTTCTCCCTCTACCACTTGATTCCTTACGTTAACGTTAGAAATAAGTCATATGATAACAAGATTATCCAAGACTCATCATATATCCATCAATCTGAGAATACAAAACTCGAGGTCCATATAAACCTTTCTTCAGTATACAAACATGAGATTATCCCTCATGTACCTCAAATCCCTAACGTGACTCTATGTATACTTCTTCTTCCTCAATCACTCCATTCAGGAAAGTAATATTTACATACATATGATGTAACCTCTATTCCATAACATAAACAACAAAAATAGCATTTCTAATAGAAGTGTTCTTGATAACTAGAGCAAATGTCTCCACATAGTCCTCTTCCTCTTTCTGGGAGAACCCTCATAAATGTTTCTTTGTACTCCTCTCTACTACCATCTACCACATAATTCATCTTGTAGATCCACTTAGACATCCACATCGCCCTCTATTCAACATAATTTCCTTCATCATGGTATCCTTCAAACCTCTTGACCTACATGCTCCCTCTGAATGAGGAGCTTTTATGATCATTCAACACGATTCTAGATGTTAGTACAATTTCCTCATCTTGAACACAAAACACTCCAGGAGAATCCTCTTGTCACAAGATTTGCTTCATTCTTCCCAATGCTTTCATCTACTACCAGAGCCTTGACAACCTTTATGATTCACCTTAAACCCTCACTAGGAAGTTATAGAAGAAACAATTATAATTCAACAAAAGAAACAAAGATAAGAGGAGAACTAATAATAAAGAAATAATAATCAAGGAATAGAGAGATATAGAGTACTTATCTTATTTTTTTAGGATTTGAGGGATTTGAAAACTCCCTCTTGATCCTTTCTTTCCTGTAGAAATCATTGAAAACTCATCATCCTTGTCCTCATCATCAACATGTTGCTTTCTTTTTCTTCGTTGCATGAGCTAGGGTTTCTTTGTCCAAGTCATCCTTATGCCATCATAAATATGAATCACACCAAATTCATTTGTATTCAACATTATAGGTCTTTATTTAGGGATTCAACCCACAAACCCTATGATTTTTAATTTTGTACCAAGTTTTCCTTTTGATTACTATCAATCTTGTTGCTTTAGTACTAAATCAATCATTTTTCTATTAGGCCATAATATTAGCACTCATGCTATAAATGATTCAACCAAATACACATCATGTTTCAACATCCCTAGTAGTACAAGACTTTATTCAAGCAGATTCATAGTAGTATAAGACCTCTTCCTAGACATCATGGCAACAATTGTCCTCTTAGTTTAGGAAGCTCTTAACATAGCATACTTCTCAATTATATTGATCATGACACAACCAATACTTTGACTATATTCAATGGCATCAATATGAGCTAAACTCAGTCATGGCAAGTTAAACAATACTTCAATAAACAACCCTTGTGATAAGCAACAAGCACAATCTTGCTACAACAAAGGTCTAATGATAAACTTAGAATGGAGCTTCAAAATTTTGATTGTATACCATAGCTTGAATGCTACCATAGATTTCATAATTCACTCAGGCTCATGCTTCAAGCCTTCTAGGGTTTAAGCCCAAAAATCTATGTGCAAATTATCCTATTGTAATCAAGTGTCCAAAATCATAAAACAATGTGTCATAGCAGCTCCATGCCTCGACATATAAAGTTTTGTCCCTTTGATTCTAAGTTTCTTGAAACAAATCAATATTAGCAATACAATTTTAATTTCAATAATACAAGGCATCAATCAAATGCCTCTTTAACTCACAAGGGAGGCTTCTTATAGTGACTTTTATAAACAATGATTTATATACTCCACAATATGAGGTTTATAAGTAAGGATTACAATTCTAGAAAGCATTAAATCCTTTATTTTCAAAAGGGACTTTATCAGAATTCCCACACAGGAAAAAAAAAAAAACTCTTCACAGATCTGGCCTGGTGAAACTCTCTTAATACTTTAGGCTCCCTGGTCACCTTCTAAGGCTTCTAGGCCTTTGTGTTTTCATACCAAGGCCTTTTAGCCCTCTAAAGCTTTTACTAAGTCCTTTCTCAACCTCTTCTAGGTCTGTGACCATGTTTGCTCCTAACATGAGGCCTCTTGGCTTCCCATCTAGTGCTTCGACCCTTCTCTAAGGAATAATATAAACTTGGTTTGCATTTCTTGTTGGTCATAGACCTATTGAACAAAATCGACCCTATTTAATTATGAGTCAGTTAATGGAAATGATAAAAAGTATCAAGATCAACAATCAAAGTAACCTTTGTAAGGCTTTTATTATGCCTCTAGTACTGTCTCTTTAATGGTTGATATTTAACCCTTGTCTCTGATACCATGTTTATTTTTCATAATATTCTAGTCTAATAATTACTACCAATTATTTCTTAATTAATTCTTTTTGTGTCACATTCATCATTGAATAATTATACATTGAAAATATCAACTATAAAATAATAATGATAGTAGAATCATGAGGAGACAACCAAACACAAGAGACACAAATTTTTACCCTGGGAAAACCCTAATTAGGGAAAAACCCAACAACCTTTTTCTTAGAGAAATTGTCCAATTCAACAAGAGATACAATTTTATTTTTTCAATCAAACTAGGTCAAATTGACCACATGATCTACATAGATCAAACCTAGTCATGCTACCCAAGAAATAAGTCTAAATTCTCAGAATGATTCTGTCTTCTGTCTAGAAGAATTTTAGTTCAACGATGGTTAAACAAATCATAATATGTTACTTCATAAACTTGTCATCCTCCTCCTTAACTCACACATGTGAATAGAGAAAATAAAAGATATGTTGATCTGAACTGATTTCAAGGAGGGAGAATGAATAGTGTATATATAGTAGTTTAGAGTGCCCCAAGGGGCATGTCCCTTTTTTGGGCCAACTTAAACAATTTGGAGTTGACTCGACTTTAAATCTTAATTTTCACTCCTTTTTATTTTGTGGGCTAATGTAGCTAAGGAAAGCCTCCCACAACTACCCAAGATTCAACAATGAGGAAGTGGAGATGTTCTAAATATTTAGAGGTCTGCACTTTTGGGCATCCAAAAAACTTTAGAAAGTCGATTTTAGACAAACTTAGATGCCAAATGGGTAGAACACATGCGCGGGGACTACCACATGTCAACCATGTGTTAGAAGACATAGAATTATACAATAGTGACACATTAGCAAAGAATTTCCACATGTCTACCATGTGTCAAAGGTATTGATGTTGACATGACATTAAGAAGGGTAAATCTTCTTAGGGCT
The DNA here is from genome assembly GCA_031772625.1 of Pinus tabuliformis. Classification (NCBI taxonomy): domain Eukaryota; kingdom Viridiplantae; phylum Streptophyta; class Pinopsida; order Pinales; family Pinaceae; genus Pinus; species Pinus tabuliformis. The sequence continues at coordinate 446,500,885 of CM062809.1, read as the reverse complement.
GTAACTTTGTGTCCAAAGTTCAGAATTGAATGAAATTTATATCATGTTGATGAGGAGAAGACAATGGTGTTATCAATAAATAAGTTTATGGTCATTAAAGGAAGAGAAATTTTGATAACCCCATCTCCATAAAGTAACCTTGTAGGTCATGTCTATACAACATGTACCTTCAAAAAGTCCTTGAGGGAACTAAGTGGGTTATAGTTTAATCCTACATCTGATTTTTAGAATTTTGATAAACTTTTGAATATATTTGATCCTCTTCCTCCATCCATTAGATATGCAATATATACAATCATGTGTGCTCCTATGTTTTATATATGAGCTTCATGCAAGTGTTATTTAAACTCTAACTAGGCTCATTGAAACATTTTTGCACCAATGGCAAGCTTATACTTATATTTTAAGAAGAATTGTCACTCCCAACAAGAGTTGGGTTTCAAGTGCCCCAGATGTCAATGAACTATTTGTTTTGGACTAAAATCTCTCTTTTGTTGATGAACCATGTCAACTTAATCATCCCTAGGAACTACTATACAACAAAGATGTTAGATGACCTAGCAACATTCAATTTGGGGAAAGCATCAGAGAGGAAGGAGAATTCCATTAAAAAATGATTTTATGCACAAATTTATTGGGATTGCAAACTCAACAAGCTCACTATAGGTTTTGTGGAATTGCAAACTTGATGCAATTATTAGAATTTGATGTCAAGGTCCTCATGTACAAAAATGCATAATCCAGACCCCCACACCAACATTTTCACCAACAAGAAAATGGGAATAATGCATATTATAAATGAGACAAAGTTGGCTCTCAAGGGAAACACATAATAATTCTTTTGAAAGAATGTCCTCTCCTCTATAGAGTGCAAAAAATATTTTGTCAATAAAAATTAGATATATAAATTATATCTTATGGATTATAATTATTGCTCATACTTCAATTCTTAAATTTAATTGCTTTCTTTTAATCTTCTTTATAATTTAAATTTAATTATCCTCTATACAAAGACTATTGGTTAAATTTAAAAACTTCTTTCAAAATATGCTCTTAGGATAATTTACATTTTAACCGTGATAAGTTGAAAAACATTTAGTTCTTTAAAAATAAATTATTATTCACTTTCAAATATTAAAGAAGAAAAATCAATCTTTTCAGAAATCATGAAGACAGGTTGTTTCATAAAGAGACATCTCGGGAGAACTTGCAAACACTTTTCAACTTCGATAAAAATAATCTCTTGATTCGATGAAATCTTTTATCTGTCGTTTGATGAGTTTCGAGGAGATGATGCTATACATTTTCTGAGAATGGGCAAAATAAAGTAAAATGCAGAGCCTAACTAACGGGGCTTTCTCAATTTGAATCTTTCATATCTAAAAAAAATTACACTATTTAAGTACCAGTCTATTTTTATTTTTTAAGTTTTAGTGATAAAAATTGTTAAAGATAGTGTATACTTTTATGGTTTAAAATGTGTTTTAAAAATATAAGTATTTTTTTTAATCTAATGATCAAAATTATTTGTATTTTTGTGTTGTTTAAAATATATTTTTAAATGTATAAATAGATTTATTGTTTTTGACAAAATTTATTAGAAAATATTATCAAATAAATAAAAAACATCTGAAAATTAAAATATACAAATAAATAATATAATTTTGATGGGTGTAGTAAAATTTATAGACTGGAAAAACATTTTTCACTGGAATTTTGAAAGACAATTTCAAAGAAGGATGTGATTTTTTTGTTGTTTAGAATGCATTTTTGAATGCTTAAGTAGAATTCAACACCCTGCAAAACCTTTGCCACTCAAATTCTGCAGATTAAACAATCTAAACTCAAGTTTTTAAAATCTCTGTACCTAATTTTGATTTAAATTAACCAAAAAACATGTTCTCAAAAATATAAATTTTATAATTTAAATTTACAATTCTAATAACTAAATTCAAAACAAAATCAATTAGAAAAAACCACTACTTAAAACTTTTGAAATAAAACCGTAACTTAAAACTTTGGAAATCATGATCGGAATATGACAGAGAAAAATACCTGAGAATCAATAAATGAACCAGTTTTGTTGAGAACAGCCATGTGAGTGGGTTGAATACAAAAGATATTTCCAAACAAGACATAAAAAGATTCCAAGAAATCAATATTAGAGGACAAAATTGGTGGGAAAAACTATGAATCAGCTACCCAAAAAGTGTACGGACATAAATTGCCAAAAGAGTCATAGAATACTGAGTGAATGTAGGGAGATAAATTGCTAAAAAAGTCATAGAAAATGCATGGAGACTTCGGGATTTTCATAGAATGCCTGTGAGTGATTGATTAGAGGACAAAATTGGTGGAAAAAACCATGAATCGGCTACTCAAAAAATGTATAGACCTAAATTGCCATGAACCAGCTACTCAAAAATGTATGGACCTCAATGGCAAAAAAGTCCTAGAATACCTGTAAGCGAATGTATAGAGATACATTTCCAAAAAAGTTATAGAAAATGTACGGAGACTTCGGGATTTTCATAGAATGTGTGTGAGTGAATTGATTACATGTCCAGTGTCATCGTTTTATAGAGAATAGAGAAACAAACAATGAAAGAGAAACCATGCAACCTCTACCTACCAGAAATGAAGCACTTTAACTAGCTTATCCGGTTTAGGTGCTACTACCTTATCTTTTTTTTCTACTAATCTATCCCTTTAATATCTATCCATTACCAATTTGATACTAGTTTCATCTCTTTATCTAGTAGTTTAAGCTTTTTATCTTTTTGATTATGTGAGGAAGCATTTCATCCTATCTTGGCTCATTTTCTCTCACCGCTCTTAGTATGCTCTAACAATCAACAAATTCATAGGAGATAATTCTCATTTTCTATTACCACTCTTGGGATGCCTCAAAATCCAACAAATTCATATGAAATAAGAAGTAAATGTGGCACATTAGAAGCACAAGCACTGAAATAGAGATAATGGTGGAGGATAATGAAGCATTGCTAAATCAATTATCAACTGATTTGTGCACATAATACTATGTGTAAAACACATTTTATTCATGGTAATTCCAAAAATGGATGATATTAATAGCACTTATAGTTATATTCCGTACAACAATGAGGGAGGTAAGCCAATGAAAACTACCCAATTTGATGCTCCTCTCCATACTTATGAAATTGTGAGGAGAACAATGATGTGTGATGTGGTAAGAATTGAATAATAACATGCTCAAATTTACTATCATTTCTCTCAACTATTAATAACTCCTACAATTTTTGGTCCCTTTAGAGAATAATGATTCCACACATAAATGTGAAAGGAAGAAATTATACTTGAAATTAATGGGGGTTATCAAAATTGTAGGTGGATACTCTAGTTTTGTCTAACCATATAACACTATTATTTATGAAGAGTTTCTTAATAGAGAAGGAAAAACAATTTGGTCAGCCGTAATTTCTATATAAAAGTTTATTGGGAAAAGAAACATTGTAAGTCAAATCAAAGAATCCATGTCTATTTGCTTATCAAAAAAAATACTAATAGTTTTAGAGTTATAAATGTTTTGAGAAGGCCAACGTTGAGTTGCCAAATTGTCGCCTTTTTCACCATTCTATACACTTATTTTCAATCATTTTATTGCACTTATTTTCTTGTCTATTACCTTCTTGGTTGTGTTTCTTTGTCAATGTGCCAAAATAAGCTTACAAATATTAAAGTAGTTAACTATTAGAATGGATTATTACTGGTTTTACTAATGATGGTTTTCTTAGCGTTGTTAATGTGACTCTTATGTAGTTACCATAACTAGCTTGTAAGATTGGAATATCTACATAGCTCTACGGGAAATTTTGAAACATGGCTTTTGATCTAGGGATTTTGACATGGATTTTTGTTATCTAATTCGTACTTAAGTCACATCCATAAGGCTCCAACTCATGTTCTATAGTTTGGATAACTTGTGCCAGGTAGAATCAGGGAAATAAATTTAGGTGCAATTTCTGGAGAAATGAAGATGAATCTAGAAAATTAGGGACAAGGGATTTTCATAGAACATCCCCAATTACATGACGTATGGGAAGTTTCTCCAAAAAGAGCATGATTTGAGAGATACACATAGTTCTTCTTAGAAGGTCTTTCTTGCTACAGTCATTTACAAAACAACAATCCAAACAAAGCAACCAATTAGAAAATGAAATAACTCCAACATATCCTTAAATGGTTTCATGATATATCAATCTAATGTAATCATATCTTGACTTGTTTTCCAACTAAGATATTTCAAAAATAAGAAAACATAATATCTTATAAATTTGTCCATAACTTTGAAAATAGATTTAGGGGAATGGGTTCCAATTCGTCATCTTGTCTCTTTGTATAAAATGACAAAAAGTGGTAAGAGTGGTATCAAAGAATGTTTCAACCCTTGGACTGGATGGACGGGATGTGTTTTTCGTGCATGCATGTTGGTTGCATATGTTTTTATTATTCCTGTGGTCTATGAGATTTCTATGTATGAATGGTGGTGGTCAGGGTTATAGTTTTGTTGTCATGTCAAAGTTGGTGATGTTGTTGTTGGGATGTGTTCGTTGTAAAAGTATGTTGGTTTTATATTCATTATTTATGCATGTCATTATCTATATGATTTTGTGCAAGCATTATGTCTAATTGGTGTTATACTTCCCACATCATGCATGGTAACTGGGATGGTGATTGAGATGATGTTTATATACTGCTGTGATTATGTGTATACATGTATTGTGTTAATCTGGTTGATCTTGCAGACGAGATATCCTCCCACGAACTATACTGAGGTATGTTAGTTATGCTTATGCTTTGGTTTAGCTAACATGATATACTTGCAAGAAGAAGATCAAAGATGACTAGAAAAATGGTGGACTACAGTTCACGAGATTCTCCATATAGATCATCTGAGAAACATGGTTATGGGTACTCTCTTGATATAGAAAACACTTTGAAAAGTTTGAAGGTAGAAATAGGAAGTTTCAAATAAGATAATGATATAATGATTCAGCCACAAGAGAGATTTATCGGGGCACATGAGAAACAAGTAGAGGTTAATGCCTTCATCCTTCAGAGCTTGTCAGACTTGCAAAGACAAGGACCACTTAGGTTTAGTCATGGGTAGGAGGACAAGACTAATGGTGCCTGTGGTAGCAGGTTCCATGGTGAGCATAGGTCAAATAGAGATGGCACGGTCATAGATGGAAGATTCTTGGATACACCTGATAGACGAGGCAATGGATATGGGCCTTACACTATTTTTGGTTCAAACAAGTATCATGGTCATTATCATTATCATCCTTACAAGAGGAGTAATAGGGGATATTTTTCAAATGAGTTCAAGAAAGAAAATCCACCTATGTTTCATGGAGAAATGAAGAAGTCACAGGATCCAGAAGCATGGTTTCTTGGGATGAACAATTTCTTCAGATTGCATGATTACTTAGAGAACATGAAGGCCAGAATATCTACGTTTAGTCTTAAAGGCAAAGTAGACATTTCATGGGAAGATGTAAAGAATGTCAGAGGTAGTCAAAAAGAGGAGTTGACTTGGAGAAAGTTTGAGAGACTTTTAGGAATAAGTATCTATCAAAGAGATACTATGATGGCAGGGAAAAAGAATTCTATTAGTTGAAGATGGGATCCATGACCGATTATGAGTACACTAACAGATTCTTGGAGTTGTTGAGTTATGTGCATTCTCTAAAGGATTAGAAGTTGAATATTTAAAGATTCATCAATGGGTTGTCAGTAGCATTCGAAGACATGATTCAGCTCGATGAGCCTAAATCATTGGAGGAATCCATCAGAAAGCTAAATATTTGTTATGAGAAATCGAAGTGCATGTCTGAGACTAAGAGATTAGAAAGGTAATGACAAGAATAAGGGAAAATGGGATAAGAAGTGAACAAGACCTTGGGATACAGGTAACAAATAGAATGGAGCATCACCTAAGAAGTTCAATGCATCTTACAAAGGGTAGGGATTTTAGTGTAAGGAGCATAACAAGGGTGAGAGAAGGAAGCCTTTATAGTGTTGGACTTGTGGCAAGGATCATTGCAAGAGAGATATCCACAACATTATGGTGGGAGAACGCAGATTTACATTGCTTAAGAATCACATATAGTGGGGGATGTTGGGCAGATTATTCCTCGAATTTATGCAACATTGGACAATAGGTAGGTCGATCATCAAACATCTATTATCGAGATGGACAATAATATTTGTGATCAAGTTTTTTGTATTTTGATTAACACTGGATTTAATTATAGTTATTTTAAACCTGACCTCGTGGATAAGTGTGGTTTGAACAAAGAAGTGCATGCAGAGTTTTAATTAGTGAAGTTGGCTACAGGTACAAAGAAAAGAGTTAACAATGTAAACTTTGAAACGGGAACTGATACTGTTACCCGTTTCGTAGAGATAGCAAAAAAATGACCCGATTTTCAAAAGTGGTGATGCAGAATACACATGTTTTTTTTAGAACATGGTTTTTGGAACTTTAATTTTTTTTTCATGTTCAAGGATGAAATCAAGTTTTAGAATGGTAGTGATTTTCATGCTGATTTTAAAAAGTGAGTATTCTGCATCACACCATTTTTTTAAAAGACCTATTTTTTGACTTTTAATTTTCTAGTGTGTGAAATGTAAAAAATTATTTTCTAAATTTGATAGTTTTTGAAGTCGTCATTTTATTCATATTTTCTTGTTCTCTATCTTAATTTTTTTTTTTTTTAGGGGGGTTTTTATTGTTTTGCGTTTTTAAATTAGAAAGTCGATAGTTTGAATTTTAGATAATCTACATATTTATACATCCTTAATTAATTTTTCAATCCACATGAAATAATTGTTTCTAAAAAACAACATTTTTTAACAATGGACATAAAAATAACCATTTTTAACATAAATATAACAAAAAAACTAAACGTTTTGATAATTTTTTGCTAGAATTAACATGTCAAAATCACAATTTTTATACAAAAATATTAACTAAAAATGGTCAAATAATAGTTTCTTTTATGAATTTCATGTCAAAAAAATAATAATAACAACTTTTTTTTCAAAAAATAATAATTAACTTAAAAATCAATGCGAAAATCACAAATTACAAATATTGAACACATAACAACTTTAATTCATTGATTATTCTTTTCATGAAATGTCAGAGTCAAAACATTGCAAAGCTTGATTTCCAGGTATAACTTAAATTTAATCAACAATGTCACGTAATCCAAACTCTTCGTCCTCTAGAGTTTCATCATTGTCATCTTCCACAATATTTTCTGCTTCCTTTTGCGCAATTTCCTCTTCTAATGGGTCTTTGATGTCTGCAAATCTCCCAATATATGTCTTTCCAAACATTCCATGTAATGGTGGTTGGGGTTCCTTTGCCTTTTTTGCCACACGCGATTCACTAAAGTCCCATATACATTAGATACATCAGTGTATTCCATGCCTCCTCATGCCTTGGAAGTTATAAAATATCAACAATATGTTGAGTTTGAAACAAATTTTTGATGTATGAAGATGGTAAAAATATGATGCTTATAAAAAAGTATTCTCTCATGTTCTCTTTGGCATTACTTTTCCCCCACTTTGGGGTATGTTAGTTTTATTATTATTTATTTATAAACAACAAATTTGTGTGTTTCATGTACAAGTTATTACTATTAATAATAGATTAATTTTAAGATCACAGTCAAGTCAGATTGCAAATTGGTGTATGAGTCCCTCTTGTTTGTGAGACAAGCGACACTCTCCAAACAAGAATTATAAAATTGTGCATACTCTAGCCCTAAATTTAAACCTATAACCTCTTAAGAAGAAACACATATCTATGAATTATAATCCCACTCAAACTAAAAAAAAGTGCATCCATATTCTTATTGTTTTTGTCAATATTCTTGTGTTTATTTTAATACCCTATAAAAAGTGAATCCATGTTAGGTTGAAAAGCAATCAAGAAAATCTACTACATGTTATTATTTTAGTCCACATTATTAATGTGTTGAATAAAATAAAAAATATATCTTATTTGATCATGTTATTCTTAAATGATAATGTATTGAATTAATCCTATAGAATCTATACAATTTAATCCAACTCGATACATCTATTTTTTCGGTCAACTGTGACGCGATTCCTCGTTATACCTACGGTAGAAAGCCGAGTCCCCATTCGAAGCACATTAAAATAAATATTAGTTCATCAAGTTTTAAAATTAACTTTAATCCATCCCTCCCTCCGAGGAAAACGGGGCTCGGAGGTGACTGGTGGTTGATTGTCATATATATTTATTGTTTTTTTCCGAGTATCACAATAATGATTTAACATATTTCAATTTTCATATCCATTAACAATGATTTAAACATGTAGATGGCCCATTTTAATTTTTCTTATTTCGTGGACTTATCCATTTTTGCTCATGGTTTGCTTAATCATTGTTTGGAGACAAGTGACACTCTCCAAACAATGATTATAGAAGTGTGCATACTCTACCCCTTCAATTTAAACTTATAGCCTCTTAAGAAGAAACACATGTTCATGAATTGTAATCTCACTCAAACTATAAAAAAGTGCATCCATGTTGTTATGTTGAAGAGCAATCAAGAAAATATACTACATGTTATTAATTTAGTGCACATTATTTATGTGTTGAATAAAATAAAAAAATATATATTATTTGATCATGTTATTCTTAAATGATAATGTATTGAATTAATCCAATAGAATCTATACAATTTAAAAATTATATAAGTTACTCTTTCATGTGGTTAAAAATTCCCCATTCATAATGAGAGTAGGAAAAATGGTTAAATACGCAATACAAATATTTCAAATGACAAAGAAAGTGGATCTATTGTTCTCGAAAAGAGAAAGTGGATCTTTAAAGAGTAAACTGAACAAGCTTACCAAGTCTTGTTTTTTGGCTATGGTTTCTCCAAAACCAAGGACTCCAAGGCATTGAGAACCATTGAGCTATTGTAACTCACCAGAGCCCTTATAACACAAGCGGTTAAGATAAAGGAGCCAAATTATGGGAAATTCTAACTTGGCAAACATTGTTAAATGTTAAATTTTAGTATCTAGGTTGGAGTTTCAAAATGGTAAACCAGTGAAAAAAAACACTCAACCAAGACAAAAGAGACCATGGATTCCCCAAAAAAGCCTCTTTTCAACTTCTAACAATGGAAAAAGTCATACTAAAAACATTCAAACATGTAATCCTTCAAATCTTCCAAACCAAACTTAATGAAATGTTACTTAATTTTAAGTATTCACTATCTTATTATACTTTTCAAATTTATAAAATAATTACTTTTATTATCTTCTTGATTTTATTTATTTTATAAAAGGTTAAAACTTTTACCAATATAATTTTAAAAACATTAAAAAAATCATAAATATTAAATTTTAATTTTATATAACTTAATTTCTATTTTCATAGTAAAGAAAAACATTAAATCTCATATCTTTAACACCATATTAATATAAAAATTCGTAACTTACCCAAAAAGAAATTTAAATAGGATAACGAATTTCATAAAATCACTTGACAAAAATATCACCATCAAGATTCATATGTTAATCAAAACTTCAATAGGTCAAAAACCATTCCTTTGTCAAAGTGATCAACTAGTATTAGTAAATTAAACCCAAATTGAAGGGCAGGATTCCTTTGTCAAAGTGATCAACTAGTATTATTAAATTAAACCCAAATTGAAGGGCAGGAAATCTTCGTTGTGAGTGACGAATCATTATTAGAAAATTGAACCCAAATAGAAGGGTAGGAAATGTATTATACATAGAATATTGGTAGCAGCTAAGGTCTAGACACTACCTAAAATTGTTGGAGAAGTTGGCCTCCATTATTCTCCTCCATAACCGTGCAAAATTACTCACTAATGCTTCACACAAATGCAACATCGTTGCAACTTGCCGCATGTTTCACATCTCCAACTCGATACATCTATTATTTCGGTCAAGTCTGACGCGATTCCTCATTACACCTACGGTAGAAAGCCGAGTACCCATTCAAAGCACATTAAAATAAATATTAGTTCATCAAGTTTTAATTTCACTTTAATCCACCCCTCCCTCCGAGGAAAACGGGGCTTGGAGGTGACTGGTGATTAATTGTCATATATATTTATTGTTTTTTTTCATAGTATCACAATAATGATTTAACATATTTCAATTTTCATATCCATTAACAATGATTTAAACATGTAGATGACCCATGCTCAACCTCCGTAGTCAAAATTCTATATTGATTAGGAATAAAATTAAGATTCGAGATGGTTGATGTCGAGGAATTCAATACCGTGTAGCCTTTCATGTTTAATACTAAAAGAAAACCATTCGAAAATGTGGTCATAGCAGTTAACCAATTTATTTCTATATATAAATCAACTAAAAAAAGTGAATCCAGTACTATGACAACGCAACCGAACGTTTGGTATATGCAATAGTTTGTGTTAGTGCGGGAATCGACCCGCCGCTCTTAACCAATTTATTTCTATATATAAATCAACTAAAAAAAGTGAATCCAGTACTATGACAACGCAACCGAACGTTTGGTATATGCAATAGTTTGTGTTAGTCGCGCGCAGCGCCACCCCCGGGCCGCCCCGCCCCGCCCGACCGGCGGCGGGTCGATTCTGGGAATCGACCTGCCGCGGGTCGGGCGGGGCGGGGTGGCCCGGGGGTGGCGCTGCGCGCACACTATAAATTGCTGCTACATGTAAAATGGTAAATAGTAAATATCTGATTTTTTTTAATTTGAAATATCTTATTCAAATATTTTTTGGTTTAAAAAAAAATTTAAATTACAAACCAGTATTTTTGAAATTTATGAGATATAAAATTTATTTTATATATTAGAAATACAATTTAAATAACAAGCCATTATCATGTCAAGTCTAACCCTATTCTCACTGAATTCCACCAACAACAACCACCAAAAAATCACCTCGTTGGAACATGCCAAATCTGTCTATGAAGAAAGACAATCACGCTAAAATGAATATTCACATCGTAACGGTGGGCGACCACAATTTCTGGAATGGAATTCACTAACTACGACAAAGCCGTGACCAATCTGAATTCAGATCCGCTCACATTTCACCTCCTCAACGTTGACAACGTTCTTCAGCAGTCGACCCTACACCTGCCCTCTCTTGCAACACGTAAATCTTTAAGGCTTTTGAAAGCAAAGGTTAACTATGACCGTGATAATATTAACGGCGTTGTGTTTAGTGCGATTTCATTTTCTGATGTCGTAGAAAAATTAAGGTGAAATTTTGATTTTGATATTTAAAATAGCGCAGCGCCACCCCCGGGCCGCCCCGCCCCACCCGACCGGCGGCGGGTTGATTCCCGGAATCGACCCGCACCCGCCGCCAGTCGGGCGGCCCGGGGTGGCGCTGCCGTGCGCATTATAACATTATAGCTGCATTGACAGTCAAAGATGCAAAATGTTCTTTGCCTTGTGCAAAACTTTGGTTCGATTTTGGATGATTAAGATCCCTCTTTTTGATACGGTGTTTTTTCTTCTTTCTGAAAGTATTGTTTCCAGAATCCAAACTTCCCATTAATAACTCTGGTTATAGATTGATCTACTGAAGGTGTGGGATCAACTAATTGTTTACAGGTGTTTTGCAACAAAACCAACCATGCCAAAAACTGAACATTTACCTTTCAGAGATCCAAGGAAATCTCCCAAACTGCTCCAAATTTCGCAGAAATTCTTGCAAGTCAGTTGATTGACGAATTCTACACAAAGTCCACGTCTCGGATTTTCGAATTTCGCCTTCTTTTGCCTAGAATATGTGCTCGAAGTTCACTATGTGAAAATGCCTACAAAAAACTTGAATTTGACGCTCCATATTCATTGAATGTGTTAAAAAATGGAAATCATTCTTTAAAATTTCTAGCATCCCAAGCAGCTGAAATGAATCGCTACTCATTTCCGCTTTAAATATCCCCATATTTGACAGCGCAGAAGTTGCCTCTATCAACCAACCAATGTATGCTTCACGTGCTCTGCATCTACCATTTCAATAAGATCCATGAATTCTCCCTGCTCAGGTATTGCTATGAAATTGTTAACGGCATCATCTAACTCTTCTGTTGACCCATTGGCACTATGACAACAGTATGTCAGAAACAATAAGTGGATTGCGTGGGGGCTCACTGCTGATAAGCAGTTTTGGACTTGTTGGGTGCCGCAATTCTTATTCTACTACCACGTGCCCAGAGTGGTTTCACAAAACCACAAATTGTGAAGGCCACCTCTCCATTAAATTTCGAGAACCCTGAGGGGTCCGCAGTTAACATTCTTCGTTGATCCTTTGAATTCCAATGTTGTTGATAGCTTGTAGATTGATGCAATGGCTTGGACTTGGTTTGCTAATTTGAATGCTCGGCAATTAGTTGTCGATTGGTGCCTTGCATAGGTGTGGTTAAGATTAGAAGGGTGGATTAAAGAACTTTTCCCTTTTTAAATAAAAAACTATTTTAACTAAATAATAATGTCATTAATAAATTTATGATATAAATATAAATTATTTATGATAATAACCATTAAAAATGTAAAATGCCATTTAAGGTTGTGTCGATTGGTGCCTTGCATAGGTGTGGTTAAGATTAGAAGGGTGGATTAAAGAACTTTTCCCTTTTTAAATAAAAAACTATTTTAACTAAATAATAATGTCATTAATAAATTTATGATATAAATATAAATTATTTATGATAATAACCATTAAAAATGTAAAATGCCATTTAAGGTTGTGAAAGTTTATAAAGAAAAATAATAAATTTTAATACAGGGATGATGAGAAAAATGTTTGAAAGAGTCGCGGGATCAAAATTTTAACTAGGTTATTTTGACAAAAATATGTGTCTGATAATCCAGTTAGTAAAGAAAATTGATTTTTTTTTTTAAATGTAGTTGTTTTTGGGACAAGAAAGATAATCCAGTTAGTAAAGAAAATTGATTTTTTTTTTTAAATGTAGTTGTTTTTGGGACAAGAAATAGCTACAACAGAACTTGTTTATCCCAATCATATTGAGTGATTTGTAGACATTTCTAACCCAATATTTATCACCCATGATGGTTGTTATGGTTTGAGTGACAAAAGGGATTGGATCCAGAGTAATAGCACTATATCAGTCTTGAGAAACCTCTACCCCTCTCTTTAAAACTTCTTCAGGATCTAAAAGGCTCCAAGAAAGGGTCAAATTAGAACTTCTTGTTGAATACCCTCTACTAGACTCTTCCTACTATGGAGTAGCTTGTTAGGTTAATAAAACCTCCAAATATTTCTCACCAAATTTAATTGAATCCAAACTTTGAATACATGGAATGGACTTTATCCATGGCAAGAATGCAAAAATACTATCTGTTAGACTCTCCCGAGAGGAAAATCCCTAACCTCGAATAGGGGAAAACACAAGTATACTACTAGGTAAGCCTCCCATTATCATTGGGCGACCTTGCCTCTTGCTTAAAGTCTCAAGAAAGGTCCTAAACCTAAAAGGGGGATCCTTAAATGCCTATTCTTTGTTTGCTACATGGTTAAACAGATCATTCTCTTAGAATGAGTAGTCAATGCATCTGTCTGCGTGTCATACATGCCAGAGCCTGCTTTTGAAGTGTTGGAAGAAACTGTTGACATGCGAAGGTTTATTCTAGGATCATATGGTGAGGGGAAATGCATTGAACAACTTAATCATATTAGCTTCCAACATCAATTTCATATAAAAAAATTGATGGGAAAACACTAATATGGGGCAAGAAGTTTTCAACTACTACAGAATGGGCACCGTCATCAGGTTTGCAATTTTTGAAGTTCATTCCAGATCGTCCAATATTTGCATCAAAAATATTGTTATTACAATCAGTTGGTGAAGTTCAGAATGCACGCAGACAGAATAGACATATAAATTATTCTGATTGCCTAGAAGAAATTAAAAAGTGTATTAGATATACATATGAGTACTTTGACATTGCTGATTCAGTTTGGTGGGAGTCATTTTTCAATAATCAAAGTGATATCATTTCAACAACAACTAATGAAGATATACCTTTGAAAAATCCATTTATTTGGCCACAAAATGTGTCGAATGAACAAGAGGAAGTAAACATTGTTGAACAGCAACAAACTCAAGGTATTATTAATTCTTCACAGGCAATGGAAAGAGAGATGTATATTGGTTCCAGAAGATCTCGTGCACAACGTGAAGCCATGGAAGACCTTTATAGATGTTCAGTACATGATATTAAGGAGGGTTGCATGATTGCAGTGCTAGCAGATGGAGATCCCAAAGGCTATCCATTTTGGGTTGCTAAAGTTATAAAGGTCTTTACAGAAAATGAGGATGTTACAAGTGTTGAAGTACATTGGTATGCCACAAATACACACCCATTCAATGGTGTGTATAAGCCAGAGATGGTAGTTGACAAAAAAAATGGTGGAAAAAGAAAAAGAAAGGGTACAAATATAAATCGCCGCCGCACTTACAATTGGAGGATGTTGACATACTTGTTTATGACTTCAATTTAACAAAGAGAGGAACTCTTCGCTTCAAGACGATAGAGATTCTGAAAAGGTTGTTACCAGAAGGAATAGTGTTGACATGGGAGTCTGCTGAAACCAGTCGTAGATCTAGAAGAGTTTTGAAACCTGGAATGTTGGGCATGCATGTGGACTCAGATGGGCACTAGTTGATGAAAGAGAAGAATATGGAACATCTTCGTCAGCATCCAGTCACTCATCCGAAGATGTGAATTGTGATGGTGTGCAAGAAAATATGAGTGATTTTGAATAATTGTTTAAGACAGATTATATAACTGATGTATGCATCATATCTTCAAATAAAATTAATGTTTTCCATATGTTGTTAAATGAGAAGTTATGAAGCATTTTTATGTTGTTGGATTATGTCTTAAGTATGATAAATTTTATTGTTTAAATATCTACAATGCAATATCAAATTAGAGATATAATGTCTGTTTTATTCAATATACAAATAAAGACTTTTGATTTCATTCAGTGATATACTTTGTTCATAATGTCATGGTTTTTTAATTTTATAGTTGAAAAAATTTCAATTTCTTTTGTATCTAGCATGGTGTGGTTGAAAACATGTTAAATTTATACTTAGGAAAGAAAAATGATACTCTACCAGAAACATTAATGTGTTTTTTCCTTAAAAATTAACTTTGTTTGAGACATAAAAAATTGGTTTTATTAGCATTTTTTAAAAAGTTTGAAAATTGACCCTAAAAAAAAAAAACGTTATTCCAGTAGCATCACTTTCGTTTTGAAGCTATATTTTGCACGAAAATTTCGTAGTAAATTTCGTAGTCACTGCCATTTTTAAAACACGTTCAAAATTCACACCTAAAAAAAAAAACATCGTTCCAGTATACACACTTTTCGTTTTTTGCACTGTTTTTGATGTTTTTTTGGGGTTTTTTGGCCAGAGTTCCCGTTTTGAGTTTATAGTTCCCATTTCAAAGTTTACATTGTTAGTTCATCATTCGGTAAGAGCTTGTGCATTTGAGCTAAATGGTATACCTACATTAGTGCATCTAAATGTATTTCCTTTGGGATCATACAATATATTTTTGGGCATGGACTAGTTATATCTTCATAAGACCAAGGTGAATTGTTATGGCAAGGCTATTAAGTGCTTGGATGAAAATGGAGAACAAAGGATCTTGCAGGGTAAGAAGAAGGCAACATAAATTAGAATGGTGACAGTTATGCAAGAAAAGTGTAGTCATAGGAAAGGGTGTGTGTTATTTGTAGTGCATATTTCAAATAATAAAGGTAAGGATGTAGAGGATATAGAGTTCTTGAATAGGTACCCAATTTTACAATAGTTTCAAGATGTATTTTCCACTAAGATCCCATAGTTACCACCTCATAGGGAAGTGTACTTTATATTGAGTTAGTACCAGGGGCAACACTAGCATCAAAGGAACCATATTGGATGAGCATACTAGAGTTAATGGAATTGAAGTTGCAGTTGAAGGAAATTCTTGACAAGGGATACATTAGGCCAAGTGTGTTGCCTTGGGGTGCACTAGTGTTGTTTATGAAGAAGAAGGATGATACACTCAAGTTATGCATTGATTATAGGAATTTGAATAAGGTGACAATCAAGAACAAGTTTTTGTTGTCGAGGATTAATGACTTATTTGATTAGTTGAAGAGAGAAATGGTGTTCTCAAAGGTTGATTTGAGATGATGATACCATCAAGTACACATCAAAGAAGAGGATATTTACAAGGCTTCTTTCCAGTCTAGGAATGGGCATTATGAGTTTGTTGTAGTTCCATTTGGTTTGACTAATGATCTAGCTACTTTTATGTGCTTGATGAACAGTGTATTACATCCTTATCTGGACAAGTTTGTTATTGTATTCATTCATGATATATTGATATATTCTAATAAGAAGGAAGAAAATTCTGAACATTTAGCAGTAGTGTCAAGATTTCTAAGAGAGAATCGTTGTATGCCAAGCTTAGCAAAGGCAGTTTCTTTCATAAAAAGGTACATTACTTGGGACTTGTGGTTTCCAAGGAAGGCATAGAAACGGATATGGAAAATATAAAATATATTATGAAATGGGAAGCTCCTAGGAATATGGATGAGATGAGATGATTAGCAGGTTATTACAGGATTTTCATCAAGAACTTATCACATACTACTTATCCTATTACATCATTGCAAAGGAAAGGTAAGAAATTTGAATGGAGAGAAGAATGTGCAGCTAGTTTCGAGCAATTGAAGTAGATGTTGATGAATTCTCTAGTTCTAAAAATCACAGATCTAGATAAAGAGTTCATGGTTTGTACAAATTCCACAAGAGAAGACTTTGGGGACTCTTGATGCAGGAGAGAAAAGTGATATGTTACAAATCAAGGAAAATGAATGAGCATGAGAAGAATTATGTTACACATGATCTTGATTTGGAAATGATTATCCACACGTTGAAGATGTGGAGACACTATCTTCTTGGTTGGTGGTTCATCTTGATGAGTGATCACAATGGATTGAGATACCTATTTGACCAACCAAATCTGAATTCCAAGAAAGATAGATGGTTGGCTAGGATAAGTGGGTTTGACTTTGAGATCAGGTACATCAAGGGGAAAGAGAAGAAGGTTGCAAATGCTCTTAGCAAAAGAGTACAATTGAATCATGTACTAGCTATGAGCTCATATGGGATAGATTTACAAGATCATATCTTACAAACAGGTTAGAAGGATGATAGGTATAGGGAGATTAGTCACATGTTACAACATGATACAGGTGATCAGGATGGGGACTATCATCTCACAACAGATGATTTGGTCAGATTTAGGGACATGATCTATGTGTTAGACAACAGTGAGCTCAAGAAGCTTATATTGAGGTAATTTCATGTTAAGTCGTATTCAGGTCACCCAAGATATCATAAAACATTGACAATAATTAATAAGTTATATTATTGACTGAATTTAAAGAGGGAAGTGGTAGATTTTGTGGCTAGATGCTTTGATTTTCAATAGGTAAAAACACAGTGTAAGCATCCAGGTGGTTTATTACAACCGATTCTAATTCCAAGGTTGAAATGGGAGGTTGTTTCCATGGATTTCATTATACGTTTGTTGAGGACATGTAAACACCATGATTCTATCATGGTTTTAGTTGATAGGTTGACAAAGGTACCACACTTCATTCCAGTGAAGTCTACATATTCAGTTAGCAATGTAGCACAAGTTTTAATCATAGATATGGTGATGTTGCATGGTGTACTAAAGAAGATTGTATCAGATAGGGATGTTAAGTTCACTTCTAGGTTCTGGAAAGGGTTATATGCAGGATTAGGTAAAGAGTTGGCCTTCCGCTTAACTTATCATTTATAGACAGATGGACATATAAAGAGGGTCAACAAGATTTTGGAGGACATGTTGAGAATGTATGTGATGCATCAACATTGGAAGTGGGAAGAGTATCTTCCGCTAGTTGAATTTTATTACAACAATGGGTATCAGGAGTCACTGAAGATGAGTCTATTTGAGGCACTCTATGGTAGGATTTGTAACATTCCCGTCAGTTGGAGTGATCCAGTGAACAAGGTGTTGATTGGACCAGACATGTTGCCAGAGATGGAATAGGAAATGCAAGTAACCAAGAAAAATATAAAGGCATCACAGGATAGGAAGAAGCATTATGTAGACCAACATAAGCCATTTAAGTAGTTTCAGGTTGGAGAGCATGTGTACTTGCACATCAAGCTCGATAAAATTTTCTTGAGGATTGGGTCATGTGCGAATCTAACAACTCGATATTGCGGGCATTTCGAGATCCTTGAGAGGATTGAACTAGTGGCCTATCAGCTTTCACTGTCTCCAACAGTGAAATTCCATGATATTTCCATGTTTCATTACTTAAAATATAATATGTGAAATATGTTGATCATACTATTGATTGGTCTATATTGCAAGTGGAACCAAAAGGAGAATTCTATCCGAACCTCACTGCATTTTGTAGAGAAATATGCTCATGCTCTGGAACCGATAAATCGAGCAGGTTAAAGTGCAATTGAAGCACTTTGGGCCCGATGAAGCTACATGGGAGATAACTGATCAGATGTGGGCTATATATCCTTCATGTTTTGTCAGTTGAGGCAAAGCAGTTTTGGTATATATACTTATTTATGTATTGTTGTTATTGCAAATACCACAACGATTTGTATTATAAATATCCAATAAGTGGTATGGTTTTCATGTTGTTATGTTGTCATGTTGGTTATGTTTTACAACAGGTTGTTCATTTCTGTATTCAAGCTTCTGTGATCCATAATGAATTAAGAAAAGTCTTTCGGTAGAAATCACAAGAGAAATTTTGGCC
The DNA here is from genome assembly GCA_031772625.1 of Pinus tabuliformis. Lineage (NCBI taxonomy): Eukaryota > Viridiplantae > Streptophyta > Pinopsida > Pinales > Pinaceae > Pinus > Pinus tabuliformis. The sequence goes on along the minus strand of CM062809.1, from coordinate 446,481,947 downwards.
GACGTGTTTCGAACCAACAAGTGTGGTTTATCATCAGGACTAGATGAAGAGGCAGACCATGGAACAGGCTTAAATAGAGAGCAATGTAGAGACATAATTTCAAGTAACAGCTATATTTGAACAATAATATTTAAATTATGATATTAATTTATTAATATATTAAAAACAAATATTATTCAGTAACAGCTATATTAAACGGCTTGTTTTTGAAAAATAATATTTAAATTAATTTATTAAAACCATGTTCATTGTAAATACTACAACGAGCTAAGTTATAAATATCCATGGGAAGTATGTTTTCTTTTCAGTGGTCGTGCTAATTGTAGGTGTCATTGAACATCGAGGACAATGTTCCCCTAAGGGCTAGGGGTATGTAATAGCCCCCGGTTAAAAATCCATGTAATAAAATTAATAAAGGAAAAATAAGACCAAGGCCATGGGACATGTATTCCAAGCTGAATGTTGAGAAAAAAACATAGTGATGGGAATCACTTGTGATTAACTAATGGCTATGGAAATTGGCAAAGAAAATGGCAAAGGTTTTGGAAAGACATGAGGCATTAATTGGCATTTTATTTATGAGAATAATGGAAAATGAGAGAAAGGGAAGGTAAAATGTCACAAGTTGCATGTGAGAAGGAAAATAATGGAAAATGAAGAAAATATAGGCCTCAATAATAAAAGGGCTTCTGAGGATCAATTCATGGCTTTATTTAATTCATCCTTTTGTCAGTTTTAGCTTGGAGCTCTCTCTTCTATTTTATCTCATACTCTTGGACACTTGGAGTTTTCTTGGAGCACTCTTAGAGGAGTGTCTCATACTTGGGATTTGGAGAAATAAGGAAAAGGAAAAGCAAGAAACGCAAGAGGATAGTGGGATCAAAAGCTACAATAGGTTTCTTTTGTAGGTATCGAGTTGCATGTATGAATTCCTTGCTAGTTTTGACATGCAAGTGGTTTCTTGGTTATGATATGTCGTTGGCAAGGAGGATTTCCTGGATTGACAGTGGTTACTCATAGCCTTTCTATTTCCTAGATAGTCATGGTGTTGTGGATTTTGTCCTTGTTTTCTAGTTGGTGCTCATGTTCCTTTGGCTGTGGGTTGAGCTACTAGTTCCTGGAGCCTTGGTTGGAAAAACTCTCTAGAAACATTTTAGTAGCTTAGGTTGAGTTATTATTCCTTGAAGCCTCAGTTGGGAAAATTCTCTGGAGCCCTTGGTGGGTTGAGTTGTTAGTCCTAGAAGCTTTGATTGGACAAATTCTCTAGAGCCCGATGGAAACGATGGGTTGAGTTACTAGTCCTGGAAGCCAGGTTCAAACAAACTCTTTAGAGCCCTAGATACCTTTGATGGAGAAAAATCTAGTGATGGTTAGTGATGTCCAACCGTGAGGTGAAATCATTGGTTGAGGGTTGAGGCAGTTTGGATTTATGTTTGTTCTTCTTCTTTACTTGGGAAGATGTTATAGGTTGAGCTACGTCTAAATGGAAAATATGATACACCCAAAAGGAAAACCTTTAGGGAACCTATTATACCTATATCTTTGCTAGTATCCAATCTAATTGACATGGTATAAATATACTTTTGTGTTAACGCTTGTCCAATCTAGTAGAGAAAGGATAAGGGAAAATCCAAAGCGAGAAAACCAATATCAGAGGTTCAAAAATACTTCTTTGGAGGGGAAACCTCCTCTACTCTCAATAAGTTAGGATCCCTCTTCTGCCTATTGAAAAGAATATGTGTTGATGCACAATCCTATTAAATAAATAAATAAATGGTGAAAGAAGAGAAAGGCTTCCTTTGCAGTGAGGTGAAGCAAGTGACTTTGTCGGGGTACTGTCCAAGCCTTCCAGAAGTGAAGCGACATTTGTGCTCTTGAAGTGACTTCATTGTGGTACTGTCCAAGCCTACTAGTAGAGAAGCAAAACCAGAGATGAAAAATTATAATATGAATATCACAAACTCGTCATGCACATTACCCTTTCCTGGATTGAAACAATTGTGATATGTCATATCATTTTATGTTGAACCAAGCGAAAGAAAGTGAGATACTATGTATATAATAGGGTTGAAAGGGGGAATTCAAGGTAATATAATTAGTGAATCAATAATTCTTGAAGTGTTGGCCCTTTAACCAAAAATCCATTCCTAAACAGAGAAGTTGAAGCTCACCGAGTGTGTCACCAAGTGTTATCGTTGCTACAACACCCTCCAAAAATTTCATCACATTCAAATTTTGGAGCCTACTTCACCATCGTATATAATGTCGCCTTGGTCATTAAGTGTCATTTTAGGTCATTCTATATGTTTCAAGTGTTCTTGGGTATCCTCATGTGTCGTTTCATTGATTAAAACATATTTAGTGTATTTCATGGTCGTAACGCCTTTGTTGTTGTAAAACAACACTTTTTGGTCATAGTCGCACACACTTCATTTGTCCTACTTGGGGAATGTATGTAAAGTGGTGTTTTGATGTATACATATCATTTTTTAAGCTTGTCTAATTTTTCTTGATAAGTCAGTATGTGTCCCACAAAAAAAAGTGTTGCAAATTGAACTCGTTAAGGTAAGGAGCGCATGAGAACACTCTTAAGCCTCAACTAGGAATCCTCCATTGTTAAGAATCGTGCCCTGCGCCGTCCAAGATCACATAGCACAATCATAAAGCATGTTTCCCTTTCCTTATTCTGAATTACGCCCTTTAGAAACCAAGTCTTCCTTGAGCGCACTTCTTCAACCTGAAGGAGTGCACCTCCTTAAGCACATGAGAAATTCTCGAAGGCTCAAAGCTCAACTCCTTTAGCCTTCAACAATGTACCATGTTCCCTCCTTGGAATTGTGAGTGCATGAGCACACTATAAATCCATGAAGCTTCATCCTTCATCCTTTGACAATGTGCCATGCATCCTCCTTGCCTTCTTGAGCACATGAGTGCACCCCAAAGCCATGAAGCCTCTCCCTTTAGCCTATATCTCTGTGTCATGCATCCTCCTTTTCTCCCTTGAGCACACAACACACTTAGGAAGCCCAAAACCTTCTCCTGCATTCTTTGAACTTACACCATGCACCCTCCCTTGATTTTGTATTTCTATTGAGTGCATCCCAAAGCCTTGAAGCTTCTCCCCTTCAACCCTCCAGCCTTTCAAAGTGTGCCCTTGTGCCTAGAATCTCTTGTTACTCCTACCAAGTGCACTATTAAGGAATTAACATGAAATTTGATTGAAACATGTTAGAATAGGATATTTTCAGGTTGATGGTTACTTTTCATGAGTGATTATAGTTACAGGTACCTCAGGAACCACATGGAAAGCATGTATGAAGAAGACAAGGAAAAAAAGGAAGACAAAGGAAGCATTGAAGTCTTGATGATCAAAGCACCCTAAGACACTATAAGATAAAATACTCTTTAGAGCATGAAGACATCCACAATCAGAAGTTGCATCCAGAACAAAGAAAGGAGTGGCAACCATGTCACTATTGATGAAAGTCCATGCCATCGATCACTATTAGTCCCAGACATCAAGGATAATGACTTGTCATGTCTTCATCACATGATGATGTGGAAATTATGATGTAATTATGTAATCATTGTAAAGACAAATAAGTGGAAGTCTAAGATTCACGTATGAACAAACGAGACATGGAAGTCCAAAAGACATGTAATGCTAGGAGTCACATGTAATTCCAAAATTCATTTGGAAGTCCAAAGGTTGTGGAACTCCAAAGGTCATTGGGAGTTGGAAATTCAAGAGTCATGAGGATGTGAAAGGTCTTACCTCAAGCTATAAAAGGATCCTCATTACTCATGCAAAGGACTTTTAACCTTGGCTTCTCCCACAAGGCATTAGAGAGATAGAGTTAGTAATTTTGGGGATCAGCTGAGTGGTTCTAACTCTCCGCTGGTGGAGCTAATGATGTTCATTGTACTTATGTATCTTGGAACTTTTTCTTAATACTTGAAGCCTCTTAAGAAATACATTTTCATACATGGATTGTGGATGTTTCAAGACTACTCTTTGAATGTTTATGATTCATGTTCACTTTCACATGTATTGAAGTAATTGAACTATTTTGGTGACTTTGGCACTTAACTTATTAGAAATGTGTTGTAATGATTGTAACAATCGTCACATCTATGTGAACTATTTTGCTTGATGTAAGACGAATCTTTCCCATTCATGTGTGTCTCCATTAGGGTAGTATTATTACTTCTCTCTTAGAGGCTCAATTTATTTCCCCTATGCAATAAAAGAACCTTGATACATTTGCAATCAAACATTCATAAGGCACACTCTCTCGCTCATTCCAAAGAACATGTGTGCTTCTCTCTTGTGCTAACCGTTAAAGCCAAGGCATATCTTAAGAAAACGACAACTAGGTTGTATTCCATATAGGACTCCTACGCTAAATAGTGTGAGGTATAATTGGGACCTCATATTAGGGAGATCCCTTATATGTTGGTGATATCTAGCACCGTCAACGCCTTCTACTTAAAGAGACTCATGGTTCTAATTTTTTCTTTTTCTTTTTTTCTCTTTTTTTTGTTGGGGGGGGGGGGGTGTTGTTTCTCCTGTAGGTGAGGTTGTGGTCTCAATTTTGAGTGTGGGGAAACTTTAAGAGTTTGGTGACTTCCAGCTTCCACTTCGACTTATTCTCACTCTCTTTTGCTTTCCAGGTGCAAACACTATTGAGGTTTCCATCACTTAGGGTTTTTTTTGGAATATGAGGGTTTGTAATGTTAACACCCTTAACAGTGGATTTTTTTCTTATGGAAAGTGTGAATTTTTATTATGAATTTATGACTAGTTAATATTTAGGTGTCACAGGGTACCTTTGGTCTGGCAAATGACTATATTCTTTTGCTCCATGAAATTAGGTTATAAAACTTCAAGTCCTTTTGTAAACACTCTCGATCTTCTTTTGTAACTTTAAATTCTAGATTATTAAAATAGTTTCTTGTAATGCAAGGGAAGAATTTATGGTATCATTTCTGTAAATTTGAAAGGTTGTTTTTGGAGTTCTTTATTTGCACTATGTTAGGCAGATATTCACTTGCCAACATAAATTAAGTACTTGTTTCCTCATAAATGTTGATGCTTCTATCACATTACCACATTTCTTTTTTTATAAGTTGGTTAACGAGACTAGGGTTTCTTCTTGAATTAGTTGCATACAAAAATAATTATGTTAACTATGTAAACCCTTCGTGTTAGTTTTTTACTATGATTTATTTGTTGTAGAAATGATATATATGATAATTGCCTTTGTTAATTCTAGAAATATTTTTTGATTGATGTTATTGGCTATTGGTCATAGTTTCCTTTTTTATATTTCGATATTCATGCTTGTTCCTATTTCAATTAAAGGCCTATAGATTCAAGGGGTTGTTCAGGGGTTGTTCCTATTTCAATTAAAGGCCTATAGATTCCAGGGGTTGTTCTGGGGTTGCTAGTAACCCGACTTGGCCCAAGAACTAACCCAAATCTCTTCAAGGTTATGAAAGTTTTTCACCATATTATGTTCAACAATATAGTATTTTACAATTACTTGTTACAACCTGCATGTGCAAAATTTCATCTCAACTCAAGGTTAATTGTTTCTTTAGTTTGCATTCTAGAAGGAAGGGATTGTTCTAAGGTTGTCGTGTTTACCAACTTTGCTTGAGAACTAACCCCACTTCCTCATTAAATTCTATTAGTCCTTTCTTAAATCTATTCTTAAATTAATTGTGAAACATTGTATTTCACTATACTGTCACATCAAACCTTCTCATTTTCCAATTTGATTTAACCTAAGATAACTCACCCAACACTTTTAGAAATTTTTCATAAATAGAAAAATAGTCACAATCTTGATACAATATTTAGCATAAAAGACAGATTGTATTATACATATTTGTTCCTGTGTTGTTGCCTAACTGATGAACAACAATGTCACAGAGAAGGGAATTCTCCTCCCAACTGATGAGCCAGTCTCAATACTATGTCTCCCTCGAGTGAGCTTCATTCAGGTTAGGTTAGAACAAAGATCTCCACAGAGCCACCCTAAGCCTATTTGATCCCAACCAAACATAGACTAGGATTCTTACGTTGAGTACCAAGCCCAGTCAGAATTCCACTGGTTGAACTAGCTCAAAAATTCCTCACAATGACAATGTCTTTCAAATTTTATTCGCAGTCCATTTTCCTCCAGATAACCTTAAGTTCCTATATTCCCCAAGAGGAATTGGGCAGGTAACCACCTTACCCATAATTGTTTCTAACCACTATGTGATGTGAGATCTTTTAGCATTGCTTCCCAATGTAACTTTGTAGTTAGTTTCATATAACACTTTATTATTATTTTTAGTAAGTTAAACAGACAACATATATACATATTCCACAGGCACAAAACCCACAAACCAAAAGTGTATTTTTACTAGTAGTAAATAACTAAATATTTACACTTACTTACCAAGGGATATCACAATTGATTATTTTTTATTTTGATAAAATTAAGTAATTTTTGTAGGCAACTTTTTAGTTTGGTATGAATTCCAATTTAATGAGGCATTTCACACTTAATAAGAGTTTATTGTGTTTATTGAGTTTCATATTTTTGAAAATAATATTATGAATTCCAATTTAATGAGGCATTTCACACTTAATAAGAGTTTATTGTGTTTATTGAGTTTCATATTTTTGAAAATAATATTATATGATTTTTTACATTATAGACAAAATCTAATCTAACTTTTTTTGAAAAATGAGGTGTTGGTAAGTTTTATAGTTGGACTAGTTTGTTTTCCAATCTAAAGCCAAAGATAACTTATAGACAAATAATTTTATTCCATCTCTATAAATTAGAGATTATATAATTTAAAAAATAAAAATAGAGATTATATAATTTAAAAAATAAAAATAAAAACAAACATTGTTTAATTAAAAATTTAAACATGGTAAAAAACTTTATAAATTTTTTTTAACTTATTTCTTTTTATAATCAATAATATTATTTTATAAATATTTTTCTCTTAAAAAATTAAATTAAATTAAAATATTCAATATTATTAATTATTATTTAAAATATTCAATATTATTAATTATTATTTATTTCTCATTAGTTAACCACGTATATTTTATTTTTTTAAATTGGTTTGATGTAAGTTAAGTAACAACATTTCCCTCGTATACTAATCTGCAGAACTCAGCAGAAAAGTGAAAACATTTAACATAATTAAAATAAAAATCAAATTGGATGATATAAACGTTTACCTACTTCAATGATAAAATCAGAAAGATTTACATCATTAAAATAAAATTCAAATTGGATGATATAAACGTTTACCTACTTTATTGATAAAATCAATCTTCTAGATACCACAAACTTTATCTTACACCTCTCATTTTAAAACGTATTCACACTTTCTTACACACTTCGACTCCAACAGCTCGCGTCAACCATCCATGGCTCCACTGGTCCCCATACGGTGGTCTTCTTTTTACTTTCAATTTCTTGATACCTTTACTATTTATTTCCACAACGCGCACTTCGGGTTGCATAGCAGAGAAGCCATTAAAGACGCTGAGTTGATAAAAAGAGAGAGAAATGATGATGAAAATGTTGATGCTTCTGTGGTTTGCGTTCATGGCAACTCCCACGGCGTTGGATACTGTAAGTGCAGCGACTGTTACTTCGGCAATGAAGAAGCCTCATATTCACAATCATCCCGATACAAGGGACCTGGAGGCGCTTTTGTCGTTCAGAGATGCGGTCATATCCGATCCATCTGGATCCCTCCTCAACTGGACATCACAAAACTCACACAGTGTGTGTTCCTGGACTGGAATCCGGTGCAAGAAGGGCGCGAAGAGAGTGGTGATGGATTTAACTTGAGAGGGTTTTCCTAATTACTTTAAACCCATTAATCAAGATTTACTCTTTTGTAAGAAATCAAAATCAATGCACAACGGAACTTACTTTCCATCTTCAAAAGGCTCCTGGGCTTTACTTGAGTTGTTGGCTCTTGAATCCTTCCAAGAACTTGCAATCCCTCCAGTCTTCAATGGAGCAGACAATCTTTATGAGTGATTGCAAGCCTTGGAGACTCAGCCCTTTTATAGCAGTGCAAAACCCCAATCCTAGGGCAGCCTAAAATTTAGCGGAAACAAGTCTGTCTGAAATTTCAGATTGATTGAAATCAATCAATCAATCAGAATAGATTCTGATTTCCTTATTCAGCTCAAATTTATTACTGCTATTATTTTTAATCAATTATAATCGGTCCATTAACAATTGTAATTGATTAACATTATTCTATATGTATTTGTATCCAAATCCTTATTTTAAATACGTTTAATGCCATGACTTAATTAATCACATTATTTGGCATATAAATGTAATCTTGCTGACAGTATTTGACATCATAATCATAATGCACGCATGTCCAACTCAATTATTGTAATTAGACATCTCTAAATCCAACAATCTCCCACATGGACAAGTGCAACCTTTTGATTATATATCCTTAACTTTATTGCATGCAACTTTTCTGTCTTTACTTATCGTATTTCTTAAACAATTCCGTCCATCAATTATGCTAACAAAGGACTTAAGCGGCATTTGTCACATTTATTCGCAACTAAACTGACATAAATCACGCTGCCAACATAACTGAATGACATGAATCTGATTTGGACATATAGTTTAGAAATTACACGCAAGTGTGATTAGACGTGCCTATTTCTAATTGAGTCACCTTTACTTTACTGTATGAGGCCAAAAACTTAAACTTTAAAGAAAGAAATAATGAAACTGAAACTGAATGCAACTTGTATATATCATCAAAATTGTTTACAATTGCATTACATAGAACATCAAAAACAGAACTTAAAACATATTCAGACTCCCACATTTTTCTAGTTATCCTAAACAGATATTACCCCCATACAAGCAACATGTTGGTGAAACTTCTTGGGTGGTAATCCTTTAGTAAGAGGATCCGCAATCATGGAGTCTGTACCTATGTGTTTTATACATAATTCATTATTTTGCACTCTCTCTTTTACAACCAAAAACTTAATGTCAATGTACTTCGACTTTGACGAACTTCGGTTGTTGGATGCGTATAACACTGCTGAATTGTTGTCACATAATAATTTGAGTGGTTTCTGAATAGAATCCACAATTTTCAGACTTGTGACGAAGTTCTTCAGCCATACGCCATGATTAGATGCTTCAAAACATGCAACAAATTCAGCTGCCATAGTGGAGGAGGCTACCAATGACTGTTTAGCGCTCTTCCATGACACAGCACCACCTGCCATCATGAAGATGTATCCTGATGTTGATTTCATGCTGTCGACACATCCTCCAAAATCAGAATCGGTGTATCCAATGACCTTGAGTTGTTCCGATCTCCGATACGTGAGCATATAGTCCCTTGTTCTCTTTAGGTATCTCAACACTCGCTTGGCTGCCTTCCAGTGTTCCATACCTGGGTTACTCAAATATCTCCCTAGCATTCCGGTAATGAATGCAATATCCGGACGCGTGCATACTTGTGCATACATGATGCTACCCACGGCTGAGGCATAGGGAATATCTTTCATGAGGTTTTTATCTAAGTCAGTTTGGGGACATTGTTTCAGACTAAACTTATCTCCTTTTGATATAGGGGTATCTCCTGGTTTGCTGTTTTGCATGCCAAATCTTGTTAGAATCTTATCGATATAGTTCCTCTGGGATAACCTCAGAATACCTTGAGATCTATCTCTAAGTATTTCAATCCCTAGAACAAATGATGCATCACCAAGATCTTTCATTTCAAAGTTCTTAAATAAAAAATTCTTAGTTTGATGCAACATGTTCTTATCGTTACTGGCAAGCAATATGTCATCTACATATAAAACCAAGAAAATAAATTTACTCCCACAGAACTTAAGGTATATACATTCATCTACTATGTTAGACTCAAAACCAAATGAGCTAATAACTTGGTGAAACTTATAATACCATTGCCGAGATGCTTGTTTTAGCCCATAGATAGATTTCTTAAGTCTGCAAACCATAGACCCTGCATCACCTGATACAAATTTTTCTGGCTGCTTCATATAGATCGTTTCATCAATGTCACCATTGAGAAACGCCGTCTTTACATCCATCTGATGAAGTTCTAAATCATAATGTGCTACAAGCGCCAATATAATCCTTAAAGAGTCTTTCGATGAAACTGGAGAGAAAGTCTCTTTATAATCAATGCCTTCTTTCTGTGTGAAACCTTTCGCAACAAGACGTGCCTTGTATTTTTCAACATTGCCTTTAGAATCCCGCTTAGTCTTAAATATCCATTTGCAACCAACGGGTTTCTTGTCTTTAGGCAACGGAACGATATCCCAAACGTCATTGTCATACATAGATTTCATCTCTTCATTCATGGCATTAATCCACATTTGAGAGTTAGAGCTTTCCACAGCTTGTTTGATATTAACAGGATCATTTTCAAACATGCCAATGTCAAACTCATGTTCTTGAAGATATGCATAATCCTTTGATTGTGTAGATCTTTTCTCTCTAGTAGATCTCCTAATTGGCACAGGCTCTAGATTTTCTTGAGGTTCATTTACAACTTGATCTTCAACAAGAGGAAGAACATCATTACCAACTTCTGACTCTCCCACAGGCCCTAGGCCATCAACATTTGTCATGTCAATGTGAGGGTTTGGGTTGGGTTCAGGTCCATTTGTGTTCTCTATTCCATGTTGAGTTTCTAACTGAGTTGTTTGGGATGATGAAGTTTGCACATTGTCAAAAGATGTATTTCTAAACGCAATCGGAATTTGAACAAAACTAGGACTTTGGTCCATAGTCTCATTCGCATTCGTCTCTTCTTCTTCAAAAATACTATCTTTTGTCATATCTCCCCCCACAAACTCATTATCCTCAAAAAAATTTGCACTTCCTGACTCGAAAACTGTATGTTCTGTTGGATTATAGAATTTGAACCCCCTAGATCGTTCAGAATAGCCTATAAAGTAACAACTAATGGTTCTTTCGTCCAGTTTCTTTCACATGGACATCCCCAAACTCTCAAATGATTCAAGCTAGGCTTGCGCCCAACCCATAACTCGTAAGGGGTCTTGTTAGCTGCTTTAGTAGGCACTCTATTAAGTATGTATGCTGCAGTCTTTAAGGCTTCTCCCCACAAATTCTCAGGTAGAGTTGTACGAGCAATCATACTTCTCACCATGTCTTTAAGGGTGTGATTTCGTCGCTCAGCAACACCATTCATTGCAGGCGAACCTGGCAACGTATACTGAGGCACAATTCCGCATTCCTCTAAGTATTTTGCAAAGGGACCTTGATGTTGTTCTCCTGATCCATCATAACGACCGTAGTATTCACCACCACGATCAGAACGAATGGACTTTATACGTTTGTTAAGTTGTAACTCAACTTCCGTTTTGAACTTTATGAACACGTCTAATGCTTCCGCCTTTTCTTTTATTAAGTAAATATGACCATATCTTGAATAATCATCTATGAATGTGATAAAGTAACGGTCACCATTTCTTGTAGTCTTTGGAAAAGGACCACAGATATCCGTATGAATCAATTCTAAAAAATCATTACACCTTTTTGCATCATACTTACGTTTATTAGTTTGTTTTCCCTTTATACAATTTACACAATCAGTTAAGTTTGTAAAATCTAAAGGTTGGAGAATTTCATTAGACACAAGACGTTCTATCCTTTTCATAGAGATATGTCCTAATCGCTTGTGCCATAATGTTGCAGATTTCTCGCAAGTTAATTTACGTTTTCTATTATCTATATGCAGTGCCTCTGAATGTGAAGTGTCTATATCTAGAAAATAAAGATTATCATAAGAAGACAGGATACCAGAAGCAAGAAGCTTAGAATCTTGACACAAACTGAAATTTCCATTACCAAATGAACATACATAACCATTTTTGTCCAAATAAGATATAGAAATTAGGTTCCTTCTGAAAGATGGAACCACTAAAGCATCAAAACTTAAATAAAATCCTGTCTTACATAATAATCTAAATTTTCCTATGCTTTCCACTTCTACTTTATTGCCATTTCCTACGTAAACGTAGCGCTCTGCCTCACTTGGCTTGCGATGGCTTAGGCAACCCTGCATTGACATACTGATGTTAGTCGTTGCACCTGAATCTATCCACCAAGTATATCTAGATACAGAACTTAAATTAACTTCAGAACAAACCAAAGCAAGAGACATACCTTTCTTTGCCAACCATGCATGATAGTTGGTGCAGAATTTCTTTGTATGTCCTGGCGCTTTGCAGAAAAAACAGTTCCTTTCTCCTGCTTTCGCAGAAGTATCTTCCTTCTTGCTTTTCTGCGCGGCATTGTTTGCAGCTACCTTGGTAGGTCCCTTTTCCTTGGCAGTAAACTTGCGCTTCTTGCCTTTACCCTTAGGATTAGATGTTACTACATGAGCACTTTCTCCCTTAGTCATTTTCTGTCTCTCTTCCTCCTGCACCAACCGAGCCTCAAACTCAGGTAATGTCCACGTCTCTTTTTGACAATTATAAGTCATCTTGAATTGACTAAAGTTAGACGGGAGAGACAGAAAAATGAACTCACTGAGAACCTCATCAGAGATGTCATAATTATGCCCTTTCAAGGCACGTTGAAGTCTTGTCATCTCAATAACATGCTCTCTAACCCCTTCTTTTCCCTTGTATTTTATTGTTGCCAACTTCACAAAGAGTGTACTCACATCAGTCTTTTTACTCTTTGTGAATTTTTCTTCAAGGGCCTTAAGGTATTCAATAGCGCCTGTCTCTGTATCAGGTATGATGCCTCGAAAAGTCTCATGGATCGTTTGCTTCATCACCATTATGCACATGCGATCTGAATGCTCCCATCTAGCAATATCAGCCTTCTCTTGAGGAGTTACCTCACTCTCTTTATTAGGCTTGGGGCGATCAAATCTCAGTGCTGTGTCCAATTGCATGATCCCTAAGACTAATTTTAGCTTTTCCTCCCACTGTTTGAAATTGTTCCCCATGAGGGGCTTAATCTGACTTAGACTTAACATTATGTTTGGATCTGAAAAATTCAAGAACAAGGAAATAATTTAGATACGATGCGTCACGATTTAATCATAATTCTAAAATCTATCTAAAGGCATGTGTAAAACTATTTGCTCAATTAAAACTTTAGCCAAAACACCATTCAGTAATGAAACACCTTTGGGTGCAATCATTACCTTCAGGCAACCCTTATGCACCAAACAACTTAGCAGGCGCCAACCCTCCTTTGGGAAAGCTAACACCCACGTCCATTGCCAGCACGTTACTTCAACTTGTCATGAGTCATCCTTGCAATCGTCTTACAGAGAGCGGTTCGTTTGCGAACATCAATGCTTGACTCATGCGAAAACAACACATGTATACCAAACACCATCTTTAGTTAGATTCCAAAATTATGTCTAAAACCTAATCTAGGACGTACCTATAGAATCCACTCGTCCTATATAGAATACAGTATCTCATAACTCTTTTAAATTTAATATGTCAACTATATTCATCAAAATAATTATTAGGTTTTAGTAAAACTTTAACAGTTTCTACAATGATTACCTTTTAGAAATGCTTCAATAATTTATTTAGAGAATACTAAATAATTTTATGGTTGCCATGATTAGCATCATTGTGATAAAATCCGAATTTAGTATTATATTAATAATTAACGTTAATACAAATTTTATGCCATAATTAGCATTATTGTGATAAAATCCGAATTTGGTATTATATCAGTAATTAACGTTAATACAAATTTTTATGCCATAATTGTGATCAATTTAGAATTCAGTATTATACCTTTTAATTGGTGTTAATACCAATTTTAAATAATATCTAAATCCTAATAATTAGCCTAAATATAACATAGTATATATAGTAATTATAGTAATTATAATTATTATAACCTAAATTACAATCACTTAAAATTACTTACAATTACTCTACCATATTTTCGCCCTTATAGCCGAAAGTTTTTTTTAAACATTTATGGAATCTCCATCAATTAAATAATTAGTCTGTAAACAGACCCCATTTGTGTATTTGATGTCTTTAGTTCTTATCGTTTGTTCCAACATACAAGTCACATTGATGGAGATTCAATCATTGCAACGTAAAGTCAACATTCTAGTGTAATTTTTATTTTTATTTTTATTTTTGTGCGCATATTTTTGGGTCAAACTTGCCAGCAATTAGGCAAGATTTTGTTGGCATTACAAGTTATTTTGGTAAACTTTGCATACTTATCAAATCATGCGTCTCAAAGATTTTCTTAGGGCACTGAATCTAAATGTTGCATCTGTCTCAAAGATTTTTAGAGCACTGCATTTATTTATACATTAAAAACAATTTTTAAATAATTAAAAATAAAAATTGTTCCACCATATTCTAACCAAAAACTTCAAAATCTAAAATAGTTAAACGACTTCAAATTCAACAAGTTAAACAACTTCAAATTCAACAGCCCTGGACTTGCTTGTCATGGAAGCCTCTTAATAGATTTACCAAAAAATCTCAATTTTCCATCATCACACCACCGGCCGATAGCTGCAGCAGCCACCGGAATCTCAAACGATAACTCGCTATAAAAAAGATATTACATTACCCTACCCAAAATAATTCCACAAACTATAATTCGCTATAAAATAAATATTAAATTACCCTGGCCAAGGCTAATTCCACAGTTGAGAAAAATCCGCAGACAGGAGGATGGAAAAGGTTGTTCAGAAATCATATGGCACCCTTGGATATTAATATTTACTGTTCTCGTTGTAGTTTCCGGTAACATTTTGCAAGTTGTTTTCTTAAAAATATACCCAGATAAGAGCTAAAAGTTTAACTTATCGACAGAAACAACGTAAATATTTCTTGCTAAGGGGAATAAAATGTCTAAATCAGTTCAATCGGCCACAACTGCTTCGGAACAAAAGTAAAGCTCAAAAAATTCATGAAATCGAAATCCGATCTCCGATCTGCCTTTGTAAACAGATCAATCATGGTTCAGTGAACGGATAAAGATGGCCCTCATAAAGGGAAGCTGCAGGTTCTCTGTGGTGGCGAAATCCAAGACGTGGCAGAATTTTTCCATGGAGTTACAGTCAAAAGGAGCAAGAATTGGAATAAAATAGACTCATCGTGTCAGTCAGAAAATAAAATACCAAATCCTTTTCAAAACATTAGACTGTTATACAAAACCGAAAAAAAAAATCAGTTTGGCTTCATTCGTAACGATTATATCAGGATTTGATAAAAATCAAGATTAACTCAGAAAACATGACGGGAGATGACAGTTCTTACATAAGGGTGGCTCTGATACCAATTGATGGATTTAACTTGAGAGGGTTTTCCTAATTACTTTAAACCCATTAATCAAGATCTACTCCTTTGTAAGAAATCAAAATCAATGCACAGCGGAACTTACTTTCCATCTTCAAAAGGCTCCTGGGCTTTACTTGAGTTGTTGGCTCTTGAATCCTTCCAAGAACTTGCAATCCCTCCAGTCTTCAATGGAGCAGACAATCTTTATGAGTGATTGCAAGCCTTGGAGACTCAACCCTTTTATAGCAGTGCAAAACCCCAATCCTAGGGCAGCCTAAAATTTAGCTGAAACAAGTCTGTCTGAAATTTCAGATTGATTGAAATCAATCAATCAATCAGAATAGATTCTGATTTCCTTATTCAGCTCAAATTTATTACTGCTATTATTTTTAATCAATTATAATCGGTCCATTAACAATTGTTATTGATTAACATTATTCTATATGTATTTGTATCCAAATCCTTATTTTAAATACGTTTAATGCCATGACTTAATTAATCACATTATTTGGCATATAAATGTAATCTTGCTGACAGTATTTGACATCATAATCATAATGCACGCATGTCCAACTCAATTATTGTAATTAGACGTCTCTAAATCCAACAAGTGGTGGCCATAACACTTGCTGGCTTGGGATTACAATGTAGTCTTTCACCATATCTGGGTAACCTTTCATTATTACGTACTTTCAATCTTTCTGGTAATAATCTGTCAGGAACCATTCCACCGGAGCTGGGTCACCTAAAAGCTCTTGGAATACTAGACCTTAGCAATAATACGCTTTCGGGTCCTATTCCAAGATCACTCTCTAATTGTACGCGCCTTGAGTGGCTCCGACTTTCAGTAAACAGCTTGACAGGGACCATTCCAACAGAATTCGGCCGTCTGGGCAAGTTGGAACATCTTCGTTTGAAGCAAAATTACCTTAGTGGAAGCATCCCATCTTCTCTGAGCAACTGCAGCTCTCTCCAAGAGGTGTCCATTGGACACAACAATCTGACAGGTCCAATTCCTCTTGAACTGGGCTCGCTGCAAAATTTAGAGTACCTGGCTCTCGAATCCAACAAGTTGGATGGCACCATTCCTCCATCTCTGGGGAACTGCTCTTCTCTCGCGAATTTGTTTTTGGGCGACAACAAATTGTCAGGCAAAATACCACCACAATTGGGAAATTTGAGGGAGCTTGTTCAACTGTCTATTTATGGACCGGGTAATATTTCAGGTGTGATCCCATCTGAAATAGGAAATTGCAGCAAACTTGAATGGTTGGATTTAGGATATAACAGAATTCAGGGATCCATCCCGATGAGTATATGCCGCCTTCCGGTTCTTTCCACCCTGAGTTTGGTACAGAATAGCCTGGTAGGTGTAATACCCGAAGCCATTGTCAATCTGAGTCAGTTGGTGTACTTAGATCTTTCTGTGAATGCGCTTACTGGTAGCATCTCCAATGGCATTGCCAATTTAAGTATGCTTGAAAAAGTTTACTTTAATGGGAACAGGTTAACAGGGGACATACCTGAAATGATTGGCAATTTGACCCAGTTGAGCTTTTTGTATTTTGGTGATAATCTGCTCACAGGTAGCATACCTGAAAGCATTACAAAATTAAGTAAGTTGACCCATTTATATCTTCGTAACAACACGATAATGGGTAGCATACCTGAGGGCATTTGCAATTTGAGCAAGCTTGAATCCATTTTTTTGGATCATAACAATCTGACAGGTACAATTCCCAGGAGTGTGGGAGATTGTGTATCGCTATAACAGTTAGATTTGTCTGCAAACCAGTTGAATGGAAATATTCCAGACTCTATAGGCAACTGCAGTTTTCTGATGGATTTGGTATTAACCAACAATTCGCTATCAGGTAGAATCCCGCCAACTTTAAACAGATGCATGAAGCTACGCAGGTTAAAGGTGTCCGAGAACAAATTGAGTGGTACTCTAGATATGGCGTTTCCAATTTCTATGAAAGTATTTTCAGCTGCTTCTAATAATTTTGTTGGGACCATGCCTACATTTTTGGCCATTTGCAGGCAACTTCAGTTATTGGATTTAAGGAAAAATGGATTGGTGGGTGAGCTTCCTTCTTAGTTTTTATGATTTAAGAGTTTTAAGTCTGGGTTATAATAAGTTGCAAGGGTCTATTCCTCAATGGATGACAAATTTGACTCGGTTGCAAGTATTGGATTTATCTAACAATAAATTCAGTGGAAGAATACCATCCAATCTCCAGACACTCAAGGGATTTAAAATTCTTAATGGTTCCAAGCTTAATACTAATACCCTATATGAGGATTTAGGGGTTCTAATCAAAGGCTCTGAATATATTATCACATATGTGTTGGCCACAAACATCATTTTTGACCTATCCAACAATAATCTTATTGGAGAAATACCTCCAAGCATAGGAAGTCTAAGGAGCTTGAGGTTATTGAATTTATCTAGAAATGAATTAACAGGTCAAATCCCCAAATCTCTTAGTGAGATACCTACTTTGGAGGAATTGGACTTGTCAAAAAATAATTTAAATGGAAGTATACCTGAAGGGCTCACTGCATTAACCATGTTGGCATCTTTGGATCTCTCATGTAATAGACTTTGTGGCAAAATCCCAAAAGGAACACAATTTGACACTTTCAATGTGATTTCCTTTCAAGGAAATCCATGCTTATGTGGGAATCCTTTACAACCATGCAAGGAAAATGGAATGCAACGAGGAAGCACTACTATTAACAAAGATAGAGGATGGTTGAGTCATGTGAATGAACATGTCTCATTAAATGCAGTAGAGTTAGGAATGGGGATTGGGTTTGGTGCAGTTGTGTGTATGATGATAATTTGGGATAAAGCAAGACATTGGGTAATGCCCCCTCACATACAACCATTTTATGGAGTGTATCGATTTCCTAAATAGCTTAATAGTTTGTTGTATCCAATTTCCCTTCCAAATAAATGTTGTAATCACAACATATATCATAAAGAAGAATTATCCCTAAAATTGTTAGTGAAACATGTGCATTGTATTCTTATGTGAAATAAGTCTTTATTATTCAAGAAAAATATCATATTATATATTTATTAAGATGTATGCATACTTCTATCATATTACAAAGATGCTCTCTCTATTTTATCCTTCTCACTTTTACTTCTGACATAACATACATATTAGTACGATGCTCTCCTAATCTTGTTCTCTTCAGTTTCACCTAAGACAAAAATATACATATGTTTGAAGGTCTACGTGTTACTCTATATTGTTATGTTTGGATTCTATATCTCTTATTTTAAAGATTTTTTTATTTTTGTTAATTTAAATTGACCTTACATTATATATGCAGTTGAGTATACTTTCATTAAATAAAAATAATAAATTTTTAGTTTTTAATTTTACATTGCCAAAATAAAATTTTCTTAATTTTTTATTTTATTATGAAAATTAAAGATTTTCTCAGTCTATATTAAATGGAAAATTGAAAATACATATATTGAAAATATATCTTTAACTCATTATTATTTTCTATATTAAATATGACAATATCATTAAAAATCAAATTTAGATTTTTAAACCAAGGTTGGTGCATATTGAAATTCGGTTGAGTAATTTCTAATATTTAAAATATAAACATTTATCTAACGCTCAGATTACATAATATGAAAACATTCTTAATCTAATCCACAATCCAATGGATAATATCAAGGGATTATGAATAACTTTGCTAACCAGTGTCAAATTTGTTTATAATTTTTATTTAATTAATAACGGGCGATAATCTTCCGCTGTGTTGGCTCTACACGGATTTCTGGGGGCAATGGATAGTCGTGCCCATCGATTCAATATACAGACATAGCTTGACATCATTTCATCCCACGGAAGGCATGGTAACAAAAAACTAATAAGTCTCACATCCCATTGAATATCTCGCAATATCCTTCTCGTGGTTTTCATTAATCCCCTCCTTTCAGTGATGATGATGGCAATGTCAATACTGATCATTGATATGAAAGTTTAACATGGTTGCTCTGTCTTCATGGCGCACCGTCTATTCTGCGGTTATTCATGGCGCACCGTCTATTATGGTTCTCTTTTTGGGGTTATTAGGGAATTTTCCTGTCGTGACGCCCAAGACATGAGAGGGAGTCTTCAAAACGCCATATTTTCTGCGTAAGATAGCCACAATATATGGCCATTTATCATAAAAAAGAATTGAGAAATGGCCAGGATGGTGTTGGTGAAGTTTTTGGAAACCAATTGCATTAGCCAGGATAGTGTATTGCGATGAAGAGTTTTGAAAACTAATTACATCTATATGGAAAAAACGTAATCCCATATAATTTACTTATTTCTTTTTTGTTATGGAAATGTAATTATTTATTTTTCTAGGCCATGTAAAATATAATCCGTCTTATAATATTATTTTGAAATAAGTGTTTAACTAAATATGAAATATTTAAAATTTAAAAGTTATGTTTTCAATTATATAATTATTTTTTAAATACATTTCATTTTATTGATATGTTATTTTAATTTCAACTATATAATAATTTAGTATGATTAAAAAGTTTTAATTATATTTTTATTATTAATGTTTTTATAAAGTTTCTAATTAATTAAAATTTAAAGATTAGGTTGTCAATTATATTTTTCTTATTATAAAATAAAATATGGATATAAAGTCTTTAGTTAATTAATTGAAAGAAATCATTTTCTTCAAGTTTTTAGGATTATATTTATGAATTGAGTTTAAAGTGAATAATCAAGGCTATGCTTTCTCTTACATATACAAAATGGTGAATCCTTGAACCTATATTTCAATTGCTAAGTACATGATCATGTCATATAATAATAAAATATTAGGGTATGGTTTTCTAAAAAAATTACCGAAAATCTTATGGGAGAGAAAGGAATAGAGATATGGGGGAAAGTGTCCAAGGAAATTCTTCAGTGGATTTCTTTTGAGCAATATTAAGGAGGTTGTTTTAGTGGATATGGAGCTAGTCAAATTGGTTTGCATGTGCAAATATATGAGAATAATGGATAAAAGAGTTACAAAAATATTATATAGGGTTTTGGTGTTAAAATCTATTATGGTAAATCTTCAAGGAATAATATCCTAAGTGGAGATAACATGGGCATCAAATCATCACCCATCCCACTATAGGTTGAAAATGTAGATATCAAATGATGTCGTCAGTTCAGGTTCAATTATACAACAGTAGAGGATGCATAATATATGAATATAGTCATATTAGAATGAAAAACATATGATGCACCCACAAGTGAGTTAACTAAGCTACATTGTTCTAGAAGGTACACTGATTCTATCTTAATATATTAATTTAGACTATAAATCATTCTGTCTATAAATTAGCCTACCCAATTTTTATGTATCCCTTCACAGTGAGAAGATGTTGTCAAAATAGAAAAATGAAATAGATTTGGAAAGAAAAACAAAACAAATATCCTAACCGACCACTCTTTCTCATCCTACTTTTTATTATATATTTATCTAAATTTATTCAAATATTTAAAATTATAATGACTATATTGTAATTACTAATAAAATAAATTTTCTTACTGTTTAAAAAAAATATTACTGAAAAATATAAATTTTATAATTCAAATTTACCATTTTAATAATTAAATTCAAAACAAAATCAATTAAAAAAAATATAACTTTAAAAATAAAAACCTAACTTAAAACTTTGGAAATCATGATCGGAATATGACAGAAAAATACCTGAAAATCAATATCTGAACCCGTTTTTGTTGAGAACATCCATGTGAGTGGCTTGAATACAGAAGATATATATGTGGTATAAAAAGATTCCGGAAATCAATATTAGAGGACAATATTGGTGGAAAACACCATGAATCAGCTACCCAACTTGAATATGTAAAATTCACAAATCCTTACTAAATTTGAAGCAGAATTAATCGAAAAATGTATGGAGATAAATTGCCCAAAAAAGTCAGAACGGAGAAAAGCTAGACTACGGGATTTTCATAGAATTCCTGTGAGTGAATTAATTACATGTCCAGGGTGGTCGTTTTACAGAGAGAGGGGGTGAAATCATTGAAAGCACTCTTCAACTGGCGCTGCACGATATGCAGATGAAGCCGAAAATATACGTGGAAATCATGATCTGAATACGACGCAGAAAGACACATGAAAACAATGTTGCCACCAGTTTTCTCGTTCGCAGCGTCCATGTGAGGTCAGAGCATCCATGTGAGTGCATCCATATGAAAATCATGATCTGAATATGACATCGAAAATGCGTGGAAATGAATGTAGTAGTTCAATGAATTGTATTTTTTTTATTTTGTTTGTTTGTTTTTTTTTTTTTTTCTATTAAACTATTTTGAAATTTGGTTATAGTTAAAATAGTAATTTAAAGGTCAAGTTTTTTGAAATCACAGAAATTAGCTAGTGAGTTGGTTTCGTGTTGCATGATACATGGTAATATTAGTGATAAGGTAGGAAATTTGAATATTTAATCTCTCTTTATATAACCCTTTATTTTCAATGCGCTTGTCAATTCGTGTTGGTTTTTATTCCTTTTTAAATAGTGAGAAAGCTTATCTAACCAGTGGTAAAATCAATAGTGGGGACAATTAGTGGGGACAAGCATCTGCTAGGCTAATTCATCAATGTTATTTAAAAAATCCATGCCACTTGGAATTACCCTTCTGGTGGTCCCTAAGGTGGCAGACTTTCACTACTCTATTTCCTTCCATCCTGGAAAGACTAGCTTGTAGCCAAACAAAACAATTTTAAATAATAATTTTATTGAGAATTATTAAATTTTAATAAAAAATTAAAAATATACACACTCATATTATATAATTTTCCTTAGTAAGACACTTTATTTAGTATATGTTAATAACATTATTTTTTTATTGATTATTAATTATATATCAAAAGTAATAAAATAAAAATTACACATTTTAAATAAAATACTCTTTGGGAATTAGATCCAGAGTAATATTTTTTTAAATATTTTTAATACATACTAAATATATTTATAAATATAAATATATTTCTCTATATATTTTTTAATTACATATAGACATATAGATAAAATATATGAACATATAGATAAAATTGATCATATTACTAAGGACAACTGATTCAACAAATTTATTTCATCCAAATCCCATGGCTATCTTGCAAGCTAAGCACACTCTATCATGAGAGACCTACCTATTTACACTACATCTAGATCAAGGTCAACATGGGGATCCAATTCTAATGACATCCTTAATGGCCTAGTTTTTGGGAACAATTTTTAAGAACAAACTCAGTTAACTCCATAGTAAACATCTAATTCCATATTAGGCAATTGCATCCCTTCCCTTCCATATTAGGCAATGACATCCATTCCCATTTCTTTTTACATTAATTTTAGTTTGTTTTTTATTTTTGTAGTGTTCTTTTGTTTTGATTTTCCTTTTAAATTTAACAATATTAGATGAAGTATTATTAATTTTTTCTTTAGTGAGGGATTATAGTTTTCATTCCACCATAAAAAGCTTTGTATTCTTCTTATTTTTTTCAATTAGATCTTATTATTTTGAAAAAGTATATTAAGTTTAATTTTTTAAAAACAAAATTTATTTATTGAATATTTTAATTTCTTATAATTTATTTATTTTATTTTATGGATAAGGTAATGTAACACTATTTAATGAGGCTTGATGAATGTAAAATACAATTTATTATTTTTAGTCCTTGTGGATGTTAAGTACTTTTCACTATTTATCAAATAATAAAACTAATTTATATTTATAAATTAAATGATTGGCCTATTTGAAGGCTCTAACATTACATATCAAAGCACCCAACTACATGTCACATGAGTCAATGCTCATTGTACTCTATGTTCCTATAGTTAATGTTAATTACAATCTATGCCTTTTCCTATTGCCGCCACTTTGATTTGTCCTTTGATATGTCCTATACACAAGTTTCTTCACGATGGTGACTACTTGCAAGAATGGTTTTCTAGGTGGTGGTTCCTACTTGCAGAAGGTGGTGACAACCATGATGACAATGTCCAAGTACATTTATTTATCTCCTAATAGATCTCACCTATGACCTAATCATATATCTATCATTACTTATGTTTTGTATGAGTTTCTTGAATAATACCCCATAAAATGCATAAGTTTTGAATATTTCATCGAGAAATACCACTTTGACTATAACTTAGATTAGAGAAAAGATTAAAGTATATGTTAACAATGTCTTTCTATTGAACAATTCAATGCTTTTATTTTTATTGTTGCAAAGAAAGAGAAACAATGGCAATCCTAAAGATATAAGGAACATCATATCAATGTATAACCTTGGATATAGTGGGTGGATTTATATATAGGAGTGTATCAAAGTATCAAAGTAAGTATTGTGTTGATTGGCTTACCCCACATTATGTTGTAATTCTCTATTCTAACTTATATGTACACAAACCGAAAAAAAGTTTTGTATTTATTTATTACTAATAACAGAGTGGTGGCTATTCTGAGTAAAATAAAAGAACTTACCCTCTCTTCTACGCTATGAATCTAGGTTGGTTGGCCTAGTAGAGCTCTAATGTGAATGTACTTTAGCTTCTACTTTTTGAAAGTCTTGAAATTTACTTTTGTGAAATTTTGAATCTAATCCACTGAATTTTCAATCTTAATCTACTTTGTTTTAGCCATTATTTCCTCTTTCTCCTTATCGAGGAAAAATAATTTTGAGTGGCTTCCCATTGGCCTCCACAAATCATAAGCTCACAAGCTACACTACCCTTCCCAACTTGAAACATTGTGATTATGTTGAATCTTATGTTGTGTTTGACTGAGAAGGTATAGAGGGGACCATGTTTGTTCATGGGGTAAGTGGGAAGGCCGAAGTAATTTGCATGATGAATCAATACTCCCTGAAGAACTAAGGCCCTCCACCTAAGAAATTAACCAAGATAGAGAAGCTGGAGTTCAACCAATGTGTCGCCAAGTGTTGTAGCTGCTGCAACAACCTCCAAAATTTTGGCTTACACTCAATTTTAGAGCCTTCCTTGGTCTTTTATATTGTTGTTGTAAACACTAGAGCTCATTTCATGATCTTCCTCGCAGTTCTTTGGTCACTTTTGCATATTGGGCTAATTGTCATCTTTTGGCATGTTTGACTATCACACAATGTTTGTGAGCCTTTTTCAGTGGTTTTGAAGGTCGATTTTTGTGTATATGAGTTTTCCCAACCATGTAATCATATATCACATCCATACAAAAATTCTTGAGCATTTTCACACAAGTGTCGTCATGGTCATCCTAAGGCCTATCTTAAGTGTTGCACTTGTCGTATCTTGTCATGAGGCAGTCACATAGAGGGAAATGCTTTGTATAAATGTTCCGACAATCTATGTTTTCATGTAATCAAGGTAGTCTAAGTGTGTGATCACAATCAAGTTTCATCACAATTCATCACCCATCCCACACTTAGCCACTTTTGGAAAACTTTCCCGACCGAGCAACTTAGCTTCACCGGGCCTTGAATGAACTGCGCACTGTGCAGTCCCAACCCTCTAAGTTGTGACCTTTCTAATTGGAATTGCACAATTTGAAGTACTTTTCCTCCAAGGTTGTTCCTCTCCACAAATCCTAATCCCAACTCTCGATGTTGACCTCTAGAATTTCATAGTTGTGTCTCCCATTCTACCTTGAACTACGCAGTTCGCATCTTCAACCCTCAAGGTTTTTCCTTGTCAGATGGAACTCCACAATCTGTAGAAACCCAACCTTCCTTGGCATTGAAAATTGTACAAAGGCTCCTCCCATTGTAATTTCCCTTAGTTGGACCCCACTGCCTCCAAAAACTGTGCAGTTCTATCCTCTAAGCCTCCCTGAGCTATGCATTGAGGAATCTCAATTTCCCAATCCCCCTTGCTTCCAAAAACTCTGCATTTTTTCCTCGAAGGTCCCCATCCTACGACCTCCACTTCCTACTTGAACTACGCAATTTTTCCCCTCAGTGGGGATTGTTATAGACATTTTTGGGCCCTACAAGCCCAAGCATGAAATGTCCATAAACCAAGGGCTCCTAAGTCCCTAAAAGTGTTGTTCTAACCCCTAAAGGAACAAGGTCAACATATTACAGCTTCTCCCAGAAGTTCTCCATGAGAAACTGCTCAAAATTGGTCAAAACAGGATCATTACAGCTGCTCCACTGGCTAAGTGCGTTGCATCTCACCCAAATACACTGTGAGGGTGCGTTGCATTTCAAAAGTCACTTCTGTGGGGTGAGATGGGCAAAAAATGACAAATGGCCGTGTCATTCCGCGAGGTGGAGAGGCAATGGAAGCTTCCAGAATCTTCTCCTGTGACACTTGCCTCACTGAATTCGACCAAGGATGAGTAAGAGGCCATCAGTCTCCAAGTGGAAGCAACAACTATCAGAGAGAAGACACTAATCAAATCACAAGCTGACTCATCCCCCTTACAGATATCTATATATGGATCCCTCATCCCAGAGATCCAGAGGCTGAAATTTTGCATATTGTAAGGAATTGCTGTTGGTTTCTTGAGACAAACATCAGATTGTTGGGTGATCTAAGCCTTGTTTGAGGTGAAGAGGGGCTTCTTTGCTGGGAGGTTGATGCTGGGTCAGAACAACTGGTTGTAACTCCTCTTGGCTCTTTTCTTGTTTTATCAATAAAAGCTATTTGAGTTTTCCTCCATGCTTTTGTGTCATTGATGCTTGTTACATTTGTATGGTCAATTTACATCTGATCCTAGATTGTTTATGATTATAGATCCATGTCTTTGTATAGTGCTATGCTTCTGTGATCTTACAGGTACTTTGTGAAGCTGGGCGTGCAAGGGAGCAGGTAACTGAGGACTATCAAAGAAGAGAGGGATCAAATCAGGAGATTGGCACAAGACAAAGGTTGGTCTTTCTGTTCCTCTCTATCTATAATTCATAAAGAAAAAACAAAAGTAGCTTTTCTCTGTTTGTTTCTAAGGCAACTGTCACACCTTAGTGGGATAGAGCAGTTCTATATAGAAACTTTTCCCTGTAACAAAATGGCGACTCTGCTGGGGAAGTAATTAGTTTGTTTGTTTATCATTCTTTGTTGTTTCTTTCATAAACTTACAAGTAGCATTCGAACTGCATTTGCCATAACAAATGCAAAGTAGATAATTGTTGCTTCAATCCATCCATTAGATATGTTTATGATTTAAACAGCTGATTCACAAACTATCTGATTGCCCTTGTGATAGCTCTTAGATCCTCCTTAGATCTACCCCTGATTGTTGCATTACTGATTGCTTTTTGCTCGGCCAAAACCCAAGAACTGAACTGCAAACTGTGACCCGAAACCCGAACAGAGTCTCGTTTCTGGCCCAGCGCAGGTACTGTTCAGAGATTCTGAATTTCAGCGCACTTCCCGAGTGGACAACCTGCGCTGCATTTCAGATTCTCTGTGTTACAGGTGCGTTGATCAAACTAGCTCTGTGCAGTTGTGGCTTCTGTGGTTCATTCTTTCTAGTTCTATTCTTGAATTTTGCTGCCTGTGATCAGTATATGTCTGTTTGAAACCCCTTTTCCTTGTTGTTATTTCGCCTCCTTTGTACAAAAGAACTGTAGATGTTTTTGTGTGTTTGTTGAGTCATTTACAGTTCTCCTTTGTAAAAGTAGCGTAATCGTACTGTCATCCTTTGATTTGAAACTGTCGCAAGTGTCGATTTCAATCGTAGGAAAGAGTTTAAATGTTGTTGATGGTCGATTATCCTGTTACTATTTCTTTTGGTCTGAATTTGTAATTTTCTAGTGTCGAGAACAAGTATTCATTTCAAAATCGTAAGGTGTTGTGATCGTCTCCATTTTTTGATTTCGAAAAGAAACTTGTTGATATTTGTCACTTGAAAAGAAATTCAGATTTGTGCATCAACTTTCTTTTTAGCATTCATATACTAAGAAAGTCAAAAAACAAATACATGCATGTGCATTTGCATATAGACAGTCTGATTGGCTTGATTTAGGAAAGTGCATTTAGAGTGTGCTCTTTGCTCTTTGTGAAAAGATTCTGTCTTTCTTTTCCCTAGTAGCTAGGATTTTCATTGCATGAAGGAGATAAAAAGTTTGTTTATTATCTTAGATTGCATTTTAGGAATTACATCTACATCTCGTGGTGAACCCAAAAGGAAAACTTCATAAACAAGATCAACTTAAAATAAATTCAATGAATCTAACAATGCTTTGGAACTTAACGCACAACATTTAGAAGTCTAGGCTAGAGACGTATTCTGGCGTCGTAAATCCTGGTAACTATTGTTCTCACTGATGGTTGGGTGATTCCTCCACTTTGAGACGATAAGTGCCAGTACAGACTTGTGCTCCCACGTACCGTCGAGTATATTTTGGGAGACCCCAATAGGCTTAATCCTTTATCCATAGGAAGCCATGTCTGTCGCCCTATTGATCGCAATGCACTGAACACAACATTCGGGAAGATTGACTGCCGTACCGTAAAAAGTATTCTGCAGTTTTGCGATTGGTTTGGTAATCCCTCTACCTAGATTTCCAGAGCAGTCCCTTTTGTTCCTTTTCAGACTCCTTAACGGAAAAGGTCCATCTGAGCACTTGTCACTTCAGGCTCATTAAAAATCGAAGGAGACTAGAGTCATCTTTTGTTTTTTCTCGACTCTTAAAAATTGAAAAAACAAGTTGTGTCAAAGCGTCTAAAATTCATTTAATTCGGAAACATACTTCCCCTTTATTTTAGTTGATCGAGTAATCCGCAATCGTGGAAGAAAGTCAATTGAAACCCCGTCGTTCGCGGAGGCTTACGAGTCAACCGTCTTTGTCTCCGGAATCGAAGCCAGTACGGACAAAGCGAACTCGTTTAACCGGTTCCAAATCTCCTGTTAAAGTTAGAACAAGTGTTCCAACAACATCAGAGACTCCGGTTACTCCAAACATTTCTGGAATCCCTGCCTCTACAGAAGAAGTTCAGTAGCCACAGAAGGACAGTGATACTGATCCTAGTCTGAGAGTAAACACTTGTGTTACCGAACCAGTTCCATTTTCAACCGGTTCGGAGAGTCTTGCTCTTCAAACATCTGTCACTGCCGATTCCATACCTTCTTTGGCACCAGAAATATTCTACAGACCTAACAGTCTTCCCCTTCCACCTGGTCTGATTGCCATAGAAGAAATTGTGGAAGATCCTCCAACGAGTACTCCATCGCAATTTGGAGTCGGGATCACTCTATATCCTTCTTCATTAGAAGTTAGTCTGCCACCAGAGGAATCTCTTGTAGAATCGCTAGGTAATCTTTTGGATAGACTACAAATGTCTAAACAACCATCAACATCTAGGACTGTGTCGTCTGACACAGCGACGGCAGAACTCCCTGCTATCACTCCGACAATGTTCGCTGGTATACCATCTGTCCCGACTAGCTCTCAACCGCTAGAAGGAGCCCACTCAGGGGCCATTTCAACAGTATGGTCTGTTCCTGTTTGTTCATCCGGAATAATATTCGGAAACTCTTATGTTGAGTCTCAACAAATTGATCCATTTGGAGGTCAATTTGGGCAGTCTGGCCCCCAAGGGAAAACAATTCCCTTGAGTTCTGGATTACCAACGTATGGGGGGTAGTATACCCTTTCATTATCCCCTCCGGGAGGATATCCATACGGGAGTTCACAACAACATTCAGGTTATACTGGAATTACCTCAAGCGGTTGGGTACCTATACTACCTCAACAACCAAGAGTTGTATACTCGATGCAACAATGCTTACCTACGTCAAATATACCAACTACGCCAGCTATTGTGACGGTGTCGCAAGTTCAAGCGCTGCCTGTAGCATGCCAACCGCAGGTTTCTCAGGTTTTAATGCAACAGCCCCTTGACCCTGCGACTCAACCACAATCGCCGACTGGTGGAATGACACAGGTTCAGTCGGGTACAATTACCCCTCATCTTGGTCAAACTGTTAGTATCGGGCAACAGCACATGGCTTCGCAACCATGGCTAGTGCAATACCAACAACCGCAATTCCAACAAGTATACCAAGGTTCTGAGCAACAAATCTTTGCTAATAGTGGATAGCCGTACATTCAAAACGGTCAAAATCAACCATTTTACAATGGTCATGCCCACCAACCTTACCAAAGTTACCAGCATCAAATGCATTATGCCGGTATGCAAAGACCAACTGCTCAGGCAATCCCATCTTATCCTGGGTATGCTTCACCTAACCTGAATCAGCAGTTACCCTTTGTGGCAAATTTAGAGTTACCTGATTTAAATAGGTTAACAAACGATCCAATCACTTACACCCCTTGGTGGCCAGCGATTTCGCATAAACTTCCATCAGATATTCCTAAATTTAATGGAAATCCAGGTGAAGATCCATCGAATCACGTGATGACCTTTCATCTATGGTGTTCATCAAAAACCCTAAATGATGATTCGATAAGACTTCGCCTCTTTCAGAGGACGTTAACGGGTCCAGCGGCAAAATGGTACATCAAATTTCCTAGAGCTTCGTTTGACAACTTCAGTACCTTAGCCACAACCTTTTTAACCCATTTTCAGTTACCAATAAGGTACGAAACGGGAACAGAACTTCTTACCAATTTCAAACAAACAACGGCCACTCACATATCTGATCATATACATGAGTGGCGACGTCGTCGTAGAATGGTAAAAACGTATGTCCATGATCAGCTCTTAGCTGAATGGCTTATCAAGTCATTACTACCTTCCATCACGGAAGATGTGGCAAAGGGGGGAGTCATAACAGAAGAACAAGTTATCGCTCGTGCGCAATATCTAGACTTGATTTACACTCAATCCGGCACGCTCTACGATAAAATACCTGATGCCCCTAGACCGGAATTCTCAATTCCTCCTCCTCCTAAATCAAACAATGACTCTCATGCCGACGATGGCGTGATTGGCACAACAGACACAAAATCGATAAAGGCTACATCCAAAAAGGCCCGTAAGATTTCAGGTCAAAATGCAAAAGATGAACTTCTTGCTTCGGAAGTAAATGCCGTATCAACAGATAAAGGCAAAGAAACCAAACAACCAGGGAGCAAGAAGAAAGGCAAAGGGAAGAAGAAGAAACAGGAGGAATCATCACCTGAAAAATCTTCTTCAAACCCTCCTGGAGATAGGAAACCAAAAAATCCATGCCTTATATGCGATGAGGATCATTGGACCGCAAGTTGTCCACACAGAGCTGAGCTTAAGAAATTCTTCAAGAATTCAAAAACCTCCGCAGTGTTAACTGATCCATTTCTGAATCCAGGAACAAATCTGGTTGAAAGTGGAAATGCTTCCCTGTCTCAAGTGCTAATGTTGTCGGTTTCAAAATAGCAAAATGATGCTTTGATATCGACAAGGAACAAAGATTATGGGAATCCATAGCTGTCGAACAACAAGGATAAAGATCAACCTAGTAGTTCGACAACAACTTCGACAGAAGTTGCGCCGCCCATCATTCCTGAATTGACAATAAAACCGCCAAAGGGAGTAGTACACAAGTCGACGTTTAATCCCCGCGCTAGAGCGGCACAACATTATAATATAGTGGAAGATTTGGCCCAATCGCCATCCGCTATGTCGACTCTTGAAGTACTACATAATTTCCCATCCCAAAGGCAGGCTTTATTATCAGCCATTGGTGGGATAGACCCAAAGGATTCCAATCTTGTATCCTTCGACCATAAAGGATACAATCCTCAATTACCAGCTCAACTAGCTTTCCTTGTTCAAGTGAAAGCCCTCAACAAAACTGTTCATCGAACAATTATTGATGAGGGAGCATCTACATGCATTATGTCGATGAGTTGCTGGAAAACTTTAGGATCTCCAACCTTGTCGCTATCTTCGACGACATTAAAAGCATTCGACGGAAGGACATATACCCCATATGGTATTCTAAGTAACTTGAAAGTTGAACTAGGAAGGAAAACGGTAGAAATAGATGTTGAAGTAATCGATGGAAATCTTGATTACAACATCCTACTAGGAAGGCCATGGATATATGCTATGGCGGCCGTTGTGTCGACCTATTTTAGGAAGATTGCATTTCCCTTTCAAGGAGGGATTACAATCGTCGATCAACAAAACTTCCTCCCCAATGGTTCTCAAGTTACAGGAAGCATTCCCATGATCCATGGAAACCCCCATTCGCTTCAAAATATCGGAGTAGGCCTACTAAAAGATCCTATACTAATGGTAACTTTCACCCTTCCGCCTCCAATCAACCTGGCGGAAGTAGCGTCAGTAGGAACCTGCAATATGATATCTTCTAAAAAGATCTCAAAAAACGATATCGACATGGATCATGCGATGGTTTTTCCTCCAAGCCCAACGAAAATATTGTAGCAATCAATGTTCCTAGCATGGGAGGCAAACCCAAATCAACGCTCATCAAGCGTTTGGATAGATAGGTCTAAAGGATATGGTACCCCTTCAGATCCTTGGTCACAAGTGCATGTCACCGACGAAGGAATTGTCCAATCAATGGTAATTGAAGGGGCACCATGGAATGATTCCCACCATCGTTCCCTTCTTCCAGATTGTGGAGAAGATACTCAAGATGACCTTTATCATCCTTCAGTCTTTGATTTCCTATCAAATACTGTAAACACGGTGGATTCCGAGCGAAACTTGTCCAACATTGAAGAGACTATCGCCATAAATATCTCAACCAAAACAGATGTTGTAGAGAATATTTATGTTGGCAAATGTTGTTCTCCTTCAGAACTGGAAATATATAACGCTCTTTTTCGCTAATTCAGAGATGTCTTTTCTTGGTCATATAATGAAATGCCAGGCATTGACTCGAGTATCGTTGAACATGAAATTAAGATGTATCCAGATGTCAAACCAGTACGACAATGGCTACGGTAAGTGCACCCCAAGAAAGCCGCTGCCATTAAGGCAGAAGTTGAAAAACTTCTCCATGCTGGTTTCATCTACCCAGTTCCTCTAACCGATTGGGTATCGAATATTGTCCCTGTTATGAAAAAACAAGGAACAATTAGAGTGTGCGTCGATTATAAGGATGTAAATCAAGCTTGTCCAAAAGACAACTACCCTACACCCTTCATTGACCAGATAATTTATGAATGCGCCGGATGCGAAATATTTTCATTCATGGATGGATTCTCCGGGTATAATCAAATAAATATCCGCCCACAGGACCAGTCAATGACTGCATTTATTTGTCCGTGGGGCACATTCGCATATTGAAAATTACCCTTTGGTTTAAAGAACGCAGGGGTGACGTTTCAGAGGGCAATGAATTATGCCTTCCACGACATCAAAAACATCGTTCAACCATACCTCGACGACCTTCCGGCTCATTCGCGAAAGCGGATTGATCACCCGCAACATTTAAGAGCGATATTTCTACGTTGCCGACACTACAAGATACGACTCAATCCACACAAATGTGTATTTTGTGTCAGTTCTGTTCGTTTACTTGGCTTTGTAGTCTCGAAGGATGAGATTTGTATCGACCCATGTAAGGTCCAGGCAATCATAAATTTGCCTCCACCTTCGAATTTGCTTCAGATTCAGAAACTCCAAGGGAAAGCAAAATTTCTGAGGAGGTTCATTCCA
Organism: Pinus tabuliformis; assembly: GCA_031772625.1. NCBI lineage: Eukaryota > Viridiplantae > Streptophyta > Pinopsida > Pinales > Pinaceae > Pinus > Pinus tabuliformis. Next base: position 446,448,930 of record CM062809.1, on the reverse strand, counting down.
AATTATGCCGAACTTGCTAAAGGTTATACACATCTTTTGAAAAAGGAAGTACCCTTTGTCTGGGATCAGGTTGCGCAAGCTTCCTTTGATAGTTTAAAGGAAACCCTAATTAAAGCATCATTAATGTACGCTCCTGATTATCAAAAAGATTTTAACCTGTATCTAGCTGCAGCGGATACGACCATCGCAATGGTTTTAATTCAAGAAGTCGATGGAATTGAACATCCTATATATTATTTAAGTAAGAACTTAAATGATACAGAAAGCAAATATTCTTACGTTGAAAAGCTAGCACTCGCAACTGTTCAAGCGATACAAAGATTTCGACACTATGTCCTCTTTCAGAAAACTACCATTCTGTCAGATTGCAACCCCATGACTTATATATTATCGCGACAGTTGCTGGGGGGAAAATATTCAAAATGGATAGCAATCCTACAAGAGTTTGATTTGGAATTTGTAAAATCCAAGTCAAAGAAAGCTCTAGTTTTCGCAGAATTATTGTGCGATCTCCCATCGTCGTCCAACGATGAAACATCCGAAGAAACAATCGTGGACGAAAGTTTGTTTTTGATATCTACAAGCAATGAGTGGTATGGAGATATAATCATTTATCTCCAAACCCAAAAATATAGGCCAAACACCTCCCACTCTGAACAAAAACGTATTCGATACCAAGCAAAAGACTACATGATCGTTGGTGATACACTTTACCATCATGGTATCGATACAGTTCTGAGAAGGTGCCTCACCCATGAGGAGGCCGAAAAAGTCATAAATGAGTGCCATTCAGGCGCGTGTGGGGCCATCAATTCGGATATGCTACAACACAAAAATCTTACAAGCAGGATACTTCTGGCCAACAATGTTCAAATATTGCATAACTGCAGTCAGAAGTTGCCATGCTTGTCAAATTTTCGATAGCAAAACCAGAAGACCACCCGCATCTCTACAGCCAATAGTTGTTGTTGGGCCATTAGCCAAATGGGGCATCGATTTCATGACATGTAACCCCACCTCGACCGGGGGGAATGGGTATATCATAGTCGCAGTTGACTATTTTACCAAATGGGCCGAGGTGATGCCTACATTAGATAATACTGGTGAAACAACTGCCCTCTTCTTTTTCAATCATGTAGTCACCAGATTCGGCTTACCACAAGCTATAGTCACAGATCATGGATCACATTTTCGCAATCACATGATGGTCGAATTAGCTGCCAAACTAGGGTTGTCTCACGACATCTCTACTCCATATTATCCGCAAGCCAATGGACAAGTTGAAGCAATCAACAAGGTCCTGAAACGCATGCTGCAAAGGATGATTGGAGTTCACAAGAGAAGATGGCACCTAATCCTGTACTCAGCTTTGTGGGCTTACCGGACATCGGTAAGGAATGCAACTGGGTTTACACCTTTCCAACTGGTATATGGCCTGGAAGCAGTCTTACCAATCCAGTGCGAAATCTCGGCTCTCAAACTCACAATTGATCTCCTCCCCGGAACTTGAGAAGAAGAAGCTCGTTTCTTGGAATTAATCCAATTGGATGAAACCCGTCATGATGCCGCTTTGGCTAACGAAGCCCATAAGAAACAAGTCAAGGCGCAGTTCGACAAAAATGTCAAACCCCGTGTCTTCTCAGAAGGTGACTTGGTCTTGCTTTACGACCAAGAATCCGATAAATTGGGAGCAGGTAAATTTAAGTCTTTGTGGATGGGCCCCTATATTGTTAAACGAGTGTTAGCAAAAGGAGCCTACGAGTTAATGGATTATGACGGAATTCCACTGGCGCAACCTCGTAATGGGTTGTACCTCAAGCGTTACTATGCGTAATGGTAACCCGTATGCTTTTGTTATGTTTTTTGTTTTCGCTAAAGTGTTTATTTTGGTCAAGTAATCCACTTTTTACATTTGTTGCAGATGTCAAACCTATTGGAGTCATGTGTTGGATATGCCAACGGAGCGAGTTGTAGTTCGCGGAACCTATCTTCCGCAGCCTGGGCTATTTTTGATCCAAGCGGCGAGTTAGTAAGTTTCAGAGGGGTATGTATTGGTCGATCAACAAATAACATCGCTGAATATAGCGCGTTGATAGAACTTCTCTCTGATGCCATCACACATGGTATACGCCGACTAATTGTCAGGCTAGACTCACAACTCGTAATACTACAACTCACTGGTATATATTCCGTCCGAAACCCAGCTATCTATCGCATGTTCCTAAGGGTTAAGATTTTGGAAAGACAATTTGATTTTATTCAATATCAACACATTTCCAGAAACTTAAACACATTAACTGACTCATTAGCAAATTATGTGTTAGATAGACATTTGCAACATTTATAAAAGGAAACATACCATCAATGTTTGCATTTGGGTCATGTAACTTAACCAAAATAAAACTCCGAAAATCAAAAATATATATAACTATTTATGGCTTACACATAATGTTCTGTAACCAAGACAAAATCGGTCAAGTGACCCAAAAACTCAAAATTCTAGGGGGCACCCTAGTCTAATGATGCTCGTGATAGCAAGTCACAGCCTGTGCGATCATGCGTAAGAGACGAGTCCATCGTCTTGGCACACCAGTAGTATGCCGCTGTAGCCTCAAAGGTAGCTCGTCAGTCCTCACATCTGGAATACCAAGAGTGAGGCCCTCAACCTGCTCCTGTAACGCTGTGAGAGTCTCGGCCACATCGAGGTCACGAAGGATAGCCCTTCCAATAGCCTCTCCTGCTGGGGCGACAGCTGGTACTCTCAGGCGAGCTACTGGACGAACAGGACCAACATCTGCATGTACACATGAGTTTGATTAAAGTCTTGATAGAATAAAGCACAAGGACATTATAAATGAAAAATGATAAACAAGAATATGGTCAAAGATTTTACCAATGGCGCCCCACTGTTCGCCATCCGACAGTACTAGATCTGGATCACCTCGGAAATCCATGCCAGCATATGGATACTCAGAATAAACCATCTCCTGACGATCAAACCACCTGAAGAAGGTATTAGAAAATGAAATCTGAGACTGACTAGCATGCCTAGACATATGGTCAACCCATCTCTGCATACGTGGTTCAGTAGGTGAAGGTAAATCAAGTGTAATATAATGCGGCTGCATCAGTGGTATCTTCTCCAAGGCAAAGGCAGTCAAAATAGAACCATACCCAAAGTTCTTCAACCTCCCGCTCTTTATCTTGGTCAACTGTTCTTTCATCACAAGAAGTACTGCGTCGCACCAGTTGAACACCTTCGGTTGGAGGCATTCCAAGGCATACTGCATATAAGATCGGTTGGCTACATGAAGAGCCGCACCACCGGCCATCCTACCAAAAGTAAACAGAATAGTCCTGAGGGACCTGTCAGTGACATTACGGATGATGATATTGCCGTCTTTATTCGGCTAAGATCCTTCTCTGCAGTACTAGCGAACATAATCTCTCACAGAGTCGCCTCCTCGGGCCAAACCTGATAAAGAGACGGGGGCACCCCGCCTCGACAAGCCAGTCAAGAAATAGATGTCTACTACAGTCAAGGGGATAGATTTGCCCCTGATTTGGAAAACCTGGTTGGTAGGATCCCAAGCATCGAGCAAATACTGCAGTAAGTTGATTTGTTGTCTCATGCTAGAAATGCGGAAAAACTTCAGCAAGCCACAGTTCCGCAGTGCGTTTACTGTAACTGGATCATGTAGGGCAAGCATGTCCTCTTCTTCATGCTCACGTTCTCGCCATGTAATGGTCATCTTACTCCAAAGATCTCTGAAAAACAAACAAGAGAAGAGTTAGATCTTGATTTTGGTAAGAAACGGGCAAAATTTCCATCAAAAATTGTGCACAGAATTCCTTCTCTGCGCCCATAGCACCTTCAGCAGTGCTCTGGGTGCGTTACATGTTAGATGGCCTTTAGACAGGCCAACATTCAACGCACCTTTCAATACACAGAGGGTGTGCTGAAGGCAGAACGAGTTTTTCAAACCCCAGGGGCTCAGAAAAACTAGGAATCAAGCTCAGAATGCAAAATGGAAACCATGAAATGAAAGAGCTCAGGTTTAGCTCCTACCTGGTCCAGACGGCGCCGAGAATCGTCCACAGAATCTCCTGAAATCAGCTGATGAAAATCAAAGAGGGAAAACACCTCCAAAGCTCCAACAAACCAAAGTTCAAATGAAATGGTAAAATGAGAGGTAAAAACACTTTTTCATTACTTTTTACGTAGTTCAAAGTAAAATATTAGTGTTCTAACTCGTTTTCAAACATATATTGTTCATTTCTGACTAATTTGATGAAGCATTTAAAAATACAGTACAATCTTTGAAAGAACAAAGCTATTTATGGTAAAATCAAAATGGGACCATTCAATCGAGCAGTTTTAGCACATAGTTCAAGCTCGTTAAAAAATAAACATAAGACATGAGCAAATGTTTCCACCTGCGTTTAAGCTTGTTAAAAGATGAACTATTCCCTGGTAAATAACCATCATGAATGTAGTACTTTAGCCATTAAAGCCTTGGTCGTGTTTGCACCGTCACCTCCACTTTTTCATTGGCCGATCATTCACCTCCATTTGATTGTTTATCCATTTTGAGGAACAACTGCGAAGAGTGATTTCACTAGCCATCCTTGTGACACTGCCATGATTGGAAAATTCCAAACCTTACCTGGAATCAGCTGCTACCCGTTTTATCACTCGTTCCTCAAAAGACGAGTCTCCTTTAAGCTCTTTTCAACTGACTAGTAAAATATGAAAAGATTGCCGAGCCATTGGCCTCTCCAGCTCGTTAAAGGGACAGGAAGTGCTATCCCTCCTCTAGATTTTAATCTTTTTGGACCTAAGGGATTATTACACAAAAAGATCGAGCGCTTGTTTTGTTCGGGTCGTTAAAAGTATCTAAAATTCATCCCTTCTGTATTGTTTTATAATTTTTCAGACTTAAGGGATTAGATGATGAAAAAGGAATTTTGGAGTTACCTTTACGTTCCTTTTCATACTCTCTAAAATTGAAAAGGATCGAGTTATCTTTGTCGTTAAACTCTTTAAAAAGATTAATAGCGACAAACTTGTCTATAGACGAGAACGAGTTTCACTATCGCTAGGCTCGTTAAAACATAGCGATGGGTTTGCTCGAAGGGAAAATTATAGAACAAGCATATGTTATCCTCCTCAAGCTTGACAAAAATAAAGAGGTACTGGTCAGCAATGACTGGGGAAAATTGGGAAGAAAACTTAAAGAAACTTTGTCGGTAGCAAGTCGCTCTTGAACATGACACTTCCACTCCGTGTCCGAGTCGGGTTGGGTTGTTTCATTCACCGGTCACATCACCATGGTCACACCATACCATCCACATTTGGGGTAAATGCTACCAATCCATCACATTAGTGTCGCCGATATGTTCAAGAGAATTCATTTAGAGAATTCACCTGTGTCTCACCCACTACCATACATTATACTCCATTCTTTCATGACCGCCACCCTGAACCTTATATCACCAGATCATTTTCACCTCCATTAAAATCATTTGCTGCATTCCGTGTCATTGATGTGGGATTCATTAAGGCCCTCCTGTGACGGATCACTTCTTGTCGACATCAGCTCATTATCCAAGAAGTTGATCTAGGAACACCCCATTCAGTACTTTGAAGCTTGCATGCCTCAATGGCAAGTTTCTCACTTCCGGCAACAGGTTTACATCAATGGCCTTCGACCGAAAGATTTTGCGTGGTGTTTGACGCCAAGTCCTTTATTCACACCACGCGAATTATACTACAGTACCTTGAGGGTCATTATCATTATCGGTGATTCCTCTCGTGCTTGTTAACAGTTTACATCATTGACTGGTAATCAAATGATGTCTTTCCATGTTCGACTTCAGAATACTTCTCACATGGATCGACTTGTACTTTGAGTGAAGATCGGACGAGATTGAAGACCCCGGATCTAGTTTCATCCATCTGGGTTGCGATATATATTCAAGGAAATAAAGACATTAAATGTACATCATTGCTGCATAGATAATCATCCACTCAAAAGGATGATGGCTCTATCAGAATCATCAGTCTACACTCAGACGATTGTCTGTCCTATGTACATGAAAATGAATTTATAAAGCTGAGCATGGGAATGCCCACCTCAGCTAGATCATGAAAATAGTATGAAGATAATGTATTGTATTGTATCTTATTACAGGTCTCCTCCTAGCATTGAAAGAACTTCGGATCCTCATAATAAAGCATTTCACCCGACATCAAAATATTAACGGCCTCATACTTTAGGGGGCAACTGTTATAGACATTTTTGGGCCCTACAATCCCAAGCATGAAATGTCCATAAACCAAGGGCTCCTAAGTCCCTAAAAGTGTTGTTCTAACCCCTAAAGGAACAAGGTCAACAGATTACAGCTTCTCCCAAAAGTTCTCCATGAGAAACTGCTCAGAATTGGTCAAAACAGGATCATTACAGCTGCTCCACTGGCTAAGTGCGTTGCATCTCACCCAAATACACTGTGAGGGTGCATTGCATTTCAAAAGTCCCTTCTGTGGGGTGCGATGGGTGAAAAATGACAAATGGCAGTGTCATTCCGCGAGGTGGAGAGGCAATGGAAGCTTCCAAAATCTTCTCCTGTGACACTTGCCTCACTGAATTCGACCAAGGATGAGTAAGAGGCCATCAGTCTCCAAGTGGAAGCAACAACTATCAGAGAGAAGACACTAATCAAATCACAAGCTGACTCATCCCCCTTACAGATATCTATATATGGATCCCTCATCCCAGAGATCCAGAGGCTGCAATTTTGCATATTGTAAGGAATTATTGTTGGTTTCTTGAGACAAACATCAGATTGTTGGGTGATCTAAGCTTTGTTTGAGGTGAAGAGGGGCTTCTTTGCTAGGAGGTTGATGCTGGGTCAGAACAACTGGTTGTAACTCCTCTTGGCTCTTTTCTTGTTTTATCAATAAAAGCTATTTGAGTTTTCCTCCATGCTTTTGTGTCATTGATGCTTGTTACATTTGTATGGTCAATTTACATCTGATCCTAGATTGTTTATGATTATAGATCCATGTCTTTGTATAGTGCTATGCTTCTGTGATCTTACAGGTACTTTGTGAAGCTGGGCGTGCTAGGGAGCAGGTAACTGAGGACTATCAAAGAAGAGAGGGATCAAATCAGGAGATTGGCACAAGACAGAGGTTGGTCTTTCTGTTCCTCTCTATCTATAATTCATAAAGGAAAAACAAAAGTAGCTTTTCTCTGTTTGTTTCTAAGGCAACTGTCACACCTTAGTGGGATAGAGCAGTTCTATATAGACACTTTTCCCTGTAACAGGGACTGTGCAAAATTTTCCCTTAGTGGGGACTGCACAATTTTTTTCCTCATTGGGGATCGCACAATTTTTTCCCTTAGTGGGCACTACGAATTTTTTTCCCTCAATGAGAATTACAGAAAAAATTTCCCTTTGTCTCGCTTGAGGTGTGTACTACATAGTCTCAGTGATCAAGCTTGACCCTTGGCTGCTTGAAATGCGCAATTGCATAGTCACTGGGCCTTCTTTTCTGACTTGTCACCCAGTTCATGAATCCAAATACTCTATCTTAGGCTAGTGGTTTTCATACCTTATGTCATCTCATCATGAGTGAGTTGCAGATTCAGGTACGCTCCTACACGATGACAATATGATGAAGAAGGTGATGCAGAAGGGGAGCATGTATAAAGACATCTTCGTAGCTGAAACTTGCAAGCTAATCTATCAAAGAAAAGCAAAGGGATACAATTTTGCAACTACCATCCAAGTCTAAATATCATTGAAGACTCTGCATCACCAAGCCATGTGGAGGTGAAGAGAAATCATATCCAAGAAGACATCCAACACTCAGTAACAACAGTGACTTGACATTGCCACATCACCAAGCAACCCATATCAGCAGTGTCATGTCATGTCATGTCATGAGTGGTTATATTCTACATCACTATTGTGGACCATGTATATTATATTCAAATGTAAACTAGAAGCCCAAAGGACACACATGAATATGGAGAATCATGTAAGTTGAAAAGTCATAGGAAGTTGAACAGTCATGAGGGTAGTCAAAGAGTCACAAAGGGGAAGCATCACCCATTGGTTATATATACCCCCTCCTTGTATGATAAAATGACTTTTTCACTTTGTCTCCTCCCGCAAGGCATTAGAGAGATCAACTAGTTCTTTGAGGAGTAAGGATTGGCTCCAATGTCCCACTATTAGGGCTAGTGATGTAAATTGTAAACATGTGTCTTGGAATTTTTTCTTAATAACAAAATCCTTTTGAGGCTAGCACGTTCTTCATGCATGGACTGTGAATGTTTGTAAGACTATTCTGTGGACGTTCATATTTCATGTTTTCTTTCACATGTACTAAGATAGTTGAACTATTTTAGTTATTTTAGTGCTTATCTTATTGAGAATGTGTTGTAATGGATTATATTTATGTCCCATCCTTGTGGACTATTCCATGGGAGACTAGACATATCTTTCCTTGTTTATTGGTTGTAATAACCGTCGCACCCACTGTGGACTATTTCGTTGGATGTTAGACTGAGCCTTCTGGTTCATGTGTGTCTCTTCCTGGGTGGTACTATTACCTCCCACTTAGAGGATCACTTTTCTCACCCTTTTACAGTAGAAAAACCTTGACACAGTTGCAACTGCACACTCACCAGACACACCTCCCTTGATTTTCAGAGACACCATTGCATCACTCTCCTGTGATGATACTTAGAGCCAAGGAAAATCTTTAAGGATTTGGCAACCGAGCCTTTATATTGGATGGGACTCCTACACCAAATGATGTGAGGTCTGATTAGGACTTCATATCAGGGAGATCACCTTGGTTGACATATTTCCAACATTGTTAATAGGCCACTATTTTGTTCATTTTCCATTATTTTCCTTCATTTTCCTCCTCACATCCAACACGTGACCTTTCACCTTCCTTTTCTCCTAATTTCCATTATTTTCATGTATAAATTTCCAAACATGCCATTTTGCCTTTCCAAATCCTTTTCCATTGCCTTCACTAATTTCGTTAGCCATAATAAATCAAATGAACACCCACACTAGGATTTTTTGCCCAACATTCATATTGGAATAAGTGTCCCATAACCATGATTATTATTTTACCTTTCTAGATTTTATTTACATGGAATTTTCTCCAGGTCTGTTACACTTTTGTTGGTATGACATTGTAAGAACCGTTGTCATGATGAGGCACTCTACTTCCCACTCCACCTGGTCATGTATGATTAGTCACTCCATTATCTTAAGTGATACCACTTTAGGCCCTCCATCTAGAAGTCTTTGGAGTACTACTTTCCTTCCTCGATGTTTAAACTTGATTTCCAACTTCTATATATTGAAAGAGAACTTTACAATGGACATCATCCATGTCATACCAAGAATAACATCATTGTTGTCTACTACATAAAATTCATCTTGCAGTTAATAATCACCCAATTGTATACCTCGCTTTGAAATCTTATGAGTACATAGAATATTATACCCATTAGCTACCATTACCTTAAACCCATTATGTTATTATGTTTTCAAACCCTTCTTAGTCACAATCCTTTCATCAATGAAATTATGAGTTTCCCCTATATCTATCAAAGCAACAACTTGTTTCCCCTATACTACACCTCTTACCTTGAATGCATTTTCCCTTTTTGCACGAGAGAGTTGTGCTATGGCCTGATCATCTTTTAAATCTTCCTCTAAAGTGTCCTCCTCATCACTATTCTTTGAACCATATTGTTGGTCAGTTTTTTCATGCAGATTCTTTACCAGAAAATTTCTCTAATTGCTTAGCTTTTGGTTTCAAACTACATTTACATGAGGGGTCCTATGACTATCTATAATGGAAACACAACTTCTTCCTTGTGAGGTCATTTTGTTGCTCACTATCTAACCTATTGGAATCATTTTTGTGGTTGTCGCGGTTCTCTTTGAAATTGTTTTTTGTCTTCATCCCTATTATGTGGGAACCCTTTGGAATAAAACTTACCTCTAGAAGTAAAAGCCTCCATCACCCTTGCTTTTTCTATGGCTTATTACAATGTAGGTGGATTGAGGGACTTAATCCAACCTCTAAAAGGTTTTGTCAAGCCATCCATGAATAGAACCATGAGTCTTCTTTCTAAAATATTATTGACCAAAATTGCAAGCCTCTAAAAATATTCATTGCAAGTGTCAATTGAACTCCACTATTTAAGTTGTTCCAACTCTTTGAAATGTAGTTCTAGATCCTTCTTATAAAATATCTTGATAAACACCTCTGTAAAATATGCATATGAAGTGATTTTTTTCATGTCCGACAGTGATCATCCCATGATGCCATCACTCATGTTCTATGCCATCGAGGTGTATAACTACATATTTGATGGCCTCTTTATTTGGAATTAGGTTGAGTTGGAAATAGTTATCAACCTCTGAACCCAAGCTCATGTTGAAGTCTTCCTTGAACCATCATAATATAGGAGAGTTAATTTTCCCACTTTCTTCTTCAAATCATAGTTTTGTGCTCTGTGACCTATGTAGGGTCTATGTTTCATCCCGACATTAATATAATCTCTAAGTGATATATCAGCCTAAAGGTTCGAGCCACTATTTTCTAAACTAATTCTACAAATTGATGACTTGTGGCTCATTTTCAATTGGTGTTGGTGCTCTAGGTGAGAAGGTAGGCATAAAAGGCCTCAAACTAATGGTTCTAGTTGGCTAATTTTGACTTCCCCCATGAAAACAATTCTCTCCCTGACCATTATTGCCTCCATTGTCCATTATTTGCATTATTACCACCAATATCAACTCCCAATTGTCTAGCCATTAACTATGTTAAAAGTCCCAACCATTCATTTTGTGCTTGGGATCTTTGATTTGTAGCTTGTTTCCCTCTAACCAAGGCATCCAACAAATTCAGAAAATGTTATTTGGGGTTCTGATTTCCATGGTCTCTATCACCCTTCTTATCTGTATTTTGTCCCTCAACTTCCCTCTCTTTTTTTGCAACTAAATTTGTAGTATACTTGTTTCTACAAGTATTTTAATGGTGTGTATAAGGTTCCTGGTCAAATCCTAACATATTTGAACTATACTATCATATTGAACCCCATAGGATAGCAGGATACACTACTCTAATAACACTATAACATACACCCCTCTTTTTTTCTGACAATGATAGTATTAGCCAATAATGAAATAACTCAAAAAATAACAATATTTAGGAAAACCCACAAATTGATACAACTTAAATTTTTGTTAGCAATAAGATAGCTTGGAAAATAATAATATTTAGGAAAACCGACAAACTGATATAACTCGGGTTTATTTTAAGAGCTGGTATTACAATGCATGATCAAAATGAGCAATACCTAGAAAACCAAAATCCTTAAAATACAAAATTCTAGAAAATCCTTATCACTGCCACAAATATCCTCAAATATTGTCTAGATCATAAATATTAAACTAAAAATGATGACCAACTATGATCTCCTTGTGAACTCGCCAATATATTATCTAGATTATATCGCTCAATAATGTGGAGAATGTTGCCTGTAAGGGGTTTGATCCTCACAAACCAAGAAGAAGTAACCTCGTCGAGAGAATGACAATATAAAATATCAAAACCAACATATGAAATGAACTATAAATTCTCTTTTATAACTCTCCCAAGAAGTTCAACCCTCTTAATCATGCCATGTGGGACTAAATAAAATCACTTTTAGTCTCCCAATTAAAGGCCTCAATTTTTTTATTTTTTTATTTTATTTTATTTTTTATGTTTTAAACAAACATATTTCACTTTATTATTGGCCCTGATAGTCACTTAAAACCATTGGACTATATAAAATGCTCAGATAGTCATTAAAATTGAACCCATAAATAATACTAAAAATAGTAATCATGCTAGATGACCTAGTTGCTACTAGAAAATAACTTGATAAAAATAGTAATAATTGGAAAATTATCTCAGAATCATTCCAGAAAAAACAAATCTTGGCCATAGTCTTGATGAGATCTCAACTGACCATCTAACACTACCAAACTACTAGATTAATTTCCTTCAAGGTTCCCTAACCCTAACCCAATAGCCTATGTGAACCAACTAATATGTTAGAGGTACACTAACTCCATTAGCTAGGAAGGGGACATTACATGTGGTCAATAATACAGAGAGATATAAATGTGTGTGCGTGAACTAGTGTAAACTTACGGAAAGAGAAACAGAGACACACGAGGGTGCTAAGACTGTAACTTTGAATAAAAGGTGACAAAAAAAGCTTATGAGATAACTACTTATATGGAATTTTGATTTTTTTAATTTAGTTAATGAATTTAGTGTTGAAGTCTTCACCTTGAGTTAGAGGGATAAGAAAATTACCAAGTAATTCACTTGAACTAAGCATGAAAAGCACTAAGAAAGGGGAAGCAATAAGGAACCACTGGATCAAAGGACTTGCTTTGTGTTATACAAGCAAATTTTGGCACATTGCATATGATAATAGGCCTAGCTCAGTAAGTTGAAAGAAAACATATTGATTTCTCTATATGAAGGAGAGTTCCATTCATGAATTTATCTTGTAATGAACCCTATTAATACTTGAGTGCATCTTCCTCTTGAGAAATCATATCTAGTTTAGGGGTGGCTAGCTGTAAGAAAACTAAAAATGTAGTTGAGCCTATGGTTAGGTGGAGAGTGGATATCCTTTATTTAGTTTCCAACAAAGTTCAAGTGATTAAGACACATTGATTTCTTTCTCTTTTTACTCAAATGACATTATTGTTCGGAGTTTTCATGAATGCTGTTATGTTTGGTTACTGAGTATGATTGTAATGACAAGTTAGAAGACTGTTAAATTGTGCTTGGCTACTAGTTTCTATTTATTATATGAATGAATTTTTATAAATAGAGGTAATATTTAAAGCATGTTACTTTTGATAGTTTTGAGATGCATGGTGTTCATTATACAATTAAATGTTGAATTGCAATATGAGGCTTCTCATCTATCTATTAATGTGAATGACCTTTATTAGGTTAGCTATAGGATTAAATGTCTATCTTGTATCCTTATTGGTGATTAGAATACTTGGAGATTTTCCTTCATTCGATACCTTGGAAGGATAGGGTGGATGCACTAGTTTGGATGACTTTGGAATTTTGTTGTAAGTTCTTATCAACCATAAGCTATCATAGATTTTTTATTTGTATGTATGTTTTTGTGTGTATTTTAATGATTTTTCTATTAAGAGGTCAGAGGGATTTTTTTTTCTCAAGAGATAAGCCAAAAATATAACCTCTCTGTTTGTAAGTGTATGGAATGTGAAGTGTAAAGTTTGCAACCCTGAAGCGGTGACAAGAATCTCATTCAATTGGGTGAGGTTGTGGATTTGGTCATTATCCATCTCTTTAATTTATTTTGAGAATATACCTAATTTTGGAAATGATTTGGATTCCTTTAGAGGTTGTTGAGGATCCTTGTACCTTTAGAATTTATCTAGGAAAGATTCTACCTAGCAGATTAGAATTTAGTCTATGGATAAGGTTGAAAAGTATTATCAAAAACATGTAATCTTTGGAATTTATGGGATTCAATTTGAAATTTTTGGGATTGAAGTTTTATCCTAAACCCCTTGGTCACATGGACAAGTTGGGGATTGTGACTAAGGGATAACAAACAAGGAGCTAAAGGGATGGATCCCTTGCAGAGGTGGATTCCCCTATTATCTATAGATTCAGATAACTAGACATACAAGTGATATGTATTTAGTGCTAAGGGGAAGGTATGGGATATTTTGGATATCTAGACATATTGATTATTAACAAGACATGCTAGTGGGTTTTGATTTTTCATGATCTTCTATTTTGATAATTACTTGAAATGATTTCTTAATTATTATTATTATTATTTTTTTATGTCACATTCATCATTAAGTAATTATACATAGAAAATCTACATTGTAAAGAAAAAATGATAGTAGAATCATGAAGAGACAACCAATCATAAGAGACAATTTTTTACACTAAAAAAACCCTAATTACGGTAAAATATAACCACCTTTTCCTTAGATAAATTGTCTAATTCAACAAGAGATACAATTTGATTTTCCAATCAAACTAGGTCAAATTGACCACATGATCTACATAGGTCAAACTTGGTCATGCTACCCAAGAAATAGGTTTGAATTCTTAGAATGATCTGGTCTATTGTCTAAAATAATGTTAGGCAAACAATGGTCAAATATATTAGAATATATTTCTCTAGAAACTCATCATCCTCGTACTTAACTCACATGTGTTAAAAAAGAAAATAAAAGACAGGTTGATCCAAATTGAATCCATGAAGGGAGGTCAAATGGTGTATATGTAGTAGTTTAGAGTGCCCCAAGGGAAAATTCATTTGGTTGGGTTGACTTAAACAATTTGGAGATGACTTATATTTAAATTTAACTTTTCATTCATTTTTATTTTTGTGGGCTTATGTAGTTGGGGAATACCTCCTGTAGCTACCAAAGATTTAACACTCCCTCTTAGCTAGGGAAGTATTCACCTTGATTTCTTTGGATGTTCTTATTGTTGAGAACTTTTCTCTATAGCAAGAACTTTTTTGAATGAGCTAGCTATGTTGATGTATCCATCCACTTCATGTTCTATTTGAGAACCACATGGAAAGCATCCTACATTAGCACCATGTCAAGGGATCTAGTTTCCTACTATTCAACTCTTCTTTACAAATGGATATAGTCACCCACTAGCCAAAGCCATTTTAGGGTCGCACTGGCCAAATGCCCCTTTGGCCTTTTGGGGTCAATATTAGTCCTTGGTCACCAATTATCCAAGTTGTCACATGGAAATTATTCAACACCTATAACCTATGGTGAAACCTTGAGAAATTACCATTCCTACATGCTAATTAAATGGTGATATACTTTCCAGATGCTAAAGGTACTCTCTCTGCCAACAAGCCAAGCCCCTGTTGGCAATACAATTTGAACCTTTTGACTATGGGAGCACTCTAGGAATTTATGCTCTTTGGAAAATTTCGACACTCACTCCACCACTAGCCAAACACTTCTTTGCAATACGGAACACTCTAGGCCTTTATGATCTTAGGATCATTCTCCCTAACCACATTACATGGAAACCTAGTTAGTACCTTTGACCTAGTGAGAATATTTTTCCTTGATGCTACAAAATCAACACTCCCTCTTACTAAGCGAAGCATTTTGAACTAATCTTAGCTTGTCCCTAGAGTATACAAACTTCACCCTATGGAAAAAGATTTGTGAGAATGTCAACATCCTACTCAACTGTAGAAATGCATTGGAGCCTCATTACTCCTTTCTTTACAATGTCTCTCATATACTGGTACTCAATGTGCTTCGTCCAATCATCATGGTCATCTCCAAAACCTGATCAAACGTTCCTACAAGTAGCTTTCAAAGTCATAATGCTTCACAACTCACCAAACTAGCTGCAATATACTTGGCCTCTATAATGTTGAGTGTGACAAATCTCTACTTCCTCCTCATCTTGAAACAACATCTTGATGTTCTCTTCTTGTCTTATGCACTCTCTATCTGATATGTATATTCCTGTAGTTGTACTTCATCAATTCAAACACATTTCCATCCATAACTAACTATCCCATGCAAATACATTCTTGAGCCATGTGCCTTGGCTCAATCATAAACTAATCGAATTCCTTCATTGGATTTGTTACCATGACTATTTTTTTTCACCCAAAATGGGTGCTCCGTCTGAAACATATTTTGCTATGGGAATATGGCCTTCTTACTCTACCACTTGATTCCTTATGCTCACATTAGAAATAAGTCACATGATAACAATATTACCCAAGAATCATCAGATATCCATCAATCTGAGAATACAAATCCCGAGGTCCATATAGATATTTCTTCAGTCTACAAACATGAGATTATCCCTCATGTACCTCAAAGCCCTAACGCGACTCTATGTATACATCTTCTTCCTCAAGCACTCCATTCAAAAAAGTGACATTTACATACATATGACGTAACCTCTAATCCAAAACATAAAAAATAAAATTAACATATCTAATAGAATTGTTCTTGATAAATGGAGTAAATGTCTCCACATAGTCCTCTCCCTCTTTTTGGGAGAACACTCATAAATCTTGCTTTGTAATCGTCTCTACCGCCATCTACCACATACTTCATTTTTTAGATCTACTTGGACATCACCACTGGCTTCTCTTCAACATAATTTCCTTCATCATGGTATCCTTCAAACCTCCTGACCTGCATGCTCCCTCTGAATGAGGATCTTTTCCGATCATTAGCCATGATTCTATATGTTAGTACAATTTCTTCCTCTTGAACACAAATCACTCTAGGAGAATCCTCTCGTCACAAGATTTTCTTTATTCTTCCCAATGCTTTCATCTACTACTAGAGCCTTGACAACCTTTATGATCCACCTTCATCCCTCACTAGGAGGTCATAGAAGAGATAATTATAACCCAACAAAGGAAACAAAGATAAGAGGAGGACTAATAATAAAGCAATAATAATCAAGGAAGAGAGAGATATAAAGTACTTATCTTATTTTTTTGAGGATTTGAGGGATTTGGCAACTCCTTCTTGATCCTTGCTTTCCTATAGCAATCATTGCAAACTCATCATCTTTGTCTGCACCATCAACATGTTTCTTTCTTTTGCTTCATTGTGTGAACTAGGGTTTCTTTGTCCAATCCATCCTTATGCCACCACATATATGAATCACACCAAATTCATTTGTATTCAACATTATAGGTATTGATTTAGGGATTCATCACACAAACCCTAGGATTTTAAATTTTGTACCAGGCTATCCTTTTGATTACTATCAATCTTGTTGCTTTAATACTAAATCAATAATTTTTCTATTAGGCCATAGTAGTAGCACTCCTACTATAAGTCATTCAAAAAAATTACACATCATGTTTCAACATCCCTAGCAGTACAATGCTTTAGTCAATGAGATTCATAGTAGTATAAGACCTTTTCCTAGACATCATGTCAACAATTTTCCTTTTAGTTTAAGAAGCTCTTCACTTAGAATACTTCTCAATTATATTGATCATGACACCACCAATACTTTGACTATATTCAATGGCATCAATATGAGCTAAACTTGGTCATGGAAAGATAAACATTACTTCAATAAACAACCCTTATGATAAGAAACAAGCACAATCTTGCTACAACAAAGGTCTAAAGATAAACTTAGAATGGAGCTTCAGAAATTTGATTGTATACCATAGCTTGAATGCTACCATAGATTTCATAATTCACTCAAGCTCATGCTTCAAACCTTCGAGGGTTTAAGCCCAGAAATTTATGTGAAAATTATCCTATTGTAGTAAAGTGTCCAAAATCATAAAAGAATATGTCATAGGAGCTCCATGCCTCAACATATAAAGTTGTGTCCCTTTGATTCTAACTTTCTTGAAACAAATCAATCTTAGCAATACAATTTTAATTTCAATATAATACAAGGCATCAATCAAATGCCTCTTTAACTCACAAGGGAGGCTTCTTATAGTGATTTGTATACACAGTGATTTATATACTCCATAATATGATGTTTATAAGTAAGGATTACAATTCTAGAAAGCATTAAATCCTCCATTTTCAAAGAGACTATATCAGACTTCCCACACAGAAAGAAAAAAGGAGAAAAAAAAAACACTTCTCTTCACATATCTGGCCTGATTGGATGATCTTTGGCAGGGAATTCAAAATGAATCTCTCCTAATACTTTAGGCTCCTTGGTCACCTTCTGAGGCTTCTAGGACTTTTTGTTGTCATACTAAGGCCTTTTAGCCCCCTAAGCTTGTACCGAGCCCTCACTTGACCTCTTCTAGGTTTGTGAACCTATCTGCTCCTAACTTGAGGCCTCTTGCCCTCCCATCTATTGCTTCCACCCTTCTCTAAGGAATAATAAGAACTCGGTTTGCATTTCTTTTTGGGCATAGACCTATTAAACAAACTCAACCCTATTTAATTACCAGTCGGTTAATGGAAATGATCAAAAGTATGAAGATCAACAATAATAATAACTTTTGTAAGGCTTGTATTATGCCTCTAGTATTGTCTCTTTAATGGTTGATATTTAACTTTTGTCTCTGATAACATGTTTATTTTTCATAATCTTCTAGTATAACAATTACTACCAATGATTTCTTAATTAATTCTTTTTGTGTCACATTCATCATTGAATAATTATACATTGAAAATATCAACTATAAAATAATAATGATAGTAGAATCATGACGAAAAACGAAACAAAAGAGACACAAATTTTTACCTTGGGAAAACCCTAATTCGAAAAAAACCCAAGAATGTTTTTCTTAGAGAAATTGTCCAATTCAAAAAGAGATACAATTTGATCTTTTTAAACAAAATAGGTCAAATTAACCACATGATCTACATAGATCGAACCTAGTCATGCTACCCAAGAAATAAGTCTAAACTCTCAGAATCATTTTGTCTACTATCTAGAAGAATGTTAGTTCAACGATGATTAAACAAATTGTAATATGTGGCTTCATAAACTCGTCATCCTCCACCTTAACTCGCACATGTGAATAGAAAAAATAAAAGATATGTTGATTTGAACTGATTTGAAGGAGGGAGGACAAATAATGTATGTATAGTAGTTTAGAGTGCCCCAAGGGGCATGTCCCTTTTTTGGGCCAACTTAAACAATTTGGAACCGACTCGACTTTAAATTTAAATTTTCACTCCTTTTTATTTTTGTGGGATAATGTATCTAGGGAAAGCCTTCTGCAACTACCCAAGATTCGACAATGGAGAAGTGGAGATGTTCTAAATATTTATTTGGATTTTTGGCCATCCAAAAAACTTTAAAAAGCCTATTTTAGAAAAACTCAGATGCCAAATGGGTAGAACACATGGGCAGGGACTACCACATGTCAACCATGTGTTAGAAGACACAAAATTATACAATAGCAACACATTAGCAAAGAATTTACGCATGCCTACCATGTGTCAAAGGTATTGATGTTGACATGACATTAAGGAGGGTAAATCTTCTGAGGGCTATAACTTTGTGACCAAACTTTAGAATTGAATGAAATTTCCATCATGTTGACGAGGAGAAGATGATGATGTTATCAATAAATAAGTTTATGGTCATTAAAGGAAGAGAAATTTTGATAACCCCATCTCCATAAAGTAACCTTGTATTTCAAGTCTATATAACCTGTACCTTCAAAAAGTCCTTGAGGGAACTAAGTGGGTTATAGTTTAATCCTACATCTCATTTTTAGAATTTTGATAAATTTTTGAATATATTTGATCCTCTTCCTCCATCCATTAGATATGAAATATATACAATCATGTGTGCTCCAATGTTTTATGTATGAGCTTCATGCAAGTGCTATATAATCGTTAACTAGGCTCATTGGAACATTTTTGCATCATTGGCCACATCATTGGCAAGCTTATATTTATATTTTAAGAAGAATCGTCACTTTCAACAAGGGTTGGGTTTCAAGTGCCCCAGATGTTGATGATCTATTTGTTTTGGACTAAAATCTCTCTTTTGTTGGTGAACCATGTCAACTTAATCATCCCTAGGAACTACTATACAACAAAAATGTTAGATGACCTTGCAACATTCAATTTGGGGAAAGCATCATACTCAGAGGAAAGATAATTCCATTGAAAAATGATTTTATGCAAAATATTATTGGGATTGCAAACTCAACAAGCTCACCATAGGTTTCGTGGAATTGCAAACTTGATGCAATTATTAGAATTTAATTCCAAAGTCCTCAAGTACGAAAATGCATAATCAAGACCCCCACACAAAGAAGAAAATGAAAATAATACATGTTATAAATGAGACAAAATTGGCACTTAGAAAAACACACACAATTATTCTTTTGAAAGAATGTCCTCTCCCTTATAGAGTGCAGAAATTATTTTGTCAATAAAAAAATGGATATACAAGTTATACCTTAAAAGTTTCTTCCAAAATATGCTCTTAGGCTAATTTACATTTTAACCATAATAAGTTGAAATACATTTAGTTCTTAAAAAAAGAAGAAAAATCAATCTTTTCAAAAATCATGAAGACAAGTTGTTTCATAAATAGTCTCTGTTGAACGGTCACCCCCTATTTTTGTACCAGAGCCAAATCCTGTTCCTTGGACGAATTATATTCTATAGACAGAGCCTGAAGTTAGCCAGGTAGCCTTTGAAAAGCATCTTGTTTTACGAGTGTTGAGTAAATAAAAGCTGCTTCAGTCAATCTCTAGAATAGAATTGTAAAAGTTCAACATGGCCAGCTTCTTGAGATCTTTCTCGACCATTGATAAAAAATCTGTGTTTGAGGTAGAAAATAGAACCCTTGAGAAAGACATAGAAGAACATGAAAAGGTAGAAGACTCGAAAAACTGGAATCCGCCTGCATTAGATACAAAAGAAATTTATCCAGTCCCGATATTGTTTAAATTGACAAAGAAGGCCTATTTTAAAGAAGTTGATCTGAAAGTTAGAATAAAAGGTCCATCTGTACAAATTATAGGACTAAATATGTTCTTTGAAGATGAAGTTAGAAAATTCAGAAAATATCATGCTGAAAAGAGATTTTTCTATTTGCACTTTGGGGGGGTTAGAATAGGACTAGCCCCATTATTCTATCATGGTATAAACACTCGATGTATAGCAGAACTTTTTGATACAAGGCACAATAATTATGATCATGCCCGCATAGGAACCATAGTTGGAAATCTTTCCTTAGGATGTCAACATGGAACAATCTATCCTGATTATGCTATCAGTCTAACTGATGTCCATCTCAAAGATTGTTGGAAGGCCTTAATCGGAGTGCAATGTCTGTCAATGGTTGATGACAGTGAATATTTGTCTGTGATAGTCCAGACCTCTTTTTAGTTAACAAATAGAGTACATCTTAAGCTAAAACAGCGAGTGTTAAAGGATTGTGTTGCAGTAGGAGTAGGCAATGCACAGATTTAAGGTGTTTAGTATGATAAAGAAGCCTTGCCTAATGACTGGTACATTCAATATAAGTCTCTAGCCGTAGATAACTCAAATAGTATGATCAGAAGTATGTTTGTTGTTGATGGTTGTGTTAGAGTCATTCCAAGCCAACCCAGAATACCACGACCAATAGTTTTGCCAGAAAAACATGTGTTACCAGCAGAAAATGAACCAATCCATAATAGTGGAAGAAAATATTTCTATCGTCATATTCCTATACCAGAAGAGCCTAGTTCTTCCACCAGTACACCACTGTCTGCTAATCAGTTGTATATACCAGAAGAGAAACCGTTTTTTGTTGTAAATAAGATGTTCAGAACCTATGTAAATACTTTCCCGCCAGTAGAAGAATTTCAGTATGCAAATCATAGATTTGTAAAAGGAGGAAAGTGGCCACCTAAAACAAAGTTTTGTACTTCTTCATCCAATACCAGACAGCCACCTACAAGAGCTGATTGTGCCCCATTGCTAGAACATAATTCACAAAATCCAAACGATTTGGACCAAGTCTATCAGATAGGAAACTATCTAACCACTTGGTGTGCTCATGCCGAAGATGTTCTAGATGATCTAGGAAAACAAGCTGATCTGATTAATGCTAATATTAAGTTGCTATATGATGAGAAACAATAAAAAAAGCAAGAAAAGGAAGAAAGAAGAAGAAGGAGACAAAAGAAAAAGGCCAAAGAAATTCCAAAATTTCATATAGATATGTCTGCACCCAATTATTGGGATTTAGATGAGGAAGAAGAGGAAGCAAAGGGAGAAAAAACTGCAAACAGTGCAGGAGAAGGTACTTCCAAAGACACTGGAAAATTAACCAGTGAATCCAGGACATTCAAACCTGATAAACCTTTTGAGTCCAAAAAGGAAGTAATGACCTTAGAAAAAGCTGCCTCCAAATTCCCATCTTTTATTTTGCCATCTATACATAATCAAAATAAGGCACATGTTTTGAAAGAAGTCAGTAAATATCCTAGAGTTGAAGAAGACCTGTATGCAGCCAACACCAGTGGCTATATCCTAGATCTAGATAATTCTTCAAATCCTAGAGAATCTATCAGGATTTGGATAGGAGCATTATACCAGATGCAGGTCACCACAAAGTTGGATAATATATCCATCATGGTCCTAGCAGAGAAAAGAATGACTGGAATAGTCTATGATTGGTGGATGGGACCATCTGAAGAAGAAAGAAGAGCCGTCATGGAAGCCGGACTGTCCACATTGGAAATTTTGTTGAAAACACAGTTCGTGCCGGAACCAGTTGATGAGAAGAAGCAAATCATAACTGATCTTAGCTGAATGGAATTGAAAGATTTGAAATATCTTGATCAATTCAGCAAAGATTTTATGGCTAAGGTATTTAAAGCTAATCTCTCAAATGATGTGGCTCAGAAAATCACATTTTTGTCAAAGTTACCAGGCAATTTAGGAGACCTCGTCATGAAATATCTAGATGTACAAAATAAAAGACTAGATCAAATATATTGGCTAGACCTTCTTTTTAGAGTTACAGAGAAAGTTGAATATATTTGTTGGCAAAAGAAGGCACACGACATCACACCCAGTTCTGATGTCTGCAAAATAATGCTACCATGGACTCCTTTCAGAAAGAAGAAGAAAACAAAGAGGTATGGTAGATTCAAGCCCAAGAGAGTCTCTAATCCAAGAAAGCCATTCAGAAAATATAAATTTTTGAAGAAAAGAACAAAACCAAGAAACAACAACTGCTGTTTCATTTGTAAAAAGGAAGGACACTTTGCAAGAAAATGCCCACAGAATTCTTCTAGTAAGCTGAAAGCATGTATAGATATAGAAGAATTTCAGGATGATTGGTCAATTGTAGATTCAGAAGATGATGTTTCAGATGTATATATTTTAACTGAAATTTCAGATGCTGAAGAAGAAGAAAATGTACAGAAAATGAATTTTTGTCCATCATGTTCTGATGATGAATTTTTAGAAGAAAATCATTACAGTGAAGAAGAGAGTGACACTGACATTGAAGTCACCAGTGAGACATCAGATGACTCCGATAATGAATCTGCAAGTGTAGTATCATTATCAGTCAACCAAGGTAAGCAACCTGTGCTACCTCTTCCAAAAATAAATGCTTTTTGCCCATTTTAAAAAAGGACAACAGCTTCATCTAGTCTGCCACAACCAGATATTAAAAGAACAGAGGAAAATACATTGTTGTAAAAGATAGTCAAAACAAATAGCCTCATATACATCCCAGTACAAGTATAGGTAGGGAAAGAATGGATATCTGTAGATGCATTTGTTGATACCAGAGGATCAAACAATTTGGCTAGACCATCTTTATTCAAATCTCTGTGGAAACCACTGAAAAATATTTTGGTTTCAGAAACAATTGGAGGATTTGTTAGTTTAACACATTATGTAGACAAAATTTCTTTGAAAGTTGGAAAAATAGGGGGTGAACATTCAACAGATACTATTTATCAAGACATACAAATAATAAGATGAAGCTTTGGTGCATTCGAACTTACTTTTAATTAAAGTCGAAGCTTTCTAAACAGCAAATCTGAGTCAAGCAACCATCCTCAACCGATCATGCGTGAGCAACACGACCTCTCTCCACGGGTCTTCAAAACTCCAACGCCTTACAGCTCAAGGTTCTTTTGGATACAGGAACTGTCCTCAGACAGGCGGCCCAGTAGGCTTCAATATTAACAAAAACAAGAAGAATACAACAAGCTTATTACAACAAGAAGTCTCAGAGTTCTCTCAAGCAATGCTCTGTCAAGCGATGCCTTGAACTTCTGCAGACCCTTTCTTATATAGAACTCTAAAGAATCTAATCCTATCTAAGCAATGACGTAAAAATGGAAATTATTGAGGGTCTTGTCGGTATTTCTTTCACCGACGGTGTCTACTCAATCTTTTCTAGTACAAAGATTCTTGCTACAACATGTGACCACATTATCACATTGCTAGCGAAGATTCTACCATGGTCCCATCGGACTCCTATCCAAATTGTCTCATTCTGAAGATCCTGGAGATGGCTCGTACTCATCCAATATTTTTTGATAGTGGCGGTCAATCAGCTGATTATATTCTTCGTCGATATCTGCTTCTAGATCCTGAGCATCTGTCATTTCGACTTTTCCTTTGGCATCTTGATCTAACATTATTGTCCTTCGAGATGCTTCTTTTGAAGATTCTCCCTTTTCCATATTCGTCTTTATCTTGTGGAGGCCCAGTTGCTGAGGCGTGAACATGGCTTCCTGCTTTTCCCACTTGTTAAGAAAAGGTAAAGCACTTATCTCTATGTCTAGAAAAGAATCTTTATAGACATTTCTAACTGAGGGTGATCTCTGAACTGCCAGCTCGATGCCATCCAATAATTCCCATTTAAATATCTGAAACATGTTTGTGGACCCTTCTATAGCATGTTGAACCCATGATCTGCAGTTGTCACTCATAAAGTCTTTATGCTGCCATCCTTGTTCAAAAATTATTGAAGTGAAGATTCTTTTTGATATCATCAAACTGATAATATGAATGACATTATTATTCCAATTAGGTGATCGAGAAATTATTGTGACTAAAGCCTTTTGATTAATTACAAATTTTAGAGCTTTAGGTTCTCCTTGTAAGTCATTCATTTTATTTAGAATCTGGAGCTTTTCTATCAACTTCAAATTACCAAATTCATGAAACCAATCGGCATGTTGCTTTATCATTTCTTGATTGTTGCTGGTTTCTATTTCTCAGATTCTTTTGTGGCTGAATACCTGAGCAAATGGATTAGGATCAATGCTATCTCTCAATTTGAGACTATGAAAATCCCAAGGATATGCAAAAGTTCTGATATATTGCAATGTTCTTTGAATACACTGTGATATTCTGGTAGATGGCTTTTTTCTGCATAATCCTCCTCTGATTTCCCAATCAGTAGATCCTTTGAATATCTCATATTGTGGGAAAGTGTCGCTGACTGCATAATTCTCATCATATCTCTGCAAAAAAGAGGCTTCCAATTCTTCAAAATTATCAGGGATTTTTAAAGACACAATAAATTTTTCCAATTCTTGTTTGATAGGAATTTCTTCAAGATCCATTAATTTGGCTCCCGTAAAGATACTGAGAGAAAAATCAGTTCCTCCAATGATCTGATAATAATTTAGAACTTTGAGAGTCTAAATCATTTCATCAGCGTAAACACTATACCATAAATCAGATAAACTCCTAAAAAAGAGTTTCACCTTCATATTTGGCAAAGGAAACACTTTCACCAATGTATAATCTAGGCCCAGAGAAACACCTAAACTTTTAGATTTCCATGCTTGGCACTTTCTTATCCAAGTATTTCTTCTTAACCTCATTCCTACCACCTTTTTTATTTCATCTGTTATGAAACCAGCTCAAGAAAAGATAGAAAAGACAGATCAACACCTTAGAATTTAGCCTCTTCGAGGGGGCAACCTCCTTTACATTACATAAATGAACAATTCTTGGATGATTCAAATGACAAAACCTCCTTTCTATATATAGGAGTCTAAGGCGTCACAATATAATCCAGCTGACCTAACAATAATAATATAAAGCCACAAAAATAACAATAGAGGGATTCTGTGGGGCACAATAATAACAATATGGGGGCAATAGGGGCACAACAATATTAATAAGGGGTATAACTACAATAGTAATGGGGTAATCACTAGTATTATAGGGACCCAACATGCTCCTCTCCTTCAAAAACAGTGTTGTCCTCAACGCTTGAGTAGTTCTGGATACTTCTGCATAAAATTCTCATCCTCCCATGTGGAATTTTCAGCGGATAAGTTCTTCCACTTGATAAGATACTCTGACTTGGGTAAACCTGTTATAAAATCCATTGAAAACTTCTCCCAACATTGGCTTGGAATGGATAAAGGTTGTAATAGACCTGGTGTCTTAATTGTTTCAACTTTATTTTGTTGGCAAACCAAACATTCTGCCACAAACTTTTGAATATCTGATTTAAGTCCATCCCAAAAAAATTCCTTCTTAACCCTGTGGTAAGTTTTTAAAAATCCTGAGTGCCCTCCTAAGGGAGAAGTGTGCAATTCCATAAGAATCTTTTGTTTTAGCTGGGAATTCTTACAGAGGTATATGCGATCTTTGTACCATAACGAATCGTTTTGCTAGCTAAATGTATCAGACGTACTGGAATCTTGTTGTAACTTTCGAATAAGTTCCCACACTTCTTCGTCATTCTTCCATTCCTCCCTTGCTTCGTTTATCCAATTGGGTTGGATAATAGAAATGGTGCACAACAATGCTTCCACATCCTCATCCTTTCTTGAGAGTGCATCTACCACCACATTTTGCTTCCCTTTTTTGTAGATGATTTCAAAGTCATAACCCAGCATCTTCGTGACCCACTTTTGTTGCTCTTCAGAGGATAATCTTTGTTCTAAAAATTATTTAAGGCTATCATGATCCGTTTTTACCTTGAAGTGTCTTCCCATTAGGTAGGGTTGCCATTTCTTAAGTGCATGGAGTATTTCCAACATTTCCTTCTCATAAATAGCTTTTCTTAAAAAATTTCCCTTGATTGGACGACTTTCAAAAGAAATGGGTCTTTCATCTTGCATTAGAACAGCACCAATTCCATTTCCTGAAGCATCATATTCCACAATAAAGGCTTTTGTGAAGTCCAGTGTAGCTAAGACCAGTGCTTGGCACTTTGCCTCTTTAAGATGTTCAAAGGCCTTTGTTGCTTCCAGAGTCCATGAAAATGCATCTTTCTTCAATAATGTTGTTAGAGGTGCTGCTATTCTCCCATAATTCTTAACAAACTTGCGATAATACCCTGTCAACCCGAGAAATCCTCGCAGATGCTTTATGGATGTGGGGATTTTCCATTCCTTAATGGCTTTAATTTTGCTAGGGTCTACCTTAACTCCTTCATGAGATAAAATATGACCCAGATATTCCACCTCCTGGACTCCAAAGAAACATTTGGATCTTTTTGCATATAATTGTTTCTCCTCCAATAGTTGTAGCACCCTGTCAACATGTTCAACAGATCCTTCCAAGACTTTCTGTAGATTAGTATATCATCAAAAAATACTAACACAAATTTTCTAAGGAATGGTTTGAAAATTGAATTCATCAAACCTTGAAATGTTGAAGGTGCATTGGTAAGGCCAAAAGGCATGACCAAAATTCATAATGACCCTCATGAGTTCTAAATGTTGTTTTCGGAATGTCTTCAGTCTTCATTCTGATTTGATGATATCCTGAACAAAGATCCAACTTGGTGAAGTAAATTGATCCATGCAATTCATCCAGTAATTCATCAATGACAGGAATGGGGAACTTATCTTTAATAGTGAGCTTGTTGAGCTCCCTATAATCTGGACACATACGCCATGATCCATCCTTCTTGTGCACCAATACTACTGGAGCAGAGAAAGAACTTTGACTCGGTTGAATTATACCAGCCTCTAGCATTTCTGTAACCATACGTTCAATTTCACTATTTTGGACATAGGGATATCTGTACGGCCTGATGTTTGGAGGAACACTTCCTGGAATCAGATGAATAGCATGATCATGATCACACATAGGTGGGAGACCTTTGGGAGTCTCAAATACCTTGGAATGATTGTCTAGGACTTTTTGGAGATTTGGAGAAATACATGATTCCGATGTGGAAACATCTAGCGAACATAATTGTGCAATTACACCTCTTTGCTCCTTTTTTAGAAGCTTTGTCATACCATTAGAGCTTATTATCTTTCCTGGTTTGCCTTCAATACCCCTTAATTCAACTTCCGTTCCTTCCGTAGAAAATTTGATGAAAAGTTCTTGAAAATTAAAAGCTATTGTACCCAAGGATTGTAGCCATTGGACTCCTAGTACAACATCAACACCTTCCATTGGAATGGAAAGCATTGGGCTAGTCAATACATATTCTCCCATGGATAGCTTGATATTATGGCACTTTCCAGAGCAATTTGTTGTTCCTCCATTTGCAATCATCACTTGACACTCTGGTGCTGGATATAGGAAGCAATTCAATTCTTTTGCTACCTTACAATGAATAAAATTGTGGGTGCTTCCTGAATCAATCAACACTATTACCTTTTTCTTCTTGATTTGTCCTTCTATCTTGATGGTTTGAGGAGTGGTAATTCCTACCAATGCATTACAAGATATGGTCGGATTTATTTTTTCTTCATCTAGGCTTTGTTCCTGGAGTATATCCTCTTCTTTTGACATTTCTTGCTCCTTTTCTTCTTCCTCTTCACAATCTATGTAGAATAATTTCTTCTCAGCACACTTATGATCTTTAGTGTATTTGCTATCACAATTGTAACAAATCCCTTTTTCTCTTTTTTCTTCCAATTGTTGTGGTGTCAACCTTATAGGTTGTGGAAGACTAGGGGCAACAACACTTCCATCTTTATAGTTGTGAGTGGTATGCTTCTTGGTTGCCATAATTTTGCTTTCCATTTTTCTTGCTAATGTGAATGCCTTCTCTAATGAATCAGGTTCCCAAAGGCGAACATCATGTTGGATATTATCCTTTAAAGACCCTATGAACACATCAATCCTATGCTCCTCTGGAATATTTTTTACCCTTATGTTCAATTTTTGGAATTCCTCAATGTGCTCCATTATTGAACCCTTTTGTTTGAGACTTATCAATTGGCTAAAAAAAGTGTTTCTTTTTGTATCCTCATAATGTGCTATCAATTCTTCTGTAAAAATTGTTGAAGTGATAAATTGTTTACGAGAGCAAAGCCATTGATACCATACAAACTGATTTGGTTCCAAATATAAAGTTGCCATACGTACCTTTTGTGTGTTTTCACATTATTAAGATCGAAGAATTGCTCCATCTGTAATATCCATGTGGCGGGATCCTTGCCATCAAACTTCCTCATATTGATTTTTGGAATATGGTGGGTCTTCGATCCAACATTAGAGTCTATGGAATCATGATTAACATTTCTTTTGTTCACATCATGAGTTTCCTTTACAACCTTTTCACCATTAGTAAGTATTTCTTGTATAAAATTTGTCAAATCTGCCATGTCTCTCTTCAAATCTGCCATGTCTCTCTTCAAATCTATCTTCAAATCATCCATATTAGCTTCCATGCCCTTTATCTTAGATTCCACGCCATTTATCTTAGATTCCACGCCATTTATCTTAGCTTCTGTTAGCTTTTGTGAGCGTGTCATTTGTTGCACTTGTTCTTGTAATTTTGATATATCATTTAGCATTTCTTCCTCTTCTTCATGAGTCATGCTAGAGCTTTTAGGTTCCTTACTAGCTGTTTGCATTTTCTTTCCTCGGGGAATTAGTTACCGATAATAATGCTTTACTATGCCCTTTGAATTCCTTCAAACCAAGCTTACGCAAAAAAAAAAAAAAAAAAAAAAAAAAAAAAAAAAAAAAAAAAAAAACTACACACCTTTTTTCACTTTGTAGAAGCCTGATATTGAATCTGATGTATCTCTGTAATTTCAGATCCTCCAATTCTGAAATCGCGACCTGTATTAGCCTTCTGCATCCTCTTTCCAATGCCACAAGTATGACCCAAATTGGATTCTCCAAGGAAGAGTTATGCGAAATCTCCCACAGTGACTTGATTATAGACTAGTTCAGTAGTGTGAACTTGTACGATGTGCCACGAGTCACTGTTTTAGCTTTTGGATCTGAAAAATGCACACAATAAACTACAGTCCGTCCTATTTCTGTAACTTCTTACGAAATTTCAATCCGATCCCCAGAGAGAAAGTTATGACGATTTTCCCCAGGTCACCTGTTTGGAATGTAATTCAGGAGTCTGCAAAAAGACCAACTTCCTTAGATCATATCTCCGCAAATATAGCACGAAAAGCTCTGAAATTTGGACCCGAGGTTTAGCATGATTTCTTATCAAATGGGTTTTTTTGTAACTTCTGAAACATCGCAGAAAAAAAGTTATAGTGAAAATGCCACGATGACCTGTTTGGAGCAGCGAAACCCTAGAATCCAAAGCTCTGATACCAAATGTTATGAAACCAGCTCAAGAAAAGATAGAAAAGACAGATCAACACCTTAGAATTCAGCCTCTTCGAGGGGGAAACCTCCTTTACATTACATAAATGAACAATTCTTGAATGATTCGAATGACAAAACCTCCTTTCTATATATAGGAGTCTAAGGAGTCACAATATAATCCAGCTGACCTAACAATAATAATATAAAGCCACAAAAATAACAATGGAGGGATTCTATGGGGCACAGTAATAACAATATGGGGGAAATAAAGGCACAACAATATTAATAAGGGGTATAAATACAATAGTAATGGGGTAATCACTAGTATTATAGGGACCCAACATCATCTGCAAGATGAGCTTCATGATTTTCAAAAATTCTAAATTTGTCTACAAAAGTAGCAAAACTATCATGTTTTGGATTTTTTCCTGGAATATCAAAAAATGAACCTGTACAAGTTATGAATGCCTTATTCATGTCTCTGGTTAGTGAATCCGTAAAAAAATTGGAATTTCCTGGGATCCACTCAACTTCAAAATCGAATTTTTGGAACCAGATCTCCCAAGCTAGAATTCTTCCTTTAGCAATTTGCCTTGATATTTTGGCAGAAAAAAAATATTTGAAATTCCTGGAGTCTATTCTGATAAAAAAATTAACGAGAGTAAGATATACCTCAAATCGTTGTATCCCGTTGAATATAGCCAATGTTTCTTTTTCGGGTATAAAATAATTCTTCTGGCTGGGTGTGAATTCACCAGAAGCATATGCACATAGATTTTCTTCAATTTTACCTTCACTATTTCTCCTTTGTTCTAATAAAACAGCTGCCCAAAAATCTAAAGAAGCGCAAGTCTGAAGAATGAGTAAACCATCACTTGGTGGCTAAAGCTTTGGCAGGTGCTGACATTCTTCTTTCAATTGTTTAACAACTTCTGTTGCTTCCTGTGACCATCCCTGCTTGAGATGTCATCTGATCGGCGCTGTCTTCTCTGTCAAATTTGGAATATATTTGTGAAGATAATTCAAAACTCCCAAGAATCTCTGAATTGTCTTGGTGTCCTTCAATTCATCAGGGAATTGTGTCAATTTTGTTAGAACATGAGGTTGCATTTGGATTGCACCATTGACAACATTAATTCCCAGAAAATCAATATTATCTTGAAATAGAGACATTTTTCTTTCTGACAGGACTATTCCATGCTGCTGAACTTCTTTCAAGAAAATTTCTAAATGCTCTAAATGAGTATGTACATTTGGACTATGAATAAGAATTTCATCTATATATGTTACAATGAAATCATATTTAGCAAAAATAAAATCCATTCTTCGCTGGAAGAATGCAGGGGCATTTTTCAAACCAAAAGGAACAACCCTCCACTGGTAAAATCCGGCTGGACAGATGAAAGCGGTTTTATGCCGGTCTTCAGGCTGGATCTGAATATGATAATATCCTGACTTCATATCAAACTTACTGAAAACCTTACTATGCTGAATTTTCTGCATGATTACCTCAGGCCTTGGCAATGGATAATTAAAGCTTTGCGTGATAGCATTGAGGGGTTTATAATTTATTACCATTTTTGGTTTTCCCCTGACTATCTCAGAGTGATTCCTCACCAGCAAGGCTGAACAAGAATAATGAGATTCACTCAACTCAATGAGCTGCAATTGTAATAATTCTTGTATCTGCTTCTTTATTTCCTACTCATCAGAAGGGGTGCAGGGAATCATCTTACCTTTGACTCCATTGTCATGCAAGGTTATGATTTCTTGCATTGGGCTCTCTGTTTCCCAAAACTGTTGTGGGTTTTTTGAGCAACTCTTTAGAAGTCTTTGATGGATATCACCTTGTTCTATAGACCAGTTGGGATCAATACATGCCAATTGTTTTGTTTTAGATTCTGCTCTTTTTTCATAAAATTGCAGGACTTCCTGCCAATCATCAAAATCCTTTTGTGGCTTTCTGGCTCCTATTATTTTCTGGCTATTCTCATGCCTAGCTTCCGAATTTGCAATAAATAATCTAGGAACAGAAATAGCTTTCTTTTTCAAATTGATAATCAGCTTATCCTGGCTGATTGTTACTGGAAGCACAGAATTCAGAAATGGCATTCCCAACATAAGACTAGCTGAGGGATCAAAATGCTGAATTGCAGAAATTTTTACAAGAGACATCTTGGGAGAACTTGCAAATACTTTTCAACTTCGTTAAAAATAACCTCTCGATTCGATGAAATCTTTTATCTGTCGTTTGATGAGTTTCGAGATGATGCTATACGTTTTCTGGGAATTGGAAAAATAAAGTAAAATGCATAGCCTAACTAACGAGGCTTTCTGCATTTGAATCTTTTATCTCTTCAAAAAATTTACACTATTTAAGTACCGAAGTCTATTTTTATTTTTTAAAGTTCTAGTGATAAAAAATGTTAAAATATTGTATATTTATATGGTTTAAAATGTGTTTTTAAAAATATCTGTATTTTTTTTTTAATTTAATGATCAAAATTATTAAAATATTGTATACTTGTATTGTTTAAAGTATATTTTTAAATATATAAATAGATCCATTGTTTTTGACTAAATCTATTAGAAAATATTGCTAAATAAATGAAAAATATCTGAAAATTAAAATATATAAATAAATAATATAGTTTTTATGGGCTTAGTAAAACTTAAACAAAATAGATTTTTTTTCATTGGAATTTTGCAAAACAATTTTAAGGAAGAATGTGATTTTTTGTTATTTAGAATGTACTTTTGAATGCATAAGTAGATTCAACACTTTATAAAACTAGTAAGCACTCAAATTTTGCAGATTAAACAATCTAAACTCAAATTTCTAAAAATCTATGCCTAATTTTGATTAAAATTAACCAGAAAATATGTCCTAAAAAATTATTTAGTCCATAAATTAGACTAACTCATTTTTATGTATCCATTCACAGCTAGAAAATATTGGCCTATTTGAAGGCCTAACACTACATATCAAAGCACCCAACCACATGTCACATGAGTCAATGTTCATTCTATTATGTGTTCCTATAGTTAATGTAAATTAAAATCTATTCTTTTTCCTATTGCCACCACTTTGATTTGTCCTTTGATATGTCCTCTACACAAGTTTCTTCATGATGGTGACTACTTGTAGGAATGGTCTTCTAGGTGGTGGTTCCTACTTGCAGAAGGTGGTGACAACCGTGATGACAATGTCCAAGTACTCTTATTTATCTCCTAATAGATCTCACCTACAACCTAATCATATATCTATCATTGCTTATGTTTTGCATGAGTTTCTTGAATAATACCCTGCAAAATGCATAAGTTTTGAAGATTTCATCGAGAAAGACCACTTTGACTATAACTTAGATTAGAGAAAAGATTAAAGTATATGTTAACAATGTCTTTCTATTGAACAATTCAATGCTTTCATTTTTCACTTTTGCAAAGAAAGAGCAACAATGGAAATCCTAATGATATAAGGAACATAATATCAATGTATAACCTTGGATCTAGTGAGTGGACTTATATATAGTAGTGTGTCAAAGTATCAAAGGAAATATTGTGTTGATTGGCTTACCCCACATTATGTTGCAATTATCTATTCTAACTTATAGGTACACAAATTGAAAAAAAGTTTCATATTTATTTATTACTAATAGAAATTTCAACTAATAGAGTGGTGGCTATTCTGAGTAAAATAAAAGAACTTGCCCTCTCTTCTAAGCTATGACTATAGGTTGGTTGGCCTAGTAGAGCTCTAACGTGAATGTACTTTAGCTTCTACTTTTTGAAAATCTTGAAATTTACTTTTGCAGAATTTTGAATCTAATCCACTGAATTGTCAATCTTACTCTACTTTGTTTTAGCCATTATTTCCTCTTTCTCCTTGTCGAGGAAAAATAATTTTTATTAGCTTCCCATTGGCCTCTGGATATCTTCCATGTAAAACAAGAATTGCACATTTTTTTCAAAAAATGCACAATTCGCGTGAACCATGTGAATAATACTATCATTCACCCTAATAGCAAGAAGGAAAACTCAAGGTCGGGTCTATAAATCCTTTCTACCATAGAAAAACTAGTATTATATACTAGATTACATAAATTGAATAGTAGATTTAGTTATATCTTACACACCAAAACAATTACTTGATATGTTTTTCAAAATAAAGAGGTTACTTAGGTAAAGTACACATGAAATAGAAACAATGCAACCTCTACCTACCATAAATGAAGCACTTCAACTAGCTCTTTATCTAGTTTAGGTGCTACTACCTTATATTTTTCCTCTACTGATCCATCCCTTGTAACATATATCCATTACCAATTTGATACTATCCAATGGATTCAATAGTTTCAGCGCCTTACCTAGTAGTTTAATATTTTGGCTCATTTTCTCTCACCCATCTTAGTATGCTCTAACAATCAACAAATTCATAGGAGATAATGCTCATTTTCTATCACCACTCTTAAGATGCCTCAACATCCAACAAATTCATAGGAAATAAGAAGTAAGAAACCACATACATATCTCAAAGAAAGGAGGAGTAGGTGGCAAATTAGAAGCACAAACATTGAAATAGAGATAATGGTAGAGGATAATGAAGCCTTGCTAAATCAATTATCAACTGATTTGTCCACATCATAATATGCATAAAACACTTTTTATTCATGGTAATTCCAAAAATGGATGATATTAATAGCACTTATAATTATATTCTGTACAACAATAAGGGAGGTAAGCCAATGAAAACTACTCAATTTGATGCTCCTCTCCATACTTATGAAATTGCGAGGAGAACGATGATGTGCGATGTGGTAAGAGTTGAACAATAACATGCTCATATTTACTAACATTGCTTTCAACTACTAATAACTCCTACAATTTTTGGGCCCTTTAGAGAATAATGATTCTACACATAAATGTGAAAGGAAGAAATTCTAGTTGAAACCAATTGGGGTTATCACAATTGTAGGTGGATATCCTAGTTTTGTCAAACCATATAACACTACTATTTATGAGGAGTTTTTCAATAGAGAAGGAAATACAATGAGGTGAACCATAAATGCTATCTAAATGTCTATTGGAAAAAGAAACATTGTAAGTCAAATCAAAGAATCCATCTCTATGTGCTTATTAATCCAATATACTAATAGATTTAGTGCTATAAAAAATTTTAGAAGGCCAATGTTGAGTTGCCAAATTGTCACCTCTTTGCCATTCTAAACACTTATTATCAATCATTTTATTGCACTTATTTTCTTGTCTATTACCCTCTTGGTTGTGTTTCTAATGAATGTGCCAAAATAAACTTACAAATATTAAAATAGTTAACTATTAGAAATGATTACTACTGGTTTTACTGATGATGGTTTTCCTAACGTTGTTACTATGACTCCTATGTAGTTACCATAACTAGCTTGTATGATTGTAATATCTACATAGCTCTAGGGGAAATTTTGAAACATGGGTTTTGATCTAGGGATGCTGACATGGATTTATGTTATCTAATTCATACCTAGGTCACATCCATAAAGCTCCAACTCATGTTCTATAGTTTGGATAACTTATGTCAAGTAGAATCAGGGAAATAAATTTGGGAGCAATTTCTAGAGAAATGAAGATGAATCTAGAAAATTAGGGACAAGGGATTTTCTTAGAACATCCCCAATTACGTGATGTATGGGTAGTTTCTCCAAAAAGTGCATGATTTGAGAGATACACACAGTTCTTCTCGGAAGGTCTTTCTTGCTACAGTCATTCAAAAAACAACAATCCAAACAAAGCAACCAATTAGAAAATGAAATAACTCTAGCATATCCTTAAATGGTTTCATGATATATCAATCTAATGTAATCATATATTGAGTTGTTTTCCAACTAAGATATTTCAAAAATAAGAAAACATGATATCTTATAAATTTGTCCATAACTTTGAAAATAGATTTAGGGGAATGGGTTCCAATTTGTCATCTTGTCTCTTTGTATAAAATGACAAAGAGTGGTAAGAGTGATATTAGAGAATGGTTCAACCCTTGAACTGGATGGGCAAGATGTGTTTGTCGTGCATACATGTCCATTGCATATGTTTTTATTATGCTTGTGGTCTATGAGCTTGCTATGTATGAATGGTGGTGGTCATGGTTATAGTTGTGTTGTCATGTAGAAGTTGATGATGTTATTTTGGGATGTGTTTGTCATAAATGTATGTCAGTTTTATATTCATTAGTTATGCATGTCATGATCTATATGTAGTTTTGCATGCATTGTGTCTAATTGGTGTTATAATTTCCACATCATGCATGGCAACTAGGATGATGATTGAGATGATGTTTATATACTGCTATGATTATGTTTATACATGTATTATGCTAATCTGGTTGATCTTACAAACAAGATATCCTCCCCTGAACTATACTATGGTATGTTGTTTATTCTTATGTTTTGGTTTTGTTGACATGATATACTTGCAAGAAGAAGATCAAAGGTGACTAGCAAAATGGTGGACTACAGTTCACGAGATTCTCCCTATAGACCAGATGAGCAACATGGTGATGGGTACTCTCTTGATATAGCAGAGACTTTTAGAAGTTTGAAGGTAGAAATAAGAAGTTGCAAAGAAGTTAATGATAGAATCATTCAGTCATAAGAGAGACTTACCAGGGCACATGAGAAACAAGCAGAGGTTAATGTATTCACCCTTTAGAGCTTGTCAGACTTGCAGAGATAGGGACCACTTAGGATTAGTCATGGGTAGGAGGACAGGACTAATGGCACCTATGGTGGAAGGTCCCATGGTGGGCACAGGTCGGATAGAGATGGCATGGTCAGAGATTGAAGATTCTTGGATACAACTGATATATGAGGCAGTGGACATGGGCCTTACTCTAGTTCTGGTTCAAACAAGTATCATGGTCAATATCGTTATCATCCTTACAAAAGGAGTAATAGGGGAGATTTGTTAGACGAGTTCAAGTAATAAAAGCCACCTATGTTTGATGGAGAAATGAAGAAGTCATAGGATCCAAAAGCGTGGTTGCTTGGGATGAACAAGTTCTTCGGATTGCATGATTACTCAAAGAACATGAAGGCCATAATATCTACGTTCAGTCTTAAAGGCAAAGTAGACATTTCCTGGGAAGATGTAAAGAATGTCATAGGTATTCATGAAGAGGAGTTGACTTGGAGCGAGTTCGAGAGACTTTTTCAGAATAAGTTTCTATCAGAGAGATACTATGATGACATGTAAAAAGAATTCTATGAACTGAAGATGGGATCTATGACTGATGAGGAGTACACTAACAGATTCTTAGAGTTGTTGAGGTATGTGCCTTATGTGAAGGAGTAGAAAGTAAAGACTCAAAGATTCATCAGTGGGTTGTCGGTAGCATTCGAAGAAAGGATTGAGTTCGAAGAGCCTAGATCATTGGAGGAATCCATCATAAAGCTAAAGAATTGTTATGAGAAATCGAAGTGCATGTCTGAGACTAAGAAGGATTGAGAAGAATAAGGGAAAATGGGATAGGAATTGAACAAGGCCTTGGGATGCATGTAACAAATAGAATGCAACATCGCATAAGAAGTTCAATGCATTTGATAGAGGGTAGGGATTTTCTTCTAAGGAGAAGAACAAGGGTGAGGGCAAGAAGCCTTTACAATGTTGGACTTATGGCAAGGATCATCGCAGGAGAGATTGTCCACAACATTAGGGTGGCAAACCACAGATTTACAGTGCTGAAGAAGCACAGATAGTGGGGGATGTTGGACAAAGTATTCCTTGAATTTATGCAACATTAGACAATAGGTAGGCTAATAAAAAAACATCTATTATCAAGATGGACGGTAATATTTGTGATCAAGTTGTTTCTATTTTGATTGACCCTCGATTTAATTATAGTTATGTTAATCCTAACCTAGTGGATAAGTGTGGTTCGAATAAAGAAGTGCATGCAGCATTTTTGTTAGTGTAGTTGGCTACAGGTAAAAAGAAAAGAGTTCATCATTGGGTAAGATATTGTGCATTTGGACTGAATGGTATACCTACATCAGTGCATCTGAAGGTACTTTTTTTGGTATCATACAATATATTGTTGGGCATGTACTAGTTGTATCTTCATAGGACCAAGGTGAATTGTTATGATAAGGTTAAGAAGAAGGGTAAGAAGAAGGAAACATAAGTCAAAATGGTGACAACTATGCAGGAAAAGTGTAGTCGTAGGAAAGGGTGTGTGTTATTTGTAGTACATATTTCCACTAATAAAGGTAAGGATGTTGAGGATACAGAGGTCTTGAACAGGTACCCGGTTTTACAATAGTTTCAGGACGTATTTTCCACTGAGATCCCATAGTTACTGCCTCATAGGGATGTGTTGTATTCATTGATGATATATTGATATATTCTAAGAACAAGGAAGAAAATTCCAAACATTTAGCAGCAATGTTGAGATTTCTAAGAGAACATCTATTGTATGCCAAGCTTAAATGTGGTTTCTTTCGTACAAAGGTACATTACTTGGGACTTGTGGTTTCCAAGGAAGGCATAGAAATGGATATGGAAAAGATAAAATATATTTTAG
This sequence comes from Pinus tabuliformis, assembly GCA_031772625.1. Taxonomy (NCBI): domain Eukaryota; kingdom Viridiplantae; phylum Streptophyta; class Pinopsida; order Pinales; family Pinaceae; genus Pinus; species Pinus tabuliformis. Next base: position 446,410,250 of record CM062809.1, on the reverse strand, counting down.
AATGGGAAGCTCCTAGGAATGTGGATGAGATAAGGTGATTAGTGGGTTGTTACAGGAGTTCATCAGGAACTTATCACATATTGCTTATCCTATTACATCATTGCAAAGGAAAGGTAAGAAAATTGAATGGACAGAAGAATGTGTAGCTAGTTTCGAGCAATTGAAGTAGATGTTGACGAATTCTCTAGTTCTAAAAATCACATATCCTGATAAAGAGATCATGGTTTGAACATATGACTACAAGAGAGGACTTGGGGGAGTCTTGATGCAGGAGAGAAACTGGTATGTTACGAATCAAGGAAAATGAATCAGCATTAGAAGAATTATGTTACACATGATCTTGAGTTGGAAATGATCATCCATGCCTTGAATATGTGGAGACACTATCTTCTTGGTAGGTGGTTCATCTTGATGAGTGATCCAAATGGGTTGAGATACCTATTTGACCAACCAAATCTAAATGCCAAGAAAGCTAGATGGTTGGCCATGATCAGTGAGTTCGATTTTGAGATCAGGTACATCACGGGGAAAGAGAAAAAGGTTGCAGATGATTTTAACAAAAGAGTACAACTGAATCATGTAGTAGCTATGAGCTCATATGGGATAGATTTACAAGATTAGATCTTACAAATAGGTTCGCAGGATGACATGTATAGGGAGCTTAGTCACAGGTTACAACATGATACAGGTGATGAGGATGTGGACTATCATCTCACAAAAGATGATTTGGTCAGATTTAGGGACAGGATATATGTGTTAGACAACAATGAGCTCAAGAAGATTATCTTGAGGGAATTTCATGCTAAGCCATATTTAGGTCACCCAGGATATCATAAAACATTGACAATAGTGAATACGTTATATTATTAGCTAAATTTAAAGAGGGAAGTGGCAGCGTTTGTGGATAGATGCTTGGATTTTCAATAGGTAAAGGCATAGTGTAAGAATCCAGGTGGTTTATTACAACTGATTCCAATTCTAGGGTGGAAATGGGAGGTCGTTTCCATGGATTTCATTACAAGTTTGTCGAGGACATCTACAAAACATGATTATGTCATGGTTGTAGTTGATAGGTTGATAAAGGTACCACACTTCATTCCAATGAAGTCTACTTATTCAGTTAACAATGTAGCACAAGCCTTAATCAAAGATATGGTGAGGTTGCATGGTGTACCGAAGAAGATTATATCAAACAAGGATGCTAAGTTCACTTCTAGGTTCTGGAAAGAGTTATATGCAGGATTGGGTAGAGAGTTGGCCTTCAACATAACTTATCATCTACAGATAGATGGACATATAGAGAGGGTCAAAAAGATTTTGGAGGACATGTTGAGAATGTATGTGATGCATCAAAAATGGAAGTGGGAAGAGTATCTTCCACTAGTTGAATTTGATTGAAACAATGGGTATAAGGAGTCACTAAGGATGAGTCTATTTGAGGGACTTTATGGGAGGAGTTGTAACATTCCCATTAGTTGGAGTGATCTAGTGAACAAGGTGTTGATTGGACCAGACATGTTTCCAAAGATGGAATAGGAAATGCAAGTAATCAAGAAAAATCTGAAGGCAACACAGGATAGGAAGAAGAGTTATGTAGACCAACATAGGCCATTTAAGGAGTTTTAGGTTGGGGAGCATGTGTACTTGCACATCAAGCCCAAGAAAATCTCCTTGAGGATTGGGTCATGTGCAAATCTAACAACTCGGTATTGCGAGCCTTTCGAGATCCTTGAAAGGATTGAACCAGTGGCCTATCAACTTGCACTACCTACGAAAGTGAAATTCCATTATTTTTTCCATGTTTCATTGCTTAAAATAAATGTGAAATATATTGATGATGTTATTGATTGGTATGTATTACAGGTGGAACCAAAAGGATAATTATATCTAAAACCTTGGTGCATTTTGCAGAGAAATTCGCTCATGCTCCGGAACTGAGCAATCGAGCAGGTTAAAGTGCAATGGAAGCACTTTGGGCCCAATGAAGTTACATGGGAGATAGTTGATCAGATGTGGGATATATATCCTTCATGTTTTTTCAGTTGAGGCAAAGAAGATTTGGTATATATATTTATTTATGTATTGTTGTTATTGTAGATACCACAATGAGATGCATTATAAATCTCCAATAAGCAGTATGGTTGTCATGTTGGTTATGCTTTATAGCCGGTTGTTCATTGTAAATACTACAACAAGCTAAGTTATAAAACTCCATGGGAAATATGTTTGCTTTTCAGTGGTCATGCTAGTTGTAGGTGTCATTGAACACCGAGGACGGTGTTCCCCTAAGGGGGAGGGGTATGTAATATCCCCTGGTTAAAAATCCATGTAATAAAATTAATAAAGGAAAATTAAGACCAAGGTCATGGGACATGTATTCCAAGTTGAATGTTGGGAAAAAAAACATAGTGATGGGAATCACTTGTGATTAATTAATGGCTATGGAAATTGGCAAAGAAAATGGCAAAGGCTTTGGAAAGGCATGAGGCATTAATTGACATTTTATTTATGAGAATAATGGAAATTAGGAGAAAGGGATGGTAAAAGGTCACAAGTTGCATGTGAGAAGGAAAATAATGGAAAATGAAGAAAATATAGGCCTCAATAATAAAAAGGCTTATGAGGATCAGTTCATGGCTTTAGACAGTTCAACCTTTTGTTAGATTTAGCTTGGAGCTCTCTCTTCTATTCTCTCTCATACTCTTGGACACTTGAGTTTTCTTGGAGCACTCTTTGAGGAGTGTCTCGTACTTGGGATTTGGAGCAAGAAGGAAAAGGAAAAGAAAGAAAACACAAGAGGCCAACAGGATCAAAAACTACAATACGTTTTGCTTGCAGGTACTGAGTTGCATGTATTATTTCCTTGCTAGTTTTGGCATGCATGGCACATGCATGTGGTTTCTTGGTTATGATTTGTCATTAGAAAGAGGATTGCCTAGATTAACAATGGTTTTTCCTAGCCTTGCCATTTCCTGGATAGCCACAGTGTTGTGGGTTTTGTCCTTGTTTTCTATTTGGTGCTCATGTTCCTTTGGTTGTGGGTGTATCTACTAGTTCCTGGAGCCTTGGTTGGAAAAATGCTCTAAAAGCCTTGTAATAGCTTAGGTTGAGTTACTAGTCCTGGAAGCCTTGGTTGGACAAATTCTTTGGAGCCCTTGGTGGGTTGAGTTGTTAGTCCTGGAAGCCTTGGTTGGACAAATGCTGTGGAGCCCGATGGCAGTTGTGGGTTGAGTTACTATCCATGGAAGCCACATTGGAACCGACACTCGCCCTGGATAACTTTGATGAAAACCGATCTAGTGATGGTTAGTGATGTCTAACTATGAGTTGGAATCACTGGTTAAGGGTTGAGGTGGTTTGGAAATCTATTTGTTCTTCTTATTTATTTGGGAATATGTTATAGGTTGAGCTACGTCTAAATGGGAAATATGATACACCCAAAAGGAAAAACTTGAGGGAACGTATTATACCTATATCTTTACTAGTATCCAATCTACTCAACATGGTATAAATGTATGTTTGTGTTAACGCTTGTCCAATCTAGTAGAGGAAGGATAAGGGAAAATATAAACCGAGAAAAAAAATATGAGAGGTTCTAAATTACTTCTTTGAAGGGGAAACCACCTCTACTCTTGATAAGTTAGGATCCCTCTTATTCCTATAGAAAATAATACGCATCAATCCACAATCCTATTCAACAAATAAATAAAGGGTGGAAGTAGAAAAATTCTTCTTTTATAGGGAGGTGAAACAAGCAACTTCATCGGGGTACTTTCAAGGCCTGCTAGCAGTGGAGAAACACCAGAGATGAAAACTTATACTTTGGATATCATAAAATTGTCATGCACATTACCCTTTCCTGGATTGAAAAAATTGTGATATGTCATATCATTTTGTGTTGAGCCAAGCGAAATAAAGTGAGATACTATGTATATAATGGGGTTGAAAGGGGGGAGTCAAGGTAATATAATTAGTGAATCAATACTTCTTGAAATTCTGACCCTTTAACAAAAAATCCGTTCCTAAATAGATAAGTTGAAGCTCGCTCAATGTGTCGCCAAGTTTTGTCGCTGTTACAACACCCTCCAAAAATTTCATTACATTCAAATTTTGGAGCCCACTTCACCATCGTATTTAGTGTCGCCTTGGTCATAAAGTGTCATTTTAGCTCATTCTATATGTTTCAAGTGTTCTTGGGTATCCTCATGTGTCGTCACATTAATTAAAACATCTTTAGTGTATTTCATGGTCGTAACACCTTTGTTGTTGTAAAACGACACTTTTTGGTCGTAGTCACACACACTTCATCTGCCCTACTTGGGGAATTTATGTAAAGTGGTGTTTTTATGTATACTTATCCTTTTTTAAGCTTGTCTAGGTTTTCTTGATAACTCAGTATATGTCGCACAAAAAAATTTGTTGCAAAGTGAACCCATTAAGGAAAGGAGCGCATGAGCACACTCTTAAGCCTTGAGCAGGGATCTGTGATTTTTAAGAAGTGTTCCCTGTGCCATCGAAGAGAAAATAGTACATCATAAATCATATTTCCCTTTCCTTGTTTTGAATTATTCCCTTTAGAAACCAAGTCTTCCTTGAGCACACTCCTTCAACCTGAAGGAGTGCACCATCCTTGATCACATGAGAAATTCCTAAAGACACAAAGCTCAAGTCCTTTAGCCTTTAGCAATGTACCCTGTGCTCTCCTTGGCATTTTCATTGCATGATCTCACTCTGAAGCTCTGAATCTTCGTCCTTCATCCTTTGACAATCCACCGTGCACCCTCCTTACCATCTTGAGCACATGAGCGCACTCCAAATTTATGAAGCGTCTCCTTTTAGCCTCTAGCTTTTTGTCACACGTCCTCCTTGTCTTCCTTGAGCACACAACACACTTATGAAGCCCAAAGCCTTCTACTGCATCTTTCGAACTTGCGACATGTGCCCTCCCTTGATTTCCTATTTCTATTGAGCACATGAGCTCATACTAAAGCCTTGAAGCTTCCCCCCTTCAACCCTCCAGCTTTTCAAAGTGTGCCCTTGCACCCATCAGCTCTTTTTACTCCTACCAAGCACACTGTTAATGCATTAACACGAACCCTGATTGAAACATGTTAGAATAGGATATTTTGAGGCTGATGGGTGCTTGTCATGAGTGATTTCCATTATAGGTATCTTAGGAACAACATGGAAGGCATGTATGAAGAAGATCAGGAAAAAAAGAGGAAGATAAAGGAAGCATTGAAGAACAAAAAACACATCGAAGTCTTGATGATTGAAGCACCCTGAAGACTCTGTAAGATAAAATACCATTTGGAGCATGAAGACATCAACAATCAGAATTTGCATCCAAAACAAAGATAGGAGTGGAAACCATGTCACTATTGATGAATGTCCATGCCATCGGTCATTATTAGTCCCAGTCATCAAGGATAGTGACTTGTCACGCCTTCATCACATGATGATGTGGAAATTATGATGTAAATATGTGATCATTCTAAAGACAACTAAGTGGGAGTCTAAGATTCATGTATGGACAAAAGAGCCATGGAAGACAAAAATACATGTAATACCAGGAGTCACATGTAATTTTAAAAGTTATTTGGAAAACCAAAGGTTGTAGAAGTCCAGAGGTAATTGGGAGTTGGAAAGTCAAGAGTCACAAGGATGTGAAAGGTATTTCCTCAAGAAATAAAATGATCCTCATTACTCATGCAAATGAATTTTAACCTTGGATTCTCCCATAAGGCATTAGAGAAATAGAGTTAGTACTTTTGGGGAGTAACTGAGTGGTTATAATGCTCCTCTAGTGGAGCTAATGATGCTCATTGTACTAATGTATCTTGGAAATTTTTCTTAATACTTGAAGCCTCTCAGCGAACACATTTTCATATATGGATTGTTGATGTTTCAAGACTAGTCTTTGAACGTGTATAATTCATGTACATTTTCACATGTATTGAAGTAATTGAACTATTTCAGTGACTTTGGTGCTTAACTTATTGGAAATGTGTTGTAATGATTATAACGCTCGTCGCATCTATGTGAAATTTTTTTCTTGATGTAAGTCGAGTCTTTCCCATTCGTGTGTGTCTCCATTAGGGTAGTATTATTACTTCTCTCTTAGAGTCTCACTTTATTTCCCCTATGCAGTAAAAGTACCTTGATACATTTATAATTGAACATTCACAAGGCACACTCTCTCGCTCATTCAAAAGAACATGTGTGCTTATCTCTTGTGCTAACTGTTAAAGCCAAGGCATATCTTTAAAGAAAATGACAACTGGGTTGTATTCCATATGGGATTCCTACACCAAATAGAGTGAGGTATAATTAGGACCTCATATTAGGGAGATCCCCTATATGTTGGTGGTATCTAACACCATCAACACCTTCTACTTACAAAGACTTATGGTTCTAATTTTTTTTTGGGGTTTCTCCTGCAGGTGAGGTTGTGGTCTAAATTTTGAGTGTGGGGCAACTTTAAGAGTTTTGTGAATTCCAGCTTCCACTTTGACTTATTCTCGCTCTCTTTTGCTTTCCAGGTGCAAACACTACTAGGGGTTTCCCATCCCTATTACTTAATGTCAAGTTTCTAGTTATAACTCAAGTTTTTTTTTTGGAATCTTAGGGTTTATAATGTTAACACCCTTGATAGTGGAATTTTTCTTATGGAAAGTGTGAGTTTCTATTATGAATTTATGACTAGTTAAGATTTAGGTGTTGCAGGGTACCTTTGGTCTGGCAGACTACTGTATTCTTTTGCTCCATGAAATTAGGGTATAAAAACTCAATTCCTTTTGTAAAGACTCGTTAAATTAGGTTATAAAACTTCATGTCCTTTTGTAAAGACTCATGATCTTCTTTTGTAACTTTAATTTCTAGATTATTAAAATAGTTTCTTGTAATGTAAGGGAATAATTTATGATATCGTTTCTGTAAATTTGAAAGGTTGTTTGTGGAGTTCTTTATTTTAACTATGTTATGGAGATATTCGCTTGCCAACGTAGATTAAGTACTCATTTTCTCATCAATGTTGATGCTTCTATCACATGACCACATTTCTTTTTAATAAGTTGGTTAACTAGACTAGGGTTTCTTCTTGAATTAGTTGCATACATAAAAAAATATGCTAACTATGTAAACCCTTGGTGTTAGTTTTTGATTTTGACTTATTTGTTGTAGAAATGCTATATATGAAAATTACCTTTGTTAATTCCACAAATATTTTTTGGTTTATGTTGGTGGCTATTTTTCGCAGTTTCCTTTTTTTATATTTCAATATTTATGCTTGTTCCTATTTCAATTAAATGCATGTAGAGTCAAGGAGTTGTTCCAGGGCTGCTAGTAACCCGACTTGGCCCCATGACTAACCCAAATCTCTTCAAGGTTATGAAATTTTTTCACCATAGTATGTTCAAAAATATAATAGTTTACAGTTACCTGCTACAACCCCCGTGTGTAAAATTTCATCTCAACTCAAGGTTAATTATTTCTTGGGATTGTTTTAAGGTTGTCGTATTTAATGACTTTTCCTGAGAACTAACCCCGCTTCCTCCTTAAATTCTATTAGTCCCTTCTTAAATCTAATCTTAAACTAATTGTGAAACATTATATTTCACTAGGTTGTCACATCATACCTTCTCATTTTCCAATCTGATTTAACGTAAGATAACTCACCAAACACTTTCAGAAATTTTCCATAAATAGCAAAAGAGTCACAACCTTGATACAATATTTAGCATAAAAGATAGATTGTACTATACTTATTTGTTCCTCTGTTGTTACCTAACTGATGAACCACAATGTCACAGAGAAGGGAATGCTCCTCCCAACCGATAAGTCAATCTTAATACTATGTCTCCCCCCGAGTTAGCTTCATTCAGGTTAGGTTAGAATAAAGATCTCCACAGAGCCACCTTGAGACTATTTGATCCCAACCATACGTAGCCAAAGATTATTATGTTGAGTACTAGACCCACTCAGAATTCCATTGGTTGAACCTGCTAAAAAATTCCTCACAATGACAATGTCTTCGAAATTTTATTCTCAATCCTTTTCCCTCGAGGTATCGATGAGCCAGTCTCAATACTATGTCTCCCCCCGAGTCAACTTCATTCAAGTTAGGTTAGAACAAAGATCTCAACATAGCCACCCTGAGACTATTTGATCCCAACCAAACATAGTCTAGGATTCTTATGTTGAGTACTAGATCCAGTCGGAATTCCACAGGTTGAACCAACTTAGAAATTCCTCGCAATGACAATGACAATGTCTTCAAATTTTATTCGCAATCTCTTTTCCTCCAGGTCAGGTTCCTATATTCCCCAGGAGGAATTGGGTAGGTAACCACCTTACCCATAATTGTTTCTAACCACTTGGATGTGAGCTCTCTTATCATTCTTCCCAATGTAACTTTGTAGTTAGTTACATATAACACTTTATTATTTTTTTTGGCAGGTAACCACCTTACCCATTATTGTTTCTAACCACTTGGATGTGAGCCCTCTTATCATTCTTCCCAATGTAAGTTTGTAGTTAGTACATATACCACTTCATTATTTTTTTTAGTAAGTTAAACCGACAACATATATATACATATTTGGCCTACACACAACCCACAAACTAAAAGTTTACTTAAATAAATATTTACATGTACTTACAATGGGATATTACAATTGATTATTTTTTACTTTGATAAAATTAAGTTATTTTTGTAGGAAACATTTTAGTTTTGTATGAATTCCAATTTAATGAGGCATTTCACACTTAATAAGAGTTCATTGTGTTTATTCAATTTCATATTTGTGAAAATAATATTATATGATTTTTTACACTGTAGAAAAAATCTAATCTAACATTTTTTAAGGAATGAGGTGTTGGTATGTTTTATAGTTGGGCTAGTTTGTAAATAATTTTATTCCGTGTTAGAGATTATATAATTTAAGAATTTTTGAAAAACAAACATAGTTTAATTGAAGATTTAAACACGCTAAAAAAATTTTATATTTTTTTGTTTTCTGAATTTTTTTCCTTTTGTAATCGATAATGTTATTGTATAAATATTTTTGTCTTAAAAAAATTCAATTAAATTAAAATAAAGCATCTTACTCTGAGGCAATCCTAGTGATCGGAGCCACATACAATCGTCGAGGCCCTCAGCTTCCGAAATCCGACCATGAGCACCAGTTTCCACCTTCAGTATAGGTTTTACCATTTTAAGGCTTAGCTTTGAGCGATTGACTATGCCACATCAGAGCTTTGGCGTCAAGGACTTTCGTTCCTGGGGAATCAACTTGAAGCGATTTTTTCTTATTTCAGGTTTTCTTCGCGGTTTTTCCATATTTTTATTTTGCTCCGTCTGTAAGATTTCGAGGCAGAGATTCGGGAGGTTTGATTTCTCCAGCTTTTTTGCACTTCAAATTTAATCTGTGCAACCTCCAATTTATTTTTGGAAAGTCGAGAGCCGACTGTGCCAAAGATTTCAGCCAGAAAATCAATCCCTCTAGAAAGTTAGAGTGACAACACCTGTAGGGTTTGTTCAAAGCCCGTGGATTGAAAAGAAGATTTGAATCAGCAAAGTCATGGCCTTGAAGTAACAATTAACAGCTTGACCTCTGATCCTTTGCATCCATATCAAGTTTACAATTCAAAGGTTTCATATAACCTTCAAAAGGAGAAGCTCCCACAGAAGCGGAAAAAATGCAGTTGAAATTTTCAGGGCATTTATGAGCAGAGCATCGTGGTGAGCAGTGTGAGAAGTGTGGTCAGCAGTATGAGCAGAGCAGTGTGGGCAGCAGTGAGAGCAGCGAGTAGTGAATAGTGAGCAGTGTGAGAGTAGGGAGTTTTTATGCAACAAAAGTATCGAACAACGAGAAAGCAATAGTAAATGCATTCAAACATGACAAAGGAACCAAAAATTTCAGAACATGTGGAGACAAATCATTTAGGACAAGTGAAAGTTGCCTCATCCACCAAGGCTGGGAAGTGGATTTGGGTCAATGCCAAACAATGTCAGGGCATTTTAAAACAAAGAATAGCACGTCTAAACTGGGAGCAAACAAGGAAGAAATGGTCCAAAAAGAAAAGTAATCAAGCCCTTTGCAAAAAGCACTCAAACAAGTCTCCTCCACAAGCATGTGGCAACAAGGAGTCCAAAGGAAAAGTCATTGATGATTATGCCTTATATAGTCCCACATCCATACCTCTCACCTGGTCATTTGATCTTTATGTGAAATAATTTTTAAATGCAAAATGAAGGTTGGAGGTTTTAGAAGCTAAAGGCCAGGAAAGAGATCATAAAATTCATATAATAATGGCTGAGAACAAGGCGTTAGCAACAAGCAATAAAATTTTAAAAGAAGTGGCCTTGCTACAGGAAGCTCTCCTGATTGGGAAGACAGAATGGCAACACATGAAGGCGGGTGTGCAAAACATAAACAAATCTGTAGTGGAAAGTACAGAGGTGGTGAATGTGAAATCATCCCAAGATAAAGGCAAAATGATTGCCTAAATAAACAACCGTGAAGAGAATGCAAGAGAAGAAACAAAAGGAGATTCCACCAAAGTTTCCAAAACTTGGGCTCAAGTTATTAGCAATTCTACTAATAAGGAATGAGAAACAAATATTCAAGTTTACAACATGCAAGATAGTGAAGGCACAGAAAGACAAAATATGGCAGCAAACATAATTATTAAAGGGGTGAAAGACTATGGGAAAAAAGAATGTACTCTTGACCTTGCAAGAGACTTCTTGAAAGATAAGGTGTTATGGCAAGGAAAAAGATGCCAAGCATGGAGAGTGGGTAAGTTTATTGGGGAGAGAGCTAGGCCCATAAAAGTCATTATGCCTAGCTTGCATGATAAATATATCATTATAAGAAAGAAACATCTCTTGAGGGGTTATCGTTTTTTCCTAGAAGAAGATTTAACTATAAAACAACAAGAGGAAAGAAGGGAGGAATTTTTAAAGGTTAGGGAAGCAAGAAATGAAGGAAAGAGAGCATGGATTTATAAAGGCAAAGATGTGATAGCGTGATTTGGACCTCCTTCCAGAACAGAGTAGCAAGATGGTAACAAAGAAGAGGAAACAAACTCTTCAATAGGAAATGAGAAAGCAAGAATAGTATGGGAAAACAGGGACAAAGTGATCTGGATTTAAACAAGAACGCAACAAATTACAGAGATAACCATAAACAAAGATATGCAGTGGAAATAATACTTCATTTCATTAATGTAAAACACTGAAATATGCTTACAAACAGTAATGGAACTAAACTAGCTAGGGCGATGGTAACTTATCTCTAAGAAGAGATGTGGTTGCTACATGCCTCTGAACTGTGTTACAATGAGGCTCAAAGGCCTATTTATTGTTGAGAAACAATGGAAAACCCTTAACATTTCAAAACCTAACCCTAGAAGATTAAACACCAAACTGTGGGCCCCATTTGGGTAAATTGGTACATTAACTTCCCGGGGTCGTAACTTTGGCATACGATCTCCGTTTGACGCGTACAATAGCTCGTTAGAAAGATCTATCCGAGCACTAGATTTCCCAAAAAGTGTCGTTTAGGGCCTCAAAACGGCTCCAGAAGTTTAGGACCCGAAAAACTGCTAAAAATAGTAAGTTGTGCTACAATTAAGGAACTGAAAATGTTCAGAGAAACAATGGTGGGGGTCTAGGTGGACTTGGCAGGTGGCCACCAATATCCACCTGGATCATTCCTCCCCCCTTAGAAAGCAATGGTCCCCATTGCGTTGAGTTCCTCCATGAGATGAGGAAACTTTGGCTGAACTTGGTCCCTGGTGAGCCACTTGCCCTAGTGAAGGAGTTGGCTTGCTTTGACAACTCAATACAATTGGATACTATGTTGGCGAGTGTTCTTGATCTGTGTGTTCATGATCCGATTAGTTGTAGCTTGTTCCATGCAATCTAGATTTAATTCTATTGGTGTGAGTTGTTCTGCAATGTCGGATGTGTCTATCAATGGTGGAAAGTATGGCCGAAGGTAGTCCACATTGAACACTGGGTGCAGGGCAAGGAATGAGGGATTTCTGAGCTCAAATGCATTGTCTTCCACGGCCTTAGTAATGGTGTAAGGACCATATCAAAGTGGTCTCAGTTTTCGATAGGCTCCAGTAAGGAGTTCACTTTGCAAATGCAACCAGACTTTGTCGCCCACCTGAAACTTGTGTGGCACCCGATGTTTATCATGTCACTGCTTGTACTTGGCATTTGATTTCTCCAGAATGTCATGGACATGCTGGCGAATATGTTGGATGTGCTCAATGAAGCTGATTTCCTTTTCTGTTTCGGACTGGACATGAGCCAAATCTGTGTGAGTAGCTGCAAGTGGCATGGCCACATCAATGGGGCATAGTTGCTGGAATCCCAAGACCACCTGAAAAGGGTTGTGGCCAGTCGAGCTGTGAAGAAGTCGGTTGTAGCTGTGCTGAACATAGGGGAGGCTCTCGTCCCATGTGCGTGAATGCTTTGAGTTGTACATGCGCAGAATGTGTACAATCATCCTATTGACAACCTCTGTCTGGCCATCAGTTTTAGGATGGAAGGTTGTGGACTTAGTGAGTTTGGTGTCTAGCATTGACCAGAGACTGGACCAAAATGTACTGAGGAACCGACTGTCCCGATCTGAGATGATAGACTGTGGGATCCCAAAGTGCACCCACACTAGTTCAAAAAAGAGTTTAGCAGTGGCTTTTGATGTGATATTCTTCTTGCAGGCCGCCATAATGGCCATCTTCGAGAACCTGTTGGCGACCACAAAAACACAGTCATTTCCATGCTTAGTGGAAGGAATGCCTGACATGTAATCCATGGAGATGGATTCCCAAGGTCGACTAGGGGTAGGCAGCGGGTTATAGAGGCCTTGCTTCTTGATGGTCGATTTGGCAATGACACAGGCAGTACACGATCTGATGTACTTCCCAACATCTTGTCGAAGATTTGGCCACTAGAAATACATTTGCAGTACTGCCACCATTTTCTCGACCCCAAAATGCCCAGTAGCCTGACTATAGTGTGCTTCCCAAATCATCTTGGCACGCTCACTTGAAGGAACACAAAGGTGACCCAGGTGGCATAACAGGGCATCCTGGAGGTGAAAATCTGGAACATGCCGACCCTCCAAGAGTGTCTGGTATGTGTGGCCGAATTCTGGGTCGCTTTTGTAGAGAAGTGGCCAATCAGAAGTCTCGTGCCCACAAGAGTTGAGCACAGTGGTAAACGCCATGATCGGTGGTCGACTAAGGCAATCTGCAACATTATTGGTGCTACCCTTCTTATAATTGTATTCAAATGGAACTGCTACAGGTAGGTAGACCACTTCTGATGGTGATCATTCTACAATTTCCCTTGGGTCTGTATGAACTGGAGGGGTCAGTGGTCTGTGTGGATGACCGTTTCCTTCCCCAAAATGTAATGCTTCCATTGTCGACAGGCTTGCACAATGGAATACATCTCTTTATCATAAGTTGGATACTTGCGGATTGTGTCTGAAGGTGTTTCATTGTGATATGCCACTGGATGCCCGTGTTGAGTAAGGATTGCCCTAATAGCATAGTCAGAGGCATCTGTCTCAACCTCAAATGGTTGTTGTAAATCTAGTAATGCGAGCACTGGTGCTGTGAAGAGGCAATATTTCAACTCTATGAATGCCTTTTGTTGAGATTCAGACCAAAAGAATTTTTCTTTCGCTCCTCCCTTGGTGACTTGACTCAAGGGCCAAGTGATATGAGAGAACCCCAACAGGAATCTTCGGTAGAAGTTGGCGAGACCTAGAAAGCTGCAGAGCTCTGTCAGAGTGGTTGGAGATGGCCAATCCTGGATGAATTGGATCTTGGCTGGATCCACATGCACCCCCTGTTCATCAATAATGTCTCCCAAATACTGAACCTGGGTCATGCAAAAAGTGCATTTCTCCAAATTGGCACATAGCTTGTGTTGCCGTAGTGTTTGGAGAACCTGTCAGATGTGGTGGGTGCTCTTCCCAACCCTGGTTGAAGATCAGAATGTCATCCAAGTATACCACTACAAATGAGTTGGTGAATGGCCACAAGATGTCATCCATTAGCCTCATGAAGGTTGCAAGAGCATTCATCAATCCGAAAGGCATAACCAACCATTCGAAAAGGCCATCCTTCACTTTGAAGGCAGTCTTCCACACATCAGAGGGTTTGATTGGTACCTGGTGATATCCTAACTTCAGATCGATCTTGCTAAAATATTTTTCCTCCTTTAGTTTCTCCAGGAGGTCATCAATTCGTGGGATCTGGTACCTATTATGGACAGTGATCTTGTTCAGTGCCCACAAATTCTCCAAGTCCCATCCTTCTTCTGTACCAACACGATCGGGCTCCCACAAGGCGATGAATTCAGACGGATGTGACCTTTCTACAGTAGCTCCTGAATATGCCTCTTGATTTCATATATTTCCAGAACGGAGCATCGATAAATTGGTCCATTGGGTAGCGGCGCACCTGGGGTCAGATCGATGGAGTGCTTGACCTGACAGTGTAGAGGAACCCCTACGGGGGAGGTGAAGATGTCCTCGTACTCCTCCACAACCTTGTCCATATGTAGTTATCGTGAAGAGGGGCCCTGTCTGGAGGCCGTGGCCACCGTCTTCTTCTTTCCTTGAGGGCATATCATTAGGAAAACAAATTTCCCGGTTTTGGAAATGAGCTGACTGCATTGTTTTGTAGTAATCAAAGAGATGGCAGTAGGCGGTGCTACCTCTGGTTACCTGTACAACTTATTTCCCAATGTAATAATAACAACACGGGGCCTTGATTCATACACAACATGTCGCTTCCACAAGTATGGTTTCCCTAATAATACATCACAAACTTCAAGGGGAGCAATGTCACACAATACCTCATCCGTGAAGGGCTTGATGTTGTATGGAAGGCGACACTGGCTCACACGAAGATCCTGTCCTTGGTGAAGCCACCCGATGGTGTACGATTGTGGATGTGCTGTGGTCGGTGAGCACAACCACTTCATGACCTCTGCTGAAATGAGGTTCTTTTGGCTCCCACTATTGACAATGAACTGTAGCGTGGAGCCCTTTACCCACATCTGGGAGTGGAAGAGACGCTCCTCCTCCTCTGGATCTTCGGGTTCATTTTTCTGGATCTTGGTGGTAGCAATAGTGGCGTTGGGATCTGCATCAATGATTTGCTTCCCTTTATCATTCCCATTGTTGGGTTCTAACTCAAAGTCGGAACATGCATTTGATTCTGAAACCTTTATCTCAGCCACCAGTGACTGCTTGGCCTGACACTCACTTGTGTTGTGAGTGGAGCTCTTATGGAACTCACACCATTTTCCCGTGTCCTTTTTCGGATTCGCGGCGCTGTTCTTTGCTTGAAGCTTTAGTGGGTTGTCTTGGGCTGCACTGCCTTGGCTTTGTCCTTTGTTCTGTGGTTTAGGGGAACCTTTCCCTTGCTTCTGATTTGTAGATCCAAAGTCTCGCTTCTTTTGTTTAAACTTCTGCTCGACCTTGATGGCATATCGATATGCTGTGCCGAGCGAGGAGATGTTCAAGAATTCTATTTCTTCCTGGATGTACTTGTGCAGGCAGCCGTGATATTTGAGTATCAAATGCTGCTCCGTATCCTTGATACCCAACTTTGTGTGAAGGGTATGGAAAAGTTTGGTGAACTCTGGCATGTCTTGGTCCCTTCCCTGCTACAGCGTGGTCCACTTTATGTATTCATCCTCATAGCTTCCGACAGGGTAGTACTGCTCCTTGATGGCATCCCGGAATGAATTCCAGGTGGGTGCGGCTGAAAATAGTGAGCCGGTATTTTCATCCTTCTGCTCGCAGTAGGTTTCCCACCAGTCCTTGACGTGGGGGGCTGCTTTGAGAAGAAAAAAAACAATCTTTTCCCGACTCGAAAATTCATGAACAGAAAAATAACCCTCTAGCAGATTTAACCATTTATCTACGACATCTGCGTCTATCTGACCCTCAAATATGGGGATCTCAAAATTAATTTTTACCTTAAAGGGCGTGGCATTTACAGAGTAGCTACTGGAAGCCAATGCGTCGCTTCTAGGTAGCCGCTAAAGAATCTGGACAAAACTGTCCATCATCGCGCTCTGTTGTCGCTCAAGGGCTTCTTCGAGCAAGATTTTGATAGGATCTCCTGCCCCCTCGTCTTTCTTCTCATCCGCCATGGGAGGCCATTGGGATTTGTGAGGCTGGTCTCGCAAAGGTTTGACCAGTTCAAGCCCTAACTCCTTATATCTCGACCTCATTGGGGACATGCAAAGAAAAACAGAGAAAAAGCAGACCCGCTCTGATACCACTGATCCGGATTTAAACAAGAATACAACAAATTACAGAGATAACCATAAACAAAGATATGCAACGGAAATAATACTTCATTTTATTAATGTAAAATACTAAAATATGCTTACAAACAGTAATGGAACTAAACCAACTAGGGCGATGGTATCTTATCTCTGAGAAGAGATGTGGTGGCTACATGCCTCTGAACTATGTTACAATGAGGCTCAAAGGCCTATTTATTGTTGAGAAACAATGGAAAACCCTTAACATTCCAAAACCTAACCCTAGAAGATGAAACGCCATACTGTGGGCCTCGTTTGGGTAAATTGGTACATCAACTTCCCGAGGTCGTAACTTTGGCATACGATCTCCGTTTGATGCGTACAATAGCTCGTTAGAAAGATCTATCCGAGCACTAACACTTTGGGATGGCAACATGGGTCCATGGACCCATGTTGCCCCAGATTTCTCAAAAAATGTCGTTTATGGCCTCAAAACGGCTCCAGAAGTTCAGGACCTGAAAAACTGCTAAAAATAGTAAGTTGTGCTACAATTAAGGAAATAAAAATGTTGAGAGAAACAATGGTGGGGGTCCAGGTGGACTTGGCAGGTGGCCACCAATATCCACCTGGATCACAAAGACTCAAATTTGAGTCTTGAATGTCAAAATAAATAGTAATCAAGTCATACCCAGGTTTCCTTAAGATTAGTTTGTTGGAACTGCAGGGGTTACCCATGGAGACGAGGACCTGGGTTAGGGTCTATTGCAGAAAATAGAGACATAATTTGCCTCATAGAAACACATGAGCATGAATGGTGCAAGACACCTTTGTTTGAAGGATACTGGAAGATGGCAGTGTGGAACAAGGCAGCAGGGAATCGCAAAGGACACGAGGATATAATGGTTTTAGTAAGGGAGAAAGAAGGTCGTCTCGTTCAGTTAGAAATAGAAGACTCAAATAAGCAATTCATTTGGTTTAAAATATCAGAAAATGGAAACCACATTAGAATTGAAACCTGCTATTTTGCGTCGCAGGTTTCAAAAATATACAAAGGTAGAGGGCTTGACCACAAAGATCCATTTGTAGCTTTAAAAGCGGATATTGCAACATAATCGCAGCTAGGTGAAGTCCTTATAGTGGGTGATTTCAATGCTAGGGCTGCAAGTGAGAAAGCTAGCATTCTTTATTGTAAAGATGATTGTGACCCTATTTGGCTTACAGAAGAAAGTAATCATCAGTGCAAAATAATTTCAGAGGACAAGGGCTGCAATCTCTTTGGTGAACAATTGTTTACTCTATGTGGGGCCTTTGATTTAGTCATTTGTAATGGCTTGACTAGATGGGCAAATTCCGGTAATTTCACTTGCAATACTTACAATGGAGCAAGTGTGGTAGATTATGTAATTTTCTCACATGGTTTGTGTGAGAAAATGGAAGAAGTTTTGGTTGGAGATTAGCTGTGGGATTTGAAATCAGATCACAAGCCAATTTATTTATGTTTCTCTTGGATTGAAAAGAAACAATTAGAGTAAAAAATTCAACACGTCCAACGAAATCTCCCACAAAGCAGAGTTCTTTTGACCCCAAAAAATTGTAATACCTTCAAAATGACACTAGAGAGGTTCTTTGAGAAGGAGAAAATTACAATTCATAGCCTTCATAGTCATGAATTAACACATTTAATTCAATGCGCACTTGCAAAGTGCAAAAGAACAAAAATTGAGAAGTCTTAAACAAATTTCTTTCCGGTTAATGCTTGGTTTGACAAGGAATGCAAAAAGGCAAGGAGAATGTGGAAAGAGTCAAACAAGGATAACATAAAGCTCAAATCTTACAAGTAGTTATTAAGCAAAAAAAAGGTCGATTTCATGGTTTCAAGGAGGGAAGAACTAATCTTCCTTGGGAAAAATAATCCCAAATTATTTTGGAAGGAGCTCCAACCGAAAAAGATACAAATTTGAAATAATATTACAGGTTCTAAATGGTTTGACTATGCAAGAAAACTCTATGAGCAGGTTCCCAAGGTTGACCCTTCCCCCTTGGTCAGCACTGATACTGAACTCTTCACGATACAAGAGGTAGAGATGGGTATCAAGAAGTTGGATGTTGGAAAAGAAAATGACTTAGCTGAACTCCAAACAAAATATCTAAAGTGGGGCTCAAAGATTCTTGCACCTCACATTACAAAAATCTTCAACAACATCATACAACAAGGGCTCCCCACAGATTGGACAACTAGTTTAGCAATACCTCTTTTCAAGAGCGGTGACATCAATAATCCCTCCAATTATAGGACCATCATGATAAACCCTTTGTTTGCAAAGCTATTTGGAAGCATGCTAGAAAACAAAATTAGCAAGTGGGCAGAAGAAAGAGATAAGCGTGCTAAAGGGCAAGCAGGTTTTAGACCTAAACATTCCACAGTTGATCATTGCATAACTTTAAGGCACATCATTGAAAAAGTTTGGGAGAAAAAGGAAGAAGTCTTTTGTTGCTTTGTTGATTTCAGAAAAGCGTTTGACTCGGTTCCTAGGGATAAAATTTGAAACAAAATGGAGGAACATGGGGTTCCTAAACATTTGAGAGCAACAATGCATAGGCTATATGAAGAGGCTAAATTCAAAATTAGAACTTCAATAAGCATTCCTGCAAGTTTAGAAGCGATAGCCCACTGTCTCCTACCCTTTTTGGTTTATATATCGACAAGCTTAAGGTGTGGTTAAATTCGCAAGGGGGTGATGGTATCTATTTTTGCAAGTTTGTTATAAGGCTTCTTTTGTATGCAGATGACCTTATTTTGATTGCTAAATTAGCTCTTGGTTTGCAAGAGCACTTACTATCCCTTGAGCATTTTTGTAGAAGTGTGGGGATGCAATTCAATATTAGAAAAATGAAAGTAGTGGTCTTCTCTAAGAAAAGAAAACATAACCAACATAAGTTCTACTTTGAAGGCAACATTCTGGAAGAAGTTGCAGATTACAAATACCTCGGAATTGACTTCAACAAAAATCCGAGCTAGATTTGTTGTAGAAAGAAAAGAACTTTGGGGGTTGGAAAGAATTTTATGCTTTTCAAAATAGGTGTATAGAGGCAGAATTATGGGACTGGAAAACCACTCAAACTCTTTTTGGGCTTCTAGTGATTCTGGTGATTCTCTATGGTTGTGAACTGTGGGCTAGCAGTACCTCCGACATGCAATGGAGACAAATTGAGAAAATTGAGAAGTGTTTGATCACAAACAAATTTAAGATTAGAAGTGCAATTCCTTATGATATCTTGTTAAGAGAAATAGGGACTGCTCCTATTGAAGCAATTGCTATGGTGCACGTCATAAGGTATTTAAAAAAAAATTGAGCAAATGGAAGAGGGTAGATGGCCTAAGGTTGTGTTTAATGATAGATTGTGCAAGAGAAAAAAAACTTGGATGTAGAAAAATAACAAATGCCTTAGTAAATGGGGTATTTTCTTGAACGCATGTCCCATAAACAACAAAGAGATAAAGACTTTTGTTATGGAAAATTTCCACAAATGCACTTGGGATAAGGGGCTAGAAAGAAAGAAAAATTACTATATTGAAGTGTTTAATCCCACTCATAATCATCAACCAAAATCATACATAGAGGCCAATATCTCTTGGAGAGCCAAAATTCTTATTGCTCAGTTAAGGAGTAATTCACATCAACTCCGTTGTAAAACAGGGCGCTGGAAAAGGCCAAAGTAAGTGTGGGAGGAAAGGGTATGCATTTTTTGTTCTTCCAGAAAAGTGGAAACAGAAAAACATTTCATTTTAGAATGTGAGGCCTTAAAAGACAATAGGGAAAGTTATGCAGATATGCTCGTACCTAGCTCTTGGGATAATCTATTTAGCAAGGGGTTTGTCGAAAAGCTGGGAGCATTTATTTTGAAGCTTCACAGAAAAAGTCTGAATACATCAAGCAGATGAAGAAGAAATATGTCGCATAGGCTATCTTTAACCTCATGGACATTAAAATAATTTCTTTCTTTCTTTATTTCTTCTTTCTAAAATCAATTTAATGTAACTTAAATAACAACATTTCCTAAATATACTATTCGATAAAACTCCCAACACAAAAATGAAAACATTTAAGATCATTAAAATAAAAATCAAAATTGGATGATATAAAGGTTTACCTACTTCAATGATGCCGTCAATTTACAGCATGCACCAATCTCCAAACCTTATTGGTTACGACCCCTTTAAACAGTCTCTACAGAATGTTTTAAGTTAGTAACCTAGCCTTTTCCTTTCACTGATTCTTCCTATCAAAACTCTACAACCCCTTTATAACCCTTTAAGCCCTCAAGCCCGCATACATGTAACTACTCCTCTTTAACCTTGGTTTATTGGATTTATTACATGAATCCTTCAAATCGGCGCTATAATGGTTATAAAACCTTAATAAAGGAATTACGCATAAAACATGCGTAATACACCTTTTCCCCACTCATTCCATAGTCTTGGCACAATTTCTGAGGACTTCCCTTTATCACAATCAGGGATCAGCCCCTGTGTGGGTCGCATTACCCACTCCTTCCACTTCCCCAATATGCGATTACACTATCGGGACTCTATAGGGGTGCTTTTTACACTAAAAACACGCGCCCTTCGTTATATTATAAATTATGAGAAACACGGGAATACAAAGAAAAATTTGCTCCGATCACATAGGCCGAATCTCAAATTTTATGCACCGGGGCTTATAAATATCGTCAGGTCCACCTTATCACCTGCGTCCATACTCTCCGCTGATAGTCACCTTTCAAAGGTTGTGATGCGATTGAAATGTTGCAATGTGATCACTCTGATGATCACGTCAGCATTCGTCGATTAAATCTCTGTCATTGATCTTTCCTACAGATCCAACGGTCCTCGCTCAATCGCTTGATCGTAGTCGGTGTTTGCCTGAGGTCGGGGTTATTCCACTCACCGATTTCAATTCCACTGATTCAATCTCCACCATTGATCTGTTGGATCCAATGGTCCCTAAGTGTCACTTCCTTAATCTTTTGCTCCTCTGTTGTTCGGGCCTTTTACGCTTCCCCTGCACCACGAGAAAGTTTTCTCTATGTGTTCGTTCGCCTCTTTGAGTCCTGTAATTTCACCTGCATGTATATATATAGTACAGAAGCTATGATTTACATTGAATTCATCATTCAACCATTCGAAACACACAGTTACATGGATTTGAATTTTGTCTTTGCAAATAACAATTAAATAAAGGATATATTTTGAGGCTCTGTCTCTCCCTGTGGTCTGCTCGCCTAACTTCAGTGGCCCCTCTTACATTCAATCATACTGAATTTGGCTAACCCCCTACTCTTCATTCTTTTTTCCATTTTCATACATCATTGGCAGTTCCTTTTACAGTTCGAGGAACTATTTCTCAGTTTTGAGTCAGTTTCTTCAAACTAATTCCTAACTGATCCTATTTGTCTAATTCAAAAAAACTAACAATGGTTGATTCAGAATTCATTTAAAATAACACAAAATGAAGCTAAATGAAATATAAATTTGAAATGTTTTCCTCTCTACTTGTCAAAATAAAACAAAAAAATAGAAAATAATAAGAAACATCTCCCAACTGTTGCCTCTTCATTCGGGTGCTCCTGCATCAGGCTCCCGGGGTAAATGAAATTCATGGCTCTGTCCATGAGCTCTTCAGTAGAGTACCCGATGCTTTGAATCTAACCATCATCTAGCCAAGAACTATCTTCAATAGGATGACCCTTCCACTTGACTAGGTACTGTAAATATTCCTTCCGTCGAGTCCATCTAGCCACCTAGGTATCTAGGATCTGTTCGATATCTAGAGGATTTGCTGGGGGAATTTGTTTAATCCACCTATCACTCTCGTCCTAGGTGTCCCATGTTCATCTTTCCGAATTGTCTTTGTCCTCTACTGCAATGTAGGAGTACAGGGTTGCTACATTGAAAATGGGTGAAATTCTAATGCCTGGGGGTAACTACAATTCGTAAGCATTTGCAGAAAATTTCCAAAGAGTCCTGCAAGGCCCAATCTTTTTCCATTTCAACTTGTTGTACTCACCTTTTGGAAACCTCTCTTTGCGTAGGTGTGCTAATACCAGGTCTCCTACGTTGAATTGCACCTCCCGCCTTTTCAAATCTGCCTTCTGCTTGTATCTTTGGCTACTATTCTGTAATTTTAATTTCACCTGTTCATGAAGATCATTGATTGCCTTTGCGAAGTCTTCACCATCAACACTCTTGCACTCTAACTGTCCCAAATCCCGTAACTCATCTACTCCCCATGGATGCATTCCATATAGGATTTGGAAAGGACTACTGCTTGTGCTCCGGTTGGGCGAATCGTTATAAGAAAAGTCTGCTTGTGCAAGCACATGATCCCACTGTTGAGAATTTTCTCCAACCAAACTCCTCAATAAATTTCCTAGACTCTGGTTCACCACTTCAGTTTGGCCATTGGCCTATGGATGATAAGCTGAGTTGAAGTTTAGTTTGGTCTCTAATTTTTTCCATAAGTTTTGCCAAAAATTTCCTCTAAATTTAACATCTCGATTTGAAACAAAAGACTTTGGCAAGCCATGTAATCTGAATATCTTAGTAAAGAACAAATGTGCTACATGTGTGGCATCACTGGTTTTCCTGCATGGAATGAAATGTGCCATTTTAGTGAAACGATCCACCACTACCATGATGGAATTGAATCCCCGTTGTGTCTTCAGCAGACCTAAGACAAAGTCTAAACTGACTGAGTCCCATGGTCTGTTCGGAATGGGTAAGGGCATATACAACCCTGTGTTTTGGTTGTGTCCCTTTGCAAGCTGACACATCTTGCATCTAGTTGCAAACCTTTTTACATCTATGTGCATCTTTGGCCAATAGTAAAAGTGGCTCAACTGATCCAAGGTCTTGTCTATGCCAAAATGCAAGGCTAAGACTCCACTATGCTTTTCCTGGATTAAGTTCTCTCTCATAGAACATTTCGGAATACACAACTACCCTCCTTTGAATATAAATTCTTCCTGCATGTTATATTCCAGCCATGAACTGTTATCTCTCAATAACGGATTTTGGCAAGCTTCATAAGCTTCCTTAAAATCTACATCTGCCTCATACAAGTCCTTAAGATGTTCAAATCCTAACACTTGTATGGTACTTTCCTGCAGGATTAGATTCCTCCTACTTAACGGATCTGCCACTTTGTTGGCTTGACCGCTGATATGCTTCAATAAAAATGTAAAACTCTACAAGTACTCCACCCACTTCGCATGTTTATGGTTTAGCTTATGCTACTGCATAATATACTGCAATGAAGAATTATCTGAAAATAAGACAAATTCATTGGCCAACAGATAATGTCTCCAATGCTTTAGTGCTTGAACCACCACATAAAATTCCTTGTCATAGGATGTGTATTTTTGCCTACTTTCATTTAGTTTTTCACTGAAATAGGCTACTGGCTTGTCCTCTTAGATGAGTACTGCACCAATGGCTATCCCAATGGCATCACAACGAACTTGGAAAAGTTTGTTAAAGTCTAGTAATCTCAAAATCGGTCTTTCGGTAATTTTCTTTTTGAGTAACTAAAAGCTCTTCTCCACCATTTCTGTCCAATGGAAAGGTTGATTTGTTTTCTTAATTGTGTCGAGCATAGGTGCACAAATCCCATTGAATTTTTTAATAAATTTATGATAAAAACTCACCAATCCATGAAAACTCCGTACCTCAAACAAACTTTTGGGGATGGCCAGCTCACTATGGCTGCAACTTTTTCTGGATCCATTTTTAGTTGATTCTCAGAAATCACAAATCCTAAATAGATTAACTCTCTCTTGAAAAAAGAACATTTCTTCAAATTTATCAGTAATTTATTCTGCTGCAATGTTTCCAATACATAAATCACGTGTCGAAAATGTTCTTCCTTCGTCTTGCTTAATATAAGTATATCATCTAGATACACAATCACAAATTTTCCAATGAATTCCTTGAGCATCTTGTTCATCAACTGCATGAACATGCTAGGGGCATTGCTTAATCCAAACGGCATGACTAGCCATTCATACAAGCCTTCATTAGTCTTGGAAGCTGTCTTCCACTCATCACCTTCTCGAATTCTGATTTGGTGGTAGCTTCTTTTCAGGTCTATCTTTGAAAGGTATGCTGCTCCACTCAAACAATCCATCATATCATCCATCCGAGGTAA
This sequence comes from Pinus tabuliformis, assembly GCA_031772625.1. Taxonomy (NCBI): domain Eukaryota; kingdom Viridiplantae; phylum Streptophyta; class Pinopsida; order Pinales; family Pinaceae; genus Pinus; species Pinus tabuliformis. Next base: position 446,385,728 of record CM062809.1, on the reverse strand, counting down.
TGGGAATCTGTATCTGATAGTAATCTTGTTAATGGCCCAGGAATCCGTGCACATTCTCCACTCACCTCCTTTCTTGGGAGCTAAAATAGTCAGAATTGCACAAGGGCTTAAACTCTCCTGAATCAGACCTTTATCCAAAAACTCCTACACCTGCTTCCGAATCTCTTCATTATCCTTTGGACTCATCCAGTAGGCAGCATTGTTTGGCAAACTGGCTCCTGAAATAAAATCAATATGGTGACTGATGCTCCTCTTCGGTGGTAGTTTTTCCGGTAGATCATCTACCACAATATCACTAAATTCTTGCAGCATGTTCTGTATCTCTTCCTCGCTAGTATGGCCTTCCTCCTCTGGTGTTACCTTCCCATTCACTATGTCCTAAAGTCTTCGAACTACTAGCCTCTTCATTACTATTGGCAGTCTTACCTCTGCCAAAGGTCTGTCCTCGACCTCTACCAGAACCATGCCCTCTTTTGGCATTTTGTTTCCTAGCAATCTTTTCCTTCGCCTTCAAAGCACTTTGATAAGCTTCTTCCATGGTTTTAGGGGAAAGAATACTAATTTCATCTAGGATCTCCATCCGTAGACCATTTACAAACCTCACTGTCTTCTCAGAGGTATCTTCAACATAATCAGCTCTTAGGTTAATTTTGTAAAATTCTTCAATATATTCCTTCACAGTGATCATTCTCTATTTCAGGTTTTGTACCTGTCTGTAAAGGGAAATTTGATAATCTTTAGGCAGAAACTTTCTCTTCATTTTCACAACCATCTTGTCCCATTTTTTAATCAAGGGTTTTTTTAATCTCCTCCTTTCTGCTTGTACACTATCCCACCATAATGTTGCATGTCCCTTCAATTTCGTGACAGTAAACCTGACCCTCTTATCTTTGTTTATTTCCTCATACTCAAAATATTTATCTAATTCACTTATCCAGTCTAACAATGCTTCTGTGGACAAACTGCCATCATAATTAGAGAGCTCTAGTTTTGGATTGCTGCTAGCCAACAAAACTGACTTCAATAGTTTAATTTCCAGTCCCTCATCATCTGACCAATTTGTCATGGCTATGTTTTCCTCCTCAATATCATCCCCATCTTCCGACTCTCTACGCCTCCCTGATTCCAATGCTACCAAACGTGCAGTTAAGTTTCTAATCTCTTCTCTTAACCCTTCATCTGTTACTCTTCTGACGGTTCTTCCTCGACCCCTTCTTCCTACCTCCATCTTTACTGAGAGAAAGGAAAAACCTACTCTGATACCAAAATGATGCTGTCAATTTACAGCATGCACCAATCTCCAAACCTTATTGGTTACGACCCCTTTAAATAGTCTCTGTGGAATGTTTTAAGTTAGTAACCCAACCTTTTCCTTTCACTGATTCTTCCTATCGAAACTCTACAACCCATTTATAACCCTTTAAGCCCTCAAGCCCGCATACATGTAACTACTCTTCTTTAACCTTGGTTTATTGGATTTATTACATGAATCCTTCAAATCGGCGCTATAATGGTTGTAAAATCTTAATAAAGGAATTACACATAAAACATGCGTAATACACCTTTTCCCCGCTCATTCCATAGTCTTGGCACAGTTTCTGAGGACTTCCCTTTATCGCAATCGGGTATTGGCCCCTCTGCGGGTCGCATTACCCACTCCTTCCACTTCCCTGATATGTGATTACACTATCGGGACTCTATAGGGGCACTTTTTACACTAAAAACCCACGCCCTTCGTTATATAAAAAATTATGGGAAATGCAGGAATATAAAGAAAAATCCACTCTGATCACTTAGGTTGGATCTCAAATTTTATGCACCGGGCTTATAAATATCATTAGGTCCACCTTATCACCTGCATCCATACTCCTATGCCGATAGCCACCTTTCAAAGGTTGCAATGCAATTGAAATGTTTCAATGCGATCACTCCGATGATTGCATCAGAATTCACCAATCAAAATTCGCCGATTAAATCTCCGTCGTTGATCTTTCCTACAGATCCAACAGTCCTCGCTCAATCGCTTGATCACAATCGGCGTTCTACCAAGGTCGGGGTTATTCCACTCACTGATTTCAATTCCGCTGATTCAATCTCTGTCGTTGATCTGTTGGATCCAATGGTCCCTGAGCATCACTTCCTTAATCTTTCACTCCTTTGTTGTTTAGGCCTTTTATGCTTCCGCTGTGCCACGAGCAAGTTTTCTCTATGTGTTCCTTCGCCTCTTTGAGTCTGCTAAATTCACCTGCATGTATATATATATATATATATATATATATATATATATATATATATATATAGTACAGAAGCTATGATTTACATTGAATTCATCATTCAACCATTCGAAACACATAGTTACATGGATTTGAATTTTGTCTTTGCACATAACAATTAAACAAAGGATATATTTTGAGGCTCTGTCTCTCTCTGTGGTCTGCTCGCCTAACTCCAGTGGCCCCTCTTACATTCTGCCCATAGGCTTACAATCATACTCAATTCAGCTAACCCCCCACTCTTCATTCTTGTTTCCTTTTTAATACATCATTGCTAGTTCCTTTTACAATTCGCAGAACTGTTTCTCAGTTATGAATCAATTTCTTTAAACTAATTCCTAACTGATCCTATTTGTCTATTTCAAAAAAACTAAAAATGACTGATTCAACCTTCATTTAAAATAACACAAAATGAAACTAAATGAAACAGAAATTTGAAATGTTTTCCTCTTTACTTGTTAAAATAAAACAAAAAAATAGAAAATAACAAGAAACATCTCCCAGTTGTCGCCTCTTCATTCGGGTGCTCCTGCATCATTCAATGATAAATCTTTCTTATAGATAACACAAACTTTATCTTAAACCTCACTTTTTAAAAGTATTCACACTTCCCTACACACTTCAACTCCAACACGTCAAGTCAGCCTCAACTTTGATCGTGAAAAAAGTGACTTCCGTACATACTAAATATAAAAATTTCAAATATAAAAATTTTAAAAGTTGAAATTGGTAATGAAACTTATTTTTTAATATTAATTGTATCTTCTTATTAACAAAATTTTAAAAATCTAAATTGATAATAAAACTTACTTTTCATATGAATTGTATCCTCCTATGTTACAGACGTATAACAGTACACTACTTGTAACAACCCAGAAATATCCCGTTTGATGCTTTGCGATAGAATATCCTCACCTCTCCACCGGTGCCCACACACGGTGGTCTTTCTTTAATTTCTTGATACCTTTACTATTTATTTCCACCCCACGCACTTTGGGTTGCATAGCAGAGAAGCCATTAAAGAGGTTGAGTTGATAAAAAGACGGAGAAATGATGATGAAAATGTTGATTATTCTGTGGTTCACGTTCATGGCACTGGGGACTGTTAGTTCGTCAATGTAGAGGCCCATTTATGATGATTATGTTGAATTCACACCAGCCATGGACACACTTCACGATACAAGGGACGTGGACGTGCAGGAAAGTTTAAAAAAATCTATTCTACTTTTAATATTAATATATACTTTTGTTTTACAAATTATTTGCATTACGTATAATGAATATAAAGATGATCTATGAATATTATGAAACTATAATAATGAAACTGTTAATTATCTTTAATAGAAATTTATAATGAAATAGTTATCTATCTTTAATATTGATGGTTATGAATAATGATGTTTTTTTTCGAGCATACCTAGACTTGAGGAGTCCGAAGATATGGCTCGACTGTGGATGCAGATTATGAATAGCTTGAAGAATTGTTGAATCTGCCGAACATTGGATGATGATGTCCTCACATGGAATGGAAAAAGTGCAAAGGTGTCGATCAATGTTAAGGATACCTACACTAACCTTATCAGGATGCTATGTGTACAACCTCAGCTAATTTATCCTATCATCTTTTGGAAGTCTGGCTGTGCACAAAAATCCATTTTATTTTCTTGGTTGGTATTCCACAACAAAAATTTGACATGGAATAACTTACAAAATCGAAATTGGCATGGCCGCAGATTATGTTATGCTTGTAAATCAGCTGAGGAAAACAATTTCCACTTGTTTTTTCAATGTTCTTTATCTCAACAATATGGCAAGACTTGGCTACTCATTATGATTTTCCCTATATTACACATAACTCTATTTTTGAAGATTTTCTTTGGTGGAGCTATCAAAAAGCATCACGGAGACCCATTATTATTTTTTCCCTTTGGCATATAAGGAAGTGGAGGAGTCATAGCATTTTCCAGGGAAGAAGAGACCCCTTCATAGTCGTCTTCGATAAGATTTTGTCATTCATTGACTCTATCTCAGTTAAAACTTCTCTGGGTCATAAGTCAAAACAAGCAGATTCTCCACTGGACCAAATGCTATTCCCAAGAGCATTCTTTGATGGGGCTTCTTAGAATGATATTTGTGGATGCGGTGTTTAGATCTACATGGATAACAACCTACAATATCAAATATATTGGAATGGAGGATCAGGCTCCAACATAAAAGCAGAAGCTATGGCACTTGCTGGTTTACTATTCATGTGTCAGTTTCTAAATATTCAATCTCTTCATATATATGGTGACTCTAAAGTCATTATAGAGCATGTCACTGAAAAACACCACATCAAAAATTAGTATCTAGATAGTTGGATGTATAGAATCATGACTTTGTGGAAGGGCAGAGAGGGCTACTCAATCAGCCATATCTACAGATCGCAGAATGTACAAGCAGATATATTGTCCAAAAAGGGTCTACATTCTCATCCAGGCATCTGGAATATGGAGGTAAAATTTGAGGAAAAAAGTTTTCTCATACAGGATTTCTCCCTCCCTCGTTCTTAACTTTTTTCAGAAAGACCCCAAGTATATTTTTTCTTGTTTTTTATTTATGATTATCTAAAATACTATCCCAATCAGGCCTACAAATGGATAATCCATCATATGAATATATGCTATTTTTGATCATGTGGTACTATCTAAACTATCATCCTCATGCCGTGGAAGATTTTCATGCTGAATATCATGATGAGTCAACTTTGTTGTTAAATTCTGTATAATCTGTAATTTTGTCTTTTGGGATCATTTGGCACAGATCTATTTGTTGTCAGTTTCTCAATTTGATCATGACCATTACATAGACAAGATGTAATTTTGGCAGTTATATAACTTATATAATACTATTATGCTTTTTCTTCGTGAAAAAAAAAAGAATAATGATGTTTTTTATTCATAATGAGTATTATAATAGAAAAAAACTATTATTCAAAAATTTCTTAAAAATGATATTACAATAATATAAATAATCTTCTTCCATAAAAATATTTAACATAAAAAATTATATTCCAAATTTGATTTTACTCAACCATTTATATATCTCTATTTTACATTACATGTTATATATCATTTTCTTTCATTCTAATTTACATGTTATATATAATTTTCCTTATTTCAATTTACATATTATATATAATTTTCTTTACTTTTCATATCATTATTTTATATTATTAATTTTGAAATTATTGAAAACAAAACACTTTATATATAAAAAATAAGACTAAATTTATTTATATATATTTTAAATTTAATTAAGAATATTTTCCAAAATAAATTGAATATCATTATCATTTTAAAAAGTTTTATTTAAATTTCAACTAAAGATATATATTTATACTAAAATCATTATTTATTTTGTGTTCATTCACATTATTTTATAATTGTTTTCGTAAATTCATCCAATCTTCCAAATATATTTATTATAAAATTATGATATATTATTTATTAAATTTCATATATTTATATATTTGTTATATATTAAATAATATATATATATATATATATATATATATATATATATATGCGTTTTTTTTTTAAATATGTATATAATAATGGATTAAAAAATATTATTAATAAATAATAAAAGTCATAATTATAATATTTTAAAAATATTATTTATTATATTGCACTTAAATCTTAACAATATTATATTATTATAACAATATTATTATTTTGTATATATTATAATAATATGTTATTAGTTGGTAGGACTCTAGTAATTTATTTGCTATTAGTTTAAGAGTGACTCATGCAAATTATAATGTTTAACTTTAAAAATAGATATTTATTTTTCAGTAATATTGAAAAAAAATATTTTCAAACATTTGATTGGATCATAACTTGAAGGTCTTATTGCAACATTCCCACAATACAATACCATGTGGATAATTGCCTCAATTTTTTCAGCCATAATTTCTGCATGTAGTTGTAATATTTATGTCATGATTTTCAAATATTTGTGTAATGATTTTCCATCATTAAACCACTTAAAATGGCTCATACTCAAGTTAATAACATATTTACCATCTATTATTTCCCATATTTATGTCATGGTTTTCAAATATTTGTGTAGTGATTTTCCATCATTAAACCACCTAAAATGGCTCATACTTAAGTTCCACCATAATTTAAGCAAGTAATTGCATAAAAAATGAATAGGAACAAGATGTAAATAAATATACTTACCAGGAGTTATTTCCCACCATTATTATGCATTCTTCAACACTTTAACAAGTAGGAGTTAAAAGGAAATAGTGCGGACTTACTAGAGGTTGCTATCAACCAAAACTTATGCAAGTCCTCATCATTTAGTAGATAGTTAATTTTTCCACTTCATATGTCAATTTATAGTTTTTCAAGTATAATTTCCACTTGAATGGTAGGGACTACGCTACCTTACATCACTTATTATGTTATGTAATGTATAAATTTCTAATGCAAGAAAATCCTACTTTTCCTTCATGGTTACCTTTATTTAATCTATCTCATAATGTTAATACTTCACTACTCAACTGTGATTATAGGATCAGTTATGGTTATAAGAGTCTCTACATTCTGTGGCATCTGCATTACTTTTACACAATGATTATTGGAACTCCAAGGATGAAAACCAACATTTGATGCTTAAATTGACTGGTGGCTTCTTTTTTAGGATTCTCGCATAGGTTCTATCTTAGTAGAGATTCCATGAAGGCTTCAACCTTTCATCTTTTCACCGCATTAATGAATTCATGAATTCACTTTAAGTCTACACAAGCTACTACAAACATCTTCTAAGTCCCTTCTAACTTTTGTAATTGGAATATGAAGAATCAAATCTTCATATATTTTGCCTAATTTTCCTTAACAAAATTTCACCTTTTTCATTCTCCTTCTCTCACACAAAAGAGATATTTTGTATATACTTTTCTTGGCCTTTCAATGTTTGGAGAAAAACCCATTTTTCTCCTAGAATGTGAGGCTTGTATACCCCTGATAGTAGAGCCCAGTCTCTGGTTCCAATGTGTTGGAATTTTCCTGAAAGAATTCTGGGGAGACTGAGCCAGTCCTCAAAGATTATTTCCGCAAGGTTCCAAAGGATAGCAAGGCCTCCAACACTACCCCTAGCATCCTGAGAAACTATTTCGTACTGGGGCTTAAAACTCTTCACAATATCCTTTAACTTTGGTTTCGAGATCTTAGTTTCTTGGATCACCATGATACTGGGTTTATCTCTTTTGAGCCTATCTTTTAAATATCTTTGTTTGCCTCTACTATTGAGGCCTCTTACATTCCATGATGTAATAATCATTTATAAGGTTTGTTGAGTTGGTGGAAGACCGCCAACAATGACACCACTCTTCCCAAATTAACCAACATTTCACCTACCACCTAGATGGACTCATTCAAATTCTTTCTCCCACGTTTCTTTCCTCCTTTTCCATGAAGTCCCTGTTCCGCCCCTTGGCTTATTTGGGATCCAAATTGTTCAGGTTGATCTGAAGCTATCGTCCCTTGTTTGGCTTTGTATTGTTGAAAGGTTTCTTTATATAATTGTTTCTGATCCTCTGGTATGAATCGTTCATCCAAATGCCTCCATTCGTTCAACAACCTTCGCATGACCTATTCCTCTGTATTGAGATCCTCCTTTTGGATGTCGATCTCCATGTTAGCTTGTTCTATTGGTTGTGTGGGGGCCTCTTTATCCTAGGGTTCCTCTTCTGCATTTCTTTTGATATTGTTTCGTCCCTTCTGCAGAGTTGTGTGATTTTCCTAGCCTGGAGATGAAATCTGATCACCAATGGCTTCTTCCTCCTCTGTGAGGATGTCATATCTATTGTTATTATGCAAACCTTTGTTGGGTGGTAGTTGAGGCGGGGTCTGTGAAATATTCTGATTCCATTTTTTCCTTTGAACTTCCTGAAAACCCTTGACATCCTCTTGCGTTTTGGCCTGGTAAGTGGCATTAGGAGGCACTTGGGGGTCTAGCTGGTTCAACAGGAAATCATGGTACATATTTCCATATTCATGGCATCTACGACACCTGAAGGGTATATGTTCATAGTCTAGGGGTTGCTTCCATACCTCATCATGGTATTCTAGCTCGATGAATTCTGGTAGAGGCTCTGTTATATTCATGTACACACAGATCCTAGCATAGGAGGTGTACCTTCCCCAACGTGTTTAGTCTGCAACTTTAACAAAGATTCCAATAGATTTCTTGATTCCTTCCAGGATGTTTGGGACCCAAAAATCTACTGGTATGGAAAATAATCTAACCCACACCGGGGTTGTCAGAAATTTCTCTTGGTCAGAGTTATAACACTCTTCCTAGTGCCTCATGAAAAGACCCCAATTTGAAGAAGTAAGGCCCGTTTTCAAAGACCCTTTCCTTATCCTCTAAACTAGTGAAAATTACTGTAAAGAAACCTCTAACCCCCAGCTTCAGCTCTATGTGGCCTTTTGGTTGCCATTTGTGCTAAATCCATTTTACCAAATCCCTTTCAGTAGGCTAGACCCCAATAAACTTACAAATTAGTGCATGATCCTTCATAAACTTTCGGTAGGTCTCTAGTTTGTTGCTGGGTATTACAAATCTTGGTTTTTTAACTGATCACATAAGGCATTGACCTCACATGTGAGCTTTCCATTGGGCACCAAGGACTAGGGATCCCTTCCCGTTTCCATTCTGGTTACCAACAGTTGTCGTCACGCCTTGGGCACTCGTTTCTCCTGCCACGATATTCCGGTAGGAGGGGATCTCTCCCATCCCCACAAATGCACTCATTGAGTCTATCAACGCATCATATTGTAGCATGGTTAGGTGGTTAGTTACATCACCGTGATCGTGATTTTTTTGCAAAGTTTGCAGGGTTTTCCTTTAGAAACCCTAATAGAGCGATTCATGAACTCTCATATGTGTATTATGATTCGAAAGAATTTGAAATTGTTATTATGATTTGAAAGAATTTCAAATTGTATTTGATAACTATATAACTCCATAAAACTCAATTTAATCGATTAAAATCCCCTACACAATTTCTCTATCAAATTTCATTTTTTTTTCATAAGAAAAAATAAACTTCTTTCATTAAAAAAAAAACCTTTTTCATTAAAAAAGGAGTTTACACAATAATGTCATCGGAATTTACATAATCGTGTCCCAAAATCCAAGATTTATCAAAACATTGTACATTATGGCCAACAAACATTGAGAACCATATATACCGAAGCCAAAATAGGGGTGAAATAGAGCCCATCCACATTCCATAATAGACCAACATAAATGATATCGAAAAGAGAAAAGTCAGCAGAGTTCATAGGAACAACATCCCTTGAAATGCCAAATTGACCTTGAGAAAATATCACAACAATCCATGAGAAAGACATGAGAAATATATATCAAAAATCACCACCAAAAGGAACTAAAGTATCATCATCAAATTCAGATCAAAAAGAGGGAAAAAGACAGAGCATAGTTAACAAAACCATTTATTTGCTAGTAATCAAAGGTCCCCGATCCATAGTCAGTGCCATTGACAAAGTAATCATAGTGCATCATGCTTGGCTGAAGGGAAGTCCGTGTTCGGAGAGGGAATCTGGCAGTGAATTTTTCTCTCGATATACATGTTGGAAGGAGATGTTAATGAAGGAGGTCATCAACAATTTGATATTCTGCATCCAATGGAATAAGGATGGTACCCCAAGAGAGGTCCAACCCTATGCCCACTCTATGACCATTTTGGAGTCATCAATGATTAGAATCTTCTCAATGGAAAGCCAAGCAACACATTGTAGCACCCACCATACTACCACCACCTCATCCTTGCAATTAGAGCAAGGTCCTCCATAGCAATAAAAGTGGAAGGCTTGAGATGGGCTAAGCTTTATATAGGCCTCGTAGTCGTATTGACCATTAGACTATGCGTCATCGAAAAACCCAATGGGAAAAGAGTCCCCAAGGTCCTTAAAGGTAACGTAATGCAGATGGATCTGAGGTTTCCATGCACCAATCTCCTGGAAATATGACACTATCTTCCGACTAGTGACCAACACATCAAGAGATTTGTTTTCGAAAATGCTAACATTTCTACATTTCCAAATTCCCCCAACAATGTACAGTGGGAACGCATATGTATTCTTTTAGTCTAGTGGTCTAGTTAATAAGACAAGAATTGATAGAAAACCAGTCCAGCACTACATTAATCTTAAGTATTTTGGAGACCTCCTCCCAAATAACATTCACAAATTTCATCCTTACTCCCATTAGACTTGTGCACCCAATAGGTAGTCTATGTACCATTTTAATGAGTCTCTCCATATCCATTTGAGTGTATGTCTCAACTCTAAGAAACTATATTCAATGTAGAAACTATTAATTTCCACGAACACTAGAAACGATTTGTTTCTTCTATTGCTTTTAGTGATGATAACTTTTTATTATTTTGAGCTATTATGATATAGAGAAAATTATTGATATTTTTTGTTTTTTAAATGTTCTGAAAAATAGGAAAACGATTAATAAAGAAAGAATAAAACATATTATGGCAAAAGGGAAAAAATTTCCATTTCAAATGCAACAAGTAATTTTTTATTTTAATTTTTGTTTCTATGGAAAATAATTTTATACCCTTCTATGACGAGTTAGATAAATTTTTAAGGGCGAAGACAACCTCAAATTTAAGCCTTAAACCACTTTCATTGTTGTTCTAATTGGCAAGAGACTTGACAGCGACCCCAAGCGAATGCACTTCTAGATGGGTCCTGGGATACTTGGATGGGTAGGGTGAGGAAGGAAGGAACTAGTTGGACCAACAAGAGAGGAAAACTCTTCACATGGATACCTTAGTTCAAGGTAGTAATCTACATTATCAAAGCGCAACAAAGTGGTCATTTTTAAATATAATAAGGTTGTTTTTTTGTTGTTTGATCATGTGGCCATGTTTAATTATAATAAGGTTTTTCTTTTGTAGTTGGATCATTTGGATTAAATGAATCAACTTGAACTTGCATTGAATTCTCAGTGTGAGGTGATGCCTATAATCCAATAAGAAGACAATGCCTAAATATATGTAAAAACAATCATTCAATACTACCTAAAACATATTATTCTTCCAAGCTTTGTCAAGTTAGTAACTATATTAATCTAGATATAATAATAATTTATTAATCTTATGATGTGACTAACTAACTTAAATCCATCTTAAATTGAAATCTATGAAATATTGAAAAAGTTCAAATTTCTTAATATGTAAATTTGTTATTTTTTAAATTATATTTCATGTATTAAATTGGTTATTCATATATATATACTATTTCCATTTTTTTAATATATTATTAAATATCAGTATCTATGTCCTAGTAAATTGTACAACACTCATTACTCTCAACTGAACAATTGTATAAAGTACTAATCAATTTTTGGTTTAACAATATTTAATAAATTGAATTCCAACGAAATTCCTAGTAAATTGTACAACACTCACTACTCTCAACTGAACAATTGTATAAAGTACTAATCAATTTTTGGTTTAACAATATTTAATAAATTGAATTCCAACGAAATTCCTAGTAAATTGTACAACACTCACTACTCTCAACTGAACAATTGTATAAAGTACTAATCAATTTTTGGTTTAACAATATTTAATAAATTGAATTCCAACGAAATTCCACAAGAATAATGGCTGTCAATAAGGCATACCCACCCAATTCAAGATAGAAAATATTAATTTCCACTCCCATTTCAAACAATTGGTTTTTTGTTTATTATTTTTCTAAAACTATAAATTACACTTAATTTTGATTTTAATAAATAATATTGATATCTAAACATTACATTTAATTATTTTTTATTGTTTTAATTTTTATATTTTTAATTTTTTATTAAAAATTAAATACATTTAAAAAAACTAAGTTAATTATTTATATATTTTGTTGTTATAATTTTGGCACTTATCTGATATTATGATAAGTTAATATTAACATACATTAATAACATATAAAGTATATTTACAATATTTCACTCCAACTTAATTGAAAGTATCAACGATCTAACGATCTAAAACTAAATAAAGGAAAAAATGAATGTAGTTTTCATTTAATGATAATAATAATTAATTTTTATTTATTAATAATAATAAATAATAATTATTTTTATTATTAATTGATAATTAAATTATAATAAATTATTCATTTTTGTTTTAATTTTATAATATTAAAATATTTACAAATAAATAACTAAAACTTAAATTTTATATAAATTAAAATTGCAATACGCAAATATAAAATGTCTCATTTCCAATTTAATATATTTTTAAAGTTAATGAAAATTTTTATTAAATAAAAATTACAAGTTTTTTATGATGGATTCATTTTTTGGATTAATTTTTGGTTATAACACTTCATATTTCATCTTTTCTTGGAATTGTTTACAACAAAAGCGAGAGTGTTGTTTAGCATCTGGAATTCCACCCTCATTTCAGAGAACTTCGAGTGTCACCCTAGTAAGGCAATTTGGGAGCTCAATTCAGAGCTTCCATTGGATGTCATTGTAGGAGTTTATTCATTTGTGTGTTCTTCTTGTGCGTAGAGGTATTTTGTGGAGCACATTATGGGAGCAAGAGTGGGTTAGAAGCTCCGCGATTTCGCAAGGATTTTTTTTATTATTAGACAGGAGTTTGGATAGTGATATTCTCAGATGGATTGAAGGTTATTACTTGTGTCAATTTTTCTATCTCTTGGCAAGGGCACAAAAGCTATTGACCAAGTGTTACACAGGCGTTTAGGGAAGTGAAATTAGGGTGATAAGGGCTGGAGATAGGAGGTATTTCTTAGTCAAAAATTTAGCCAGAGCTCGGAGAAATTTCCCATGGTAGATGTGGGCATGATTCATTAGTATCAAAACTGTGGGGTATTTTCTAGCCAGATTGGGAAATTCACACTTGTTGGGTTCACTGGATTAACCCCAAACCCTTTTTGGGTTTTTGTGGGTTTCGTGAGAGGAGGCTATGATTAATTTTGTAGATTTTTTTTGAGCACTTTTGAGGGAAAAATTCCAAGTTCCATTCAGCAGCCAGCAACATAAATTGTTTAAGGAGGGTGTCCTTTATCCTGAGACCATTTCCACCACATGGGTCCGTGAGATATTTTTGGATTTTGTTGGAGCTGATGTGGAGTGCCTAAATTTAGTTTTGCATAATTTTTGGAGTAGATTTCAAGGCCGAAATCATAGTTCACCTACAACAACAATGACAATAATTTTTTAGGTTAGCGCAAAGGTTTTTGGTGGAGTCATTCGAACACGTGGGCATCACAATACCAATTTGCGTTTCACCTAGCTTGTTATAGCAAGTCTAGGTTCCTCTGATCTCAGTTATTGTACTCATATTTATCATAGTTAATACAATGAATTAGAGCTTTTGCCCATATTTTTGTGTTCAAATGTGTATGGTTGTGTATTTATGAATTTAGTACCTGTAGTTAATTCATTTCTTCTGTTACCTATGATAATTTTCCATTTGGAATATTACATTAGTATCAGAGCCATGATCTTGGCTAGTTGTGGGGTATCCAACTAGATCATGGAAGGTTTGGGCATGTATGAACAATGATGGGTTAAACCATAAACAACCCATGGCTGAAGGAAGATTTAGTGTGCAGGAATTTTGGGGTGGAATTCACTGGAATGATGAGAGATTGACCTAGTTGAGGAAGGTGTCAGACTAAATCCATCCTCATCCTTACACTAGAGACACTAGAGGTGTGCAGGCCGTGGAGGTACAACCATCTATACCATGTGGGTGAAGTCAACAAACTCAGGTCACTAGATCTCCTCAAAAGGAGCAGGCATAACAGGGACAGTTAGAGGGTGAGAGCAGGAGGCGCCTTTGCCAGTGTAGACCTAGCTTTAGATATCAAGAGCTTAAGGAGGAGGTTGAGCATGAGGCTGAGGGCATGCAGGGTTGTGAGGGGCACGTAGATACACCGAACATGATGTTGGAGTCACTCTTGTTGGAGATTCCTTTGATAGTTCTGTTTGACACCTTAGTGGAGAGAGTAGATCATACACTTAGAGGGCCATCTATTAAAGAGGTGTCACCCATGGATGAGGTGTCGATGGTTGATGAGGTACCCAATGCTATGACTGAGTTTTCAAGCAATGACCACCCACAACAGATTGATGAGGTTCCTAGAGACATATCTATCGTTGAAAAGGTGCCAAAAGACGTAGAGGGGTCCAGAGTTGTGACTGAGTTTACATATGATAGCCACCCACAATAGTTTCATTAGTTCCAGGCCAACCTTATAGCATTGAAAAAGAAGGCCATGACAGTACAAGAGGCCATTCTACAACAGAACGAGGATTTGGAGGGCATGAGAGTAGTTTGTGCCAAGTCAATAGCCAAATTGACTCACTTTGGGGAACAGTTGGATTCCTTAATGGTACAACTAGAGTACACATTGGAACGTCAAGGTAGCCCTCTTCAGACATACATAGATGAAGCTTGTAGCACTAGTGGGTTGCCTTTGCACATTGGAGAGGGAGATGCAGAGTCACCTCAAGAGATTTTATGTGTTGACCAAGATGGTGAGATGTGGCGATATGAGTTGTTGAGGGTGCAACATTCACAGGATGGAGGGCTTGTTCTATGTATGGGAGTTTGTTCATTCAATTCCTGTCCTAGGGTTGGATGGCAAGAGATTCTTAATTGGTACCTCATGGAGTGGGTTGGGTGTCAGGACATATCTCTGGCCATAGTTTCACAAGGGTTGTGGGTTACTAGAGGGGATCTCTGACAAAAATATTATTGGCATCCAGGTGAGATCCCACATTGCATCAGGGATTTGGTTGGTGATAATAGCAACATTGTGACGGATCGAGTGCTTGAGCACATACACACTTTAAGATTTCCATTAGAGATCCAGACAACCCTATTAACATGATTGATTGAAAGGGGAGAAAGAATATTTTGTGTGTTTCCATGGAAGGTTGACTGGACATGGGGTCATTGGAGAATCAACACACTCCTTCAGGGGATGATCAAATTAGGTGCCATAGATCGGCCACCAAATAGAGCATTGTATGGCTTAGATGAGGGTTTTCCACTGAAATCTGGGGCGTAGAGGTCACAAAGAAACAACACCTCAGTGACATTACCACTGGCACTTAGGGAGGTTTTGCCGTTAGATCTCCCCGAGAGGATCAAGAGGGGAGGTCCACTCATTCGAGGTTATGGAGGTGTGATAGTGGAGATTACAACCCTGATAGGATGCAGGATGATGCCTATGGACTCATTCTTAGACCTTGATATCCGAGGGTGTATAGAGGTATGCAATGATGTGCAACAACATGCAGAGGAGCATGGAGTTGTGAAGTGGTGCGTAGTGGTGTACAAGGTTGCACTATGGTGTATATAGATGTGCAACTGGGTGCAATTATATGCTAGGGGACACAAGGATACATGGTTATAAGAAGTAGTGTTTTAGGATTCAATGTAGATTGAGGAAGCGATACTAGTAGGGAGATTCCTTGACGAGGATTCCAAGCATGCCATTGGGATGGACATAGCCTTTTTGGGTGGGTGGATCGGTCATGGGATGGGCAGAGAGCATCCACATGGGTTCTTGATCATACCCATCAGGACCCACACATCTTCCACTCATTAGCACCACGTGTAGTTGAGGTGAGCCTTATTGTGTTCAATCTAGACCCACAGTGTGGATAGCAGGACTTGGGGGATTTTCTTGAGATGACGCTATGAGATTCAGTGCCTCAAGGGCATGATAGATATTCTCTAGTGGAGTAGTAGGGTCGGTGTGTGAGTTGACTCCACCTCCACCTTCGCCACCACCGAAGGTTGGGATGGCAAGCGCAGTCAAGTTGCTGGTATTTAAGGGTGCAGGAAATGAGGAACCAGGTTAGTTCTGGTTTGTGGTAAGGGTTGTATGGGAAGCCCAAGTCATAACGAATGATTACATAAAAAAGGCTACCCTGGTTAGCATGATGCCGGACCGCACGTTGACGTGGTATATAAAGTACTCAAGTGATCATCCGAATGTAGGAATAATGGCGATCTAGGACACCTTGGAAAAAGAATTTGGTCAACCAAAATCAGAGACACAGTCGGTCATTGGGTTCAAAGAGATAGCAATGCTACCGGGTGAAACCCTGTGGGATCTGGATCAGAGATTAAAAATCACAATCCGCGAGGCTAACATGACATTGACGGATGTGCAGCACTACACGTGGTTTGTGGCGTCCTTGATACCACATCTAAGGATGGTGCTATCACAGAAAAAGATCTCAACCCAAGCCGAAGCATTAGAAACCGCGATGAGATTGCACAAAACCCCAATACAGGATCTGGGGTTGGGAGTTCAGCAAATCCACACGCAACTACAAAACCTGAGCTTAGAAATGCAAAGCTTGAAGCAAGAAAGGGCGACCCGATCGGAGGCGCATACAGAGGTAGGATGCATTAAATGCAAAAGTCAAGCACATGACAAGGACCATTGCCCTGTCTTCACGAACTATCTACCGGGGGCAGGGGCCGATGCCACTAAAACTGGAGGTACAAGCAGGGCCAAGTGTGGCACCCACGCTCTGGTGCGCGATTTTTCAAGTGGGTGGAAAGCATGCAACAAACAACTGCCACCTATTGTAGAAGTATGCCTAGGCCCCGCAATAGCTGTATAGCAACTTTTGTAGATCGGTGGGTCATGATGAGCGAACATGTCGGAGCTACGACTTAATGATGGAAAGGACCCAAGCTTATCACGTGCAGAATGAAGCGTGAGGGTTTGACCTAGCCGTAGGGCCATGCAGGGGATTTCAAGGACACGACCGAGGAAGAGGAATGGGGCCTAGGCGAGGGTGCAGACAGCTGATCTGTTATAACTGCAGAGGGCCAGGACACTACGCTCGCGACTGTACTAACCCGACGAGGATATCTTGCCCATACTGTGAGCAGTTCAACCATGAAATGGTAGATTGCCCGACGTTAATTGCCCAGATGCGTGAAAAGGGAGTATTACAACCCACTCCAACTCAAAATGTCCAAATGATGAGGTCGGAACCACGCGAAGAAGACCCCAGCATAAATATGGTATTGAGGAGTGGTGCACCCATGGGAGGAGATGCATGGAAAGAGTTTATAGAAGATGCGAAGGGTCGCGATACCCCTGCAAGGGAACCCAAATTTGAAGTGGAACAAGGGACAAAGATGCCTAAGGAAGCTCCGAAGAGCTTCACGGAAGTCTCTACTCTAGGTAGGAGGGACCCAATTGAGCTGGGGATGGATCCCTCTATGCTTACTACCTTTTTAGAGACATGTATGAAGCTGCTGCGTGACAGTACAACCATTAAGGGACTACAAGAGCTGATCACTAAGTGCGTAGGGTCGGGTGAGCCACGCATAGTCCAGAAACTGGGAAGACATGCTCTGCGTACTGGACGGGAGATGCGTATGACAACGCAAATTAGTGAGTACGAGATGGACCAAGTCATTCTGGATTTAGGGTCGAATGCGAATGTGCTACCTAAGCAAACTTTGGAACGCATGGATAGGCCTGCACTATAGTGGTCTCCTATTCAACTAAGGATGGCCAACCAGTAAAAGAACCTACCGATGGGCTGACTGCAAGGGGTGACAATGGACATTGAAGGCATAAGTATACAGACTGACTTCGAGGTAATAGAAATTATGGATGACACTAATCCCTACCCTGTGTTGCTAGGAATTGATTGGGCCATGGACATGAATGGGGTCATCAACTTGAAAAGGCGGAAAATGATGTTCGAAAAAAAGTCACTACGGGTAATTGTCCCACTAGACCTGGCTGAAGGAGAGCGCTACACCGAGCCGGTGCGCGATGAGGACAATGACGATGAACTAGACTGCATATACTAGATAACAGCGCAAGATCAGGGTCGGGTGAATCCCTCAGCGGATGGAAGATTCTCATGGGAGCGCGATAGTTCGTGCACATCAGATATAGATGAGGAGATGGAAAGATGGCAGAATAGATTGCAGGAAGTCACCACACTCAACTGTAATATGATGATTAGATCATTGCAGTGCGTAACCACTGAAGTAAGGCAATGGTCAGCAGATAGTGGCACAACCAGTGAGGGGTAGTTCGTCAACCTTGGCACCTTAATCGTCACCCAGAAGCAGCATGGTGCATCGGGCGAAGCGCCGCACGCACAGAGGAAGCTGAGAAGGAGAAGACAGTTCCATGTACAGATTGGAGGACATGTGCACTGGAGCAGGGTAGTCATCCATTTACAACAAAGGGCATAGCCGTATGTTGCGCGACCATCGCACCAACTGAATCTGCGCGTAGCAAGGGTCCGTTGGGCCAATACGACCATACCCAGAGCAGGGTATGCCAAGGGAACTCTATCCATGGCCAGATGGGCCATTTCCCCCACGGTCCGACCTGCACCCGAAGACTTGCGTGACGGGATTCGACAGTTATGGGACTTCGTGAGTTAGCGGAAACAGGGGCCAGACTATGAAAGAAAAGTGCGAAGCTAGATGAAGAAATTGATAAAATCAAATTAGAACTCACCCACACGGACCGCGCGCGAGAGCTATTGAAGGCACCGGACCTGGCCGGCTCTCCTACACTATTAGGACAAGCCGTGACCCTACTAGCATGGTTGCGCCTGCACCCTAGGGCACACAGAAACACAGACCGTGATACACCATCAAACTCAAAGGAATGTGAATGGTGCTCGTAGCCCAGGCTAGTAGGGAAGCAGAAGGCTCGCACAATGGGTGTGACCACCTGACTATTTGTAGAAGGCCTAGTGCTCCACGCAATTGGAAGAGGGTGTGGGACTATAAAATAGGCTGCAAAAAAGTTACGCAAGGATGGTCAAATGCATAGGACGCACCTGCGCACCAGGGTCTGTGCTGCTATGAGGAGGGGATGGAAGGTGACCATTGCAGGTAATGTTCATGACACGAAGTACCATTTAAGACACGGAGGAGCGGGAAACGGGCAATTAAGGCGTAAGGATAACCGCCAAATTTGCATTAATGAGCCACGAGGGGGGTGAACGGTTGACTTTGAATTTGAAATCATATATATCAAGCAAGCAAAGGGGCATACCACAAAGTTTGATCTTGCGAAGAATAGGACACCCTGGGTTCTAGCCGAAAGGAGCAAGATGAATGACAAAGTACTGAAGGAAAGCCCGTGGTTTCAGGCACTGCCAAAGGAATACCGAGAGTCATTCCTCAGGTCAATAAACCCTACCACAAAGAGTCCACAAAATCCCATGCTATAGGCAGTCGAACTCCCTAAATCACCCAGGATGTCGCAGACCAAAAAGGACCCCAGATACCAGGACCAGTGAGGTGGTCGCTGCGAAATCTGCGCTTTAGCAAGCTCACAATGGAAGAAAAGGGAAAAACTGTTACCATTGAAAGCGACAAGGAGGACGAGGGATCCCTGACATATGTCGAAGAAATAAACCCCAACGAGGAAACTATCCAGCCAATGCGTTGTCCCAAGTATGTTCCTCCAAGAAAAGGGAAGGCTAAGGTCCCTACCAATTTGGATGACGTTGACAATATAATCACCACCCCATCTCTTCCAAAAGGGGTTCCGGTTGAAAGCATGGTGACTGGCTGTATTGCGACGATGAAATTTGAAGACTGGGACCTTGCAGATACAGCAAAATTTCCCCATTTGGCGACTAGCGAATTGATGGAGCAGAGTGCGGAAGGGACGGTTACGACACTTCAGCCAAAGGAATGGTTGTGAAAGGTGGAGAACGTCAGGTTGCTCTATCTCCTGTCCATTCCCCACTTTCTCTGGCCCCCTATTACAATCTTGGTCATCAGACAGTTGCTGTGTCTGGTACATGACGGATACTTATGGCTTGGCAAACCCATCCAAATCATGGCAGAACTCATACATAGGATCTCACTGCTTCCCTGCGAAGGAAGAGACCCTAGGGAAATTGTCAATAAGAGCGGTGATGTGACGATGACCGAAACCCTAAAAAAGAAATAAAGGGTAGCAAGGGTACGTTATTGATAGTATCTCAGACAGAGCAGTCCGTGTTGCTACCCAATTGCTATCCGGGAAAGTGATACGGAAATGCCACAGAACCGAGGTTCCAACAATCATCATTGCACTAGCTGAGGAATGCGCGGCTGGAGAACAGTTGAATTGGGCACAATTCCTTTGTGAATAATTCCTGACCAACTATAGGGAGGTTCAAGAGGAGGGAAAGACCTTCCACTATGCGTGGCTGCTGTTGTCCATTGTGCTGGTTACCATTGACCTACCTAAAGATAGTCAGTTTCCCTCCTTCGACCAGGATTGGCCAGAAGCCACCAGATTTGCATTGCTCTGGATGACCAGGGATGCTAAAAGAATATTGGGCATCAAGATTTTTTAGATACTGATGGAGGCAGATGTTCGACACTGGGTCACCCAGCAACCACGGTTGTCTGCCAAAATCTATGACAGTGTGAAGCATATAGCTGAGTTTAAAGAAGACATGCACTTTGTCTACATTCGAGCATGCAAGGACCCCAACCAAACATGGACTACACTTCCTTTCCTTGCCATTGACGAAGCTATCGATGCAGTATTGGATACTTGGCCATCAGAATGGCATGAACCTGATGCGATGGGGCACGATGAGGCTGCCATCAGGAAACAAAAAGATGAAGCGAAGCACGTCACACAACAAAAGCGTAATGAATAGCACACTACAGAAATTCGAGCAACTCGAGAAGCGGCACAAACTTCGATAGACAAAGCACTAGCTGGAGTGGCTGCAATGGATGAAAGCCATCAAAATGTGCCCCCAGAGCCTGCTACAGAGAGAGGGACGGAAGGAACATCATCAACCACCATGGGTGCGCCCTTAAAACAGCACCGCTGACAGAACGGATGAAGCCATGGAAGAAGGCCAAGGCATCTAAATGGGATGGAGAACTGACCACCTTGACTGAGGGCAACCTAGGTGACATAGGGGACATTGTTCGTGAAGCCACTCAAGATGCAATCGACGACGCCATGTCAGAGCAACAGATTGTGTTGGGGGAGCTCCATGCAGCTGCAAGAACTTGGGACATGGGCAGCGCAGACGGGAACCACCACTACTCATGGGGTTACAGGTATGTTAGCCACTGAGCAGCTATTGAAGGCCCAACTGGCTCATACTATCGTGATTCTAGCAGGAGCATTGATAACAAAAAATGAGGAGGATAGAGCTGTGGTAGGACGACTTACGAGGCTGGGACTCAATTTGGCTACCCTCCCGCACGAAAGCTTGTACCAGCTCTAGGACAACGCCATGATGGAGCTCCGCACTAGGGAGAGGCACGCGGAACAAGTACTCAACAAACAGAGAATTAATATAGAACAGTTGAGCCTCCAACGGGATGAAGCCATTGCACAGAGTCAAAAGGTAGAGAAATTGGTAGGGGAAGCATGTTCACGTGCCCTTAAGCTGGAGATTGCGGCCGATTTACCTGTTGGCATATGAATCCACAAGCTGGCTAGTGGGTTCCGTGAAGCAAAGGAGGAGGCCACGAAGATTCAATTGGAGCTCAGTTTGTAGATTGCAGAGCTGAAGCTGCAGGCACAACCTTCGACACCACCAGAGGTCACCAAGCAGTGCAAAAGCCTCATTAGCTCCAGCCGAGAAAAGATCACACGTTCTATGAAGGAATGCACTGACTTGTTGGCTCAGTCGCTCATTACGCTCACTTCACTCCAGGAAGATCCTACCCTACAACGACTGGAAACCGAGGCAAGAGAGCTCCAGCAAGCCTATGATAATATCAGAGGGACCACGCAGATGGTTGTGGTTACGCAGTGCTTGGCCAAGATGAAGGAGGCCCAGGCTCTGAAAATCCAAGCTGATGCTGCCCGCCAGAAAGAAGCAGTGATTAAAGAACGTCTCCAGCCATGGATTGATGAGGCATTCGCGGTTTCCACCACCATTGAGTGCAAGGTGGCACACATGCAGGCAGAATATGCACCTGGGGTAGAAGCTACGACAGAGATTGATGTGTCGGCAACATGTGTTGAACGAGTACAACAGATGGCAGATGAGTTTGCTGCAAGTACCAGCGAAGCACATAAATTGTTGTTCGACCTCCGCGTGAAGATTGTCACACTAGCCAAGTGACTCGGGACGAGTCATGATGATTGTGTTGGGGGACTATTGGGTAGCAGAGGGCCCGCGTAACAGTTTTGGGGTTCAAAGCCCACAATTTTGGGAAAGGAATGGTAAGGACTCCGCGAAGTGCGCGGAGCACGAATTCTAAATGAGTCAAGTCAAAGGGTTGTCCACCCAAGAATAATGTAAAATAATAGGAAGTGAGTCAGCTTGCTCTATGGATAGAAGTCAATTTTTTGGTATGTACTTTTGGATCTGGAATGTAATGGGTTTTTGAGGAATGAAGTCTTGAAGCGTCTATAAGTCTGAGTCAAGGGTGTTGGTAGGTAGATAGAGGCTTTGCAGCTGTGTGCATAGAGGCCTAGTAGAGTCTGCAACTGTGTGCGCGGACCCCTGCAGCTGAGTGCGCAGGGTGGATCTGGATGTATTGGTGAAGGAATTGAATAAAGATAAGTTGATTCTAAAATTCTGTGTTAAATTTGAATTATTGTGGATCTGGCTAATTTATGATTGATATAATTGTTTTATCTATGCGCGTATGCTTATGTTATGAGTTTATGCAAATCTGTATCTTTTCTGGGTGCGCGAACTGGTTATTTTTGTTAAATGTTTGCTTAAAGACCATAAAAAGTAGATCTAATCTATAACAACGCATTAATAAGTATTAAGGATTTTCCTGGGTCCAGATCTACGCATAGCAGAGTGGTACAAAGCCACAGAATGGTGTCCGAACCTTCTAGACCACATCAAGACATCCCAAGGGTGCGGAAACCTGGTTTCAAAACCCTCCCTTGCTACCTCGTGTGAGACCTCAGTCCGTGCTCCACGGGTTGTTGTCGAAAGGGCCGATAGATGTGGAATTTGTTTGGCTAAATAACTCTTTCGAACCTGGGTCAGGCCCCTATAAGCCAACATTTATGGAACCCACCTTCCAAGTCATTTTGTTTGTCCCACTTTGAATTCAATTCATGTTGCCAGCCTATATTTCATTCACATGCCATGTCCATTGGAAGTGTATTGAATGTTTTTTTACTAAGTTCTTCAAGCTCCACCTGCATTTCCTTTGGTATGAAAGGTTATCTTATATACTTCACATTTGAGGTCTTTTGCATGTTGGGCTTAAAAAAAAAATACAATGATTTTCCTATTTCTTGTATTTCTCTTAGCTTATAAATGAGATTTTAAGCAATGAGGCATCTTGTTTCGATATTATTTCAAGTAATTGAATAACCCTCTTAGATGGATCATGAGGGGACACTTAGAAAAAGTGTTTAGTAAGAGATTGGGGAAAAACTGTCTAGCAAGAGATTGGTCAATGTTAAGAAGATCAATAAGTAATTATTTTTTAGTTTCCATAAGTGAGGAATTGCGTGAAATTGTATCATTATGATCCTTACATACCATTATATATCAACCTACTAAGAAATTCATCTCTAGTTGTATTTGTTTTTACGTCATTTGGGATTAATGATCTACTAAAGGAACATACTTGCAAACATTGCGAAAAAGTAAATAGAAGGGTTATGTTGAGAAATTGATCTTTAGTTGTATTTGTTGTTGTCCCATTTGAGATCAATGATTTCCTAAAAGAATGTACTTAGAAATATTGGGGAGAACTAAGAAGAGGGGTTCTATTGCATAAGGACACAAGGAAGGAATGACTATTTTGATTTAGAATGTGAGGAACCTTGTAGCTGCAATGAACATGAGTTCATGAGGCACGAATAAAAGTGGGTGTAGGCATAGATAGAATTGATTGAAAAGATACATAGTTATCCAAAAGTATATTTTACTCATGGATTACCTTAAATTACAACTAATATAACCATGTAAATTAAATGGTTGGTAAATGACTATAGACATTGATCCATGATAAGCATCAAAACACTTACTTTACGATACATCCCACATTGCCAAAATATAGCTTTTTCCTGTGGGTCATGGAGTGACCTAAAAATACACCCATTCACTATCAATCCATAGCCCCATCAGACATTGCCAAATTATAACTTTATTTAAGTTATTATTATTAATTATTAGAAGAATTAATATATGAGTTAAAATACATACATTTAAAAAAACAAAACATGGAACAAGATTCTTAACCATGGGGAACCATAGAATTTTTAACTTGTGAATAAGCTTTGTTATAATCTAATGGGCTAATATCATGGCTTACAAATATTACATGGCAAAAAAACTATGACTCATTTCATATGATACTCGTTCATATCGATTTTTTTAATCAAACAGTTTAATTAAAAGGGAAACAATTGCGTAACTTTTTTTGAGATTAATCTTAGATTTGTAATTATTACTAATAATATTCTATAATATTCAATGAAAGTTAAATCCCTATGATCCTCCCCTTTGAATTCAATATCAGCCCCCATTGTGGTCCATCCCTGCTCATTTACCCTTGGTCACTTGACTTCATCCATATTTGAAGACTGACCTTTAAACCTAGATTACTCCTCCACTATAAAAATTTCCTCTATCATTACTAAGTTTGTATCTTACCCTTGTTCTAGGATCCCCACTCCTTTATCATCCCTCAACAATAATTCAGTTTCTCCCTATGTTAATAAAAGAGTTGTTAACCTCTCTAATTTTTCTTTTGATTCTCTTATATATAGACTTTTACAAAAAGGGTTAAACTTTGCCTTTGTTTCGAGAAATATCCTAGTGGAGGAAATCATTTGTGATGTTGAATATGGGATTAAGGACTTACCTGATAGAATTAAATATGTATTAGGCAAGATTTCATGGTTGTTCGTAGAAAATCTAAGCCTCCTTGGAGAAACATTAACAAGTCAGAATTTGAAGCCCTTAAGTCATTGAATGTGAGCCCTGCCATTGTTATTCTCAAATATGACAAAGGTGGGGTAGTTGTTATCTTAGATAGGGATGAATACCATAGAAAAATGTTGGATGACCCTCATAACAACGGTAGTTACAAGAAGCTTAGTAAGAACCCTCTAAAGAAAATAGCAAAAGTTTTTGCTTCAACTATTAAATCTAATAGTACCATTAATTAATAAGCCTCAAGGTTATCAAGATAAACTCTCTTACTCCTAGGATCTATAAGCTTCCCAAGATCCATAAATATGGAGCCCCCCTTCGACCCATTCTTAAGACAATAGGTGGGTCAACTTACCTTCTAGCTAAACATTTACCGAAAGCTAAAGCCCCTTGTTGGCCTTATGTAATCCTCTTTTACGGACTCTTAATCTTTTTTCAATTAGTTAAAGGGTTTAAAGCTTAATCATAATCATGTTTGTGTGAGTTTTGATGTGGTTTCTTTGTACACCAATATCCCCATTAAGGAGGCTATTGAGGTGATCAATAAATTTATTGATACCGACATAGCCAAGTTAGTCAAGATTTTCCTTACCTCTACCCTTTTCAACTTTGAAGGTGAATTCTATGAGAAACCCTATGAGGTGGCCATGGGTTATCTGTTATCCCCTTTCATTGCTACTTG
This sequence comes from Pinus tabuliformis, assembly GCA_031772625.1. Taxonomy (NCBI): domain Eukaryota; kingdom Viridiplantae; phylum Streptophyta; class Pinopsida; order Pinales; family Pinaceae; genus Pinus; species Pinus tabuliformis. Next base: position 446,359,790 of record CM062809.1, on the reverse strand, counting down.
TCAACGAAATATTTTGAATCCAAGGCATTCACTTCATCCCAATTATGGACCAAATTGTGGAAAAGGTTTGTAGATGATGCTTTAATCATCTGGCCTCACGGGCATGAAAAATTAGATCTATTTTTCAGCATATTAATAGTTAGTCTAGCCCCATCAAGTTTACTATGGAATAAAAATTTAATGGTAGAGTTGCTTTCCTTTATGTGTTTGTGTCTAAGAAAGATTCTGGTTCTTTTTCTCATCGTCTTTTGTACGAAAATTCACACTGAGCAATACCTTCATGCAAGTTCCCACCATTACCATGCCTAATAACTTGGAGTTCTCAACACAATGGAAACTCGAGTTTTGAGGGTTTCAAATGAAAATCACTTGGGTGATGAGAAATCCCATCTTGAAATATTCAAAAAGAATGGTTACAATAAGCACTTAGGTATCAAAGCTTTCTTAAATGAAAGGAATGGTCCGAAGATAATGAAAGAGGCTAGAGATTGGGTTACCAAAGTCCAACTTCCCTTTATATAAGGAACCATCAACAATATTGCTCAAATTATTATGAAGCACAAGGTCCTTTCTACCTTTAGGCCTGTGAACACCATTTGGAGTGCCCTTAGATCAATTAAGGACCCCGTGAACCCAAAATATTAATCCCTTGTTCATGTGGGAATCCCTACATTAGAGAAACTGGTCATTTCACAAGACAAAGGATTAAAGAACATGCAAACAACATCAAACATTGTAGGAATTGATCGTTAGCTCTAGCCAAACATGTTGAGAAGACAAAACACCATATTTGTATAGAAGATTCTCAGGTCAATGCCAAGATTTATCATTTGAATCACCAAAAGTTTAGAGAAGCCATAAAAATTGAAAGAAGATCTAGTTCTCTAAATAGGGATGATGGTTGAAATATTAGCACACGTTGGATCCTCGCCGTATCCTCCTAAGGGTCTTCATCCTTGATCCCCCTTTCTTTATTTTAAATGGTATGTTCCTTTCTTTTTACATCAATTTCATTTTAATTTTTAGGCTTATAATTTTTCCTTTTTCTTTTATTCATAGTGATCGGCTTAACCCTTTCTTTCTTTCTTGATTTTAAAGCTTGATTTCATTTTATTTATATATGTCCTTTATATTCATTTTGTTAATATTTTATTTATTTATTTATATGCTTGTCTTTTTTCATTAATTATTCCTTTTTGTGTAGCTCTTAGTGATATATTTAGGTATTTAGGTCAGAGTCTAATCCATAGGTATTTGTGAGCAAACTCATTTTTCTCAAGTTAGATTGTTGGGCAGTGTGTTTGACTTGCCCTCAAGTCAAAATATCTCATTTTTTTTAGCCAAGCTAAGTTTGACTTGCCAGTGTGATTTAAACTCAACATTTTTTTCCACTGAGCAACCATTTCTTACTCCTAAATGGTGGACGTTCTGTTGAGTTTTCTTCAAACTCGACAAGTTTTTCTAATAGGCAACCATCTATTGACTCACAATGCTTGTTAAACACCAACCATTGAAGCACCTTAGTCCTAAAGGAGTACAGAGCTGGGCTTTCCAAATATCATCACATCTCGTAAGGCATCTCGTTTCAACATCTTAAGTATACAATTTTGTGGCTAGTCAGGTTGTAACTGGGTACTTGGGTGAATCTCATAATCTATCTCTTTAGTTTTGTAGTATATAAAGGGATATTAAATTAAGAGAGCTTCCATCAGCAACTTTGTCGTGCACTGGGAGTAGACAAACCAAATCCTAAATCTCTTATGTCACTTCAATTGCTTTGGGGGAAAATATTTTGGCCTTTACCCATAGCTCTTGCAACCAATATGAGAAAGAACCTTAAATAGAATATTGGATACTCGGAAGTTTTCCTGCGAGTCTGTATCCTTTATGTAAGTAACTAGAGATGATACATTAGATTCTCTTAGGGGGCAGATAAAAGTCTTGGACGAATTTGGTAGAGTAGATGGCCTAACAGCTTAGCCAAAAGATTGCTTTCACAAACCCACTTGTTCATGTTGACAGGAAGCATCTATCAAAATACAATATATTTATAGTATATTTATGCCTTCACATAATTGGGTTTCTTGTGGTTGGGGCCTTATGCAAATATTGGGTGAATTTGTCCAGAGTAGATCACCTATTGCAACAGTTTAGCAAAACAATTATTTTCACAAGTCCACCTACTCTTTTAACAAAAAACATCTATCAAAAAATTCTATTTAATGTATTTAAAAAAAACATGTAAAAATAAATATTAAAAATCATATAAAAAACCGTTTAAAAATAAAACCATCATAAAAAATTCACCCACCCTCAAATTTAACTCCTAATTACCATAGAGATAATAAGTGACTTGTAATCAATGTCCCATTTAATGCTTTGCTATAGAATACATTAATTTCATCACCTCTCCATTGGTCCCCACTAGAAGGTGATCCTTTCTTCCTTTCAATGTAGTTTGATAAAATGACTTAATACATATATTATATAATATGTATAACATTTAAAAATCCAATTTAAATAATAAAAAATCACATTATTTTTTAAATAATAAAAAATCACATTATTTTTTATCGTAGAAGAAATTTGATATCATATGCTAATAAATATCAGTTGCCTCTCCATAACCTCAACTTTGAAATTTTGAACGTGAAATACCCAACTTATATACCTCGAGACAGAATAGACTAATGCTCTTCTCTACATTACGATAGAGAGAATACGCGACTTGCACTCACCATAGAATACATTAATTTCCTCACCTCTCCATCGGTCCCCACGCGGTGGTCTTTCGGAGTATTTCACTTTTTTCTCCCCTTTCGGCCTTCTTTGATCGTGGAATACGCTACTTCAGTACAATGGGACAGAATAGAGTACCTTCCGGCAGAATAAACTAATGCTCCTCTCCATCTGTCCCCACGCAGTGGTCTTTCCGATTACTTTATTTTTTTTTGCCCCTCTCCATGACCTCAACTTTGGTCGTGGAATACGCGACTTCGGTACAATGAGACAGAATACCAGTGCCAACACGGTGGTCCTTTTTTCCTTTCAATTTCTGGATACCTTTTGTTATTTATATGTACACCGCACACTTCTAGTTGCATAGCAGAGAAGCCATTAAAGACGCTGAGTTGATAAATGGAGAGAGAAGTGACGATGAAAATGTTGATGATTCTGTGGTTTGCGTTCATGGCACTGGGGACTGTTAGTTCATCAATGAAGAAGCCCAATTATGACGATTCTGTTGAATTCACATCACTCATGGACGCACTTCACGACACAAGGGACCTGGAGGCGCTTTTGTCGTTTAGAGATGCGGTCATGTCCGATGATCCCTCCTCAACTGGACCTCACAAAACTCACACAACGTGTGCTCCTGGACTGGAATCTTGTGCAGAAAGCGCACGAAGAGTCTTGTGGCCATAACACTTGCTGGCTTACAATTGTAACGTAGTCTCTTCTCATCTCTGGATAGTGTGGAGGATAGAAGCAATATAAAAGCAAGTCCCATCACCAACTTCAACTTTTGGAGTTATGATGTTTGAAATAAATTTGCTACAATCCCATTCGTATTCTTCCATAAAAATATTTAATATAAAAATTATATTCCAAATTTGATTTTAATATAAAATCCATATTCCAAACTTGATTTTACTCAACCATTTATGTATCTCTATTTTACTTTACATTCTTATATATAATTTTCCTCTATTTTAATTTACCTAATATATATAATTTTCCTCTATTTTAATTTACCTAATATATATAATTTTCCTTTATTGTCATTAATTATTTACTTTTTATATCATCATTTTATATTATTAAAAACAACACACTTTATATCTATAAAAAAATAAGAATAAATTTATTTATGTAATAATTCTTCTTTCATATAATTTCATTATTCAGATTTTCAATTTAATTGAAAATATTTTCCAAAATATTCACATTATTTTATAATTGTTTTCATAAATTCATGAAGTATTTCGAGTATATTTATTATAAAATTATAATATATTATTTATGAAATTAAGATTATATATAATAATAATAATAATAATTATTATTGCCCACGGGGCTTTGGATTGACGGTGAATGGGTGCGCTGTTAAGGCACTCCTTGCGATAGGTCACTGGTTCAAATCCCTTGTGGGTACTTAGGTTAGTCTAATAGATAAAAAAAAAATAAAATAATAATTATTATTATATATATGTGTTTTTTTTAAAATATGTATATAATAATGGATTAAAAAAATATTATTAATAAACAATATTATTAATAATATCCATATATATATATATATATATATAATATTATTTAAATATTAATAATATTATGTTATTATAACAATATTTATGCCGTAAGGTGTTTCCCTCTGAAATCAACTCCCCTCCCTGTCCACCTCTCATCTTTATACGTCATAGGATTATATGTTAGACGATTGCAAAGGTTTCAACCGTGAGATAAGAATGGTTACAAAAAATTAGTTGCTAAAATAGTTTGCGCACTGGTCTAATGGTCACAAATTCGTTGCTGAATCCATAAGGTGTTTGATTTCTAATGGCCGACTATTGATGCAAATTTTTTTAGGTGAACAGGCATTTACTGTGCATAAAACTCGTGGCATAGGAACTTTTTTGCACAGTTCAGTGAAATAGGTTGTAAAATCAAAGGAGATGACAATCGAAGCTGAGTCTTATCCGTTTTCTTCTAGAAATCCTTGTGTTACCCGGTGCTATGAGCAGGAAAACGCATTCCCTGCTTCTGCTCAGGCAAAGCCAATCGACTTCCTGAAAACACAGGAGAAAACTGATCCTTTTCATGCTCTGTACAAGGTCCTGATTGGAGACACCCCTTACAGTAGAGCCAAGCACCTTCAAGTGAACTATTTTGTCGGATGTTTCTTAGAAAACGCTATTTTATTCATACCTTCCGTGTGAAAGATCAAATTAATCAAAAATTTGGGGATATAGCTTGTGGAAAAGGATCCTGCTGGCGCCATTGCATTGTTCAGAACAACTATTAATGCCAGAGACCATATTGACAGCACATTGAAGGATATGGCCATTGTGATGAACCAGTAGAATCGGTCATTGGAGGCCATAGAGACCATAAAGTCCTTCAGACACCTCTGATCTAAGAAAGCACATGAGTTGCATTCAATGGGAAATCCACCAAAACTGCACGCATGCTCCTATTTATTTTTGTAAGCTAGCTTTCCTTGATCACTGTGTATGGAACCCTGTGCATGCAATGGTTCTGTTCACAGGTTTTCTTATGCTAGCTTTCCTTGATCAGTGTATGGAACCTTGTGCATGCAATGGCTCTATTCACAAATATATTTTTTGAGCAATCTGTTTATGAAAATAATTTTATGAGATTTCTTTTCTGCCAACATAATTTGTTTCTGTGTAGAGTTATGGTTTTGGGTTTCCTGGTTTGATTTAAGATTGCGTGGCAATTTTATTTTTTACACTTAAATTTAGTCGGTGGATTTTTGAATCCCACAGGAAGCAAAGTCTTCTATCTTTGTTGTCTGTTCATCTTCCGAATTTAGGGAAAATCTCTATTTCTCTGTCATCCTATAGCCCTGCAATGGTTTCTGCTCACTAAATTCAAATTAGAAGAGGAAGCTAATTTGCAATTATGGGGTAAGGCTTTCCTTTCCTATAGGAGCTGGAGAAATTCCTGGTGTAGAATGTGACACCTGAGATAAAGACAGGGAGCCCTTTGTGGAACTAGATCCCACTGGTAGGTATGGTCACTATGAAGATGTGTTGGGGCATGGTGCTATGAAGAAGGTATACTGAGCTTTTGATCAAGAAGAGGGTATTGAGGTTGCTTGGAACAAGGTTCCTCTGCAAAACCTAGATGATGCTTCCACACAGAGGATCTATGCAGAAGTCTGTCTGTTGAAATCTCTTGGGAATGAAAACATAATTATGCTCTACAATGCATGGCTGGATAGAATGACAAGTCATGTGAATTTCATTACTGAGGTTTGTACCTCGGGGACTCTGAGAGAGTACCGCCAGAAGCACCGTCATGTCTCAACGAAGGCTTTGAATAATTGATCACTTCAGATACTGGAGGGCTGCATTATCTTCATAATCATGAGCCTTGTGTAATTCATAGACATTTGAATTGCAACAATATTTTTGTGAATGGCAATGGTGGCATTCTGAAGATTGGGGATCTGGGTCTCGCCACTACCCTGAGAAATTTTCATGCTGCGCACTCTGACCTCGGTACTCCAGAATTCATGGCTCTAGAATTATATGAGGAGAGTTATAAAAATCTCTGTTTCTCTGTCATCCTATATCCCTACAAGGGTTTTTGTTCATTAAATTCAAATTAGAAGAGGAACCTAATTTGGAATTCTGTGGTAAGGCTTTCCTTTCCTATAGGAGGTGGAGAAATGCCTAGTGTAGAATATGACACCTGTGATAAAGACAAGGAGCCCTTTGTGGAACTGGATCCCACTGGTATGTATGGTCACTATGAAGATGTGTAGGGCCATGGTGCTATGAAGAAGGTATATCGAGCTTTTGATCAAGAAGAGGGTATTGAGGTTGCTTGGAACAAGGTGCCTCTGCAAAACCTAGATGATCATTCCACACAGAGGATCTATGCAGAGTCGTAATCTACTAAATCTCACAAGCTACCCAGGGTAAGGAACTTGTTTAGATTTGCTACCTTTCATAAACCTGTTTGGTTGTTTTGCTATGTTCATATTTGTATCTGTACTGAATTTATTGTGCTTGTGGCATCCTTTGATAGAGCATGAACTTTGCAGAAAATTTGAGGCAAACACATATGAGAAAAATTAGCTATACCAGCAATTTTAGGCTTAATTTTTTTTACATGATTTATTAGAAATTAGGAAGGTAGGATCAGCACGTTAACCAACAGAGATAAGAGGCTTTTGAGTTCACTCCTCTTATTTAATATAAGTTTTTGATGTGTCAGGTGTCGGGCCATCTCATTTGGCTGTGACTTCGAGCTCTCTTTTTCTCAACATGATGTGATGCGAGATTTAGCCTTCCGTCTGGCCAACCAGGATAGTACCATTCATTTTAAGAGGCTTTTTATGCCTAGCAAGGAGGATAATATTCCCATAAAATGGCTAACACTCAAAGATCAGGCATCTAAGGCTCAATTTGTTTCAATTCATACAAGTCACTACTGAAACTTGTTTTCTTTAACTGCCTACACATTGAATCATTTTTTGATCAATCTACTTATGTTCCAAATTTATTAAGATGTTAGATAAACATCTTTTATCAGCATGGCATACTGACTTTCACATTTCTGGGAATTGTAGGTCCAATGGAAGAGAAAAATTGGTGTCAAATAAACTTTCCTGAGGTGGAAGTATTGAGTTTGTTTTTCACTACCAGTTGTTACTATCTTCCAACATTTTTACATTTAAGGGTTCATGGTTCTATCAAAATCACAAACAACTCCATGTGGGTTCCATCGGATCTCTGTTAAAGAAATCAATAAGAAAATAATACTACTTTGTTGTTCCAGCCATAACTGCTTCAAGTGGTCCAAGATCTGCATAGAGTTAGGGTTTTGGGTTTCCTGGTTTGATTTAAGATTGCATGGTAGCTTTATTTTTTACACTTAAATTTATTGGGTGGATTTCTGAATCCCACAGGAAGAAAAGTCTTTTATCTTTACTATCTGTTCGTCTTCCGAATTTAGGGAAAATCTCTATTTCTCTGTCATCCTATAGCCCTGCAAGGGTTTATGTTCATTAAATTCAAATTAGAAGAGGAACCTAATTTGGAATTCTGCGGTAAGGCTCTCCTTTCCTATAGGAGGTGGAGAAATGACTAGCGTAGAATATGACACCTATGATAAAGATAGGGAGCCCTTTGTGGAACTGGATCTCACTGGTAGGTATGGTCGTTATGAAGATGTGTTGGACCATGGTGCTATGCAGAAGGTATACCGAGCTTTTGATCAAGAAGAGGGTATTGAGGTTGCTTGGAACAAGGTGCCTCTGCAAAACCTAGATGATGCTTCCACACAGAGGATCTATGCAGAAGTCTGTCTGTTGAATTCTCTTGGGAATGAAAACATAATTATGCTCTACAATGCATGGCTGGATAGAACGACAAGTCATGTGAATTTCATTACTGAGGTCTGTACCTCGGGGACTCTGAGAGAGTACTACCAGAAGCACCGTCATGTCTCAATGAAGGCTTTGAAGAATTGGTCACTTCAAATACTGGAGGGTTGCATTATATTCATAATCATGAGCCTTGTGTAATTCATAGACATTTGAATTGCAACAATATTTTTGTGAATGGCAATGGTGGCATTCTGAGGATTGGGAATTTGGGTCTTGCCATTACCCTGGGAAATGTTCATGATGTGCACTCTGCCCCCGGTACTCCGGAATTCATGGTTCTAGAATTATATGAGGAGGATTATAAAAATCTCTATTTCTCTGTCATCCTATAGCCTTGCAAGGGTTTCTGTTCATTAAATTAAAATTAGAAGAGGAACCTAATTTGGAATTCTGCGGTAAGGCTTTCCTTTCCTATAGGAGGTGGAGAAATGCCTAGTGTAGAATATGACACCTGTGATAAAGACAGGGAGCCCTTTGTGGAACTGGATCCCACTGGTAGGTATGGTCGCTGTCACATGGAATAAGTCGATCTTGCAGACAAGATAGACCTAATGATAAGAAAACCAACCAGACACTATCTTTCTCTAAATATGCTTTTACAAACAATGGAAAACAAGTGTTTTTAGGGCCTACCTTAGGTCCAATGCAAGTTTGTGGATGCCCTCGCTCCTTCGATCCAAATGAGCTCCTTTGTCGCGAATCTACAAACACAAACAAGGCAAACAAATTAAATAGCACTTGAAAAGCCAATTGCATAAAACATATTTAACATGAAAGTCAAGGAGTCCATGAAACAAATAACATGAGATACTTGTTGAGAAAAATGAGTTTGATTGTATTAATTCAAAAGAAGAACTTTACAACCTTTGCCTTGACACTGTACAAGCTCCTCCCAGGGTCCAGCAAGAAGTCTCCTCTACTTTGACAAGTTTCACTCACTCCCCAATGAAGCCAAAAAGGTATGTGATCTCTCCTCTTAAGCTCAACTAGGAAGTCTTGATTTCACTAGCATTTACCCTAAAAAATGTTCAGCTTCTAACCTCCCCAGCAACCAGCCCAATGCCTGTATTTATAGTGCAATGGAGGGAGGTTACTAGGTCCTCTTTCAAAGGGATAAAGCCCTCCTTCAAAGGGATAGCTCCTCTCATCAATGGATTAGCTCCTTCTCTTTTGGGATGCATGAACCACCTCAGAGCGAACAATCCACGTCAAAATTCATTCTAGAATCCTCTAGAACTAACCCAAAGTGAGTTTTTTAAGATAAAACTTGCGCCTTTTGACTTTCACAGGGGTCTGCACCTACACTGTTAGGGACAGAGCAGGCAGGTCCGCAGTTTTTGTACACAGAAGGTGCGAGACCGTAGGTGACAATGAGAGAAAGTGCGGAACTAGAGTTACATTTATTTTTAATGTCTTTCTCCTATTTCCAAAGCTTGAATTGAAGAGCTGAGGTCTGAGACTTGCTTAGGAGGATAGTACAAGTGATGATGGACCCATGCTGACTGCAAATAATCATGGTGATGATAATTTTGTGTAACAATCGCTATGAAGATGTGTTGGCCGTGGTGCTATGAAGAAGGTATACCGATCTTTTGATAAAAAAGAGGGTATTGAGGTTGCTAGGAACAAGGTACCTCTGCAAAACCTAGATGATGCTTCCACACAAAGGATATATGCAGAGTTGTAATCTACTAAATATCACAAGCTACCCAGGGTAAGGAACTTGTTTAGATTTACTACCTTTCATAAACCTGTTTGATTTTTTTTCTCTATTCATATTTGTATCTATACTTAATTTATTGTGCTTGTGGCATCCTTTGATAGTGATCTGATTCTCACCCTATGAGTGACATCAGTTGAAGATTTAATAAACAAAGGTATTACAGACTCATGTGCTGGTGTGTGTTTTGTGTAATTGAAATTACGGATCGATCAGAGTTCCAATACACAGACATTTTAAATGGAAAGACAGTAGAGAAATACAGTAAGCAATACAAAGACACACATAGTTTTTAATAAGGAGTTCACCCTATTCTCGAGGGCTATGTCTCTGACCCAGCTTCAGTGGTGGCCTTGTTTTATTGTGTCTTTAAGCAGAGAATTACAAATGCAGGGAATCAATATAAGTTCTCCTGAAGCAAATTTTGCTTGGCAGGGTGGTTCTTGGATTCCCCAAGCCACTTGGAGTACACAAACTCTTATTCTTCCTACCAGCTCTGCGACTCTCAGTCTACAGTGGAAAGACCCAACTGTGATGCTCAATTCAAACAGATTCCTCTATGGGAAGGGTTGATTCTTCAAGCTCTTTGGTGCTCGATGCTACCTGTGGTTAGCTCGGCCCTCTGTCTCCTATGCTTGGCTTTACTGCTCTCTGTGCTCAGTCCTCCTCTCAGGGTTCACTATTCACTGTTTCTCTTGGTCGCTTGGACTCTTCGATCTGAATCTCTCTTTTGATCTCCCATTCACTGTCTCTGCTCATGGCTTTAGCCATTCGACCTCCGTGTCTGTTCGTTTCCTCTCCTTCCTGCGTAGATTCGCCCGTTGCCTCTGTGCTTGGAATTCCCTGTTCGACGTCAGCATAATGCTCAGGAAGTAGCCACGTTTCTCCATCGGAACTACGCCAGTCGCTTGTCGATTCGTTGCTTTCTCCACCGTGGCAGTCAACGGGTTCCAAATCCTCTTAAATTGCAGCTTAATCCCTTGTCAATTCCGCTCTGTCTATCGGGTGCAATCTCAACCGTCCGATCTGGGCTCCTCTAGATCCAACGTCATTCGCACGTCAAGTGCGGTTGACTTGCTTGACCGATAACGTGCGATCGCGACGGTTTTTCTCTCTCCTCTACTGCCACGCGTCGATCGCTGATTGTGATCGCTCTGCTTTCTCCAAAACCGCTTACCGTTCAAGGGCGTCCTGATCAAACTGCCGGTTTCCAGGCCGTGGGTCCCATCATCGTACGTTGGCGCTTTTTACCTTTTTCCACCCGTGGTCCCCTGGCTCCCAACGTGACCAAGCGCTTAAGCTCTACCATTTCGTCCTTGTTTTCCAAGCACTAACGCGCATCGAAAACCAGCTCCTTTTCCCGATCCGAGGCTCCTAGGGACTATTTTGACCTCCTGCGCAGTCTCCATGGGCCTCGGTCGGCACGCTTTGACCGAGGTCCTCGTCGTTCCACACTGGCTGCCATGGCCACTGGTTCAGGGTGTTTTCGACTATGGTTTGGATTCTTCAAGGATTTGTTCGATCTATTTTAGTCACGGTTTTATGACAGTCGTTTATGGATCCGATTCGGATCAGATAGAGCATGAACTTTGCAGAAAATTTGAGGCAAAAACATATGAGAAAAATTAACTATACCAGCAATTTTAGGCTTAATTTTTTTTTACATGATTTATTAGAAATTAGGAAGGTAGGATTAGCGTGTTAACCAACAGAGATAAGAGGCTTTCGAGTTCACTCCTCTTAGTTAATATAAGTTTTTGATGTGTTAGGTGTTGGGCCATCTCATTTGGCTGTGCCTCCGAGCTCTCTTTTTCCCAACATGATGTGATGTGAGATTTAGCCTTCCGTTTGGCCAACCAGGATAGTACCATTCATTGTAAGAGGCTTTTTATGCCTAGTAAGGAGGATAATATTCCCACAAAATGGCTAACACTCAAAGATTAGGCATATAAGGCTCAATTTGTTTCAATTGATACAGGTCACTACTGAAACTTGTTTTCTTTAACTGCCTACAGATTGAATCATTTTTTGATCAATCTACTTATGTTCCAAATTTATTAAGATGTTAGATAAACATTTTTTATCAACATAGCATACTAACTTTTACATTTCTAGGAACTGTAGGTCCAATGGAAGAGAAAAATTGGTGTCAAATAAACTTTCTTGAGGTGGAAGTATTGAATTTGTTTTTCACTGCCAGTCGTTACTGTCTTCCAACATTTTTACATTTGAGGGTTCATCATTCTATCAAACTCACAAACAACTCCATGTGGGTTCCAGCGGATCTCTGTTAAAGAAATCAATAACCAAATAAAGACTACTCTGTTTTTCCAGCCATAACTACTTCAAGTGGTCCAAGATCTACATAGAGTTAGGGTTTTGGGTTTCTTGGTTTGATTTAAGATTGCATGGAAATTTTGTTTTTTACACTTAAATTTATTGGGTGGATTTCTGAATCCCACAGGAAGCAAAGTCTTCTGTCTTTGATGTCTGTTTGTCTTCCGAATTTAGGGAAAATCTCTATTTCTCTGTCATCCTATAGCCATGCAAGGGTTTATGTTCATTAAATTTAAATTAGAAGAGGAACCTAATTTGGAATTCTGGGGTAAGGCTTTCCTTTCCTATAGGAGGTGGAGAAATGCCTAGTGTAGAATATGACACCTGTGATAAAGACAAGGAGCCATTTGTGGAACTAGATCCCATTGGTAGGTATGGTCACTATGAAGATGCGTTGGACCGTGGTGCTATGAAGAAGGTATATTGAGCTTTTGATCAATAATAGGGTATTGAGGTTACTTGGAACAAGGTGCCTTTGCAAAACCTAGATGATGCTTCCACACAGAGGATCTATGCAGAAGTTTGTCTGTTGAAATCTCTCGGGAATGAAAACATAATTATGCTCTACAATGCATGGCTGGATAGAACGACAAGTCATGTGAATTTCATTACTGAGGTCTGTACCTCGGGGACTCAGAGAGAGTACCACCAGAAGCACCATCATGTCTCAATGAGGGCTTTGAACAATTGGTCACTTCAGATACTGGAGGGTTGCATTATCTTCATAATCATGAGCCTTGTGTAATTCATAGACATTTGAATTGCAACAATATTTTTGTGAATGGCAATGGTGGCATTCTAAATATTGGGAATCTGGGTCTTGCCATTACCTTGAAAAATGTTCATGCTGCGCACTCTGCCCTCGGTACTTCGGAATTCATGGTTTCAGAATTATATGAGGAGGATTATAAATATCTCTATTTCTCTGTCATCCTATAGCCCTGCAAGGGTTTCTGTTCATTAAATTCAAATTAGAAGAGGAACCTAATTTGGAATTCTGTGGTAAGGCTTTCCTTTCCTATAGGAGGTGGAGAAATGCCTAGTGTAGAATATGACACCTGTGATAAAGACAGGGGCCCTTTGTGGAACTGGATCCCACTGGTAGGTATGGTCACTATGAAGATGTGTAGGGCCGTGGTGCTATGAAGAAGGTATACCGAGCTTTTGATCAAGAAGAGGGTATTGAGGTTGCTAGGAACAAGGTGCCTCTGCAAAACCTAGATGATGCTTCCACACAAAGGATATATGCAGAGTTGTAATCTACTAAATCTCACAAGCTACCCAGGGTAAGGAACTTGTTTAGATTTGCAACCTTTCATAAACCTGTTTGATTGTTTTGCTCTATTCATATTTGTATCTGTACTTAATTTATTGTGCTTGTGGCATCCTTTGATAGAGCATTAACTTTGTAGAAAATTTGAGGTAAAAACATATGAGAAAAATTAACTATACCAGCAATTTTAGGCTTAATTTTTTTTACATGATTTATTAGAAATTAGGAAGGTAGGATTAGCATGTTAACCAATAGAGATAAGAGGCTTTTGAGTTCACTACTCTTAGTTAATATAAGTTTTTGATGTGTCAGGTGTCAGGCCATCTCATTTGGCTGTGCCTCCGAGCTCTCTTTTTCTCAACATGATGTGATGCGAGATTTAGCCTTCCGTCTGGCCAACCAAGATAGTAACATTCATTGTAAGAGGCTTTTTATGCCTAGCAAGGAGGATAATATTCCCACAAAATGGCTAACACTCAAAGATCAGGCATCTAAGGCTCAATTTGTTTCAATTCATACAAGTCACTACCGAAACTTGTTTTCTTTAACTGCCTACACATTGAATCATTTTTTGATCAATCTACTTATGTTCCAAATTTATTAAGATGTTTGATAAACATTTTTTATCAGCATAACATACTGACTTTTACATTTCTGGGAGCTGTAGGTCCAATGGAAGAGCAAAATTGGTGTCAAATAAACTTTCCTGAGGTGGAAGTATTGAGTTTGTTTTTCACTGCCAGTCATTACTGTCTTCCAACATTTTTACATACCATGCCAAAACTGAAGGTTGCTATAATATACAATTACAGTTCTAAGCGTTCAATACTTCATGGGCTGCTGAGCTTCCTTGAATTTCCTCAAATAAAGTCTGTAGTACTTGAGAGGTTGATTGTTTCTCCTCTTTATGAGTATTGTAGATCCTCAGAGAGCTTTGAAAAGTTGTCTGTATGCCTATGTGAGGGTTTGGGGAATATGACTTTATTAGATAAGGGACATGACTTTCCAAAGTCTCCAAAATTTCGAGAAATTAAATTTGACCACTGCAGTGATTTGGAGGAACTGCCTGGAAACATATGCAATTTAACTTACCTCTAGAAGTTATCTGTCACTAATTTCCATCTTATCCAAAAGTTACCTGATGACTTTGGGAGGTTCAGGTCAATTAGGGTGCTGAGATTGTCTGCATATGCCCAAGTTTGTCAATGCTTCCTCCTTCCATTTGTGCACTTCAGCAACTCGAATTTCTTGATATTTCATTCTGCAAGTCTTTGAAGGACCTTACCATGGAATTTGATCAGCTATCAAACTTAAAGATTCTGGATATGAGGGAGTGCTTTGGACTGAAGAAGCTACCTAAAGCATTAGCCAAACTAATACCTCTTAGATGTGTAATCTGTGATGAGAGCACTGAATGACAGTGGCTAGCTATCAAAGCCTCTACCATGCCTAATCTCATAGTTGAGGTCATCGAAGAATGTTTTAATTTGGATTGGCTTGATATTGAAAAAGTTCATGATGCATCATCTTGGCTGCTTCAATGCCTTTAATTCAGTAACTTATGCTAGTGAATTGCCTAAATTTGAACAGAACAGAGGATTGCTTCTAAGATTATATTTGATGTACAGGTATTATGATCTTAGAATTTAGGGTTGTTGTGGTAGCCAAGGATGTTCCATGTTTTGTCAATTAACTTGTTTGTAAATTACTGTATATATTCATATATTTTGAGTGCATGAAGTCATTTGAGAATAAATTGGTAGTTATTGGTTTCTCAATTAACTTGTTTGTACATTACTGTATATATTCATACATTTTTAGCGCATGAAGTCTTTTGAGACTAAATTGGTAGTTACTGGTTTGAACTTTAATATTTTGGTGTCTTATAATAACAAACAAGTACTTAGTCTTAACAAATTAGTAACTTGTTGGGGAACTATGCTTTATTTGAAAAAGTTGATGATCTAATCTTATGAATGCAAAGGGTCATGGCCACTGTTAACTGTGATTGAATTTCTAATAATGCTACATATTACTTATATAAAGCATATTATTACATGCTACAGATCACTTATATAAAACATATTAATAGATTAGAGGCGATAAAATCCCTCAGAAAAAGCTAAAGTCCTCTCCATCGGATCTTTGTTAAATAAATCAATAACCAAATAAAGACTACTCTGTTGCCTCAGCCGTAACTGCTTCAAGTGGTCCAAGATTTGCAAATTCCATTTGGGTATGCTTTTTCTTCTCTAAGTTGTGTTAACCATGTAACTAAGTTTTCTTTTGAGGGTTCATGGTTCTATCAAACTCACAAACAACTCCATGTGGGTTCCATCAGATCTCTGTTAAAAAAATCAATAACCAAATAAAGAATACTTTGTTGTTCCAGCCATAACTGCTTCAAGTGGTTCAAGATCTGCAAATTCCGTCTAGCTATGATTTTTCTTCTCTAATTTGTATTAAGCATGTATCTAAGTTTTCTTTTGAGGGTTCATGGTTTTATCAAACTCAAAAACAACTCTGTGTGGGTTGCCTTGTGTGTGTTATTGGCACCCCCCTTTTGTTGCGAGGAGCACAACAGGTGGGGTGGCAGCCCCCCTTTGGGGTATCGACCCCCTGTATGGGATCTAGGGCAGTGGCTCAGGAATTTTTTTTAGACCCCATATTAGGTGGGTGGACCTACCTATGGTTTTGTGCATCAGGGTTTATGATTTCAGTCGTTGAGGTCTTAATGACCTGGGGAAAAGTGTGTGAATGGTGAAAGATCATTGACTTTCTGTCAATTTATTAGGCTAGAGTAATGCAGATTAAAATTAAAAAATCTCTCCTTTTCCTTTGTCTTCTTTAGTGTGTTAATATTTAGGCATTATAACAATTGTTCTAATTTTCAGATCTAACCCTATATGACATCAATAAAATAATACATATTACATGATGTCTCAATGTTTGATAATGTCTATGACATGATATAACATGAATAGAATATAATAATGTGTATTACATGATGGCTAATGTATCTTAGTTCAGCCTGCATTACCTTGTGACCAGGATTGTAATTCTCCATTCTAAAGTCATACAACAACTTTGTAGTTACAAAGTTGGATGGGGAAATAATGATTTTGTGCTTCCCTTGCAAACATGAATCCCTTGCACTAGGCCTCTCAGACCCCACATTGTCAAGTAGAGGGTTGCAGGAGCTCACTTGTGCAAACAAACAAACCAACACCGCAAACACAAGTGAAGTTCACTCCAAAATTGCATTGAAATGACTTGTGATTAAGGGGAAATCTGAGGCAAGAAATCCAAAAAATCCAAAAAATAGAAATAGTTTGAGGAGATAACAATTTCAATATATAAAAAAGAATAAACCAAATAGGATAGAACAAACCCTGACCCTTTGTGATCTCATTTGCATGTTTTTTAATCATAGAACAAACCCTAACCAATATAATTATGTTTTCTTTATCAAGGTAGAACAATATTTCTATTAACGGAACATAACATAGTAAATGATAAATCTTAAATACCATCATCATCTGTACACTGATCAATCTAAAATAATAACAACATATTATATTGAAAATAGATAATTTAACCACCACATATTAAGCTTCTTCCATAAAAGAGTTAAAGTTCTTGAAATAAGTCATAGCCAATCCATATAAATATGGAAGTTAATAGGGCTATATCGCAAATTTAACAACATCCAACATCCATGGTCACTACATATAGTGTACAGAATCCTCCTGCACCATTACTTAGCATATCCTTTCTCTATATCAACATTTAGACAAAAACACAACACGTATTTGCCATATACTATAAAGCTGAATAGGCTGCAGAACAAAATGCAGATCCTTCACTGCTACAGCTTGTTTTATTTATATCAATCTTCCTCTGCATACATCGATCATGGAAACTCATATCAATAATGTTAAGGTCAAAAAACAAGATCCTCAGAAGATATGCAAATTTTACTAATACTGTCCATCATTGCAAATTGCATGTAAAACATACCAAGTACATTACTAAGATTGTACATCTTTTTTCCTGGTAATACAGACAAGGGCATTGCTAACACTGTACATTCTTTTCTGGTAATACAGGCAAAAGCATAGCTAATCCTCTATACAGATGAAGACATAGCTAATACTGTACATCCTTTTCTGGTAATACAGACGAAGGCATTGCTTACATTGTACATCCCACTGAAATTACTAATACTGGTTAGTTTGCAAATGCAAAGGCAACACAAGCAAATAGTCCAAAAATACATTATTCCAACATTCAAACATACACACTAAACAACACTACTCAATATCCTGGGCTAAGATGGATTTATGCTAGCTTAGCTACTTGCACATAATAACCGACCAGTTCTCATAATACTAATTTTCTTGTCCTTTCTATTGATAAACTTGCAGAAATGATGCTACTTCAATAAAGAGCTTGAAAGACAACTTGTTATTGTTAGATTGCTTACAATGGATGGGCTGGAGCTGTTGTGGATGGAATCTTAGACAAAACAATCTCATACCCATCTCCATATGAGCTCATTCCTTTTCCATCATCTGCCAAAACATGGCTCCTCCACCTACTCCTCCCCATTTAGAAGATGCATATCCATGTTCATAAACCACATCAAGTAAATTGTCTCTCTCACTCATGTGAAATCATGGGTCTTTGTAAGATTTCGCATACTAACAGAACTGGTTTTTTCAATATCTTGCTTCCATCTTCAAGGTGGCTCTTTATCCAACTCTACAAAAATGAAAGTTGGGTCTCCTCATCTACCACAACAAGCCTTTAAAAGTTAAAATCACAGTTCAATATATTAGTGAAAACTCAAACATTATGACCAAGCAATGAACAAAAATGAAAGTTGGTTCTCCTCATCTACCACAACAAGCCTTTAAAAGTTAAAATCACAGTTCAATATATTAGTGAAAAACAAACATTATGACCGAGAAATGAATACTTGTTACTATAATAATGAACTGCATGCCTATAAGATTACATGAATGAATGCAACAATTGTTGTGACTCAATATATTAGTGAAAACTCAAACATTATGGCCAAGCAATGAACACTTCTTACTATAATAATAAACTGCATGCCTATAAGATTACATGAATGAATGCAACAACTGTTGTGACTCAATCAATTTCTGTAAAAACCCAACATCTCGAATATAGATTGAAGTCTAGAGAATAGATCTAAGTTTGTAAGAACCTATCAATCTCAAGCTTTTAATCACTCCTGTACAATATAAACATGGGAAGAAAAGATAGAGACTTACCATATGACAAGATAGGAATGAACTGTTGCAAAATAAAGTCAAATAAAGTCCTCTAAATTGGTTATTGGTGATGAAATTTGTATTGATCTCTCTTTTATATTCTCCATAAAAACCTTTCAAATCAGCCTCGAGGAGATGGTTTCCATCATCCATGTTTCTCATGACACCACACATGGAAGAGATCTAACATTTTCTAAAAAAAAGTCTTCCATACACTACTTGAAGAATTCAAGGAAGGGCCATTCTATTTTCCACCTATTTTCCTATACGAAAATCACTTTGCACTTGAAAAAGGAAATTCCATCAATGAATATTTAATACATTTACCACCAACCCTAAACAACATAGGAGACAATACATTTCAATATTCCCCCACACTCTATGCCTTACAGTGTTTCCTTTGCAACATTAGGTGCAAATGCTAGTATTATTTTGTACATATTATAATAATATGTTATTAGTTGGTAGGATTCTAGTAATCCATTTGCTATTAGTTTAAGAGTGACTCATGCAAATTATAATATTTAATTCTAAAAACAAATATTTATTTTTCAATAATATTAAAAAAAAATGTAAACATTTGATTGGATCATAACTTGAAAGCCTTATTGCAACATTCACACAATACAATACTATGTGGATAATTGCCTCAATTTTTTCAGCCATAATTTATGCATGTAGTTATAATATTTATGTCATGATTTTCAAATATTGGTGTAGTGATTTTCCATCATTAAGCCACTTAAAATGGCTCATACTCAAGTTAACAACATATTTACCATCTATTAGTGCCTATATTTATGTCATGATTTTCAAATATTTGCGTAGTGATTTTCCACCATTAAACCACATAAAATGGCTCATAGTTATGTTAATAACATATTTACCATCTATTACTACCCACCATAATTTAAGCAAGTATTTGCATAAAAAATGAATAGGAACAAGATGTAAATAAATATACTTACCAAGAGTTATTTCCCACCATTGTTATGTGTTATTCAACACTTTAACAAGTAGGAGTTAAAAGGAAATAGTGCAGACTTGCTAGAGGTTGCTACCTACCAAAACTTATGCAAGTCCTTATAGTTAGTAGATAGATAATTTTTCCACTTCATATATCAATTTATTGTTTTTCAAGTATAATTTACACTTGAATGGTAGGGACTGCGCTACCCTACATCACTTAATATGTTATGTAATGTATAAATTTCTAATGCAATAATATCCTACTTTTCCTTCATCTTTACCTTTATTTAATCTATCTCATAATGTTACTACTTCACTGCTCAACTATGATTATTGGATTAGTTATGGTTATAAGAGTCTCTACATTCCATGGCATCTGCATTACTTTTACACAATGATTATTGGAACTCCAAGGATGAACACCAACATTTGATGCTTAAATTGACATCGAACACTCAAATTGATTGGTGGATCCTTTTTTAGGATTCTCACATAGGTTCTATCTTAGTAGAGATTCTATGAAGGCTTCAACCTTTCATCTTTTTGCCACATTAGTGAATTCATGAATTCACTTTAAGTCTACACAAGCTACTACAAACATCTTCTAAGTGCCTTCTAACTTTTGTAATTGGAATATGAAGAATCAAATCCTCATATATTTTGCCCAATTTTCCTTAACAAAATTTCACCTTTTTCATTCTCCTTCTCTCACACAAAAGAGATTAATTATACCTACACAAAGTTATTTTTTGATCATTGTATTTGACATTATATCTTTCCTGTAAGACAAGAATAATGTCATTCGTATGAAAAATTTACGCATAAATCTATCATTAGCTTTAGTATTGACATATAAATGAAACCATGCTTAATTCAATATCACACACAGATGCTGGAATTCTCCATTCATATATACAAAAAGAGACAATTTTTTTTTTTTTTAACAAGATCGAATGCTGGATATATTACCAAAAGTTGGGGTGGAGCAAGCTCCTATTACATTCGACTATAGAATGGATGGGAACTAAGCATTGAGAATATGCTGGGAACGCAGTCCCTTCTCTTGTGCTTGTATTCAAAAATTCATATATTTCTGTGGCTATTCTAGAGTACTGCCTAACATATTTACCTACTAGTAAACCAAATTTACATAACATTGATTCTCTTGTAATTTTTCATGGTTTGTAGACTGACTACTCCTGAGAGGGTTGTTTTTTCTTGTCACAGTGGATAGATTTCTCGCATTCTTGGTTCATGGTGGTGGTGTTGAAGAATGCCACTGCCTCCTCTAAATGCTTGCATTTATTTTTAAGAGCCATGATTTCTTCTTTCTGAATTTCCATGTTCCTCTTCTGATAGCTATACTCCATTCTCATTTCAGACCTAATATCTTTCAACGATTCTTGGAGTATACTAATCATAAATTTGTTTGCTTTGCATGTTGGACACGCATCCTTCCTTGCTGCCTTTTATATGGGGTTGAATTCCATTTGATTTTCTTCCTTCTTTTTCCTTTTGAGATGCTTGCTGCTCCTTGTGTTGTTGTGATTCCTGTACCTTGTGCTACCTGAGGTGGTCCTTCTAATGTAGTTTCCTTCTAATATTTTGCAAAGAAAGTGTTTGCTGCTTGCTGAAGAGAATGAAACTTGGCAATCTTGGGGAGATGGAAAATAGACAGGGAGAGGTGGAACTGAGCGAGTGAGAGTAAATAGAGGGTGCAGGTATTTTCTAGTGGAGGAGTGAGTGGGATGATGACTGAAGTTTGGCACTGCGACTAGCCTAGAACTGACTGAGAATGTATTTGGAGTAAGGACGATAAGGAAAATAGGGGAGCGAGAGTGGAGCAAGAAGGCTGGGGGCTTTTGATGATAGGTGATTTCGATGCGATGTAGAGGAGTTGAAAGGGAGCTCAGTGAGGGCGAGAAATAATGAAGCAGAGCAGAGGTTGTGGGGGGCAGTTGAAGAATGCGAGTATGCCTAGGATTGGAGCTGTGAGAGATAATGCATTTCCAGATGTGATTAAAAAGGTTGAGATTATCGAGTACTTGACCTTGATGAGATGGATTGCTGCAGATTTCATGTGTGCTTGATCATGATCGTCCTTGCTACCATAATGCTTAATGTTTTTTGATTTCCTTTGGTTTTCCCTCTGGATTCTTGTGACCTTCTGATTGTTTTTGTAGAGATATTTTTTTGTTGAAATCTTGTTGTCCTTTTGACTATTTCTTTTGGGAATACTCGCTGTTTCTTTTTTTCTTGAAAAGATTCATGCTTCTTAACTCGTGGATGGACTTAAGGGACAGAGGTGTGATATATCTCTTTGTTTTCCCGAGTGCTCCCTTAAGCTCTTTTAACTGCTTGGTTAGCATAATGATTTGTCTGTTGATTGTGAGTTCTCAATATATGTCTAAAAATCACATCTCCTGAGACTTCTAAATTCTTCCTGATCCTCTTGTATACTCTATTAATGAATTCATTTTTGGGATTTTTGTCTCAGGCCATTGCCTCTATTATTATGGCTGAATCTCCTATTATAATGGGGTCTTGTATCCATCTTTTTTGGATTATTATTGTTCCCATTAACAAACTATATGCTTCGGCCTTATTGTTTGAAACTTCTCCAAGCCCCCATTCATAAGTAACAATTTCTTTCCAATCCAGATCAAGGATGATTCCTCCTACCCCTACTTTCCCGGGGTTATTTTTTGAAGCCCCATCAAAGTAAAGACAATGTCTTTTTTGATTTTTTTCCATGTTGTGAATTCTTCCTCACTAAGTCTAAGTTTCTAGCTATATGCTGGAGGTTTTTTCTTTTGTCCTATTTGACCATTGTTGTTTATTATGGTTTTTTTGAGCCAGTCTTTCTCTTCTTGTTGAAGAATATTGTAGTCTGGTATTGTTGTTCCTTTAACATTTAGGATTTCAGAAGTTAAATCCCATGTTTTTGAGAGAATTTTCCCTAATCTTGGGGTCTAACTTTTGTTTCTCATCAACCAAATTTGCCAACATAGCACTGTTGGGATGCATTTCTAGATCCTCTGTATTGTTACTTTCTTCTTTGTTGTATACGGGTAGGCGTTCTTCCAGACTTGGAGAAATTCCGGCAAAGGCTTTGCGAAATTTAGATTGATTTCAAGAGGGCTTGTGAGTTGTTGCTAACACTCTTTGGCTAGAATGCAATCTTGGAATAAATGTCGAATGGTTTCTTCTACTTGCAAGCACATTGGACATCTAGGAGGACCTTGGAAACCTTTATTTTTAAGTTTTCACTAGTTAATATCTTTCCTTTCAAGAGTGTCTAGGTGAAGATTTTGATCTTAGGAAGACTTTCAGACTCCCAAATTGTCTTCTAGAGACCCCAGTCTTGTTGGTTTGGTTGATCTTGTAAATTTTTTTATCCAGTCTTGATTGTGTACCTTCCTCCAATTGGGTCCCAAAGGAAATCATCTTCCTCATCATAGCTTATGGGTGTTGCCCCTTTAAGAAGCTTCCTTAGTTTGACCCATTGCACTTTCATATTTGTAGGGATTGTTGAGTCTTTCCATTCTTGCCAATCTCTTTGATTCCAAAGAGATATTGAGTGGAGTGTATTAAAGCCTTTTCCTCTCATTCATTTTTGAATGCCCTCAAGTTCTGAGCGAGTTTTTAAAGGTTCTTCCCCATAATTCTATCATCCTAGGTCGAAATTGTTTTTCCGTTGCCTGGGATTTTAGAAATATGATTGCTCATGATAGGGATGGTCTTTTTCATGAGCTTCCATGTTTGAGTACATTGTCTTGTTGGGATATTTCCATTAAGAAAACTTCTCCTTGAGCTATCCATGTATTTTGAGGTGAAAGATTTTTTCCACCAGCTCTGTTTTCTTGTGATCAACCTCCATATTATTTTCATTCCCATGGCAACATTCATGAGACCAGGTAGCCTTATTGATAAGCCTTCTTGTTCATATGGTAATACTACTTGTTCCCACCTGACCAAACTAAATTTTTTGTTTTCTTGCTTCCCTCCCTGCCATAGGAAGCCTCTTATAATTAACTCCATTTGTTTATGAGCACTTGCTGGAGCCAAGATTATTTCATATTAGTATATTGGGAGTGCTGCCAGAAGTTCTTTTATTAATATCACCCTCCCTGCCATATTTAGCCACATCATTCCCTAGCTCTGGATTTTTTTTCTTCAGTTTTTCAATTTGTTTGGTCCATAGTTCTGCCTTCATGTTTTCTTTGGAGATGGGAGTCCCAAATAAAAAAAATGAGTCCATTTTTCCCATATGGGGATGTCTAGGATTTGTGAAATCCTTTGCATGGTTCTGGGAGAAGTGTTCCAGCCATATATTCTGAATTTTGTGTTGTTTAAGAGCCCACCTGAAACCTGTAGGAAATCATCCAGTATTCTTTTGAATCTTCTTGCAATTATTGTAGAGGCCCCTCCCAATAATAGAGTGTCATCCGCAAACAAGGAGTGGTTTATGGTCTTTACTCCTCTTGCTATTTGAAGCCTAGTAATATTTCTTTCTTTTCTTTGTTTTTCCAATGTTCTTCTTAGAGTTTCTGCCATTATAATATATAGGAAGGGGGAGAGTGGACATCCTTGTCTGAGGCCTCTTGTGCTTTGAAAGAATTCACTGGGCCTTCCATTTATGAGAGGTGCAATCCATGGAGTTGTGATGCAAGCTTGAATGACCTCTATTATTTCTTTAGAGAATCCAATTTTTTTTAGCACTGCCACTAGATAAGGGAGGCTGACCCTATCAAATGCATTTTCCATATCCATTTTGATAATGATTCCTTTTTCTTTTCTTTGCATGCTGGAGTGTACAACTTCCTGTACAATAATTACATTATCTATGATTTGCCTGCTGGGCACAAAACCTCCTTGGTTTTCAGATATTATTGTCGGAAGAACTTCTTTGATTCTGTTTGCAATTATTTTGGTTATGATCTTGTAGGAGGAATTGCAAAGGGAAATGGGACAAAATCTATTGAAAGTGGAGGGGTTGGATTCTTTTAGGACTAATGCAAGATAGGAGGATTGTGTGTTGCTTCCAATTTTTTTTTTTTTTGGAAAACGTTTTTCACCATTCTTAAGAAATCCTTTCTTATTATATTCCAATGAAATCTGTAAAAGGCTATAGTAAAACCATTTGGTCCTGGGGCTTTATCTAGATGTAGGCTCCATATGGTTGCCACTACCTCTTCTTAGGTTATCTCTTTGCATATTTCTGAGTTTTGCTCTTCTTTTATTTTAATTTTTGTATGCTGAAGGAAGCTTTCATACTCAACTACCTCTTCACTAGCTAAAAGTAGATTTTTAAAATGCTTGTGGGCTACTTTTTTTAGATCCTCTGCACCTTTGACCTCTTGTCCGTCAACTTGAATTTTTTCTATCTGATTTCTTGCTCTTCTTATTTTAATGGTATTGTGAAAGAAGGTTGTATTTTTATCCCCTGCATTGAGCCAAAGGCTTCTAGATTTCAATCTGGCCTCTTCTTCCTCTTTCCTATTTTCCCTGTATATTTCCCAAAAAATCTCCTTTTCTCTTAAATAATCCTGCTTGTCGTCCTCTTTATTTTCTTTTTCTTTTTTTGTTTGCTGAAGCAAGAGTAGGACCTTATTTACCATTAATAATATACAAAATTTACAAAAAGCCACTCACAAAAGTGGCGAAGGAGAACTGCCCCCCAATGGAACCGAGAACGGGCCAAGGCAAAAGACTCGGCACAAAAACCTTACCTTTCAACAGATCAAAGCTGAACAGGAAAAAGCCAAAATTGAACCTAAGAAGTGGATAGATCCGAGCCAAAGAAAAAACGACCCCACCAGCCTTCCGAGACCTGAAGAGAACTGTTCCCCAAAGAAACCAGACAACAAAGAGGGGCCCACGCAAAACTCGCTGAAAAACGAGACTCTCACCAGAATCTACAGTGAAGAACCATCGGGCCCTATCCAACAGCTCTGAACAAATTCACAAAGGAAAGAAGCACGCCCCTTAAAGGGAAAGGCCTCCAACCAGCTCGACCCATCGCTGCCATTTCTTGACAAAAATGGATCCAATGGCAAGGGACAAAACACACCTACCAAGATTGCCGGAAAATAGTGTGCGATGAGGGCCCCACCAATCAGCACGTTCGATCCCGAGCGTTGATTTTTCTTGCTCCATCGGACAGCTGAGCTGAAAATCGCGTGTCCGAAGTAATCAACCTTTAGGGAGCAAGGAGAGTGGTTTTTGGAATGGGCCCATCTCCACATGTCACGCTCTCAGTGGCATCGCTGCCAAAAATATAAAACCACTCTTGATTTAAAAGCGGTGCAACGCTTTGAACCCGCTCCAGAGGCGGTATTGACTTCAGCCAATGGAAAAAGATGGTTATGCGGAAGATATCAACTATCAGGAAACTTTTTCGCCGGTCGCAGAGAATGATCCTAGTCATGGTCAACATTACCGCAAACCTTGGCATACCTCCCATCATGAACCTTTCTGTCCAACCTTGTGAAGCCCTCTGACCACTGTCCATTACTAGTTGGATTCTATTCTTTTGCTTCGATACTCTTCTTTGTCCTCCTCTGCCTGGTTATGACAGAGTTTTTGTAGATTGCCCTGCTCCATTGTGCTCCACTTCCTTAAAATTTCGCTATCCTTGCAGCTAACACCTTGAATGGCTAGAATGTCCGTCAATTTGTTGGCCTTTCTCCTCACATGAATAAATCTCAGAGTACGAAGTTCCTGTAGATGTACTTGGATCCTATGTAGAACCTGAGTTAACCTCCAGTGTTTTGTGACCTTTTCCGGCCCTGTACCATTACTGATTCTCTTGGTTGCATTTATGACCAACTCTGAATCTGTTTCTATTATGACATTTTGACAATTGTTCTAAATAAAAAATTCTAAGTATTGTTCCAAGCCCATTAGTTCTGCCATATTGTTAGTGGCTTTTCCTAAGTGTCCATGGAAGAGGGAGATTATGCTGCCTGTATCATCCCTTAGAACTCCCCCAAAGCCAGCCACCCCCGGGTTGCCTTTGGAAGCTCCATCAATGTTGTACTTTAAAAAACCTTTAGGGGGAGGAGGCCGGTATTCCTCCACCTTATCTCTCATGCTTGCTTCCCTATCTAGACCTTGAGGAATAAGCCCCTGCATGTCTAACAGCTGGAGGATTCTTAACTCTTCTACTGAGGGAGGATTTTTGGGGAAATTCCTAACCGTGGTGCCAACTGTTTCTTTAAGTTGTTTTACTATCAGCTTCGCCAGGCTAAGAGAGGTAGTCCTTACCTCTTTGAATATTCTTTTGTTCCTTTCTTTCCACACATTCCATATAATGGAACTTGGCAAGAGATCCTAGGTTGAATTGAGAACTTCATTATTAGAGAAATTATTCCTCCAATTGTTGAGAGTGTTAGCAATACTTTCTTTGTCTCTATCAGACTGTTTGAAAATGTTGGTAAAAAAATCCCATATCCTGTCGGTGTAGATACAACTATTGAGAAGATGCTTGATAGTCTCCTCATGGGTCTCATAGAGATGACATCTGGAGGGTACCCGCATGCCCCTTTTTTTAAAGTTGTCCTAGGTTAAAATTTTCATGTGGTGAACTAACCACATGAAGAGTTTGATTTTCATCCAACCTTTATGTCTCCAAAGCTTCTGCCAAGTTTTATTTGGAGCTTGGGGTTCCTGATCAAGGAGAAAACCTTTAGATTCCTTAATATTAAAGTTGCCCTCTTTGTTGTTACCCCATCTCAGTTGGTCCTGCCCTTCCGTTAATAAAATTATTCTCTGATCCAACATTCTTTTAAGGGCCTCTGCTTTACTGTTGAGGGTCCTATCCTCTCTGCCCTCAATTGTTTTCAAAATTCTCCATTTACTAACATTATGTGGATTCTCCCAAAAGTCTTTCACCTTTACTAAACCTTGATTGTCAATCTCATGCTTGAGTCTTAGATATTCTTCCTTCATTATATTAGGTTCTTGTTGCCATTTTTCCTCCCAGAAAAGTGCCAAATCTCCCTCTATGATTTCCCAGAAACTATATTTTTGAACCACTTCTCTATTCTCCCAGGCCTTGTTCCATATGGGGGAGCCTTTCATTGTTCCTGTCATACGTATGATTTCAGAAGCTGGCCAGTCATTGGCATATTTTTCCTTCTAGATGCTTGCCAATTGAGCTTTAGGATCCTTAACCCACCTCCACCAAAGTTTGGCTCCAAGAGCCTTGTTGAGAATCTCAGGATTGTCCAAACGCAGGCCTCATTGGTTCTTGGGTTTGCAGATCTTTTCCCACGAGACTAAGGCCCATTTTTTCCTTGTTTCCTCTTTGCCCCAAAGAAAATCTTGTTGAATATTCTGAAATTGCTGTAAGACTCCTATTGGAGCTGGGAGGGCTGATAGCATAAAGATTGGGATCGCTTGGAGAACTGCTTTAGTAAGAACCAGTCTACCAGCTAAATTTAAAGATCTGTTTGTCCATTTCCTAACCTTGTCTTGCATTTTAGTTACTAGAGGATCCCATATACTCTTGTGATGGGGTTTAGCTGTAAGAGGAACTCCCAAATACTTAGAGGTAAGGGATTCTCTTTGAAAGCCTAAAATTCTGGAGACATTTCTCTCTATGGCAATATGAGTGTTAAAGAAAAAGACCTTAGATTTGGAAAGGTTTACTTCCATACCTGTGGCCTTCGCGAAGTCATTCAAAATTTGTTTGTAAGCAAGTGCTTCTTTAATTGTGGGAAGTCCCTGTAACATGGTATCATGTACAAACTTTTGATGAGTTAGAACTTGCTCGTTCTCCGAAAGTTGGAGTCCTTGAATTTTTCCCATTACTCTTGCATGCTTGATGGACCGCCCCGGCCCTTCCATCATGAGGATGAAGAGAAAAGGAAAAAGAGGATATCCCTGTCTAAGACCTCTGGAAGGGAGAAAAAGTTTAGAAGGAGAGCCATTCACTAGAATTGAAAAGCTGGAAGAAGTCGCAAGGGCCATGACCCATCTGACCCAATTATGATCAAAGCCAAATGTTGTGAGCACTTTTTTGATGTAAATCCAATTTACTTTGTCATGTGCTTTGGCTATGTCCAGTTGTATGATCATGCTCGCTCTCTTGTTGCAAGTTAACGAGTGGACCACCTCGTGAGCTTGAATTATGTTGTCCAGAATTTGTCTTCCTTCTACGTACCCTGTTTGTTCCCTGGAGATGAGCATGGGCAGGAGGGGTTTAAGTTTATTAGCCACAACCTTGGAAATTATCTTGTAGACAACATTGCATAAGGCAATGGGCCTGTATCTCTCAGGTGTTTGAGCATTATCCTATTTTGGAATAAGGGCAATGAAGGAGGTATTGAGAGCTTTCAAAATGGTCTTGTTCCGCCTAGAGTCTTTGACAATCTCAACAATATCCCTTTTAAAAATGTTCCAGTAGGCCTTGAAGAAATCCACATTAAATCCGTCTGGACCTGGTGCCTTACCATTTTGCATTTCCTTGAGGACCTCACTGATCTCCTTTTTAGTTACAGGTCTGTTGAGATTACAATTATCCTCTCTGGATACCAGTTTAGGTATATGTTCAATTAAGTTCTTAATGAAATGTTCTATTCCTGAAAAGCTTTCCATGGCAATGTCCCGAAAATGCTTTACTAACACTACATCTATCTCCTCATGGGATTGAAGAATTTGGCCATTCTCATCCTTGATCGTAGAGATTCTGTTGTGAGTTCTATTCGCAATGGTAGATCTGTGGAAAAATTTAGTACTTCGTTCTCCTTCTTTTAGGCATAGAACCCTAGATTTTTGTTTCCAAAAAATTTCTTCTTGATTACAAAGCATTTCCCATTCTTGGTGATATTTCTCTGCTTGTTCATTTTTGTCTTTATCAAAGCCATTCTTGATCAGAGCTTGGTTGAGCTCTAGGATTTTGTTTTCTACAATTTTTTTTCTTGTGAAAATATTGCCAAATTCCTTCTGGTTCCATTCCTTTAGCTTCTGCTTGATGTGTTTTAATCTCTTGTGTAGCAGGAACATAGATGATCCCTGAATTTATAGGTCTTCAGCCCACCATTTTTCAATGTTGTTGATGAAATCCGAGTGTGAAAGCCAAATATTTTCAAACCTAAACAGTTTGTTTCTTGGGGTACCAATGCCCTTGATCTCCATTTGAATCGGCCAGTGATCTGAGCCTCCAAAAGGAAGAATATCTGCTGTTATTTCCTTGTCTAGAAGCATGAGCTCTTTAGAGATCATGAATATGTCTAGCTTGGAAGCTACCTGGGAATCCCCTCCTCTTTTATTATTCAAAGTGCAAAGACCATTATTTGTCTCAATGTCCACCAGCTTCATGTTTTCTGAAAAACATTAGAAAGCTAAGGAATCTTTGTTTAGTGCTCTTGTGCCTCCTTTTTTCTTCGAGAGATATCTAATCATGTCAAAATCTCCTCCTATAACCCACGATAGCCCTGCAAATCTGTTTCGAAGGTCTATTAAGGACTCAATAAACTTGATTTTGTCATCTAACCTTTGTAAGTATCCCTGTCTCTTACAGGTTGTATGACAACTGATAAATAATTCCTTGATGCTTCTGCATCAATAATACCTATTTTTTGGGGATTCCATAGAATGAGGATACCCCCAGCTGTATTTTCTGCTTTTATTTCTAGAAACTCATATCTGCTGAGCCACTTACTGTGGATTTGCCTTATCTTTTGGACAAAGATTTTTGTTTCTTGGACAAAGATTATATCTTGAGCTACCTATTTCATTCTATTATTCAACATTCTCTATTTTCTTTTACTTCCTAGACCTCTGATGTTCCAAGTTGTAAACTTCATAATTACAGATTGGTAAAGGAGTAACTAGTTAGGTCTTTCATCTTACCTGAGTCTATCATGAGCTTTCCACATTCCATTAATAGCTCGTTTTGCCTTTTTCTTCCCCTTTTTTTCTCGGGGTTTCTAGGAGCTAATCCTGGAGTTGATTTTATCGCTTTTACTCCATGCTTGCCCTGTGTTTCACTGTTGTTATCTTCTCCCAAGCCCTTTGTCTGAGTTTTCCATAAGAATAGCTGCTTTATTCGATTGCATTCTTCTTGTGGTAGGGATTCTACTGCACTTGTTGTATCCTTACTCAAACTGGGACTGAGGTGAAGGTTTCCCGCTCCGGCACGAAGTTCATCATCCACGACCGCATGTAGAGCCCTGCTACTGCATAGAAGTAGGGCCCAGCTTCAAACACTCTGTCTTTGTCCTCAATGTTTGCAAACACCACACTGAAAAAACCCTTGGATCCTAGATGAAGATCAATGCTTCCTTTAGGCTTCCATTGGTATCTGATCCATGTTTGTAAAGCCTTTTCGGTGGGCCATAGTCCCATGAATTTTCATATGATTGCATAAGTTTTCATGTGCTCCCCGTGGTCCTGCATCGCAGGGTTATTTAAGATTTCTCTGGGAGTGACTTCCGCTTTGGGCTTGCATGGTCCCTTTTGTTTCCTGTCTTTTGTTCCCTATTTTTTGTCATTTTTCTCTTTTTCTTTTGTGCCAACATTCTCTTTCTCCTTGTTACTTTCTGTTTCCTCTTCCCTATTTTTTCCTCCTTCCATCGTTTTACCTTTGCCTGATTCTGGAGGTGCCTTGCTCTTGTTAACCACTACCTCACTGTAGGAGGGAGTGGAGCTCCCTCATCTACTCCCGTCCATGGTGAAAAACCCACGCAGAAACCCTCAGTCTTGGTTTTCCACTCTTTCACTCTGTTTATAGAGTAAGTTTTTGGACTCTTTTTATTTTATTTTTCAGTTTGTATGTTGTCCATTTTATTTTGTAGCTCTGTTTTCCTTTTTTTTTTTTATTTCACTTGCTCTTACCCATTCCTTAAGCTTGGATCTTAAATTTTTAAATTTTGTTTCCCAAATATATTGGGGTGATCCTGAGATTCTTGGTGCTCATGCTTCCTTGATTAACTTTCTGAATTCTGCATTGTTGTCCCATAGTGGGCTATATCTAAATGGAAAGGGTCCTTGGTTTTCCATTTTGCCCATCATTATTTCCACCGGCTTGTGATCGGATGTTGTGGTGTGGAGGATGTTTTATTTGATTGAGCTATAAATTGTTGCTATGTTTTCTTGAATCAGAATTCTATCCAGCCGTTCTTTTATATTATTTTTTCCCACTCTTTTATTGCTCCAGGTATATTTTCCATTGTTTGGTGGAATATTTCTTAATTTGTATTGCTCCATTATTGCTTCCAAAGCATCCCTAGATGGATCTGTATGATATGTCCCTCCAAACTTCTCTTCTATACTTCTCACCAAACTTAAATCCCCTCCAAGGATTATTTTCCCAGTTTGTATTTCATTTAGTGCTTCCTTTATGGTGTTCCAACATTTCTCTTTTTCCTTGTAATGGTTGGGCCATATATATTTATGAAACTATACTTCTCTTTTGTTCTTGTTTGCTTTAGATCTGTTTGTATCCAATGCTGATCCTTCTTTTGTTGTATCATTCCCCAGTGTCCTTTTTTCCATATCATGCAAATTCCACCTGAAGCTCCTATAGCTTGTATTGCTTCCCCTTCATAATTTTTGAATTATTATTATTATTTTTCATACATAAAGAGACAATTATAAGCATAAGGATGATAGCATTTAATTTCATTCATCAAAACTATGTACATATTAAAAAAAAAAAAAAAAAAAAAAAAAAAAAACATTTTTCTCCATTCACTCTTTGTGGCCTGGTTCTACATTAATTTGGACATCCTCTCTTTTCCTCACACATACTCTCTCTTTTACTTCCCGTAGGATTACAATAGATAGAATTTAGAAACATCACAATTTTTTCTAGATTCTAAAATCACTCCATAAATCACCCATAAATCACTCCATAAATCATATTTTTCTATATCCTAAAATCACTCAATCTCTCCCTATAATCCCTCATGCTTTACAAGGAATATTGAATTTTAACATATCAAAAAAACATTACCTATCAAAACAAATCCTATACTCATGGTTAATTCACTTAAATTTCCTATAATAAATCAACTCAATATAATATTTACATAGAAGAATATGAATTCTTCTTGAAATTTTAAGACCCCTTTTTGGAACTTTTTCCTCCAAAAACTTGATGGGTTAGAAGCTCTAATGCATCTGCATTAGACTCCCACATTAGAAAAAAATATGGGCTCTTGTTCATAAGATTTTGATATAACAATCCTCTTGGATCCCAAACCTTATGTTGTAGTTTTCCATTTTTCCCTTCATGTTGTTGTCCTACTATTGACGTTTCCTTCACTTCTCCAAGATTCTAAATTCTATATTACTCTCATCCACTTTACTTCTTGATGCAAAGCTTCTCAGTTAGTTGTACTTTAATACTAGCTATCCTTTCCTCTTATTGTATCTTCTCCTAATCATCCTCTTCATCAGAATACAAAACTTGTCAATTCCCTTATCCAACTTTTTCCTTGACTGCTTAAACTTATTTTCATCTCTTACTTACTACTGCATATCTCCCTTGTGCATAAGAGTGTCAAGATTCTTACCAAATTCTGGTTTATACACCTGCCTCACTATCTACTCCTCATGCCTTATAAATTCCTCCTTATTATTGTCTTCCAAGATAATTTCCTCTTCTTCCAGTTTCAATTTTACAAATTAAATATGCACGTTCTCATCTACTAATCTCTCCTCAGGAAGTTTCAACTCTTCACAAAAAACAATAAAATTACCTTGAATTGAACTTGTAAACTCAACACTCGTGTCCTTTTCTAACCATTCCTCCAAAAGCTCTGCTTCTTCCTCAAAGCCTACATCTCCCATCATAGGCTTCTCATAATATCTTTCTTCCATACTTTGTAAAGAAACTCCTTATTCTCCTTCATTTGGAGCATAAGTTAGTTTCATTTTTTCCTCTATTTCTGTGACAAATTTAGATGGTTGTCCCTTTTATAAAAACTTGCAACAATGAACAATTTGTCATATTTAAAATCACAAGGCTATGTGGCCTCATTTGATGTTTAAGACATCAAATCCTCATGTCAATATGAAATTTCACAATATTTCATTATACTTATAGTAAGTCTCTCCTTTTCTTCTTCCTCCTCTCCAAGGATGTTTCCTTATCATCTACGCTTTCATCATTTTCATTCACAAACATTTCTTTAATTTTAAAATGAAGAGATCCTTGGATCTCATTAATTCTTTTTCCTCATCTTCACTAAGGATATGTCCCTATCCTAGTTCACATAAACAAACTTCTTCTTCCTTTTATGGCCTGTGTTTAAAATAAGATCCTTTTAGTTTCTCTCTTTTCATCCAAACATGCAACCTACTCTTCAATTTTTTCAATCCTTGATCTAGGAGGATTCCATCGATTCAGTTACACAGGTGTTCAAGTGTCATCACCAATGTTCAATGTCGCCGTCAATTCAGTTCATCTTCTATAGTTCGACAATATTGGTTATGGATCAGATTGTTCAGGTAATGTTTATGGTTTTCATGGCATTCAGTTGATATGGGTTTGTACCTAGCTGTTGACTTATGTTCATCGACAATTCTACCAGGATTGGTCGACGACATGTGTCGTGTTGTTGCCTCACAGGTTGATCATCGATATGGGTGTTGTATGTTGAAAACGTTCGATATGGTTCTCGTCAAGTTGTCATCGCAAATTCCGCTTGTGTTGATGTCGTGCATTTGGTTTTGTGTCACAAAAGTTTCTAATGTCTCTTTGTGACATTGGTTGTAAAATGTTGTTTTACATCTAATGTAAAGTCTAACATCCTAATCCTAAAACTAAAACCAAATCAATATAAAGCCTAATGCTAGTCCTAAATATATACATGACCATGTATTAAAACATGCATTCAATTATGTATTAAAACCTATGCTAAAAGCCTAAACCTAATGACCCTAACCATCACATTCAAACCATGATACAAACCTAAAGTCCTTAACCTATTTTCCTATGCTAAAAACCTAGCCCCAAAGCCTAAGTTCTAACCTTGTTAAACTCTCGGCCTATTCTCATTGTAAAAACATTATAAAACAGCGCAAATACATAAACACAATCCCTAACTTTGGAGGAGACTACAACGGAACTGTTGCTCATGTGAACAAGTGGAGGTATCAACCATAACCGCAGTCCCATGACCACGGTCCTTAACCACGCAGGTATGGAAACCATAGTAGTGGATATGTGATCAGTAGAGTTGTGATAGCTGTTGGGATTAGCCATAACTGCTGTATAACCACATCGGAGACTACAACATGTGATCAGAAAAGGGGATAACCGTCGGGGTTACAGTCACCGTCACCGTTCGGCCAGTAGACAACGGAACTGTCGGGCGATAACCGTGGATAGCTAAAACAACAATCACATGCGATGTTAGCGCCTCTGCCCAGTTAGCTAACCGCTAATTGATTCAGGCTAATCCAAAGTCTAAAAGTGGGTTTTGTTGCGTTTTTTGGTGCAAACTAATTCCACCACCATGAAACCCTATCTTAAGGTGTAAAATTTCTACTAGACCAAACCTTATGAACCAAAATTAGACCAAATTTATTCCTAAACTTAGTGGAGGAGGTTTCAATGTATCCTCAGGGTTTTAAAAGGTAGCTGTTGTCCTCATTGAAGATTAGAGTGGTTTTTGACATTTTCCTGCAGATTATGGAGGTCATAGAAAGTTTTGTT
This sequence comes from Pinus tabuliformis, assembly GCA_031772625.1. NCBI lineage: Eukaryota > Viridiplantae > Streptophyta > Pinopsida > Pinales > Pinaceae > Pinus > Pinus tabuliformis. The sequence goes on along the minus strand of CM062809.1, from coordinate 446,324,372 downwards.
TTCAATGTTACGGGAGCATCCAGAGTCAGAATTCGAATTCGTAAGAGGCATTGGAAAGATGGTTTAGAGGGCCATCTGATGAAAATGATAAGAAGTTACCACGTGTACATTTAGATTGATCAAATCTCTTTGTAATCAACACCTTCTTTTCATTCCTAATAAAAATGGTCACCCATATTGAAAGCGGACCTGGAGACGTAGTCCATCAGGGACGAACTCCATCATCAATCTCGCTGTCTGGTATCGATGTGTTTTTACTGATTTCACTTATGTTATGCATTGTTTTATGTTTAATCATCTGTCGTAAAGACTTCTTCTCAGGAAATTTTCCTCGATTTCTGCACTATCAGTTAACATTCAAATCATTAATGGATAATCAATTCTACATCAATTTTTAATAAATGATCATTTCAGATCTGTTATCACTCAGGTTGTCCTTAAGCTCCGGAAAAGGATACGGCCGAGGTAACCACAGACCAACTTTGGACTACAGGTTCTAGCCCACCTGCAATCAGAGAGGGCTCTCTCTTTCTGATTTAGCTTTGTTGAGAAGGGTTTTAGGCTAGCTATTGAGTTCAGGGGTTTAACTTCTATTTTGGTGGGAAGGATGGTGCTTTCAAGTAGAGAGGAAAAACATTATCTGGTCAATTTCAAACCATTGGGCATGGAGTCAAAGAATAGGACCGCTGGTGCGTTTTCTTGGTCACAAGACAAACATGGAGCAAGGTAGCTGCATATGAAACAATCTTTCAAGCTAAAGGATGGAGTGAAAGCTAAGGCATGAGAGGCAATTAAGAATCTCTCAAACATGTTTAGCAGAAAGAAGATGAATGAGCTCTGCCTAGGAGCAATTAAGAATTCCTAGTTAACAGTCATTCATATGTGAAAAAGGTTAAACATGAGCCATAAAGGAATTCATATTCATGCCTAAATCAAGAGGAAAACATTAAGAAACCACAGAAACTGAGCATAGAGTGCAAGCATGCAAATTCTAAACCAATCTTTCTTTCTGTGATTTGAGCATATATGAGATGAAAATAACAGAGATGAGGAACACTTATTGATTCATACAGCAGTGCAAGAATTCCACATTCACATCTTCAACCATTAAACACAGCGCAGATAGTCGTTCTCCAAACTTTTGAGCAGTCTTTGATTATAGAAAAAGTATCAGACATACAGTGCGAGTCTCTCTTGAGATACATTAGCCGACCAACCCTTTTAACAATGCTGAGGGTGGTATTTATACAAAAACAAGATACAAAAATATCTGAAGGATGAGTCATCAATTCATAACTTCTTTACCAACTTTTTTAAAGAGCGGTTGATGAGAAAGTAAATGCTGAAGTAAAGACGGGTGTAACAGCTGTTTTTTTTCCTGTCAGTGAATGTTGACTTTTGAGTCGATTTGAGTCGGCTGGGCTGCGTTCTTAGAAATCCGCGCTCTTAGGTTCGCCATCTCAGCGTTTTTGCTTTGTAACTGCTCCCACCTGTCCTGCGCGTTCCTTCATTGCTCTGTCTAGTGCACTCTGTGCCTTAACCTGGGCTTGCTGATGACCTGCAGCTGTCTGTGATTTTGAAATAAACAAAAAAGAGGGAAAAACTGAAATCACCTGGGCAATACGGCCAACATTGCTTGCCACCAATTCTCAGAAGGCCACTGATGTCTTTGTATTTTGACAAGTGTTTCATCGGCCTCTGTGTACTTGTAATAACTAGGTGTTGGCTACTTGAATTGTTTATTGATTAAACAGTCGAGTACCACATTAATTTGTCAACCCGGGAAAGTCCTTTTATTTCAAAGGTGACCTCGTACTGTATGTACTTAATTCTAAAAGCATTAAAAGCTGTAGTATACACAATTCTATCTTCTGTCAAACTCCTTACTCTATGTTATAGCAGTTAAAATATATTGCAGAGATGAAATGAAAGCAGTTAACTAAGAATACAAATCTGCAAAGAAAAATAATGGCTGCTCTGTTAGCAGAGGATCAGGACCCTATCCTCAGGGTAAGGATGTTCAGCACCTGCCCCTGTAACCAAATTGCCAACACACACTGCAATTTCTAATCACCGGTGAAGTATTCTTTTACAATATCAAGCAATTAACAAAACAGAGTATCAGCAAAAGGAAATTATCAGAGGTAATGCTACAGAATCCAAACAGAGTATCAGCAAAAGGAAATTATCAAACAAACTCACACACTAACAGAAAATAAATGGGTGAATCTTGCGAAGAAGGTGGGCCTTGTCCCTCTCACAAGATTCCCCAGAACACAGCTGCCAAATTAGATGCTCAGAACAACCTTTTATTCATCTGCCAAAATGTCCAGTTAGTAATGAGGAGAGTTTCTTCATACTTTGGAATGATTAGGTCATTATATAATCAAAAGCTTTCAACTTATGGACTGAAGAGAGTAATATTATAGAAAAAATACAAGATCAAAAGTGGTCAATTTGGAGTCCTAACATCCCCCCCAACTGAAAGGGTTGCATGTCCTCATGCAATGCTTACTCTGAATCTGAGTCGGAGTACTGGGATGAACAGTGTAAATTACTGATACAGTAGCTATGGAAAGTGTTATCAAACCTGTCTCTAAACCCACAGACAGTCTCTAGTTGCCTCCATGCTGCCACCTCTTCCTTTTTGGATGATCCAAACTGACCCTTGTATTGCTGACTAGATAACCATAAGAGGGGAAATTTAAATCTGTAGCCAATCCATTTTTCAGCACATTGTTCCATACATCTAACATAGTAAGGTACCCTTGAAATTGCTGCCTGTAGATTAGGGGGATTGTAGGGGTGATACTCCTGTCTTTCCTTGGGACAGTTTTCCCAGAATAGGTTGTTGGCTTTAATAGCCAAAGGTGCCTTTGTTTTCACATAGTGTTGGCAATCTCGCAAGACCACTGCTTGTAGTTGCCTAATGTGATCAGTCATTCCAGGTTCACTTAACATTCTTTGGTGCTGTGCAATGAAAGTAGCTGCATTTTGGGGTTCAACCCTAATCCAAAGGAGGCAGTTCTGTTCATTGTGTTGTGCTGAGATGAAAGCGTTTTTCCAAGTGAGTTGGTTGGCTAGAAAGGAAATGAAAGCTCTGAGTTGTATGTTTCCAACAAGAGGGAGTATATTCATTTTTCTGTCTTCAGACATAGCTTCGTTGTGGAGATAAAGCTCACACAACAAATTCTGATCATTCTTGGGTGCTTCTGCAAAGGTTTCAATAAATTGTTCTTATGTAATAACCTGATGAGGTCTACCATCTCTAACTACCTTTATCTGTAAGAATGTTAGTCGTTCCCTCAAAAATGCTGCATAGTTGAAAGAGGGTTTTCTTGTAGCAAGTATTCTTTGAACCAAATCAAAAATCTGGGACAGTCTAGCTTTTAGTTCCTTAATTTCTTTGTACTGAGCTCTAGACTGCTCAAGTGCTTCCCAATTCTTATATGCATAATTGAACCAGATTCCCTTTTGCTGTTGGAATGCTTTCCCTTGTGACAGCTCATATTCTCTCCACCATATTCCCTTTAATTCCTGAAAACTAGCGGTCTCTATGCATGCATCACTGACAGAGGGAGATTCAGTTTGTGTAAAGGCATCAACAAGAATTTTCTGTTCTGTGATAATTGGAGTAGGCCGGGGTGATTCGATGTCTTCTTTTCCATTTCCTGCTGATTCCTGTGTAACAGCCAATGCTTCTTCTTCTTGTTCCATAACAGTTTGGGTAGGCCGGGGTGATTTTATGTCTTCTTCTCCATTTCCTGCTGATTCTTGTGTAACAGCCAATGCTTCTTCTTCTTGTTCCATAACAGTTTGGGTAGGCCGGGGTGATTTTATGTCTTCTTCTCCATTTCCTGCTGATTCCTGTGTAATAGCCAATGCTTCTTCTTCTTGTTCCATAACTTTTGAGGAGCCTGCTGGTTCTTGAGTTACAACAAGTTCTTCTACTTCTTTCTTTACACTTTTTGGAGATCCTGCTGGTTCTTGTGTTACAACAGGTTGCTCTGTTTCCACCTGTATAGTTTTTGGAGAACTTGCTGGTTCTTGTGTTACAGCAAGTTGCTCTATTTCCTCCTGCACTGTTTTTGGAGAGCCTGCTGGTTCTTGTGTTGCAGCAGGTTGCTCTGTTTCCACCTGTATAGTTTTTGGAGAACTTGCTGGTTCTTGTGTTGCAGCAGGTTGCTCTGTTTGCTCCTGCACAGTTTTTGGAGAGCCTGCTGGTTCTTGTGTTGCAGCAGGTTGCTCTGTTTGCTCCTGCACAGTTTTTGGAGAGCCTGCTGGTTCTTGTGTTGCAGCAGGTTGCTCTGTTTGCTCCTGCACAGTTTTTGGAGAGCTTGCTGGTTCTTGTGTTGCAGCAGGTTTCTCTATATCAGCAGAGGGTTGTGGTGGTTCTATTTTGCTTCTGCAATTTGTGTAACAGTAGGTTCTTTCATTTCAACTACAATAGCAGAAGGTTCTGGAATGACTCTAGTCACTGGTACTGCAACTATCTTGTATCCTGCTTGAGTGTATAGCTCACCACACTTGGCACACACATATTCACTCTCTTTACTCTTCTCCGCTGCAGATGCTACCTGTGTTAAAATGTGCAGGTTGCGTTCATTTTGATAAGCTTCTTTGACCCTTATTATTTCCTCCTGATAATCCTGAATTTGGGATTTCAGAAATTCAATTTCTTCCTGCAGGGCAAATATGGTAGGCTGAGCTTGTGGAACTGCAGGTTCTAGTGGAGGTAGAGGTTGTGTTTCAGCATTCATTTGAACATTTATACCCCCAACAGGTGGTTCTTGTGTGTCACCTGGTGGGGTAGTGGCTGTTTCTTTTGTTGCAGCCACTTGGCCAATATTACCTTGGGTGTCGACAGCTGGTTCTTGTGTGACAACTGCCTCAAAAGATAATGTCACGACACTGTGAACACTCTGCATCTCAGCCCCAGAGGGTGAGGAAGGGGAGTTTCCAGGGCTGGTGGGAGTACGGGCTCTTAACATGATGGGTGGAGAGCTGGGGAGAGTGGGGCTAGGGGGTTCAGCTGTTACAGACGATCGAGTCCTTTGCTTAGGTAGAGAAGCAGGGAATTCAGATATTTTTCTTTTTCTGCTAGCTTTCTTTAAAATAGGGGCAGTGGCGGAAATAGCAGCTGCCTTGACCGAAGCCCTAGTTCTTCTTCTTTTCGGTGGGGTTTCATTTTTCTGCTGCTTCTTTCATTTGAGAAGGGTAATAGGGATGTTATCATCAGAGTCGTCGGTAGAAATACCCAGTATGGGAGTGGATGGGTCGGTTTTATTAGGGGATGGGGTTGTTTGCATGGGTATTTCTACTGCTGATTGTACATTTTCAGCAACTTGTGGGGGCGTTTGCTGGGGAATTTCTTGGGGTATTTGCTCTGAAATATCGTCTGTTTGCTGAGGAATTTCTTCGAGTATTTTCTCTGAAATATCCTCTGTTTGCTGAGGGATTTCTTCATCCTGTTGAGGTATGTCCTCAAGTTGGTGAGGAATTTCCTCTTCCTGATGAGGAATTTCCTGCTCTGGCTGAGGGATTTCTTCATCTTGGTGGGGATTAATGAGGGGAGGGGGGTTATTTAAGGCAAGGCCTTTATTTATCAATAATTGAGCTAGACGGTGGTGTTTCAAGGAATGGAGCGGACGCTTTGCGTTGACAGTGTAACGTGACATATTTTTAAGACATCCCAATAGATAATATGGCATATTTATCAACTGACCATGCCTCAAGTGATTCAACAAGACAAAATCATGCTGGTAAATTACCTGGTACTGGCCTTCGCACGTCAGGTATTGCTTTACAAACTTAGCAACTTTCGGTCATGGTGGAGGCAGTGATTGAAGTGCTACGCCTCTGCCCTTGGGTTCCACCTGCTCGCCTGGTTGAAGAAAATCCTGTTGCGCGTTGAGGATCAGATGCTTCCTACTGAACCAGCACGTGCCATTAGCTGGTAGCCCGGTAACTTGGGCTATGACTTCCTCTGTGACTGGAATTTGTACTCCCTAAACGACGGAAAACCCCTCTGTTAAATTGCATGCAAACTCAAGGACTTGCTGTGCGTCGAAATTTGGAAGTCTCCTAAAATATTCTAGCCATCCCGCTTGCAAGAAGATTTGGTAGGCCTCGGGATAAAGCTCAAGAAGTGCTGTTGTGCCAGGTTCGTATGTGATGAGATTTCCTCCCATAGTTGTTGTTTAACTAAAAATTCTCAGTCCAGAGTCGAGTTTCCGAGTTCAGTCCAGAGTAAACCTTTGCAAATGGTAACATGACACGATGAGGTGACTTTTACATATTACCAGGAGAGTTAAGGGCGGCGGCAGTTGGCGTGCTATACAATTATGACAGTGCTTTGGTAATCCGCCCCCCCCAAAAGCTACGACTAAGTGATATGATTGGAAGTACAATTATTTGGTAGTCCTATCAACGTCTCCACATTAACTATTATTTAATATCCATGCATAATCATGCGTACCTTTATATTTTACCTTTTTAGTTGCTGCGTCGAAAAGTCTTGTCTTGTCTTTTGCTGGATGATTAAAGCGGGTCTAAAAGTATGAGAATACCGACGGTTTTTATTACTGACGGGAAGTAATAGTGGAGGATTGTAATCATCATAGTGTATGGCTGGTTCTTTTGGTAGGAAATGGTATGTTTTATGCAAATAATAATTCATTTCTTGGGAACTGAAGTGGAGAAATTGGTATAAATGAGAGAAATACTGAAAAAGGAATTACGGCATCGGTAAGTGGTGTTGCAGCAACGGGAGTTGGTGTTGCAGCAACGGGAGTTGGTGTTGCAGCAACGGGAGTTGGTGTTGCAGCAACGGGAGTTGGTGTTGCAGCAACAGGAGTTGGTGTTGTAGCAACGGGGAGTGGGTTGCAACCATAGGAAATGGTGTTACAGCAACAAGAGTGGTGTTTGCAGCAACGGGAAATGGTGTTGCAGCAACGGGAAAAGGTGTCGCAACAACAAGAAATGGTGTTGCAGCAACAGGAGTTGGTGTTGCAACAACAGGAAATGGCATTGCAACAACGGGAAATGGTCCAAAAAAAACATTCCCAAGTCCGTAAAGTGATTCTTTTGAAGTTTTTGTTCTCAGCCATTTTCCAAAACTAAGATCTGCAAAATAATGAATTGTAATATGGCAACCCTTGGCAAGGATTATTAGTTGAAAAGAATATCTAATCTAAAAAAATACATAAATAAACAGAAATTTATGTGCCTTGAGGGACAGCAAGTTCCCCCAGGAAAGCATAGTGTATATCTGCCATGCAAGTAGCTTTAAAATCTTCTTTAGAAACAGGGCGCTGATGCAAACGGAGTCGATACCCATTCACTAGTAGTGGTGTTCTGCTATCATCAATCGTTAAAAGTCTGACTGTCCCATTTGGAAAAACAACATCTACTTCATAAGGCCCTAACCACCTTGTTCTTAACTTACCTTGGAAATTCTCAAAACGGGAGTCATAGAGTAGAGCCCAGTTACCTTTTTGGAACTGCTTTTGCTTGATGGTTCTGTCATGCCACCTGCTTCTTTGTTGCTGTATCATGGTTGTTTGACGGATGACATCCAGTCTTTTCTCGTCCAATTCCTGAAGCTGCTGCAACCTGGCTGTCTGTGCATCAGTCAAGTCAAGGTTAACAGCTAAATCAGTTCTTAAAGTTTTGATTTCAAACTCTACAGGGAAAACAACATTTTTTCCAAAAACTAATTCATAAGGTGAAAAGCTCGTAGTATTCCTCCACGTAGTTCTATAGGCCCATAATGCCTAAGGAAACCTTTGAAACCAGTCCCTTCTATTCTCCTTTATTGTTTTTGTCAAGATGGCTTCTATGACTTTATTGGTGCTTTCTACCTGCCCATTTGCATGGGGGTGATAAGGTGTAGTCATTTTGTACTTAATATGATATTTCTGAAGTGTATCCTTGAAGCCATGAGAGTTGAAAGGAGGTCCTCCATCCGTGACTAATTCTCTAGGCAACCCAAACCTAACAAAGATCTCTTCAAATAAAAATGTTAGTACTGATTCTTCATTAGCTTTAAGGAGTGCCTTAGCTTCTACCCATTTAGTCATATAATCTGTGCACACTAGTATGTACACTCTTTGATTGGATGGGGGATTAATGGGACCTATAAAATTTAATGCCCATCTCTCAAAAGGTTTGAGAATTACCTTGGGTTTGAGTGGCATTTCATCCTTGTGATTAGGCTGGCCCATTCTTTGACAGCTATCACAGGCCTTCACATATTTCTTTGCATCTTTGAAGAGTGAGGGCCAATAATAACCCATTATGAGTACCTTGTGTGCTGTTCTTTTATCTGCAAAATGCCCTCCACAAGGGCCATCGTGACAAGCTTTTAACACATCATAAATTTCATCTTCACCAATGCATCTCCGGATTTCTTGATCGAGTCCTGTGTGGAAAAGACACCCACTTATCTAGCTGTACCTAGCACTTTGCTGAATGATCTTTCTTTTTTCCCTGTGTGATAGGTGCGATGGTAATTTTCCTGCAACTAAATAGTTGGCAATGTCTGCATACCAAGGTGAGTGAGCAGATACTGCAAATAAATATTCATCAGGAAAAGAATCATCTACTGGAATATTTTCATCAGTTTTTAATCGAGAAAGGAAATCAGCAAGTACATTTTCTTTTCCTGGCCTATCTACAATTGTGATGTCAAATTCTTGTAATAATAATAACCATCTGGTAACTCGAGCATTTGTAACTGATTTATTCATTAGATATTTAATGGCCGAGTGATCAGTATGCACAAAAGTAATGTAGCTAGTAATATAATGTCGAAACTTATTGATAGCATAAATGACTGTTAGGAAGTCTTTCTCAGTGACTGTATAATTCAGTTCAGCTGATGTCATATTCTTACTGATAAAATAAATAGCATAGGGAAGACTATTTTCTTCTTGGCCCAAGACAGCTCCAATTGCAGTATTTGAGGCATCAGAGGATATATGAAAGGGTAGTGCCCAATCAGGTCCTCTCAAAATGGGAGCTGTAGACAACTGATGTTTAAGTTCATTAAATGCTTTTTCACAATCATCAGTGCACTTAAATTCAACATTTTTTGTTAATAACACAAATAGAGGAGAAGCTATTTTGGAAAAATTCTTAATAAATCTTCTATAGTATCCAGCATGTCCTAAAAAGCTTCTTACATCAGTTTGTGTTTTGGGGATAGGGAGGGTCTGAATTACCTGTATTTTGGCTGGATCAACTTGAATTCCTAGGAATGAGATGAAGTGACCCAATACAATACCTTGATTCATCATCATATGACATTTTTTAGTGCTTAAGGAAAGGTGTGCTTCTATACATCGCTTAAGTACTTTTTCAAGGTTTTGCAGTGCATCCTCAAAAGTCACTCCATAAGGAGTAAAGTCATCCATAAATATTTCTAAGGAATAATTTAACATATCAGAAAAAATCCCTATCACTGCTCTTTGAAATGTTGCTGGAGCATTACATAGCCCGAATGGAAGAACCCTGTAAGCAAAGGTCCCCCATGGGCTAGTAAACGTGGTCTTGTCCTGGTCTTGGGGTGCAATCTTAATCTGATTGTATCCACTAAATCCATCCAAAAATGAAAAGAATTTCTTACCTGCCAAATTATCTAATACTTGATCAATGAAGGGTAAAGGGAAATGGTCTTTCTGGGTGGCTTTATTTAAGGCTATGTAATCCACACATACTCTCCATTTGCCATTTTTCTTGGGTACAGTTACAAGTGGGGAAACCCACTCACTGTCAGATATAGGATATATAAATCCTGCATTCAACAGTTTTTGAAGTTCTTCCTTCACAATTTCCCTTAAATTGGGATTCATCCGTCGCTGGGGTTGATAGACTGGGCGGGATCCTTCTTTAATATAAATGCGGTGGGTGCATAGCTCAGGAGAAATCCCCTTCATGTCTGTATAATCCCATGCAAATGCTTCTTTATTTTCCTGGAGTAACTTTATTAACTGCTGTTTTTCATTATCAGTTAAGTTGGGATTTATATTTAATGTTTTGCCAGGCTCAATTTCTATTGTTGTACTTTTGGAGGAGCTGCCTACTATTGTCTGAGATAAACTTTTAGTTTTCAGATTCTGCTGAGATTCAGATTCCAAGGTTGCAGTGAAGTGATTATACATTTCTGGGTTGACCGAAGAAGGTTCAGAAATGAAGCTACTGATTAATTCATCTTCGGTAGAATCTTTGAAAGTTAAAGCTTGTCCGATAGTCAAGATAGGTTGGGTTTCTTCATCCTCATAATCTACCCATACAGAGTTGTCATTATTAATCATGGGTGTAGCATGAGGATAAAGGGTAAGCTGTTTGGTTTCCTGCCCATTAGAGATGGTCATTGATCCTGATCTACAGCTGATGAAAGCATTTGCTGTAGCTAGCCAAGGTCTTCCTAGAATCAGTGGATGACCCCCCAACTTTGTTTTAGTTTGTAACACCACAAAATCAGCTGGGTAATTCCAGGATTCTACAGAAATTATTAGGTCTTCAATGACTCCTTTAGGTTTAATTGTAGAGCGATTAGCCAACTCTAGAATGGTTGGAGTTTCCCTAATAAAGTTTTTTAACTGCAACAATTGTGCTGTTTCTAGCGTCATAATGTTTATTGCAGCACCTAAATCTACTAGAACTTTAGAGACAAATATTTTTCCAACCTGAAATGTTATTGTAGGGTGACCAGGGTCACCATATTTCATAGGAGGATCTTTTTCTGTCATTAAAGCAGTCAGTTCTCCCATCACATGAACTGTGAGGGGGTCCTTAGCTTTTCTTCCAGGTTTTCTTATACAGATATCTCTAACAGTCCTAGCATAAATGGGAACATCTCTTAACGCTTGCAACAATGGAATTTTAACATATAAATTCTGCAATTCACCTAAAAGGTTAAAAGCAGGTTGCTCAAGCGTTTTGGTGAGAGCTAGATGTTCAGGGAATGGCGGATCTGCTGTTTGAGCATTGTTGTTAGATGCTGATTCAACTGTTTCAGCATTATTGTTAGCTGGTTTTTCTTTTCCAACTTCCTCTTTATCAGAGTCAGTAATGTCATCAATGATGGGTTCAACAATTCTCCCTGAACGGAGATGGATATCGTTACATTGCATAGGGGAGACAGGCTGATTTTGAACATCAATTACTTGCATAGCTTTATTATTATTCGGGTTGGGGTTAGGTTGCACAGGCAGCTGTGGTCTAATTGCTTGGTTATTCGGAGGAGTGTTGGATGGTAAGGAAAGAGATTGTTGATGCTGAGGAAATGGCATCTGCTGGGCTGCCTAGTTCAGATTCCATTGATTAAAATACGATTGCTGGGGAGCCCAAGGATTCCACATGGTAGGATCAGGAAAAGGAAGACTTGGTTGCTGCATGGGTAGAAAATTCATCGTATTAAATGGTGGGTACTGCATTTGGTTCATGGGTGGGTAATTCGTTTGAAAAGGAGAATGATTATTCCAACGACTAAATGCTGTGTTAGAATTCATACCTTGTCTTTGTGGCCATTGCCTCCTCTGTGTCATCAGGTACACTGCTTCAACCTCTTCTTCAGTTGACTGCAGTGCTTCTTTTATTCCCGGCAGAGAGGGGCATTGCTAGGTCTCATGGTCCTTTTCGCAGATCGTGCAGACTGGTACCTTATCTAGTGGGAATTCCGTGAGTGGGTGTTTTTCTCTACATTTAGAATAAAAAATAGCTAGGGTAGCTTCTGCGTCTGCCTGTTTCTTTTTTACCTGCAGAGCATCAATTTGTGAAGCAAAAGAGCTTAACATTTCAGTTTTAAATTCTTCCAACAAATTACCTATTTCATCCCTTGTTGCTCCTCCACTTGCTGACTTCTGGACTCTTGAGTATACGCTGTCCCTGCTTTTTGGTCTGCTTACTGCTCCTCTTGAACATCTCATACAGAGGTTGATAATTTCATCAAATGGTTCCTTGTAAATGTCCCATTTTCCAAGCATATTCAACATGTCCAAGCAGTCATCTCGTACCCCTTTCAACAATATTGTTTTCAGAATATCTTTACTCATGGTAGGGTGGTCAGACCACTGCAGATTATACTGCAGTCTTTCCACAAAGTCCTCCAGATTCTCGTCCTCCTTCTGAACCATTTTAAACAACTCTTCCTTCCTCTCTCTTGTTCGGCAGTAATCCTGATATTTGGCCAGAAAACTTTCTTTCATCTGATCCCAGGTAGTGATTGCCTGAGCTCCTAAGCTCATAAACCACCTTAACACATTCCCTTTCAGTGTTGGCTGAAACAGTTTTAGTTTCTGATTAGGGCTCACATAATCATAACTCCTACATAGTATATCAAATTCAAAGAGGAATTCATCCGGGTCTTCAGAGGATAACCCATGAAAGTTGGGTAACGCTGAAAGTGGAATGTTCTTCATAGGGGTTTCCCCTCTCGAGAGCTCCCCAATAGGGAACTCCAGGGTAGAGAGTGAGTTTTCCCCCCTTCCTTCTGCTCTGTTATCCTCCATTGGTCTTTTTCCTGAATCACTTGCTCTATCTTCAGTATCTTCTGTCTCTTCAGGTTCTTCTACCGGTTCCTCAGTGTGCTCTAGTACTTCCAGCTTCCTTTCAGGTCCTAGTACTTCCTCCGTCTGTCGATCTGTTTGTGAGGAATACTGGATCTGAGGTCTCCGGGAACTTGTCCTTTGTGATGTCTCGGCCTTTGAAATAATTTCGTCAATGAAGGTCTTTCTTCCTCCCCCGCCTTTTCCGCCTGTGAAATTAGGTTTCCTGCGTCCTCTCATGCACCTGTTATTCTTAAAAAGAAATCATTAATGCTTTTAAAATCTCTAGTCGCCTTCCCCGGCAACGGCGCCAAAATGTTGGCTACTTGAATTGTTTATTGATTAAATAGTCGAGCACCACATTAATGTGTCAACCCGGAAAAGTCCTTTTATTTCAAAGGTGACCTCGTACTGTATGTACTTAATTCTAAAAGCATTAAAAACTGTAGTATACATAATTCTATCTTCTGTCAAACTCCTTACTCTATGTTATAGCAGTTAAAATATATTGCAGAGATGAAATGAAAGCAGTTAACTAAGAATGCAAATCTGCAAAGAAAAATAATGGCTGCTCTATTAGCAGAGGATCAGGACCCTATCCTCAGGGTAAGGATGTTCAGCACCTGCCCCTGTAACCAAATTGCCAACACACACTGCAATCTCTAATCACCGGTGAAGTATTATTTTACAATATCAAGCAATTAACAAAACAGAGTATCAGCAAAAGGAAATTATCAGAGGTAATGCTACAGAATCCAAATAGAGTATCAGCAAAAGGAAATTATCAAACACACTCACACACTAACAGAAAATAAATGGGTGAATCTTGCAAAGAAGGTGGGCCCTGTCCCTCTCACAAGATTCCCCAGAACACAACTGCCAAATTAGATGCTCAGAACAACCTTTTATTCATCTGCCAAAATGTCCAGTTACAATGAAGATTCAGACTTGCTTTTGTTTTCAAAATTTCCCTTACAACTTGTTTCCTTTTCTTCCCCCTTTTCTAATGTAGATGTCTCCTCTTTATAGAGGAGACATCTATTACAATAGACCGCCATGGTTCATTCAGTTTAACCTCTTTGTCAAAAATAAGAAATCCATCCTTGTTACAGGATGCCGTTACAACAGTGTGATGGTGTATTCTTTCTTGGGTCTCTTACTGTTACACAACTGGTAAACAAACCTCAACCGTCTTCTTGGAATCCTCGTACTATCCTTTGCCGCTTCACCATTGTTGCTGATTTAGTAAACTCATGCTGTTCCTGGTGTTTCAGCAACTGTAACTGTGTTTTACCCTTTCTGGACAGTTGCTGATCGTGTTGTGTCAGCATGGAACTCTGCCGATCTTCTGATAGTTGTTGTTTGTCATTTCCGGTATTCCAGTTGTTGCAAAATAACGTTTTCCCTGCTTTAGATAGTTGCTGTTGCTGGTGTTGCAGCAACTGCGTAGTTGCTGTTTCTGGTGTTGCAGCAACTACGTAGTTGCTGTTTCTAGTGTTGCAGCAACTACGAACTATAATTTCTGCAGACTTTAGACAGTTCAACAGTTACTTAGAAACTTGGTTAACTTCTCCAAAGATTAATTATAAAGATAACATGAATATGTAATGAATGATTAAACATATAGTAATGAGGAGAGTTGCTTCATACCTTGGAATGATTAGGTCATTATATAATCAAAATCTTTCAACTTATGGACTGAAGAGAGTAATATTATAGCAAAAATACAAGGTCAAAAGTGGTCAATTTGGATTCCTAACACTAGGCGGCATCTCAAACAGATGATTGACCTCATGCTTCAGGTAAAATAAGCTTTCCAGTTTGTCGTAGAGCGTCTATCCTGTAGGTGGCCCTGTCGCTATTGCGGAACTTGATGCAGCAGTAAGCTGATTATTGACAAAATTATTGAGCCTGGTAGAATACTGGTCGCATGTCAATAGTTTTCCAGCACTGGTCAGCAGGCTGGGCAATCCCCTGGTCTGTAATGCTGCAAGCCTTACATCAAAATTGTCTACATCTCTTTGTATATCCCGACATCTTGCCTCCAGAGTTTGCACCAGGCTTCTCAATGTGAGCACACTTTTTGCGGTCAGTATGGCATCTGTTCTGTTCATAATATGGAGTGCTGCCAGCTCTTCCCTAGTCTAATGATTCAGAAAATTGATCATTCTGTTGGCTTGGTCAGGCATATTTCCTAATGCTGCCTTGGCTCTCTGGCTTTCAGTCGTAGCACGACCAAGCAGTTCCACTTGTTCATATATTGCCTGAATTGACCTCCTGTTACACTAAAATTTGTCACCATGACTATTGCAGTCAGTATGACTCCATCAACAACCATATTGTCCTCCTTGGCAAGTCTTATACCTCTGCTCCTCATGTCAAACTCCAAAAAAGAGAGAAAGCCTTTAAAAAATCAATATAACTCTGGTTCTGCACTTTCTCTTACTATTACTTGCGGGCACGCACCTCAAGTACATAATACCTGTGTACTTGTACGCTCTGTCTGTAAAGGGGTGGGTGCGTACCCCTATAAAAGTAAAAAGGCGCAAGTTTTACTTCAAAAAACTTACTTGCGGTCGATTCTAGAGCATTCTAGAAGATGGTTTGACGTGGATTGAGCGCCTCCAGATGGTTCATGCATCCCAAAGAAAGAGGAACTTATCCCATGAAGAGGGGAGCTATCCCTTTGAAAGAGGGGCTTATCCCATTCATGGTGGACCTGTTTAACTTCCTCCAAAGCATTATAAATATAGGCATTGGGCCAGAGGCAAGGGAGGTTGAAAGCTGAAAATTCCTAAGGGTAGATGCTGCTGAAATTAGGACTCCCTTATAGAGATTGAGAGGAGAGATTCCAATCCTTTCTTAGCTTCATTTGGAAGTGGGTGAGCTGATCAAAGTAGAGAAGAACTCTTGCTGGACCCTGGGAGGGACCTGCACAACACCAAGGCACTGGTTGTAAGGTTTCTTTTGTTTCCAATTAATACAATTAAGTTCATTTTTCTCAACAAGTTGTTATATATAATTTGTTTCATAAACTCCTTGGTCTTTATGATGAATACGTTTTATTATATGAGTTATTTAGGTGCTATGTAATTGTTTTCTTGTTAGTGTATGCAGGCTTCAAGGAGAAGGAGCTCATCTGGATCGAAGAGGCTTGGCTGCTACAAACAACGTTGGACTAAAGGTAAGCCTTAAACACCTGGTTGCTTTTATTTTAAATGCATATTTAGGGAAAGATAATGCTTGATTGCTTTGTTTGTCACTAGAAAAGCCTTGTTTTCTAGGGAGGTTGGTTTTGTCCGCAAAATTGACTCTTTCCGCATGACAAAATGGCGACCATACTGGGGAATCCATGGATTTGATTGATTTCTCTTTTGATTGATACTTTGATTTGAGAAACGTTGTTTTCTGTTTCTGTTTTTGACTTGATGATTGTGGGATTGGGCGAATTTAGTTAATTTTGAGTTAGTTTTCATTTTTCATAGTTTTGGGAGAGGTACGCACCCTATGAGTTAAGCACAGTGCGTACTAGTACGCACTTTTTCTTTGTGCACAGAGTGTGGACGCACCTGTGTAAACAGGTTGCCTGCGTACCCTGTCAAAAATTTGAAAAATTTTAAATTTTTCTCTTTTTTATCAGTTTAGAATTTGTTTATAGGTTTTAGCCATTGCCCAGACCTGCTTGTGACTTGTCAGAAACTTTCCTTGGTTAATTTCATTGGCATTCCTGCTCTAAGCTTTTATCAATTGGGTGTTTTGAGTCTCTTTTTGAGAAATTCTTGATTTGTTTTCCTTTGGTCATTACTTGGAGGTTTCTCTCAGTCCTTTCACAATTTTGCATCTTTTTGCTTTTGTTTTTGCAAAAAAAATTCCCCCTCATTCGCCGGGGGGGGGCTAAATTGTGTATGAGTGTTAATCGCCTTTGAGTGTTTTTATTTTTTGATCTTTGGAACTCTCACCCAATTTTCTCGACTTGCACTTGATTGGTTCTTAGATTACATTAGAATCATCTTGCGTTTGAGAATTCTCTTGCATAGATCACATTTGCATAATTAGAATTCTCAGGTTCAAAATATGAATGAAAAATGTGCATAGATTACATTTGCATACTTTTCAAGTGAATTGTGCATAGATTACAATTGCATAGTTTACATTCTAAAAAATCAATCGTAGATTTAGATCAATTTTCTTTGATTTGAATTTACACAAAAATAAAAATAAAAATAAACTATTTTGGAATTGATTTGCATTAGTTTTTCTTGATAAAATTAGTGCACTAGAGAATTTGTTATATTTTCTCTTAGTGATCAATTTTTTGCATTGTTGGAAGTGAATGGAAACTCTCTCCTTAATTTAGTTAGGATTCATCGAATTGAAAGGATTACATTATCATATTCGATTGCATTCAGTTTTGAATCGGGTCATAACACCATTGGTTTCGTATCCATTTACCCCTTTGAGTAATAACAGCCTAAATAACACAGCGCTTAATTAAAATTCATCTAGTAATTTTTACATTTCTAGGGCTCTGATACACCAACATAGCTTAGGCTAGTGTCTTGGAGTAGGAGAGTAATTAACTCTCCAAGACAGTAAAAACAAACAAGTAGCTGTATCTTGTGGTAGGAAGAAATCCAAGTGTTGCATTTATGCTCTGGGAAAGCTCCTCTTAAAGGAGAAGCACGAGATCGTGTCCGAACCAGTGTGGGAATCAATCCTTCCTCATTGGGAACGACGCCAGATATTCACGTATTAAAAACGGTAAACCTCGGATTAACCATTGTCGAGGAGCCTGGGGTCACTTGTTGGTAAACCTTGGATTATGTCAAGGAGGCTTCAAGGGGATTGAGCTTGCTACTCTGCCCTTGCATGCGTACCGGATCGTAGATTGTTCCCCTAGGTATATTTGTTTCAGTTGGTAACCTTAGTGGCCATATTCTTTAGGATTCTTCCTAATGTGACAGTGGTGGGAAGATCCCACTGTACCTGGAGCAGACGTCGGCTAGACTCACTTGGATTTTCTGGGGGGTTCTCTTCACTCGAGACGGTTAAGTGGAGGAACTTGTGCCAGTCTATTCATTAAGCAGGTTGCCGGGGTAACTGTTCCAACCGCCATTTCTGTATTGGATTCTGCGACGTTGGATTTCATCACCAACTAGTGTTTTCGGTACGGAAAGTTACTGTTTGTGTGTGGTTTGACTCCTAGATTTGATAGTGCGTGTTAATTTGTTTGTTTTTACTTTTAGAGACCATAGGTGTGAATTGTGAATTTTAATTGTTAGGTGTGAATTGTGAATTGTTAATTTTAGTTTTAAAATTGTTAATAAAATTCACTGAAGTTGAATATAATGGCAAATGTTCCAGAATTTACCAACCAAGGAATCCCTCTTGACGAGAATCCTAGTACTTTTCCTTACTTTGGAAATGTTGGTCCGCCTTACATGGCTACTTTGTCATTACCTGGATTTACAATAGGTTTACCAATATGGTTATTTTCAACTTCGTTGGCCCCAAATACTCCAATTGTTCCACCTCAACCGAATGCTTCACCTCAACAGAGTTCACCATCTCAACATCACCAACCTTCTGTTGACCCTTTACCTTCTTCGCCTAATTTTTCTTCCTCCATTTCTTCCTCTTCGCTTGGTAAAAGCCTTGATGCTAGTAACCAGGTGGCTAAGAAGAAGAAGAAAGGGAAGAAGAAAAAGAAGAAGAAGAAGCAAGATAAGAAAGAAGTCAACCAACCAACCACGACTGTAAGTGTTAGTTGTGTTGAGGAAAACTCCGACATGCATCGTAAACCCAAATACCCTTGCAGGCTTTGTAAGGGTGACCACTTCCTTGTCAATTGTCCTGGTATTCCAAAGGTCTTGGAAGTGTGGTCAGAAAAATCTCATTAACTTTCCATTGATCCATCAACCAGTGATAGTCAGGTTCCTAGGAAAAAGGGTAAAGTTAGGTTTCCTTGTAAGTTATGCAAAGGGAGTCATCAAACTCACATTTGCCCTCACATGGATGAAGCCTCAAAATTGTTGGAAAACCTTATTGTTCCACAACAAGCATTTCCAACTGGTTACTGTAAACTTTCTCCCAACCTACCGTCAACTGACGGAGTGATTGATCTAATTTCAAGTATAGTCAATCACACTCTTCCATTGGAGAGTGAAACTCATGTCACTCAGGTTGATGATTCGTTAGTTGATCAAGTGGTCGATTCAATTTCACATTCGGTCAATCCCACTTTCCCTTTAGAGAGTGAACTTCATACCGCTCAGATTCTTCTTGTTACATCAGATTATTCTACGCCGGGGGGCATTTCACCTGTTTTTACAGAACCCCCTCCAAGTACTGAGGTCTTTTCCTTTGATTGGAATAGATTGACAGAACCTCGTCTTCCTTCCTCCATCCCGTTCCAAATCATTGTCAAGGATGGTGGTAGGGACATACATCATACTCAGGTAGATGAAGGTGCTTCTATTATTATTTTATCCTCAACTGTTTTGAAAGCTTTGGGTTCCCCTCAGCTTGCGCCTATTACGCAGAATCTGAAAGCTTTTAGTGAACCTTTAGGGATCCTTCCTAATTTTTCCATTACCTTGGAAGGTAAAACTGTCTATATTGATCTTATGGGAGTTCGAGGTCCCTTGGATTTCAATTTACTCCTTGGGCGAGACTATGTTTATGCAATGAAAGCTGTCGTATCGACACTCTTTCGCGTGATGTCTTTCCCTCACAATGGAAATATTGTGACTGTAGACCAGCTTTCGTTCCCTAGTCTTGTTTCAACTACAAATAATATGACACCCCTAAATGTTCCTGATTCTAAAGTGGTATCTACCCTGCCATGGGTTAATTATGTGGCAACTGGTCCCATGTTTTCAGTTACCGATGTACGTGAGCCTCTCACTGTTTGCTCATCTTCCTTTGATTTAGATCCGGTAATTGACATGGAAAATTCTATGGGATTACTTGAACACGATGTTCTTATCCCTTTTGAGTCCTTTGACATGTGTTCCTTCCAGAGAACTATTCTTCCTTCTGATGAAGACCTCTTGGAAGCCATGATCAAGGTGTGTCCATTGACATGTCTTTCTTCCAGTTGGAAGCCATGATCAGTGAGTGCGAGGATAGTTTTTTCTTGTATCAACCTTGTTAAAAAATGAAACAACGAGTTTGAGGAAAGTTCCTTTTACTGAGTAAACCTCATTAAAAAATGAATTAGGGTTTTGAGGATAGTTCTTTTCTTGTGTCAACCTCATTAAAAAATGAATCAGTTGTACGAGGAAAGTTCCTTTTACTGTGTCGACCTCGTTAAAAAATGAATCAGTGAGTATGAGGACAGTTCTTTTCCTGTGTCAACCTCGTTAAAAAATGAATCAGTTGGTTCGAGGAAAGTTCCTTTTACTGTGTCGACCTCGTTAAAAAATGAATCAGTGAGTATGAGGACAGTTCTTTTCCTGTGTCAACCTCGTTAAAAAATGAATCAGTTGGTACGAGGAAAGTTCCTTTTACTGTGTCGACCTCGTTAAAAAATGAATCAGTGAGTATGAGGACAGTTCTTTCCCTGTGTCAACCTCATTAAAAAATGAATCAGTTGGTCAGAGGACGGTTCTTTTCCCGTGTCAACCTCGTTAAAAAATGAATCAGTTATTTGAGGATAGTTCCTGTTACTGAGTCAACCTCGTTAAAAAATGAATCAGGTATGAGGATAGTTCTTTTCTTGTGTCAACCTCCTTAAAAAATGAAACAACTCCCTTTTCAAGTTAAATCTTGAAAGTAAACCTTCATTTCATCCACTTGGTTGAATGCAATGAAGCTTGGGGGGCATGTACCTTGATTTGCATCATTATGCTGGGGGCATGCGAACTTATAACAAGCATAGTTTTTCGTTTCAAGCTTGCGTAAACATGAAACCGAATTCGAGCATAGTTCTTTTTCTGTGTCAAGCTCGTTAAAAAATGAAACAAATCCTCCTCCAATTGAGTCGAGAGTTTGACAAGATCTCATAAATGTTAAGTTGTATATTTAGGTTAGTTATTTCAGTTTTTTGCATAATTTTCTTACAGTTTTAGGTCGAGTCTTTCAAATGATCTCGTAACTCATCCTTCATTCCATCCAGCTAATAATTAGTTGAATGAAATGAAGCTAGGGGGCATGTGCTCTAGCAGTTATGCTTAGGGGGCATCAAGCACATGTTTCTCTCTGTTTCAAGCTTGTGTAAAAATGAAACTACTTTGAAGCATATTTTTTCTCTGTTTCAAGCTTTTGTAAAAATGAAACCTATCTCGAGTCAATTTTAGTTATGTTCAAGACTCGTTAAACTCATGAAAATCCCGAGATTATTTTGCCATCTTTCATTCTCGTAAAAGAAATGAAAATGCCGAGTCCTTTCCATCTTTTCCTGCTTGTAAATTAAATTGAAAGTCGGCCATATGAGTACATTTTTATCATTTTTTCGAACTCATTAAAACTTATGAAAAAGTGAAAACCATGAGTACATTTTTATCATTTTTTTCGAACTCGTTAAAACTTACGAAAATGTGAAACCTTGGAGTTCTCTTTTAAGCCATTTTCAGACTCCTAAAATATGAAAAGATTGCCGAGCGTTTCTTTTACACTCGTTAAAACGGAATTAAAAGACGGTCCACTTACAACTCTTTTCTGACCGTAAAAACATGAAAAGATTGCCGGATTTTTGTCGTTTCGAATTCGATATTGGTCATAAAACGACGTGTCGTTGATCGCTTTTTTAATTTTTCGGATCAGTGACACTAATAACGAAAAGTACTCCTTGGTCGTAAAGATCAAGCGGTTCTCTCAAGTATTATTTTATACTTTTTCGGGCTTGGGAGACACAAATTTACGAAAAAGGCCAACCCTGGAGTCTTCTTAAAGTTTTTCAGACTCTCTAAAATTGAAAAATGCCGAGTTTCTCCTATACTGGACTCGTTAAAATTTCACAGTAAAGGACCTATTCGATTACAAACAGGAACGAACCACTCCTTCTTAGGGTTCGAATCTAAACTAAGTTGGACTCATCCAAAGGATGAGCTTATAATCAAGTAAATGTTATCCTCCTCAAGCTTGTAAAAAATAAAGAGGTACTTGCCAGAAATGGTGGGGGAAAAGAGAGGAAAATGAGCCTATTTGTTACACTTTGTCTCGGAAAAAACCTTATCACCACTCTTGAACACGACACTTTTTCATTCACCTGGGTTGGGAAATCCTTTGCCTAACAGTTGATCAAACCACATTGAAAGTCTTCAGCCGGTTTCTGGGTATTAACTTTGGGTCAATTGTCACCAAGCCATCTGTTGTGTTGTTATGTGTTCAAGAGGTCACTGCAAAGAAACCATTCATCTGCAAAATACCTGTCATCCATCTTGACCATCCCTGAGTCAGTCCTTACAGCTACATTTCTTCAACTTGATCTATGATTTCGTGTTGTGGGCTTGCCTGCAACGGATCGCTTTCTATCGACATCAACACATTATCTAGAAAGATGATCTAGGAATCGTCAGTACCTTGAAATCTGCATGCCTCAATGGCAAATCTCTCACCTTTGACGACAATTTACATCATTGACTTTCGATCGAAGGATTCCATGACATGTTTGACATCAACACATCTACTCGCATCTCATGGATTGTACTGGGTACTTTGAGAACCATTGACATCACTGGTGGTCTCTCTCACACTTGTTAACAGTTTACATCATCGACTGGTAATCAAGTGGTTTCTACCATGTTCGACATCAACTCATTTATTCGCATGGATAGAATCGTACTGTTTCGGGAAGTAGAAATGAAGACCCCGGATCTAGTTTCCGCCATCCAGGCTGCGAGGAGTTTTGTATTCATTATATAGTAGACTAATCATAAACAGATGGCTGCGTCCATACTGTGTCTTCATGTGTCTATGATTATGATGTACTGCGAAATCATTCCTATATCAGAGCATTAGTTAGTTTGTTAGTTAAAGTTTTTGATCTGAGTATGGGAATGCCTACCTCAGTGATGATATGATCTCATATATGTATTTTGTGTTGAATATTTGCAGGTTCCAACTGGGCTCTCCACAAGATAATCTTCTAAATGATAAAGTGCTTCACCCTTCCTAGATGATATGAAACCCTAATCTACTACAGACTTCACACTTTAGGGGGAAATCTGTTACACTAAAATTTGTCACCATGACTATTGCAGTCAGTATGGCTCCATCAAAAACCATACTGTCCTCCTTGGCAAGTCTTATACCTCTGCTCCTCATGTCAAACTCCAAAAAAGAGAGAAAGCCTTTAAAAAATCAATATAACTCTAGTTCCGCACTTTCTCTTACTCTTACCTGCGGGCACGCACCTCAAGTACATAATACCTGCGTACTTGTACACTCGTCTGTAAAGGGGTGGGTGCGTACCCCTGTAAAAGTCAAAAGGCGCAAGTTTTACTTCAAAAAAATTACTTGCAGTCGATTCTAGAGCATTCTAGAAGATGGTTTGATGTGGATTGAGCGCCTCCAGATGGTTCATGCATCCCAAAGAAAGAGGAACTAATCCCATGAAGAGGGGAGCTATCCCTTTGAAAGAGGGGCTTATCCCATTCATGGTGGACCTGTTTAACTTCCTCCAAAGCATTATAAATACAGGCATTGGGCCAGAGGCAAGGGAGGTTGAAAGCTGAAAATTCCTAAGGGTAGATGCTGCTGAAATTAGGACTCCCTTGTAGAGCTTGAGAGGAGAGATTCCAATCCTTTCTTAGCTTCATTTGGAAGTGGGTGAGCTGATCAAAGTAGAGGAGAACTCTTGCTGGACCCTGGGAGGGACCTGCACAACACCAAGGCACTGGTTGTAAGGTTTCTTTTGTTTCCAATTAATACAATTAAGTTCATTTTTCTCAACAAGTTGTTATATATAATTTGTTTCATAAACTCCTTGGTCTTTATGATGAATATGTTTTATTATATGAGTTATTCAAGTGCTATGTAATCATTTGCTTATTAGTGTATGCAGGCTTCAAGGAGAAGGAGCTCATCTGGATCGAAGAGGCTTGGCTGCTACAAACAGCGTTGGACTAAAGGTAAGCTTTGGACTTGGTTGCTTTTATTTTAAATGCATATTTAGGGAAAGATAGTGCTTGATTGCTTTGTTTGTCAATAGAAAAGCCTTGTTTTCTAGGGAGGTCGATTTTGTCCGCAAAATTGACTCTTTCCGCATGACACCTCCATTGGCCAGTGATTGACTGATTTATTTTGGCCCACATAATTCTTTTTATTTCTGTCAAGGTCTTGTCTAATGCCAGCTCTTTCTCCAATGTCCTAACCTTGTCCTTCAGGGTCTTGATTTCCCTTGATTTCTCCCCCACTGTCATTTTAGACTTGTCATATTTTGTTTCTAGCTCAGCCAATTTTTCTCTGGCTTGTTTAATCTCTGTTGCCTGAAGCTCTACTTCTTTGATAGCCCTTTTTAATTCGTCCATGCTCATGCTAGACTCAGGAATTGCTGTTGTTGCTGCTGTAGCATCTGTAGTTGCTGTGGTTGTTGGAATAATTGGAGGGGTGGCCATTGCTTGTGCTGGAGGAACAGCAACACCAGTTGGAACTGTTTGAGGTAGCTGGGAGGTCGACTCTCCCTGCCTATCCTGCAGTGCCTTCTCCAATTCTCCCTCCAAATCAATTACCCTCTGATTTAATTTCATCAACAAGTCCAATTGATCTTCAGCTTCTCTTTCTTTCTGTAGTTCTCTTGTTTGAGGATGCTCAGTAGGAAGCAACATCAATCTCTTCTTTAATGCAACAATGTCATCGTCTTTCTTTTTCATAAGGGTCCTCACACCCTTAGGATATTTAGGATCATGACCTAAGTCCACAATGATCTCCTCCAGTGTTTTAATTCTATTATCTTTGGCCGTGGAGGATAGTCTTTCAAAATCCAACTGAGTGTTGGTATTCTTCAATGATTCTTTTAACTCATGGGCCAATGTGGCCTTCTCTGCAAGGGTGGCATAAAGCATTTCGGCTGTCTGCTTGTGTAGCTCTATTTGGTCCATGGGGTGAATATCTTTGGACAGGACCTCTAGCCTCGTCTTAACAAAATCTGCAGCTGACTGTGGCTGCTGCACCTTGGGCTTGAAGTGGGTCAAAAACATCTTTTCTTGCTTTATATCAAATGCTGCCATCAGTCTTTCTTGTTTGGCAGGTGTTGCCTTCAAGAATTGTTCATACAATTGTACTCTTAGTTGCTCATTTTGAGCTTTGATTTCTTTGAAGCTGGCCTTGGTGCTGGCTGGTTTCTTGCCTTTCTGTGTGGAGGAAGATACCTCCAATCCGCGTTGTATATCTTGCTCTTGCTGTCTCTGCTGCTCTTGCTGAAAAGAGCTTGTTGGTGTATGCAGGCTTGCTTCCCTTCTTGGGCTCTCTATAACTTCTTCACTGACCTCCTCCTCAATTGGAGAGTCCCCTCTTTGCCTTTTTGACTCAGGCTGCTGTGTAGACCCACTGGCAGGTGTGGAGTCTTCCCGGTCTCTTTTCCTGCCTCTCTCTTCATGGGCAAGAGTTTGCAAAATTGGTATTTGGGCTGCCACTGTTTACTGTGGAAGGGCTTGCCCTTGATTTTGTTCCATGGAGGTGACCAGCTGTTCCCTGACCGTTTGCTCTGTTTCCATCGGTTCCTTCCCTTTGGCTGTACCTGTTGCTGATGTAGAAGCTCCTTGGGCAATCTGTGAAGATGCAGCTATAGACGGGCCCTCTTCCACTTGGTATGGCAGTCTGAAATATACCTGGTCATTAGAATCCAAGTCAAGAGTTTTTTCAAGATCCTTAGTAGTTTGTTCCATAATTTCCTCTTGGGTTAATTCTTCCACTAAAGTTCCTTGTACCCATGCATCTTGGTTAGCATATGGTTCGACTTGAGGGTTTTTGCAGTGGTCATATGGTGTCAATCTATACTTGACCCTTCTGGCATTAATAAAACCAAGCGGGTCATAAGGGACCCACCAAAAACTCCTTTTCAACCTAAATTGATTTTTGAGTATCAGGTCAGCATCTTGCCAACCATCCTTCTTATTCATGATGAAGGGGCCTAGGCGGTCTCTGAATTTCAGTTGTGCCCTTTTCCTAGTGCTGTGGAAGTGAGTCAAATCTGAATTTATAAGCTGCCTGTAGTATTCTAATGCAAACAGCCTCATTGGCACATATCTCGGAAGCCTGTAAGGACACAACTCACAGCCATAAATTCTGATAACAGTATGGTTTTGATATAGGTACCAATCACCTAATTTGAAATTCTTAGACAATTGTAAGATCTTTTGCATTTCAAAGGTTATTCTGGGAGGAGGAACCTTCATTAAGAGGCAGGACACAGGATATACAAACTGGTCAATGAACTCACAGTATGAATAAGGGGAGTCATGAACTTGGTGGAAAACTGATGACCAGAAGACAACAGACCTCCTTTCTCCTTTTGAATCCAGTTTCTTGATAGGGCATTGGAAGATCTCAGATTGATAAAACATGAACATATGATAGATATAGGAGGAATATTTGAAAATTCCCTGCCTATCTAGTCTTATGAGTTGGTCATGGATTTTATCTGATATGAACCTGGCATAATTATAATTGATAGCAGGAGGCTGTCCTTGGCTGAAAGAAGACAATATAACCAGCACTGTCTCGTCTAGAAGTTCAGTTGATGTGAATCCAAACACATAGGATATCATATCTACCAGTAACTTACCCACCTCATTAAAATGGTCGTAAGGAAATGGAGGTGGTTCCTTTGGTTGGCAATCTGCCCTCATAAATGTCTCAACAATCATTTCAATCTTGGTACCAGGGAACCAAGAGGCTTCTTCCAACAAATTATTTATAGAAAAGGGCAATAGTGTCTCAGTCTTTTTGAAGTTCAACATCTGGTTGATGGAGTCGGGAGTGGTGTAGAAGAGTATGCTTCCAGATGAAGACTTGACAACCCTCTAACTTGGTTCATAATTTGCAGCACAAAGATGAATAATCTCAGGAAAAATATTCACAGAAGGGAGGAAATAATAGGACAGATTGGACTCCCATATGTAATACTTGTCAGTTTTGTCTAAGAAGCTGTTTCTCAGCTAGCAGTAGGTGTGTAGATGATTTCTTTTGGCAACAAAGTCTTGAATGAGGTAATCTGTATCGGACAAGGGCATGGACTCCAGTTCTTTATTTGGCGGGTTGATGGGAGTAACATTCAGAGCAGATGGAGCAGCCATTATGCGACTTTGAGTGCTTGAGCTGAAAGGAGGGCTAATGAACAATTGGCTGTCAAATTTTGCTCGTAATAACCAGCAAGAGTAGGAAAAATGAACTTCAAATGTGATAGTAGTTGAACAGCTTGAGAGCTTATGCTGTAAGAGACCAGCTTGGAGGAGTTTTGGGTCAACCTCCCTTTTCTTGGTGAATTCTCTGGAGCTAAAGACTGTGAGGAACAATGCAGGGGAGCAGAGGGCAATTGTAGTTTTAGTGGATGGACTTGAACAACGGAACGGGGTAAAATTGGGCAATACTGAGCTGCTGAGCAATTTTTACTGGGGGCCGAGCTTTAAACAGAATTCGCCCGCAAAAGTGTAAATGGGCATAAGGTTTCTGAGATTTTTCTGAAGTGAGGGGCCTCCAGCAGGTTTAATGAAGTCTCAGGCGCAACAGAACTACGAATTGGGGAACTTTACAGGTTTACAGTGAGTGCAGTGGATAAAATGAACGAGCAGGAGCGAAAAAGATGAGGATATGACAAATACCTGGTTCAAACTGTTGCGAAAGTGGACAAACTGGTGCGTAGATAGACTATGAAGCTGAATTGCAGTCCGCAGTAGCTTGCCAGGTCGCTTTGAAGCTTTGGGAGTGAGAGAATGAATGGAACAGAGAACCAGCGTGTTCAAATGAACCCATAAAAATGAATTACAATGGTCGTCCGTGCTCTTTTAAGCAAAAAAATGACATTCGGCGCTTTTGGCGCTTTTCGGGATGACAACAGCATGACGTCATTGGCGGGTCCCGGGGTACGGATGGGTAACGTGGCAGGATGACATTAGCAGATGACGTCATTATGTATGGATGGGTTACGTGGCGATGTGATGGCAGGGACACAGTGGCAGAGGTGAGGCGATGACGTCACAAGGGAGGACGTGGCAGCAACGTGGCACGGCGGCAGAGGTGAGGCGATGATGTCACATAGGCAAGGGCAGTAAGCGGTTTTGGGCGCACCGCCTTAGCGCCTGGGCGGTTTTGGGGGGAGGGGCTCCGCCACACCCCAGAGCTTGACGCGTGGCGGGAGTACGACGGCAAAACTGCCGAACTCCCGGACGCTAAAGCTCGGGCAGTTGGCGTGCGAAAAGGCCCGCCCACTGTAGATCTGGGACAGGCCAGATCTAACGGCTGGCGGGGCGGACAAAGAAACAGAGGGTTAGGGCGGGGGAATATACAAGGAATATCCCGTTTTCAATAATGCATGGGGGTGGGTAAAAACTTATGGTTTATGTGTTGTGCACCAGCGGGATTTTAAAATTTCGGAGAGATGGGTTTTGCGGGTAAGGTTTATATGCAGGCGGGGGGAATTAATTTAATGTTTAAACAAGGCATTTTTAAACGCTTAACTGTGGGAAATGAGTGCGGGGAAAACAAAAGGTTATCAGTTCAACGAGGGGTTTAACTGATCCCAGGGGAAAACGAGGAAAGGCTAAATATGAGTCCCAGATGGACTAAATATTTCCCTAGATTTTAGAACATAAGGCTATAGTGCCCGAGGGGGATATTCATTATTTTTGGGATTTTTATATAATTTTTGTAGTAAATAGGGATAGGGGAGTGGTTAGGGAGCTATATAATAAAATTAAGAGTTAATATGGATTGTGAGGTGAAAGACGAGCAGAAGGCTAAGTTTCAATAGTAAAACTTATATGTAGGGACAAATGAAAGTGAAAAAGTGATTTTAGACAAGAAATGTGGCTTCTTTTCATTTAAGAAAGCCAACATTTTGACTTGATGTTTCACAGAGATGGAGCAAAATTAGGACTTTTTGGGCAGATCTCAAGGTCGTTAAGGGGATGTTAGTAAGGAACTTTGAGGGGGAGCAGAAGGGAAGTTAGACATGCTTCCAAAAATTCTGCCATTGATGAGATGAGCTGTGCTTGTTAAAGCCAAAAATGAAGATAATCTCGTTTCTACAACCCCAGGCTACCTACCCTTTTTACAACACCTAGCATTTTTTGCTACTTCAGGAAGGGTGCACTTAGACTTGCAAACCCTGATTTCTTTTTCTTTTCAATTGCTTTCCTATCTAAGAACTACCCTTATTTCTGCCAGGGGCTCAGCTTGAACTGTTGAGCTCCCGAGATTCTCTACTTATCTACACATCTGCCAAGCTTGAACTGTTTGGACAGATTTTCTTTCTCTACTCTACAGTAGCAATTTAAGCCTAGGGAAACCAAGCTTAGGCTGTTTGGTTTTCCTTTAACTGAGAAATCTTTCAAAAATGGAACTTTTGCAACATGGAAAATTGAACATGTTTGGTACTTCCACTGTCAATCATGAAATATGAAACCTGTTGCAACAGGAGGCTAACAATATCATATAATCTGGTATCAGAGAAGGTTGCATTTGTAGAATTTTCTATTGAATGTTAACAAAGTCAAAGTCTCAACGAGGAGAAGGAATCCTTGAGTAGATCGACCCAGAGATTGGAAAGCGATGAGTCGTTCATAAATCGACCATGTCAGGACCTGATGCAGGTGAAAACACTAAAACTAAGATGAGTGAAGAATAGTTTTAGCAAGCATTCTTAACTATGCAGTAGATGATGGGATAATTGTACGAAGACAAGAAGGTGAGAGATGCAGCTTGATCTTCGAAGACATCAAAGAAATACAAAGGTAAAGGCAAGGCCAATAAACCTCATTCACCTCCATCATCTCCATCATCATCTTCTTCTTTTTCTTCTTCCAGTGTAGAATCTGAAATGGAAAAGAAACCTAAGAAAACATTTCTTTTGAAACTTGATGTGAAATTTGAGTTACCTGTTTATGATGGCGAAATGAATCCTGGAAAGTTAGATAACTGGATAAAGTAGTTAAAGGTGTATTGTTGCATTCAGAACATTTCTAGTGATAAAACTAAAATTTAGTTATCTACACTTAGAATAGGGGGAACAACTTTAATATGGTGGGAAAGTAAAACTCAGATAGAGGTAAAGCATAGAGGAAAAGTCATCTCTTCATGGTCTAAGTTTTTAAAAGGTCTTAGGAAATAGTTCTATCTTTTAGGATACATGCAACAAGCTATTATTGATTTGTAGCATTTGAGGCAAGGTAACGAGCATATTGTTCAGGAGTTTACTCAGGAGTTTAGAAAGAAAGCATCGGCGCTTGGTATTTCATTGGATACACATGAAACTTTGTTAAAATACATTAGCACTTTACATTCATATTTGCAGCATACTTTATTGATGTTTAATCTTGATGATTTTGATGAGGTGTGTGTTCAGGATATACATATTGAATTAGGTGGAAAATCATTCAAGTTTTCATCGCAGTCATCCAAAGAGTTGGAAACCAAAGATTCAAGTGACAGTAAGGGGAAGAACATTTTGAAGAGAAAGGAATCAACGATCATTCAGAAGGAAAGACCTACTTGTTCTCATTGCTAGAGAATCAGTCATGATGAATCGAAGTGCTGGAAACTTCATCCAAAACTTAAGACCAAAAAGTTCCTTAAGGAGAAGGATGAAGAGAAGGCCATTGTAGCAGTCCAACAAGATCTAGATTCAAATTCAGGTGGTGAAAGGAGGATAACTGCCATGGTTATGACAGGTAAAAATTCTGACACTGGTTCAAGTTCGAAAACTATTGCATCTTCATCAAACATATATCCTTCACATGAGGATAAAAGAGTTTAATTGTTTAACATAAGGATAACTTCTAAGCATACAAAGATAGATACAATGTTTGATAGTGGATCACAGGCGAATTTAATCTCTGAATATTTAGTTAAAATTTTGGGTTTGGAAACACAGAATCATCCAAGAACTTACCCATTAGGATGGCTAAATAAATCAACTCAAATAAAAGTCACCAAAGAGTGTCGATTAAGATTTTCCATTACAACTAATTACATTGATGAAGTGGAATTAGATGTGGTTCCAATAGACATATGTGGAGTTGTCTTAGGAAGTCCTTATCTTTATGATCGTGATGCACTATTTTACAGGGGAGAACATAAATATCACCTTAAGGAAGATGGGGTTGAATTTATTGTCAGGGAACATCAAAGTAAAGATCACTTGAATTTAGTTAATGTTAATCAGATGAATCAATTAATAAGTTAAAACAAGAGGTTTGTAATCATGTGTGTAAAGGATAAACATAACAATCAACATGATTCTTGTTTAAGTTATGCAACTCAGCTTAAAGATGGTTTGTTTAAAGAGATAGAAACTTGTTTAGTTCTATGTAAAACTTGACATCTTATTCATAAGAAGAGAATACAACATTACAGATTGTGCCTAAAGTTCCTCTTCCTAATGTCAAAATGAATCAATTCAGTTTAAGTTTGGATCTTAATAGTTGCAGGGATACAGGTCAGTATTGGGGAAAGTCAGTGTTCGATTCATCTTGTATTTTATCGCCATTTCATGCTTCAAAAAGTTTGGAAACCTCTTTTCAAGTTGAGAGGAAACCTATTTGTTTTCATATCAAAGCCTTTTCTAAATCAGTTTCAAAGTGTCTAATGGGAACTTATGCATCAGAGGAAAGTGTTAATCAATGGAAACATCATTTAAATGAAGGAAAAGTGATTCAAACAAATCAACAACTAAATCAATACTTTCAGAATCAAACTAAGTTGCAGCAAATTTCACCTTACAGTTGGATAGGTTCATTGCAGCAAGTTCACTTAGTAATCAGGAATCAAGAAAGTATGTTTAAATAAGTAGCTGGTTTGATGTCAAGTGTATCTTTGATTGTCTTTGTCATTCCGCAAAATAGATTGTTTATACATGTTGATGGTATTAAACAACATCCAGTAGAGACTATTTTCAAAGATTGTGAATCACTAACTCATGGTTCTTTGTGGAAAGAAATCAATTGCCATGTTTATAACAGGTTGTTTGCCCATCATCGCAAGTTGTTCATATTGCAGATGGATGGAACAGGTCACCGACTCGAAAAGTTCCATGGTCAGCATCATCAGGGTCATCACTTGCAAGTGATTGATCGAATGTATTGGTACATTGTCAGGTCAAGGTGGAAAGAGTGGAGTTTTACCCTCATCGACTATTTGATTAGTCAAACTTTTGTGGTCCAAAAGCTTTCAGGTGGAGAGGAATTATCCAAGAGGATTCCATTGATTCAGTTGCATAGGTGTTCAAGTGTTGTCATCAGTGTTCAGTGTCGTTGTCAATTCAGTTCAGCTTCGATAGTTCGGCAATATTGGTTATGGATCAAGTTGTTCAGGTAATGTTTATTGTTTTCATGGCATTTAGCTGATATGGGTTTGTACGTAGCTGTCGACTTATGTTCATTGACAATTCTCCAAGGATTGGTCAATGACATGTGTCGTGTCATTGCCTCGTAGGTTGATCATTGATATGGGTGTCATCTGTTGAAAAGGTTCAATATGGTTCGTCGTCAGGTTGTCATCACAAATTTCACTTGTGTCGACATTGTGCATTTGGTTTTATGTCACAAAAGTTTCTAATGTCGCTTTGTGACATTAGTTGTAAAAGTTTGTTTTACATCTAATGTAAAATCTAACATCCTAATCCTAAAACTAAAACCAAATCAATATAAAACCTAATGCTAGTCCTAAATCTATACATGACCATGTAAATTAAAACATGCATTCAATTATGTATTAAAACCTATGCTAAAAGCCTAAACCTAATGACCCTAACCATCGCATTCAAACCATGATACAAACCTAAAGTCCTAAACCTATTTTCCTATGCTAAAAACCCAACCCTAAAGCCTAAGTTCTAACCTTGTTAAACTCTTGGCCTATTCTCATTGTAAAAACATTATAAAACGATGTAAATACATAAACACAGTCCCTAACCGTGGAAGAGACCGCAGCGGAACTGTTTTTCATGTGAACAAGTGGAGGTATCAAGCATAACCGCAGTCCCCTAACCGCAGGCCTTAACTGCATGGGTATGGAGACCATAGCAGTGGATATGTGATCAATAGAGTTGTGATAGCTATCAGGGTTAGTCGTAATTGTGGTATAACCACATCAGAAACTACAACATGTGAGTAGAAAAGGGGATAACCATCAGGGTTACAGTCACCGTCACCGTTCGGCTAGCAGACAGCGGAACCGCCAGGCGATAATCGCGGATAGTTAAAACAAAAATGACATGCGTTGTCAGCGCCTCCACCTGGTTAGCTAACCTCTAATGGATTCGGGCTAATCCAAAGCATAAAAGTGGGTTTTGTTGTGTTTTTGGTGCAAACTAATTCCACCACCATGAAACCCTATCCTAAGGTGTCAAATTGCTACTAGACCAAACCTTATGAACCCAAATTAGACCAAATTCATTCCTAAACCTAGTGGAGGAGATTTCAATGTGTCCTCAGGCTTTTAAAAGGTAGTTTTTGTCCTCATTGAAGATTAGAGTGGTTTTTGACTTTTGCCTGTAGATTCTGGACGTCATAGGCAATTTTGTTTTCAGTGTTACGGGAACATTCAGAGTTGGAATTGGAATCCGTAAGAGGCATAAGAAAGATGGTTTAGAGCGCGATCTAATGAAAGTAATCATAAGTGCTTGCATGTACATTCATACTGATCAAATCTCTATGTAATCAACACCTTCTTTTCATTCATAATAAAAACAATCACCCATATTGAAAGAAAACCTGGAGCTGTTATGCATCGTTTTATGTTTAATTAGTTGTCATATAGTCTTCTTCTCAAGCATTTTTCCTTGATTTTTTCACTGTCAGTTAACATTCAAATCATTAATGGATACTAAATTCTACATCAGTTTTTAATAAATGATCATTTTAGATCAATCCTTCTCCTCGACTCCCATGCAGACAATTTAATTATAGGCCACTTGACCTTCTTCCTTCACATTCCATATAGAAGGAGAAGGAGGGGTACATAATGGATAGGAAAGACCAATCATTGGAGGAGGTAGAGGAGGTAGAAGACTCAAGGTGGTAGGGGTGGAAGAGGAAGAAGTGGAAATGATGGAGATTATCATGAATAGGAGGATCCTTTTAGATTTCATATTCAAGATACTAATACCATTGCCATTGTGAAGAATATTTCTCCATTCATTCTTCTTAAATTTCATGGTATGAGAACGTAGGATCTAGAAATATTTCACTTTGATTTTAAGGTATTATGTAGATCCTATGATTATTTACTTAATACTAGATAGTTAAAGTTATTTTCAGCTACATTGAAAGTTGAGGCTCTCAAATTGTTCATGATTTTAGGAAGTAATTCTATAATGACATGCGATGACATGAAAATAATATTTTTAGAAAAATATAAATATTATTGCATATATCATGACCTTAGATAATAACTTCTTAAAATGACTCAAAAATAATGTTAAATCCTTGAATATTTGGTAAGGATATTTACATATAATGTCAAAAAGATAAATTGCATGATTTAGGACTAAATACATTAAAATCTCTCTTAATAAAAGTTATAAGGGATGAAGGGATCGATCTTCTTAAATTAATGGGTAAAGGAGATGTGTCTTAGTTACCTTTTCAAGATATTTGTGAATTGTGCAAGCATATTTCAAGAGGGGAGTCAAAATATCGTAGGAGTCTAAGAGATCCAATTATGTCAAGAGTAAGTAAATCTGCACCAGGAATGATAAGTCGAGCACAAATTGATAATTTTCTTGATAACTTTAAAAATGATATTCTTGAAAATATTAGTGAGAAAATTGATATGCCAAGAGTACAAAACAATCAAAAAGCTATTTTTTTCTTTATTATTTTCTTTCCTAGATGTAGGAGGAAACATATATTATCAAAATGTCCTCTTGATAGAGTTGAAATTTATTTTATATGTGAAAATAATCATGCTACAAGGTATTTTCCTTCAACACGACGACTAAAGTCTATCTACCAAGAGGAAGTTACGACAAGTCAAGTAGAAGATATATGTTATATTTCTCCTAAAATGCCTTAGTTTCCTCATCAAATAGGTATGACATAAGATCCTAATGCATAGTTTCTTATGCACGACCAAAAAGTAATTGGAACATGCCCTTACCATGGAAAACTTGGCCACGTCAACCTCAAAACTCATCTTGGTCATAAGGATGGCAAGTTTCTAGGGGTAGAAATCCCCAGTACCCTTAACATTTTCAACAATATCCTCCATACCAACCTTCATATTATTTTCCATCCCAACCTCCACAACTTATCCAACGACAATTTCAACCTCAATTGACTACAAGTCAACCCATTCCATTACCATCCACTTCATTTCCTAAAAATTCAAATCAATTACCTCCTCAACCACTTCCCAATCTAAATAATAAGGCACCTTAGCAACCCATTTATAATGTTGAAGCCCAAAAATTTTTAGGCTTACATTATAGCTCCTCTAGATTTAAATAATATCCAACTTATATCTTATCGATTTTTACAAAAGAAAAAAGCTCATGTTGTCATTCGAGAATATAAAGAATATAGACATCCTAAAAATGAGGAAAAACTTGAACAAGAAAGACCCCTAAAAAGGAAGACAATCCTACACAAATAGATGAC
Source organism: Pinus tabuliformis (assembly GCA_031772625.1). NCBI lineage: Eukaryota > Viridiplantae > Streptophyta > Pinopsida > Pinales > Pinaceae > Pinus > Pinus tabuliformis. The sequence continues at coordinate 446,289,061 of CM062809.1, read as the reverse complement.
AACAAAATAAAACTAACTCATACAATTCCTATAGCTAAGCAACCCTCTATTTCATTACAAAATTCTCCCTTTCTAGAGACTACAAGTTGATAAAGGTGTAGAGAAGAAAATAATTTTACCTGATTATAACATGTTAGAAGAGTTGAAAAATATTTGCATCAAAATTCCATTACTTCAAGCTATAAAGGAAATTCCTATTTTCGCAAAAATAATAAAGGTGTTTTGTATTAGAAAACCTAGAAGAAAAAGAAAAGAAATACAAAGAGTACAACCGGTAAGAAAAACTCTAGACATTATGATGGGAAAACCTATAATTGAAAAATATTTAGGTCCACATAGTCTCATTGTAAAGATTCATATCAATGATATTGAAATTCCAAACACTTTGATTGTCTTAGTTGCAACGATAAATATCATGACACATAATAATATGGACAAATAAAGATTAACCAATCTTCAATATAGTCCTACATTATTGCAATTACTAGATAGATTTGTTATAAAACCTAAGGGTATATTAGAAGATGTATTTGTATCCCTGGATTCATGGGAGTATCCTATTGATTTTATGGTATTAAGTCCCAAAACTAATCTAGGAGGAAATCCATTGATTCTTGGTAGGCCACGGTTAATTACACTCGATGCATTCATGAGTTGTAACTTTGGTGATATGTTCATTTATGATGGAAATACCACTAAAAAGTTCACATTATATCCACCAGCAAGAGAAATAACTGAAATATAGAATGGATTTAAAAAGAATATGAAGAGTATGAAGATATTCAACCAGTTTTAACTATCTCACAAAATGATGAGAAATAACAAATTAATGAATTTGATAAATAATCATGATATTTCATCATATTGTGAAAAAAATTATTTTGTGCATATGTTAGAACAAAAATTCCAAGAAGAATGCAATATTGAATACTTTTCATATGAATAGTCTAAAATATCATTAAACATAATGGAAAAATTTGCCAATTATGTGGTAGAAATTTATCTAGGTAAACATTAAACATTAACAATAACTTGGAGGAATTTCAAAAGAAACAATTAACATTCCTCTGTGTCTTGATGGAAATATATTGACATGAAAAGAATTAGTCCAAATATACATGTATGAATTATATCTATATACAAAATAATTCCAAACATGTAAGAAAAACCCAAAGAAGAATGAATCCTAATATGACTGACATTTTTAAAGAAGAGTTATAAAAATTTCTCAATGTGAATTTTATTTACCTAATTAAATATAGCCAATGGATTTCACCCTAGGTTATTGTGCCTAAGAAAAATATAAAGTGGAGAGTATGCATAGAATATGAGAACTAAACAAAGAAACTTTAAAATATCATTTCCCATTACCTTTTATTGATAAGGTATTGGATACGGTAGTAGGAAAGAAATATTTTTCTAGTGTTGATGGTTTTAGCAGATATAATTATATTCAAGTTTTCACCTGAATATCAATAGAAGAAAACTTTGACATGTCCATGGGGATGGAATCCTACAAGGTACTTCCTTTTGGTTTATGTAATGCATCCATTACTTTTCAAAGAGAAGTAATAGGTATATTTTCTAACTTTATCCATGATTGTGTAGAATTTTATGAGGATGAATTTGTTGTTTATGGGAATATTTTTGTAGAAACAATGGAAAAATTAGAAAAAGTCCTTGTTAGATGTAAACAAGTTAATATTTCATTAATTAATGAAAAACTATTTATGATGTTTAACAAAGGAACTTTTGAGGTCATCATATTTCACATGTTAGAATCAAAGTGGATTCATCAAAGGTAGAAGTTATCGCCAAAATTTTAGTACCAACATGTCAAAGAGATGATAGAAGTTTTCTTGGTTTCACTGGCTAATATAGAAGGTTTATAGAAAAATTTGAGCAAAACTTGCTTCACCATCATTCAAATTAGTCACTCAATATTGTGAATTTCATTGGAATTATGATTGTCAAAAGCTTTTGAATATTTGAAATGAAAATTTTTTGAAGCACACTTTTTAGGATAGCCAAATTAGTCCCTTCTGTTCCATGTTTCTACCGATGCTTCAATTAAATCTCTAGGAGTTATATTAGGACAAAAAGACTTAACTCCTTATGTTATATGAGTAAAAAATTGACTCCTGTAGAGTTAAATTATACAATTACCAAAAAGGAGATTTTAGCAATTGTCCATGCCATTAATAATTTTAGGAATTACATAACTATGTATGAGACTTTTATTCATATGGATCATTCTACTATTAGATACTTTATGAATGAACTAATTACTAATGTCAAAATCACTAGATGACTTTTTATTGTCATAGGAATTCATATTACCATTTTAGATAGGTGAGGCAAAGAAAACATAGTTGTTGATTTCCATTCTAGGATGCAAAATGATGATGATGATGATGATGATAATAATAATAATAATAATACTTTGTAGTAGATAATTTTCCTCACGAATTTCATTTTGTAGTATCAAATAAAATTCCTTGGTTTGTATATATTGATAACTATCTGGTTACAAGAAAATTTCCTCCTCAGTTATGAGCAAAAGAAAGACAAAAAGTCATCAAAGCCAATGTACCATATTCTTGGATAGAGGGAGGATTGTACCAAACAGTACCCAATCTATTCATCATAATATGTGTTCAAGAAGATGAAGTGCCTAAGATATATAAAGCATGTCATAATGAACCATGTGGAGGATATTTTGTTGATAGATGAACTGCATATACAATACTTTTGGGCTATTATTAGCCTTCTCTTTTCAAGGATTTCAAGGAAGATGTAAAAATATGTGATAATTGTCAATGGATGGGGAGCCCTATCCAATCAAATGAGATTCATCTACAATCACTGGTACTCATAATTGTTTGCACTAATTATGTTACCGAATGTGTATAGGCTAAGCCACTAAATTTTTCTAGTAAAAATTCTATTGTTATATTTCTTTTTGAGGATATTTTCACTTGTTTTCATGTTCCAAGAGAGATTGTAACAAAACAGGGCGCATAATCTACCTCCAAGCTAGTGTAGAAGATCATGGAGAAATACAAGGTTAGGCATAGAAAATCTACTCCATATCATCCACAAGCAATTGGAAAGTGGAATCTACCAACAAATTTCCTTAATCTATACTAACCAAGATTGTGCATCTACATAGAAGAGATTAGGAAGTGATCCATCCTCCTAGTGCAAATGAAGTGGTTGATCATCAATAGGGGAAATAAGAAACCAAATACACAAGAGAACTACATATGTCACAAAAAAATTAGATATGAACATAAAAATGATGGTGAGTTATTTCTTAGATGAGTTTCAGACATATTTGATGTTGTCCATGTAGATTTGAACAACTAAGATGATGATTGTGATAAAATGATGTTCTTTGATGTTGAACTTCATTCAACCCTATCTTAATAGATAAGATAGTTCTTGAGGTTGAAAGGTTCATAGATTTGAACCCCAAATAATGTTTACGTGTTGAATGGAAGAGCAAGGAAAACCAAGGAAGTGAAAAAATCTATGTCTTTTTAGATTATGTGTAAGAGAACCTAGTTTTCACTATAGTCCATTGATCTCATATATATTCACAAGAAAGAGTGCGCAAGAGTTCTTAGCCTTAGGGAGAGTGCATGGCAACAATATAGAAACATGAATAAGAAATGAATACTAGTTAGAACAACAACATGGTGTGATCAGTAGCCTAAATGAACAATCAAGTCCATAGGATAAACAAGAGAGTTGGAAGATACATGAGCTTAGGGGGAGTTGTGGATGGTATTAGGGTTTCAAGGGTTGTATGTTTTCAGTTCAATTTTTGTTATAGTTACAAATATTGTAGTCATGTGTGAAAAGAATGTAAATTACTCCTGCATGTAATTGCTTATCATTTGGCAAGTGGGTTGTGTAATCTTTGTCTTAGTCATGCATAGAAGAGAGCGTCACTTGTTTTAGTAATTCATATCAACAAGTCATTTATATCATCCATGTATGTTCATATTTGTGGTTTAGCTATTGTTTGAGTAGCCCTTTTGTTAGGCATGCATTGAAGAAAGTATTTATTGCAACCATATATACACTTGTGTGTGCAATGTTGTAGCCATGTAATCTCATTATTAAGCCTTGTACTTGCATTGTATATCATTGATATTGTTTTTTGGCTCATTGTTCATAATTCAATCATAGTTCATTTTGAAGCATATGGTTTTGAGTAGCCTCTTTCCTATTGCAAGGAGGTTTTTTCTCTAAGAAGATAAAGAAGAGCAACAATAAGTTAATGCACAACAATTTTGAGTTGATTGTAGATATCCATAACACGTATTTAAGGGGAGAATGTTTAGCAAGAGGAAGTTCATTGTTGGATTTGTTGTCATTAATGTCCATTGGTTGTAGAAGATAAAATTTTGGGAAATTATTTTGTTTCGTTTCTAATGCTATTTTTCAGGAGTATTATAGTTGGTAATACTTTCTCAAAAAAAAGTTGGTATCAACATTGTTCTTTGGTGCTATCATGGTGTTCCAAGTGAGGTTTGGTCACCCTTTTCCATTGATTTGAAAGGGGGAGAATGAGACCAAATGCTAGTAGAGAATGAGCTAGGCAGTCAAAGAAGAATGAAGGTCAGCTAAAGAATATTAGATTGGTGTTGTGGCTATGATGTTTCCATCAATTCTAGACAGGCTGAATTTTGGTAACATGTTGTTGGAATTGATTTCAATAGTTAGATGACATTATGCATGACTATTAGAAGTTTGGCAAGGGTTTTTTAGTGTTGCAAAGGTTGGAAAGGTGTTTACAGATGTATTTAATAAAATTAGGAATATTTGAGTAGTTTTGGGTGAGAAATTTTGTGTTTTCCCTAAATTATCAAACAAACACATCTTCAAAAGGAGAAATCTAATTTTGCAATAGTTGTAATCCAAATTTCCATTGGAAAAAGGGTGCTCACAACCCAATTTCTCATTGGAGAAATCACCTACACTTCCTGTAGGATGCAGAGTGGAAACCATAAGCACTTACCATGGAGTTTTCCCAAGGTTTTGTTTGAGAATGGTTTGATTGTTTTGGTCTATAATGTGTATGTTGAATTAGTCTCAAAGAGGTAAGAACACAACAAATAGTTGATTTGGTCATGTTTTTTGTTTTATTTGTTCAATCTAATCTGGTCATCAAGGAGAAATGGAAGTGCATTGATTTGGTCCAAAGACGTAGAGTGTTGTTTTGGTCTCAACTTAACATGGTCTTTAGGAAACTTATGTCATTTAATTAAGGCATGGATTCATTTGGTCATAATGTTTGATTTGGTCTTGATGGAAAGAATGGAATGAAATTAGTCATTTATCATAGATGCATGAATTGGGTCCAATCTAACATTGGGGAAATTAGTTTAAAGTGTCTTGAAATGGATCAATCATGGGTTAGACAATACAATTAAAATCTCATGTATTCACCTATCTAGAGTGTGTTAGAATGCCGAAGAATAATGTGGATTAATATATTCAACATATGATGAGTTGTTGTATATTTTTATGGGTATTTAGATGGTGTGGGATCATTTATTTACCTGATGTAATGGTTAGACGCAAGGATGGAGCATGGATGTGATGCGATCTGATTATCAGAGTGAACGAGTGAAAGGAATTCTAAGATTAGGGATATTGGTCACCTGATCTAGAGAAAGGATTCTTAGTATTTGATGATTATCTATGATAATATACAATCTATGGAGTGACTCGAATGTATTGTAGGTCATATCCATTGCATGTTGATCTTGTTTGTTGCGTAACAAATGAAAGAGTTGTCTTTATCGAGAGAGGGATTGTTCTGGAAGTGTTAGTGAGATTCAAACTATATGTCAAAGTGAAACAAAGGATAAAATGCAAGAAGTTTTCTCTAGAATGAGTGAATAGAACCCAATACACCTATTTGAATAGCTGCCAGCATAGGAGTAGTTCTGAAGCATGGTTTTGACAATATTGTGATTTGTGTGGCAACTGTAGCACAATGTGATTTGGTGTTGTCCATATGAAGGTTAAATGTTATATGCTTGAGTGTTGAAATATTAATTGATAATACCTACAATGGAATGTGAATTGGTATTCAATGTGTATTGGATCATGGGTACAGTAGCGCGCATGGATAAATCATAACAACTATGTGTCATGAAATGAAAATGATTGTGAAATTAGATGAGTATATGACAAAGCTTCTAATCATTTTTAGTCATGTTGATGCCTTGCATAGATGTGACCAGTCTTATTGCTGATTAGAATTGAGTTTTTGATATTATTGATGAGGAGAGAGTGGAGTTGATGTGTTGTTGTATGAGTTGAGTTAGGAGAGGGTTTGTATTTTGTATCTTGTTGTGATTCAACAGAGATTCTATGTGGGTCTAGTATGAAAATAGATGAAATAGGGTCGATAGTTGATTGAGTAGAAATTGGTGCGTCTAGTTTGAAAATATATGAGAGGTGGTCCACAAGGGTTTGAAGGTTTGGGCCTTCAGTGGCAAGTGGTGACTTGTTGGTATAGGGAGTAGTGGCTTCCTCCATATGCTAGCTTGAGAAACTATTAGATGATGGGACCTATAGCAGGATGGATTTTACATAGTTGTGCAAATGGTGGCTTCCATCGAGTAGTGGCCTAAAGAAGGTGGTTGTTGGTATACAACACAAGTTGGGGCCTGCATATTGGTGGTGGCCAATAGATGATGTAAATAATATTTTAAATAATAAATAAGAAGAATAGAACATAGTACAATGGTTTTTTTATCTTGGAAGTGTTTCTACCTAACATCTAATGTCTTCATGTGATTGATTATGTTTACTTGATGTGTTAGTTGTTTCATGGTCACTTCCTTGATGAATTTTTTGATTTTTTTCCAACTCTGCAATTCATCTACGAAGGATAGATTTAACTTAAATAAGAAATCCCATTTTTTGTTGATGATCAGGGTTTTTACAATAAATATTGACTTGATATCAATTAATGTTAGCAAGATTATGATATCACCAACTAGTCATTGTTTTTAGTTACAAATGTGAAGAATATTTCCTACCTTAAACAAGTCTTACATTTCAAACTACCCTAACCTATGACTCCAATGATTGACAAAAAGACTCATTACACAACATAACTACAACTCGACTTAGCTATCCTTCATAAAATCACTTCTCTATATACTCATTACATAGTATTGTATTCACTAATTACAACCTCAATGGATTTATTAAAATAAACTGCATTAAGAGGATCATACACTATAATACAATTAGAAAATGTTAATCTATCTGTTTTAATTAGTTACACACCAAGTCAATTTCATATCTTAGTCAACCAAATATACTAATATTTTACATATAACTCTAGCCAGTGCATCACCTTAGATCTATTAAAAATTTGATGTTTCCTGAATGATATTCGTTCTTAGTATATCTACAACAGTGCCTGACTTTTAGTTGAAAACATAAACAAAATTGTTTCAATTAATTAACAATAGTGAATTGAATAAAGTATTATTTTACTAGATATTTGCGAGTCAACCAGGTTAATTTGGTCAATTATATAATTAAGTTGACCAAGTGGACCAATGTTTTTGCATTCCATTATCAACCATTAATTAACTAGCAAAAATTGTCACAATTCCTCAAAAATTTTAACTATCCCTGAATCATGGAAATAGTAAGAAACCTTTTACTCTATGGTGATTTCTAGACTACTTACTCCTATTATTTATTGGAAAAAATCTTTTTCATGTGTGTATAAAAGTGGTCCCTATGTTTTTCATGTACCAATATTTAGTAACAAGGTTTTTATGGACATATTATTCCTTGTATCAGTCAACAAATGGCCTTAGAGAGACTGTATACAGGTTGATTCGACTATAAGTAGTCTGAGTTGATGTGACTATATTGAAGTAGATTGAGTTGACTCAACTCAATGTGGAATGAGCCACATAAATTTACACCAATTCCAATTGGAACCATAAATTTCCCTTTCACAAAACTACTAAATCAAATTTCGATATTTAACCAATATGTATGTGCTTCACAAACAAATTTTTGTTTTGATATTAGCCCAGTGAAAAAGTTATCCAAAATATATAGGGCCACAATAAGGCTCGATAGTAGTCAAATATTTAGTACTTTTGAAAACCTTATCACATGGCTTAATTGGAATTTTGACTTTTTCAGTTGGACCAAATAGACTACAAGTTGAAGTTTGCTCATCCTTATTCAACAAAAAGTCGATTTTTCTCACTTCTGTCATAACTTGGGCATGAATATTTGCATAACTATTATCTTTACCATGACTATTATCTTTACCATGATAGTGTTGTGTGAGGTAGGCAGTACCCCTGACACTTCAACCAATCTACTTCCATGTGCTGTTCACATGGGGTGCTCCATTAACTAAAATATAGATAGAATTAATGATTTCATTCATAGGCCTCCCTGAATTCCCACTTGCCAACTTGCATGGAAAGTTTCACAACTTGTCTGTCCCCACACGGCGATTTGATTTTGGCATTACTATGGATTTAGACATTTAGACTTACTGGCACCTCTAATATTTATATATATAGGGGAGAGATTCCTAATGTTGTGCAGGGACCAGTAATTGATATAGTACTGGTCCAACCAAACTACCATAAATTGAGACTTTTGAAACCAATATTTAAACAAAAATAAATAACATTAAGTATAAATAAGTATTAATTTATATCCAAAATTTCCCCATACATTGACTGGGCCCACAACTGTCCATAAATAGTATTTTACTACTTAAGACTACAAACCATATTGACCCCACTAGAAAATAGCTAAAACCATAAAGGCTTCCAAAATGGTCTATTCCAGAAGTACAAAGCAGCAGTCACTTGAACCCCCACTCATCAGAACTGCAGCTTTGCATCCCAAATAAATATGACTACCTGCACATAACAAAGGGGAATGTATGTCAGCCATAACTGCTGTGTTGTTCAACAACTAAACACCCTATGTTTAATAAATGACACCCAACCCAATAACATTTAAACCCACTTTGTTTAATAAATGAAACCCAGACCCAATAACTGCAATAAATGACACCCAACTCACTCTATTTCTCATTAAAACAGATCAAAGCACATGGATCAAAAAATAACCAATTCCTAACCATTAGATCACATCAAATTAAATCCAGACCATACATTCAAAATGAAGCCATTTCAATCCATGTGCATCCATGTCCACCAATTAAATTCAAGTGCCCAAAACTATAAAAGAAGTCCACCCACTGTTGAAGTTGCATCTTATGCTTTCAAACTATTCAGCAAACTTGAAGACAACATCATAAAACACTTGCCAATATATCCAGGTTAGTTATATGAATTACAACTCATTCTTCTTACAGTTTTGTTTTCATTGTTTTCATTTATCATATTTCTTACATGATCTGTCTATCCATAACTGCTAGAAGGATACCTGGATGGTTTCACAAACAACCATTGAAAGTCATTGTTCTTACAGTTTTGTTTTCATTGTTTTCAATGTTTTCATTTATCAGAGTTCTTACATGATCTGTCTGGAAATAATTTCTAAAAGGATACCTAGATGGTTTCACAAACAGCGATTGAAAGTCATTGTTCTTACAGTTTTGTTTTCATTGTTTTCATTTATTAGAGTTGTTACATGATCTGTCTGGCCATAACTGCTAAAAGGATAGCTGGATGGTTTCACAAACATCCATTGAATAAAAAGTAGGTTCTAAATACAACTATTTAGAAAAGTTAAAACCATTCCTTAAAATAAAAAAAAATGAATGCCTTCAACATACTTAATTTTTTCAGTTCAATTTTCTAAAACTTTTTATGATTGATAAGTCCATTCCAAAGCTGATCAGAGCTGCAAGTTGTTCCCAACATAGAATTTATGTCTAGAATGGTGGCCATGGACTGCAATGGAGAAGTTGTAGTACTGAGACATTTTTGGCAATGCCAAATAACAAAAAAATGGAAAATGATATTTGAAACAACTATCATAGAATCCTACTTGAATCCATATAAAAGTTGCTAAATTGATGAACATGCAGGCAATTGAGAGACCACAAGGCTGATCACAGCTGCAAGTTGTTCCCAACATAGAATTTATGCCTGGAATGGTGGCCATGGACTGCAATGGAGAAGTTGCAGTACTGAGACATTTTTGGCAATGCCAAAAAGCAAAAAAAATGGAAAATGATATTTGAAACAACTATCATAGAATCCTACTTGAATCCATATAAAAGTTGCTAAATTGATGAACAGGCAGGCAATTGAGAGACCACAAGGCTGATCACAGCTGCAAGTTGTTCCCAACATAGAATTTATGCTTGGAATGGTGGCCATGGACTGCAATGGAGAAGTTGCAGTACTGAGACATTTTTGGCAATGCCAAACAAAAAAAAAATGGAAAATGATATTTGAAACAACTATCATAGAATCCTACTTGAATCCATATAAAAGTTGCTAAACTAATGAATAGGAAGGAAATTGAGAGACTACGAAGTAATTTCAATGAGAGACTACGAAGTAATGCAATTCGATTTCCTGTAACATAAGTAATGCAATTCGATTTCCTGTAACATACATGTTGATAATTTCCTGTAATAAAGGAAAAGTATTTTTGCAGAAGTCATAAAGCATAATTTACAAATATTCTAGTTTCTAAATGCATGTAATAATTTTACAGGTTGTTGCATCTATGGCAAAAGGAAGTTACTATGCTCGTACAAGGAGAAGTGGCAGGCGAGTGACAAGGGGTGCGCAGCTGCGATGCACACCGTCTGATGAGAACAGGCTAGCTGATGTCAATTCCAAAAATGCACCAGGGAACATTATTGAGGATGACCATGTGACAGCAGCTGATGTTAACACGCCATCAGCCATAAAACCACCATCAACAACAATCCAAGGGGCAAGCTCAACTAAAAATATCAGTTCTATAAGAGGATGGACAAAAGAACAAATGTTAGTTGCAATTGACGACATAGAGTTTAATGGATACTCAGTTCGGGCATCTGCAAAAAAACATGGTATTCCTCCCTCATCAATACATTATTGGATAAATGGACTGACTCATACAAAACATAGAGGGCCTCTTACAGTTATGACTGAGGAGGAGGAGGCCGAGGTGGTTGAGTGGTGTAAAGAGATGGCCCAACTGGGACATGGGCTAGAGTTGATACAACTCAAATCAACAGTTGCTCAAATCTATCAAGGGAGGCCAAACCCATTCAAAGATAGGTTTCCTGGTAAATCACGGTGGTTTGGGTTTAAAAAAAGGCGTCTAGAACTTGTATTACGTACTGCTGAGGGCCTTGATAGAGATAAAGCATTAAATTTGCGCCTTGCAGTTGTACAAAAGTTCTATGACACACTTTCTAGTGCTTACGATAAACATTCTTATGGAGCAGACCATATATGGAAATGTGATGAAACAGGTTTACAGGCAAGGAGGAATTGTGGCATGCATGTAATTGCCAAGAGTGGGAGCCGAAATGTGCCAAAGATTCTGCCCAAGAGCAGAGAGTGGATAACTATTTTATGTTGTGTCAATGCAATTGGTACTTCAATCCCAGGATTTTATCTATTCAAAGGTAAAAGTCAACTGAAAAACTATATACACAACTGTGAACCAGGTGCATGCATGGCTGCACATCCCCATGCATGGATGACTAAAGAACTATTTCTAAGTTGGCTTTTTCACTTTGCTGCATCGGTACCAGGTGGCGTATCGCCTAATAAAAAAAACCTTTTGATACTAGATGGCCATGCGAGCCACATGACTGTACAGACAATTGAGGAAGAAAACAATTTAGGCATCGACCTGTTGACATTGCCAGCTCATACCACTCACAGACTACAACCCCTTGATTTTAGTGTGTTTGGCCCTTTCAAGAACTATTTCAGGTCGGAGCGTGTCGCATGGATGGCAAAGAATTTAGGGGTTGAGGTGAACAGGTTTGAGCTAGCAGAGCTTGCAAGTAAAGCTTTTAAAAGGGCTTTGACACAATCAAATATCAAGGCTGGCTTTAGGAGGACAGGAATCTAGCCACTGAACTATGATGCTCTTATGCATGATACTAGTTGTAGCCAAGCGTTTCATGTGGATGGTTAGGAAGAAGGGAATGTGCAAACAGGTGTTGAAGTGAAAGAAGTAGATGACCAAGATGATGTTGTTGCAGTTGGTAATATGATTTCCCTGTCTCAAGGACACTTATATGCTGAAGATGATGAAACTATATGTGAAAAACAATATAACAATGAACAAATTCACAGTAACATGGAGATCGTTCCACCAACTCAAGAACATGAAATTCCTGTTGCTGATATTGTTAATGATATTGTTGAACATGCAGTTGACAATGACCAATTGACATTGCCAAGCAAAGTAACCCCACCTTCATGGCTAGCAGAAGTAATGATCAATATGAATGAACATAGTGTCTCAGCAACCAATGAAGAAAGCATGAAGATGCCCTCACAACCAGCAGAATTGAATAGTGAAATTGTTCATTTTTTTGTGGACAATAGATCAATGGAAGAAGATGAAGGACATAATGAGGCATCAAATGAAGATAATGATATAGTTCAATCAGTTCCAACAGATACTGAAAGGGAAGTACCAAGCAATGACATGTAGGTGGGAGGGGTGGAGAAGACACTTGGACAGTTCCTAAAGCTACCAATAGAGAGAGTATCAATGAAAAAAAAGCAAGGTGCACCAGGTAGTCTTTGTCTGGGACGAAGCTCACAGTTACTCACCTCAGAGGACTATATAAACCTATTAGTTGAGTCTTAAAAGAAGAAATTTGAAATGCAAGAATTAAAACAGAAAAAGAAGGATCTAGTCAAGGAGAAGAAGGCATCAAGGATTGTTGCAGCAAAATGTCGAGAAAATGAAAGGATTGAAAGAGATAAAGGAAGGAAAATTAAGGACTAACAAAAGCAAATGGCAAGACAGGAAAAGGAAAAACGAAAGGCACAACAAATGCTTGAGAAGGAACAAGGGATGATCAACGATACAAGAATAGCTGATGAAACCAGGATTATTTCAAACTCATTGGAATCCATTGTAGATAATACACCATTATTCCAAGATCTCATAAACATTCAAGTGCCCCACCATCAAACTGAGGGTTTACCCACTTGCCTTGTTCCTACCAGAGTTGGTGTCAATTTTCTGTACGCTCATTACACACCTCCACTTAATGCAGGGGTTAGTAGTGCAAATGTGAGGTATGGGTACTCAGTACCTCCATGGTTGGAAGCTGCAAATAGGAATCAATCATATGGCAACAATCAACCATTTCCTAATCAGCCCTTGACTAGTAGGCCAACCTACCTAGCTCAAGAAAGTAACTCGGGGAGTTTTGGCACTCAAGATTCTCAGGGCCATAAAGAATAGGGGTGTCATATGTTTTTGGTTCTAACCACATTATGATGTGGATTTTTGGATGGATTGTATCTTTTTCTTGGCACAGAAACATTTTGGTTTACAACACTAGATTGTATCTTTTTCTTGTCACAGGAACATTTTGTCTTACAACCTAGTAGTGATTTCTTGTGGCAACCTAACTGTGTGTTGAAAAGAAATTTTCGATGGAATATGTCTTTCTGTAAAATATTAATTATGATAAAACTATTTCTATAAGTTATTCTGTGTGTCAAAGCGCATGGATCTAGTACAACACCTATCCACCGTGGAGGTCCACATGTTGGGCATCGTGTCATCACATAAAATTATGTGTCCGCGCCATTTCCTCCGTTTGTTTGGGGTCATTGCTGCAATGTTTGAGAATTCAATAATAACATACCATTCCAACTCTGGACAAGAGATAATGGCCAAAGGCTTAGGAAAATGGCTAAATACAAAAATCAAATGACCAAACAGTCTCAAATGAGGAGGCAATCTACCTCATAATAAGTTTTATTAAATGTCAAAAAACCACTGATAATTTTATTCATTGAGGGGACACTTGAGAAATTGAGAGCACTCATTATCAAGTTGCATATGAAAAAGGCTAAATACAGAAATCACATGACAAGACAATCTTATCTCAAAATAATTTTTTGAGAGCACTCATTATTAAGTAGAGTAGGAAAAAACCTTCAAATTTAAATTCAGATATTCAAAATCCTAGTTCCATGTCCAAACATAGATCACTAAAATAACAACACCCCATCTCAATATAATTGCTGTAAATATGAGAATAACCTAAATCCTTAAGCAAATGAAGTTTAATCATCCTCCTATGCATTTCTGACCAATAACCATACCTAAACCCAAATCTCTTCTCAACCCCACAAAAAACAGGACACAAAAATTTCAATTGAGGTGGCTACAAACTGCAACAGTTGAGTAAAACTAGCATCATTTAATCATCTTCTCATCCCCAAAAATAAACAGGACACAAAAATTTCAATTGCGGTGGCTACAAACTGCAACAGTTAAGTAAAACTCGTATCATTTAATCATGTATATATAGAACTGTACATCAAGATAGCCAGGGCACGAAGCCCAACTATGGCAGCCCATCATCGTGAACAAAATTTTCCTATAAACTAATAGAGAAGGGGACAAACAAACAAACATAAATGTTATATACAGAGACAATTCTGAAGGCTTGTTAACATCAGAGAACTTGAACACATTTTATCTGTTGACAGACAGAGCCTGTGCTCTGTCCTTGATGCCAAGAGGAGAGGGAATTGCTGGCCTAGAATTATCTTTATCTTAAAATATAGTTGACATCTATTTATAAAAAGGAAAAAAATAATGAAATTTGTATTATAGGATTATTATTTCAGTCATTTTTCAGATTCGATAGGGTAGATTCAAAGTTGTGAGCAGGCGTAGAGACTCTATGCAAGAGACAAAACTAACAATTAAATACTTGTAAATTGACCAAAAATTTCCTGGGAAGAAGAAAATTTCTCATTAACAAGAGGAATATGCCAGCAGAGCTACAGAATGATTTGTTGTTGTTCGATGAACGAGAAAACCAATCTTCTAATTTAGAATACTATTACAGACCAATAAATGAAATAAAAATTGCAGAAGTGGAAACACTGGATATGAACAATAGACAAGATATAATGGCCAAAGGTATAGGAAAAAGGCTAAATACAGAAATCAAATGACCAAATAGTCTTATCTCATAATAAGTTTTTGAGAGCACTCATTATTAAGTAGAGTAGGAAAAAACCTTCAAATTTAAATTCAGATATTCAAAATTCTAGTTCCATGTCCAAACATAGATCACTAAAATAACAACACCCCATCTCTATATTTTTTTCCATATGAAAACCTTCGAATTCAAATTCAGGTTCCAGGTCCTAGATCACTGATATGAAAACCTTCAAATTCAAATTCGGGTTCCACGTCCAAACATAGATCACTAATATAGCAACACACCCCATGTCTAGATCTTCACCACCACATGACCAGAGCGTCACATCCAATATAATTGCTGTAAATATGAGAATAACCTAAATGCTTAAGAAAATGAAGTTTAATCATCCTCCTATGCATTTCTGACCAATAACCATACCTAAACCCAAATCTCTTCTCGACCCCACAAAAAATAGGACACAAAAAATTCAATTGAGGTGGCTACAAACTGTAACAATTGAGTAAAACTGGCATCATTTAATCATCTTCTCAACCCCCCAAAAAAATAGGACACAAAAATTTCAATTGAGGTGGCTATAAACTGCAATAGTCAAGTAAAACTGGCATCATTTAATCATCTTCTCATCCCCAAAAATAAACAGGACACAAAAATTTCAATTGTGGTGGCTACAAATTGCAACAGTGAAGTAAAACTCGTATCATTTAATCATGTATATATAGAATTGTACATAAAGATAGCCAGGGCATGAAGCCCAGCTATGGCAGCCCGTCATCGTGAACAAAATTTTCCTGTAAACTAATAGAGAAGGGGACAAACAAAAAAAAATAAATGTTATGTACAGAGGCAATTCTGAAGTCTTGTTAACATCAGAGAACCTGAACACGTTTTATCTGTTGACAGACAGAGCCTGTGCTTTGTCCTTGATGCCAAGAGGAGATGGAATTGCTAGCCTGGATGGATGTTGGGCGAAGCCCTCCGCCGAGGATGGCACGAGACAACCGAGGATGGCACGGGACGACGAAAATAACAGTGAAAACAAGGAATCTATCAGACATATCAAGAGGGTTTCCTCCGTTTGTTTGGGGTCATTGTTGCGATGTTCCATTTTCCCTTTGTCTTTCTGCTCGGGGTAGGTTCTGGTTCAAAATTTACCCAGCCTTAATACAATTTTATCGTACCCATCGTGCTGCCATTGATTTATTGGAGCGCACATTACTGTATTTGGGATTTTTTTCTCATGTTCTTGTAAAGACTTCAGAATGTGTTCTTTTAAATATTTCAGAATGATGCAGCCAGATCCCATGGCAGAACCGGCGATTGATTCCCAGCAGCAACAACATCAAGAACAATTGATGATGCCCCTGCCTCCCGAAGCTAGGTTTTGGCCCCAGCAACCCCAACCCCAACCCCAACCCCAACCTCAACCTCAGGTTATGGTGCGGCAATCCCCGCAACAAGAGAGCTCCGCCGGGGAGATTAGGACCCTCTGGATTGGTGGTTTGCAGCATTGGATGGATGAGAATTATCTGCACCAATGTTTTGCTTCTACCCAGGACCTTCTTTCCCTTAAGATCATTCGCAATAAGCAGACTGGACATTCAGAGGGTTATGGCTTCTTGGATTTTGCAAGCAATGCAGCAGCCCAGATGGTTCTCCAAAATTACAATGGTGTACAGATGCCCAGGGCTGAACAATTTTACAGGTTAAATTGGGCAACGAATAGCGGTACAGAAAAGCATTCGGAAGATTTTACTATATTCGTGGGAGATTTGGCATCTGGTGACACAGATGAGTTGCTACAAGAGACCTTTAGAGCTGTATACCAATCTGTAAAAGGGGCAAAGGTTATTACTGATAACATTACAGGCCGTTCAAAAGGATATGGGTTTGTAACATTTAGGGATGGGAACGAGCAGGCTTGGGCTATAATATAGATGAATGGAATGCTCTGTTCCTCTAGGCCTATGCGAATAAGTCCTACCATAACAAAATAGACTACAAAAATAACGAAAATAATAGCGAAAACAACGAAAATTCACAAATTCAAAAATTCCATCATTGAAAGCCACAAAAAACATCAAAATATCCAAAAAAACCCTAAACCCTTATCCACAAAAACCCTAAACCCTCAAAACCTGCCATAGAAAGTTTACAAAATATCCAAACATAGTTGTTTGTGTTGAAAAACACAGAGAAATTGCTGGTAGGATTAAAATCCTACCGATGATAGTCACCGACCTTCCCCGGAGCTCGCCAAACCACCTCCACACCTGCAACGACCTTTTCCACACCTGCAACGAGAAGAAAAAGCCGTTAGACAACAAAAATACAACAAAAAAACCTGCATAAAACAGCAAATTAAACAATTACCTCGAGCTCGGTAAAACTACAACAGGCTCCTCCCCAAACAACAAAAACTGCGAATAAGACCACCACTAGAGAAACCCTAAACAACCGACAGTCCAAAACGACCAGGAAATCCAGGCAGAAAACTATAAGAAAAGCAGAAGTGATGTTCCAACCACAAACCCTAAACCTCAAATAAACATTTGCATCAACACCTACATACCAGACGAAGCGTGCAGGTCCACAAACCCTAAACCTCGAACAAACACTTACAATAGCACCTGCATACTAGGCAAAGTGCGTAGGTTCTGGGGCCGTCCCGCGCCATCTTTGGCGAGGTGTTTCGGCCAACAACCGGTCTCGAGCAGAAAGACAAAGGGAAAATGGAACATCGCAACAATGACCCCAAACAAACAGAGGAAATGGCGCAGACACAAAGTTTTATGTGATGACACAATGCCTAGCAAGTGGAGCTCCACAGTGGACAGGTGTCGTATCGGATCCATGTTGATTGACACATGGTTTTGTGACGTGGCTGGGAGTGCACACAGGTAATGGCAGCCCTCCCCTATAACCCACACACATCCGATTTGCATAACAGAGAAGCCAGCAAAGACGTTGAGTCGAAAAAAGAGAGAAATAAATTGATAGAGGTGGTGTGTCCAATATGATGGTGAAAATGGTGACGATTTTGTGGTTTACTATCATGGCAACTACAATAGCTCTGCATACTGTTAGTTTCCCAATGAAGAAGTCATATTATTCCTCCCATATTCATGGGAAATGTGCTTTGTGCCATCATCGTTTCTTCAACACTTCTCTTCGTCTCCATGATTGACATCACCCATGGAAGCACTTCTCGACAGAAAGGACATGCAGGTGCTTTTGTTGTTCAAAAATGCGGTCATATCTGATCCATTTGGATCCCTCCTCAACTAGACATCACAAAACTCACACAATGTCTGCTCCTGGAATGGAATCCGGTGTAGGAAGGGCACGAAGAGAGTGGTGACCATAACACTTCCTGGCTTGGGAGTACTGGGTAGTCTTTCATTATTACGTACTTTCAATCTTTCTGGTAATAATTTGTCAGGAACAATTCCACCGGAGCTGGGTCAGCTAAAAGCTTGCGAATACTAGACCTTAGCACTAATATGATTTGGGGTCCTATTCCAAGATCACTGTCTAATTACACACACCTTTAGTGGCTCCAAATTTCAGTAAACAGCTTGTCAGGGACTACCCACAGAATTCAGCAGTGTAGTCAAGTTGGAACATCTCCACTTGACCATAATCTTACGGGACATATTCCAATTTCTCTGAGCAACTACATGTTTCTCCAAGATTTGTCCATTGGATACAACAATCTCACTGGTCCAATCCCTTCAGGGTTGGGTATGCTCAGAAATATATCTCATCTTTACCTTTAAGGAAACTCACTAAGTGGCCATATACCTTCAACTCTTGGCAATTGTATTCAGATGTGGTATATAGCTTTTTCTAACAACAGTTTGAATGGAACAATTCCTGCTGAATTAGGGTTGCTGCAGGAATTAGAGTACCTGTATCTACAAACAAACAGTTTCGAGAATGCCATTCCTCCATTTCTGGGAAACATCTCTTCCCTGTGGATTTTATTTTTGGGGGACAACAGATGGTCGGGAAGTGTACCACCTGAGTTGGGAAGTTTGAAAAACATTGGTCAACTGTCTATTTAGGTCCTAGTAATATTTTAGGTGTGATCCCTTCTGAAATAAGAAATTGCAGCAGTTTGGAATGGCTATATTTAGGAGCCAATTATATTTAGGGCTCCATCACTGGATGCATACCGAAAGAAGCCATTACAAAGCTTACTCACTTTTCCTTCCTACATCTAGGTTTAGATATGCTCGAAGGTGGCATACCAAAAGTCATTACAGAGTTAAGTAACTTGACCTTCTTACATCTCGGTTCCAACATGCTAGTTGGTAGCATACCTGAAGGCATTGGTAATTTGAGTAAGCTTCAAAATCTCTACTTGGATACTAACAATCTCACAGGTACAATCCTTGAAGGTATTGGACATTGTGTGGAATTTTTGTAGTTAGATTTGTCAAAAAACAAGTTGAATGGAACTATCCCTGATTCTATAGGGAACTGCAAGTCTTTGATGGTTTTGACACTTATGGATAACTTGCTTTCAGGTACACTACCATCAATAAAAAGGTGTACAAAATTGCAAAGGCTGAAGGTATTTGAAAACAAACTTAGTGGAGCTCTAGATATAGACTTTCTGGTGTCTATGAAAGTCATTTTTGCTTATTCTAATAACTTTTTTGGGATCATTCCTAAATCATTGGCCATTTGTACCCAACTTCAGCTACTAGATTTAAGAAAAAATGGATTAACAGGGGAGCTTCCTCAATACCTTGCATTTTTTAATGACTTAAGAGTTTTAAGTCTTGGTTATAAGAGGTTCTCTAGTGGTATTCCTCAATGGATTACAAATCTCATGTAGTTGCAACTATTGGATTTATTCAATAATAAATTTAGCAGAAGAATGCTAGCCAACCTTCAAACACTAAGGGGGTTCGAAATTCTTGGGTCTTCCCAACTTAGCAATAATACACTCTATGAGGATTTGAGGATTGTAATGAAAGGATTTGAATATTCTTTAACATATGTGCTAGCTACAAATACCATATTTGACTTGTCTAGCAACAATCTTACAGAAGAAATACCTCCAAGCATAGGAAGTCTTATTAGTTTAAGACTATTGAATTTATCTAGAAATCAACTGAAGGGACAGATCCCTACATCTCTTAGTGAGATATCTACTTTGGAGTAGTTGGACTTGTCCATAAATTTTTTAAATGGAACCATTCCTCAAAAGCTCTCTATATTAACCAAGTTGGCATCTTTGGACCTTTCATGGAATAGGCTTTGTGGTAGAATCCCAAAACGAACACAGATTGACACTTTTAATGAGACTTCATTTGAAGGAAATGAATGCTTGTGTGGTTATCCTTTACAACTATGTAAACAGAATAATAACACAATGGAAGGTGTTGGCATTAGCAAAGGACAAGGATGGCTAAGTCGTGTAGATGAACATGTCTCATTATTTGCATTGGGATTGGGACTAGCAATTGGATTTGCTGGAGTTGTAAGTGTGATGATATTGTGGGATGATGCTAGACATTGGGTGATGCCCCCCATGATACAACCACATTATGGAGTGTATAAATTCCCTAAATAGCTTGAAGGTTTGATCTATCTCCAACAATAAATTATTGCCACAAAAATTGTAAAATCATAACTATAATATTTTCCATAAAATTGTCAATTGGGCTTAGGTGGTATGATTGTTATCCTCCCCACCTAGGTTTAATTCTCGTAAATGATATGTCTAGCTCATATTGAGTATATTGTTGCAATGGCTTTGAGCCTTGTTGTTATAGGACCTTGAGTCGCCTAGCTCATATTGAGTATATCGTTGTAATGGCTTTGAGCCTTGTTGTTATAGGACCTTGAGCCTTGAAAAATATCTTCTGCTTACTTACAAGCTAGAAGGTGGATGTATAAACTTATAATAATGAAATTATTATTTGGATGTAGTATGGGTGGTAAGAAAAATGATGTATATTAAGCTTATAATGAATATTTTCACTTAAAATATTTTATCTAAATATAAATGTATTTCAATTTTTTTCTACAATTATATATATATATATATATATATATATATATATATATATATATATATATATATATATATATATATATATATATATATATATACATATACATATACATAATCAATCTTCTTCCATAAAAATACAAAATATAAAAAATATATTGCAAATTTGATTTTACTTAACAATTTGTAACCATTTTTTGCATTTACATGTTACTTACTGTTATATTGTAATACTTACAGAATTTTGTGGTCTATCCCCCCTTAACAATCATATATTATTTATTTTTCATTTCATCTTTTTTGTGATGCTCTAATGACCCACTATGAGGAAAATGTCCCATAAAGTTACATTTAAAAATAATAAAATAATACTTATATTCACAAATTAAAAAAAAAAAAAGTAATAATAATAAAAATATCAATATCAGGAATAAATGAAATATTTCAATTACTACCTTAATTTTACATCAACTTTAACTAATTTACTTCGATTAGAATTATCGAGATAGGTAACTCCTTCAATACTTTCCATTCTTTCCATTTCTTGAAAAGCCAGTGCAGTAAACTCTCATCTATGGGATGAAAGGGGAGAAACATGACCCTTATATTTTGTCAAATTGTTTTGCATTTAAATTAGTGAATATTTGTCTTGAAAAGAATACAGTGAAAAGATGTAATTTGTGCGTTTGACAAAATAAGAATATGTCATGCATAAATTTTGCAATGTACATCTCCAAAATTCTACTAGCGTCACTCTGAATTTGTTGGCTAGAAAATATGGACCCATATACTTAGACAACATACCAAACGCATAAGAGAATCAAATATTTACTCGCTAAAAGTGCCAAAATACATGCAAATTTAGAAAAATTCCCACGGTCATCCTTAATCAACAACATTAACTAGAGCAGGGTTGTCTGGACTTGCCCCCGGAGATGGGGGTGGTTTGTAATCACAGTGAACATGTCCCTCCATATGAGTCAACCTTGCTTCTAGTCTCTCTATTTTTTCCAGAGTGCGACAGTGACCATACCACAGACTCACCATATGATCATGTAGTTGCCACTAGTCATGCTAATGTTGTAGCGGCTACAACCACCCTCCAAATTTTTTTCCCGTGCTTTATTTTGGAGCCTCCCCCTAAATCACATTAGCTTATCTCGCACTGACCGAGGAACTTGTGCTTTGATTGAGCTTTATCTTTTGCAATTTGGCTTGTGTTTTATTACTTGCTTTACTGCCTAAGCCACAAGCCAATCTCTTGAATTGGTTTCAACCTGGTTCTAGGCTTGCCTTAGTGAATTGTGAAAATATTGAGGGAAGCTAGCCTTGCTATTGGGAATTGCGCAATCCAATCTTACAAGGAGCCTTCAGCTCCAAAATTTCATAGAGTCAGCTGACAACCAACATTCAAATGGGAAACTACACAGAGCATGAGAAGCAGCCCAAAGCTACTCAACTTAGAAATTGCACAGAAGTCTTTTGCTCAAAAACTACTCGGTGCATGAACCATAGAGTTGCCCAGTTCTTCCAAGAACTGTGCAATATTTAAAAGTAGTGCATGGAAATTCCCCCCTGGAAAGGAAATAAAGCTAAAGGGAAAAAGCATCCCTAGGAAGTAGAGATCTATTATTAGTTTCTCGAAGGTGACACGTTACTATCTTTAGAAGTTTCCACCAAGTGTTGTTGTTGCCTGTGATCTCAAATATGTGTGCCACAAATTCCATTTTCACCCAACTCTATGTAATGAACGTCTCTAGAGTTCATTTATACATTCTATCGTCAAGCTCTAGAATTCCCAAGGAGACCAAGGAACTTTCGGAGCATTGTCGTCACTTTTCGGGGTGAGTTTTTCTTTTATCGCCTTATGCCGCTTTTTCTGTTGCTTTTTGTTGTTCAACTTGTGAGAGTATTGTTTCATTTGTTTCCATGAACGACTGTTGGTGTTTTAACTTGTTTTAGATTTTAAAAGTGTTGTTTCAAGTTATAGATTTCCTTTCTCAAGTGTCGCATGAGTTTTCTCATTTTTGTGCCAATGGTCACCATTGTGGTGACTCCCTTCACATGCTTCATTTCCCTTTAGTTCAATCAATTTTTTCACTTGTTTCACATGCAAACATCTACACTTAGTCAGATTTGCACTCATCCTCACATCATCCTTTATATTTGCTTGTTTTCACACTCCTCATGGGCAGATCTAGTCTCCCCTTGCCCATATCTCACATTTCACTGCATGCACTATGCAATCTGGGAGCTCAAGGAGTTTTCCTTGACTTTTGGAATTGCGCAGAGGTTGTCTTGGCTCAACTCTAACTATGCACTCCGTAGTTCTAGGAGTCAGTCTCCTTGTTTTTCCATTGAGACTATGCAATGCACAGTCTCTCCCAGGCCCTGGCCTAGACTGAGCTGCGCATTATGTTGTTTTAGTCATCAAGCTTCCACACTGACTCCTAGGACTACGTAGTGCACAGTTCCCACAGTCAGTCAGTCACCCTTGTTTGTAACAATTATGTAATCCCTCTCATCAGATGCCCTAGTTTCTACTTGCTTTCCATGAGTATCCTTTTTGTCCCACAGGTACCACACTCGTGAAGCACTTCTCTTCAGGAGTCATTGTACCATGGCACTAGAGAGAGTCACTTCAAGATCAACCACTGAAAATAGTACTAGGGAAGAAGTTAAGCAAGCATCAATTTACTTCCCAACATATGCGAATGCCCAACTGTTTATAGAAAAGGATTCAACACTAACATGGCAACAAGACTAACAGTAGTGGCAGAAGACAACAAGATAGCACAGGTTCAGAGAAAGAGGAAATTGATGACATAATAAAGGGAGAACAAAGTTGGAGAGTGAAAGAAGATTCAATATTCATGCAGGGATCTTTGAAAACAGAAGCAAAAGGAAGCAGAGGATACAAATAGCAGAACAAAAGAAAAGAGAAAAGAAGAGCTTGCAGAACTGAGATCGTAGCACGTTGAACAAGAACCCAAGGAAGAATGGAAGCCAAGGAGGAAAGAACAAGAAGAGAAGCAAAGGCAGGAAGAAGAACAAAGGCAAGGTACAATGCTAGAGAAAACAACACCAATATAGGTTGATGATCCGGAACAACCAACAACTGAGGAAGAGAGTGAAAAGATGCAGGTTCCCTCACCAATGCTAAACACAAGAACCAAGTTTGTCTAGAGGTTGATAGGTACATGGAGAAGCTAAGGTGAGAGGCCACCAATAATGACTTGGAGCTGAGCGTAGAAAACATGCAGAAGTAAAATGGTGGTCCTACCATAGTCAAGACCATGTTGCACATGCTTCAGGGTGAGTTGGACAAGGGTTCCAAGACCACATACACACAAGCTACGGAGGCAAGATTCTACTATTAGAAAGACACTATCAAGCTATTTGGGGATACCATAGCACAGTTCCAAGCTTGGTATCAGTACGTCACCGAGAAGCATCAAGTGGAGGTTGCCAGGTTGGTCTTTCCCCAAACTTCTAAGTCATAGTGTTTTGTCTTGTTAGGCTGTCTATAGCCTACTTTGTCTCACATGGGTACATGTGGAAATTGTCTATTATTTATAAATACGTTGTAAGTGATATTCCAAGTGTCACTAGTCGAATGTGAACAGTCATTATGTAATGTAATAAGCTTTTGTAAAGAAGTTGAAAAGTCATTAGGGTAGTCAAAGAGTCACAAAGGGGAATGTCAAGGCCCACCCCACCCTTTTTTATAAATAGAACCTCATAAATCATAGAACAAGATTTTGGGAGCCAAGATTTTGGCTAGGCTTAGGCTTAGAGAAGGTTTGGGAGTATTGTGACGAGCCTTGGCTTCTCCAAAGCGTAGAGCGAGTATACTTATTTAGGGGAGTAGGTGTTCTTGATTGTAATGTTCCACTCTTGGGGCTAGTGGCTATCAATGCTATATGTATGGATGAAAATTTCACTTATAATAATAATAGAGCCAACACACTTTCGTGCATATGTTGTTAATGTAGTTGGATTATTCTGGTTGCTTTAGAAATGTATACACATTTTCTTATGAACTACTTTGCATGAAAGTGTATGAATCTTATTGAATGTGTGTTGTTAGATTAACTCGTCACTTTGGTTTGTGGACTATTCTGCTTTCCATCTTGTGATGTCATTCTACTCATGTGTTCCTTTCAAGTTGTGTACTATTACATGCTTCTAAGGGAAACACTTCCTTTCCCCCTTCATGTTTTAGAACCCCCATGAATCTTAGTTGACTCGTTCCAAGGTCACACACTTGCTTCTGACCAAAGTCATCATACTTATCTCTATGTTCTATCGTGATCAATGCACTACATTACCACCTACTGCTACGAATCCTACTCCAAACAATCTGAGGTCTAGTTGGGACTTATTACCAGGGAGGTCCCCTTGAATGTTTGAGGGTCCAACACTATCAACATTTTTGGAGCTAGAAGGAGGACCAAATGACAAGATGAGCCCTTGAAGTCTGTTTTGAATTTCTACACATCATTCATGACTTATATCACAATCTCAACCTTGACATGTTTTTCTCATGCTACTGATTTTGATGTGCCGGTGGATGTTATAGATGACTTGTCACAACTTAAATATGATGGTGAAAGTGGAACATCCCTATTAATTCATGAAGTTTCCTTTTTGGGTTTCTGTGACAGGAATGAAGTCCCCTCGGACGACATTGCCTATGGGTTGTTCGCTTACACATTCGAAGGGTGTGTTAAGCAATGGTGTCACACATTGTTCGAAACCTCTATACACTCTTTCAACCACATGTTCAAAGAGTTAGGCCGTGCTTTATTCTTTTATGATTGTAAAGAACTTAGTGGAAAAATTTTAAAATTATGAAAAGAACATGACAAATCTATTTTGAACTTTTATGATCATTTCCGTCATTACTGTTTTGAATTTACAGAAGATGAAGTTGACTAGAAATTACTGACTAAAAGATTTTAGTTTCTTGTTCACATCTCGGAAAATAAACATGAGTTATTGTATTTTGAACCCCTCCCAATATATCTCGGTGTTAGAGCTTCTAAATCTAAGATGGATAAGGTTTCTTTCCCAAGTGAGCCTACATTCCATTCTTATCAAATAGTTCTAGCTCCACAGGATGAGGTGGGAGAAGTTGTGAACCTACCTGTTGAACTGTCACCTTCTCCTCCCACCCCACCTACTCTAGATTTCTGTGTAGATTTGGATTGCAAGCCTGATGGTTGTCATGTGATCTCATTTGCTTAGCCCCCATCCACTGGTTCCTTTCATCATCCAGATTTTGGTGTGTTGTTTTCATCCATTCTGAATTCCACATATGATGTTCACGAGGATGAAGTTATGCATGGTGCTTGTGTTTGCTATCATTTTTTATGAGTATGTGTGGGAATCTCAACAAGAAGTTGCAGTGAAGGAAGACATCCTTCTGTTCACACCTCGCTTTCTTTATCCTGACATCTTTTATGATTCTTCCATTTCTGATTCATCTTATGAAAATCCATCTCCGAATGTTTCTACTTTCGTTCATTCACAAAATGCATAGGATGTCATTCTGCCATTTGATTGTATAGAGGACAAATGTTTCTTCAAGAATCCACTCAATCTCTCATCTTTCATCTCTGGAAACTCAGAGGGTATTTTTTTTTTGTTTTTCATCAACCCCTCTATGATTTGTCAGATCACGAGGATGCCGATATCCCTATTGAATTTTCTGATCATCGTTGTAATGATCTTTTCACTCATTCACTTGATCACGATTTTGATTCACCCACTGTTGATATTTCTAAGCCACTTGTATTTGATGATCTATCTTCTGATGAAGTGGAAACTCCTCAAGATATTGAGGCACTTCAACCCGAGATGATGGTTATGTCAAGTTCTGGAAGGCTTGAGGCCAGTTCCACTTTCGATCAAAAATTTGTTGAGCCTCCCCAAGCTCCCTATCACTCTCCTGCTCACATTTAAAATCAATCTATTTTACATTTTTTTCATCCTCCACCATAATCACATGACCCTATTGCTCATGCATTGGAGGACTCATACATCACAAGCACTGTTACGAAACAAAATTTTTCTTATTTCTTCATGTTTGCTCATCTGCCAAGTTCGAAGGAGTGTAGATGCTTATCATCCATGCAGAATGTGGCACAACTCCATGATACGTCTATAGAGTTCCTTTCATGTGCTTTCAATCTTTTATTTTCTCTGGAAGCATTAAAACATCAAATGTTTTGGTTTTCATTTCTTTATATTTATTATTTGTTGGTATGCTTGGATATATTTCTTGCTAGTCATGCCATCACCTACATGGGTTAACTAATGCGTCAGTGGTTGCATTGGAAATATCACTTCACGTGAGTTGGCCCATGCTCTGCTTAGCTTAGGAGTAGGAGTAGTGTTTTCTTTCCTGCTTGTTTTTTCTTGTTTTTATTTTTGTCTGACTTTTCTCCTTTTCTTTCTTGTTTGTTTATGCACATGTAGGATTAGTTTCTTCATGAAACCGTGCTTGGATTCTTGAGATAAGTAGGGTGAAATACAAGAGGACTTGTACAACTATCAAAACTTAGTTATCTGTCTATTCCCTCTCTTTATTAAGATCTTGCATTTCTTCTAGTTAATGATACCTTGATGGAAAATACGTTCCTTTCAGAGTAAGTCTTGGTGAAATCACAATGCTTGCACTTTTAACTAGTTTCACTTACTCTAATCGGTTTTCTATATTTGGTTAACCCTTATCAACTCAGTCAAGTAGAGTAAGGTGGGGGGAGGAACCTTAACAAGTATGTCAGAGGTATATGTAAACATCCTTCTCTAAAGGGAAAACCTCTTTTTCTCTCAATAAGTCAGGATCGCTCTTACACCTCATGAAATAAATAAGCGCCTATGCACAGTTCTTTGAAAAATGGAAAATGAAATGGAAAAAATAAAATAAAGGCAAAAGAAGAGAAAGGCTTCTGCACAAAAAGGTGAAGCAAGTAACTTCGTTGGGGAACTATCCAGGCTCGCTGGTAGTGGAGAAATGTTTTTTTTCTCGAAGAGACTTCACCAGGGTACTCTCTAGGCCTGCTGGCAGTAGAGCAACACCAGATATGAAACTAAAACTTTGAATGTCTATATTACTTGTGCATCAATATACCCCTCATACCCAATACAAACAACTTAGCTGAGTTGGCTTGGTATGTGTGTTGTCGATAAAGAGAATGGTAGGGGCTACATATTTAACTCAAGCTAGTGAGGAAGCTATGATGATCGAAGAATCGAACAATACTTCAAGAATAGATAGACTCACTTTTCATGAGACAAGGTCCATACAAAGAGATGGAGTTATACCATTGTGTTGCTAATGTTGTAATTGCTACAACCAAGTAGATTTTTTGTCATTTCAATCATTTGCACACAACCGCCCGGGGTTCGGTGTCATGCTTATTTTCATGATATATTGTTGGCCTATGCATCTTTTTGTGCATGCACTTGTGTTATTTTTAAGAAAATCTCATCATGCAAAATGTAGAATTTGTGGTAGAAGTTTATGTCTGTTGATGTGTTTATTTAGGTTATCTCACTACATATGTTGTGAGCTTCTTCAATAATATGTTGTTTTCCAAATTTTATATGAAAATTTGTAGTACAAAGTTAGTTTAATTAAGAGTTATGTAGGTATGGTTTCAATTTATGTTTGGATATATTTGATGCTAGTAAGTCATACACTTAAACTCTTTATACACCCTTATATTTTGGAGTATTAATTATTCCCCAATAAGTATGATCAAGGTTGTTGAACAATGATTTCAGTTTACTAATTTCATGAAGAGTATTGTCTTCGTTATTTGTTCATACAGACCTAGTCTTGTCCACATTACTTATATGTCAGTATTTTCATGTAAATGTAGGTTTTAACCCTATACAAAAATTACCTGCATACGAATTCTAAAAAACTGAAAATAAACAATGGCAGGAACATAAAACATAAAATAGATATACACAGAGAATTCCCCCTGGATCCCAAAAAAAGACTACCAAATTGTTTTTTCATTATGTTCCTTTCAATGTTACAATACATATATATACATGCTAAAGTATTCATAAACCGTAATCCATTAATCCTAGATTAGAACATAACCGTAGTTCCTTTGACCAAATCTACCAAATACCATGGGAAGAAAACCATGATGCGCAAAAATGTGTGCAAAACCCATGCAAAAAAACATAGGTAGATCTGCCCACCTAATATAAGGTCTAAACAAAAATTCTCAGGGCACTGACCTAGACCCCGTACAGGGGTTTACTACTCCTATGAAACCCCCCTCTCCCCTGCGAGTGTGAGACTAGTTGTGGAAAGAATATAACACACCCCCAACATTCTCCCACTTGTTGTTTTCTTTTCCACATAGGGGTCACATGAGAGCTTAGTCATTGGTCTAGCTCTATAACACCCATTGTTTCTCTACAAAAACAAAACTTCTTAGTGCTCACAAACTTTGTCAATGCGTCTGTAACATTATTCAAAGTGTCCACCTTTACCAACAACACCATTTTTTCCTCAACCATATCCATCACAAAGTGATACTGAACATCAATATACTTTGTCTTTGAATGATAAGAAGGGTTCTTGGCCAAGAAAATTGCACTTTTTTTTGTCACATTCTATCCTTATAGCTCATTGTACTAACCCCATAATTGAACACAATCTCTACAACCAAACTAATTCCTTGCTTGCATGAGTGGTTTCCATGTATTCTTATTTTGTAGTTGAAAGTGCCACTACAAACTCTCTCTTGCTCATCCAACTGACTGCACCTCCAAATAGGTTAAACACATACCCACTTGTAGATCTTCTCTAATCCATATCTCCATCCTAGTTTGCATCAACAAAGCCATGGATGTCCAAAACTCTATCCAATTCTGGTCTTCCTTGGTAGCACATACCATAATAACTAGTGCCACACAAACACTTGAAAACCAACTTCACTTTTGTCCAATGCTCCTTCCCTAGTTTTGACATAAACCTGCTCAATACTCTGACTCCATGTGTAATGACTAGTCTAGTACAAACAATTTCATACATTAGGCTACCAACTTCACTTGCATATGGAATGCGAGACATGTCCTCTTCCTCTTTTTGTGTCTTGGGACTCTGTTCAGTAGATAAATTTACACCTAGAGGAGTAGGAACCTTCATCAGTTACTATCTTGCATATTAGACCTATGTAATATTATCTGGACATACTTCCTTTGTTTTAACCAGAGCTTCCATTTTTCTTGATATCATTTAATTTCCATGCCCAAAGTAGAGTTACAACACCAAGATCCTTCATGTCAAATTTGGAGGACAATTGGGTTTTCAAATCTTAGATAATTTATTTCTCGTTTCCAATTAGAAACATATCATCCACATACAGACCAAATAAATAACATGGTCACCAATTAAATTTAAAATACACAAAATGATCTTCTTTGCTTCTAGTGAAGCCAAGTCCCCAAATATATGTATCAAATTTATGATACCACATCCTTGGTGATTATTTTAACCCATACTAGTTCTTTCTTACCCTTCACTGCAAAATGTTTAGGTTGCTTCATGTAAATCTCTTCTTCCACATCCCCGTGAAGAAATGTTGTCTTCACATCCATCTATTCTAACTCAAAATAAAAAGAAACAACAACAAATAAAAGTAATCTAAGAGAAGCTACCTTGGAAACAGGAAAAAAAATATCACCAAAATAAATTATTGGCACCTAGGAATAAGCTTTTGCTACTAACCGAGATTCGTATTTCTCTATCTTTCCTTCTGCATTCATCTTCTTCTTAAATACCCATTTTATTCCAATGAGTTTCCTTCTAGTTGGAAACTCCACCAGATCCTAAGCCTAATTTTTGTCCAAAGATTATATTTCATAAACCATGGCCTCTTTCTATATTTTTCCATCCTAGAATCTACTACCTCCCTGACATTTTTGGGACCATCATCAGTAATAGATAAAGAGAAATTTAAACAAAATGTAGATGGAATATACCTTTCTGGTTGCCTTCTTTCTCAAACCGATCTTCTCATAGCTAGAGTTTGTGGATCTTCATCTTCTGATTCCTATTCTGATGTAGATTATAATTCTTCCTCCTTTAGTTCAAACTCTATCTTCTCAGGTTCCTTTGGTAGGACTTCATGTTTAATAACATCTTTCACCTCCCTAAATACTACATCTCGACTGTACACAACCTTCCTTGTTTCTGGGTTCCAAAGCTTATAACATTTTAAGCCATCCTTATACCCAATAAAGATGCACCTTTAAGATTTACTATCCTAGGAATCAAGTTCTACATTGAAATTAAAATTAAAGATAGAATGGAAATTATTAAATAACTATGGGAAATTGATCTCCATTTTAGGAATCTAGGGAAAACAATTTGTTCATTTTTTTATTATATTAAGAAGGATATAGAAAATGATTGAAAATTCATTAATAATGAATTTCCAACCTTTGTGAACAATATTATCTTACTTAGTGAGTTCCAAAGGACACAACATAGCCTCCTAGGGCATAAAAGACTAAAGCATATCAAAGTTAGTTGGTCTCCTAGATTTAATATGTTAGAGGAGGCTATTGTTGATTGCACAAATGTTGATAGTAAAAGGAGAAATGCCTTTTTCAAAGCCATTCAAGTTGTTGATGATGTTAATGGCCCTCAAGTGATTATAAACTTTATGCTTATCTATAAATATATTTTACATGAAGAAATATATATTATAAAAACTTCAATGGGTTAGAAATTAGATAACCTTACCAATGTGTCAGGAGATTCATTAAATAATGGTTAGTTACATTTGTAAGTGATAATGAAAACTAGTTGGCTACAACAACACAGTTGCAAGAATATATATGGGGTATTGACAAGGAGATATTCAACTTACATGTCAAGTAGGACATAACAGTTCCTCAAATGATAGAATATATTTAAGAATGGCCAAAGAAATAACTGAAAGATATTGTTAATTTGCAAAAAAAATCAAATAGTTAGATTAACAACATCTCTTAAGCCATATAATGGAGCATCTTCTTCAACACAAAATAAATTCCCTTGACATCATTTTTGTGAGTAGAAAAATCCTTTGAAGCATTTCCCCTCTTTCTTCCCATTATTTGTTCATCCAAATTTGTTTATTCTTTCTTCACATCATTTAAGCTTATCCCGAATTGTAGATCTTTGATTTTATTTAGGAATGTTAAATATTTACTGGTCCATAGGAGTCCAATACTAGTCCTCTTATGGGATGAATGCAATTACTTTTACAACATTAGGTGTCAAGATTTTGAAGAGTGCTTTAGGCACCTAAAATTTGTAAGACTTTAAAATTATATAAAAAAAATATTCTTGCAAAGAGATCCCTTTCAAGAAAGCTATTCATTTTTTGATTCTGAGACTTATTTAAAGCAAAACAAATGCTTTTAATGTTTTCCTATGTCTTTTATGATTTCCATGAATCAAATTATTCTATAGCTCTTTGAATGTCCGAACCATTATTATTTTGTCTTTATCTATTATCTTGCTTCAATGATGCTTAGCTCACGAATGTTGAATAGAATATACATGATTGGTTATATTTTCTTTATATTTATACTTTTTCTATATGTTTTGGTTACAATTCCTAGTCCACTCACATGCATACGATTTGAATGTATATTATTTCTTTATTTATACATATATTAGAAATTTGAGTGTGATGAAAACATGACCACTAGCTCTCAAAAACTAAACAGGAGCCTATTTCTTGGCCCTATGAGGTTGAATTTCTTTCTTAACCAAAAAAACGATAAACAAGGACCTATAGAAGGGTGAGAGGGAAGGGAGGGCTTGTAAAGTGTTGAGAGGGCATGTGAAAGGTCAAGGGGGATGATAGTTATTTTGTAGGGTGAGAGGGCTATGAAGGCTTGTGGGGGTCCGAGAGGGTCTGGGCAAGATAATTGAGACATGTTGTGGCACAAGACATTGAGAGATATTTTCTCTCAAGTAAGAAAGCTATTCACATGAGAAATATTACAAAATTTCTATGAGTGAGATACTTATTTATGTCAAGTCCAAATAAAGAGAACAAAGAAGCAAAGGAGATCCAGATCAAGGATAGATCTAGGGCTTGATCTACTGGATCAAATCCAAGGGAATTGTTGTATATGTAATTTCCTCAAGGGACATTCTCCCTTGTACAAGAGCCCCTGATTCTTGTTGAAGAACTAATAAGAATTGTGATTTGGGCTTAAATTTTGTGCTTATTATGCATGATCTAATTATGGGTTTTATAAGTTCCTCTTGTTGGGCACAACCCAACTTGAACTAGATTTTGGCAAAAACTTTGCATTTTGTGGGGCGGAGTGTGCAGTGCAGAAGTGGAGCACATTTTGAGGAATTAAATATACCACGCGGTGTCGTAACGGCTTCGGGTTGGTGTTATTGGGAAATCTAGTGTCTATGCAGAGCTGCTAGTCCCACTAAGGCTGGTAGCTATTTTAGAAACAAACAAACTATAACCACTTTCATTTTCCTTTATGAGAAGTAGATAAGAGGGGAACAAAGGAGACCAACCTCTGTCTTGCACTTGGTTCCTTGCTTGATTCCTCTCCCTTCTGATAGATCTTTGCCACTCGTCTCCTCGTCTACCTAGATTCAAAGAGCACATGTAGAATCAAAGCAGCATAACACTATCCAAGAACATAGATCTACTATCATAAACAATATAGGACCAGATATATATTGACCACACAAATGCATATATCATCAATCATACAAGAATGTGGAGGAAAACTTGAATAGATTTATTAATAATCAAGAATAGAAAAGAGGATTACAACCAATTGTTCTGACCCAACATCATCCTCTCAGCAAGAAAACCCTTCTTCACCTCATGAAAAGCTTAGATCACCCAACACTATGATGTTACACCAAGAAACCAGCAACACTTCCTTACAAGATACAAAATTCCAGCCTCTGGATCTCTGGGATGAGGGATCCATATATAGATGTTTGTGGGGGGGTGAGTTAGCTTTTGAGATTTGATTAGTGTCCTCTCTCTGATAGTTCTTGATTCCACTTGGAGATTGATGATCTCTTACTCATCCCTGGGCGAACGCAGAGAGGCAAGTGTCACAGGAGAAGTTTCTGGAAGATTCCATGATCCTCCACCTTGTAGATTGACCCTGCCATTTGTCCACTCTTGCCCATCACAGCCCATAGAAGGGATTTTCAGTATGCATCGCACCTCCCATGTGCATTTAGGTGGGATGCAGCGCACTTTGACCATGGAGCAGGTGAGATGGTCCAGTTTTGACCAGTTCTGAGTAGTTTTTTCATGGAGAACTTCTGGGAGATGCTGTAATCAGTTGACCTTGTTATTTTAGGGGTTGGAACAAAACTTTTAGGGACTTAGGATCCCTTGGTTTATGGACATTTATGATTGGGGTTGCAGTGCCCAAAAATGTCTATAACAGGTGGGTCGAAGCCCCTCCTTTTTGTAAAGGCAAGCGATTTTGTGAGGGATCAATTTCTTTGGGACCATAGTTGGTTGGTTTAGGGAGTCCATGGTATTTGGACCATGGTATTTTGATGATGTAACCCTACAATGTAATAGTATATATAGGGTAAAATAACAAGAAGAGAACCATCGAATTGATCCAGATCAGTGTTATGGGAAAATTATTGTGATCTGTAATTTGGTAGAGAAGGCGAGGCTCTATAACTGAGTGCGTAGAGGCTAGGGTCTCCAACTGAGTGCACAGAAAACCTGAAGCTTAGCATGCAGGGCAAGAACTATCTGTTGTTTAAAGATTTATTATATTAAGCAATAGTTCTTGTGGACGTATCCCTACACTAGGGTGAACCATAGTAAATTGGAGTTTTGATGTGTATATTTGCTTAATTATCTGTTGTAGAGTACTAGTTATTACAGTTGCATTTTACTTCAGAGGAAAATCAGCTGAGTGACTCGGGAGGAGTCACATGTGAGTGTTGGGGGGCTTTGTGCACAACTGAACTTGGCCTACATTTTGGCAAAGACTCCGCATTTTGTGGGGTGGAGCGTGCAATGGAGCGCATTTTAAGGAATTGAATATACCATTTTATCCAGATGGATCTCCAGACACCAGTGGCATCGAAAAGGCTCAAAATTCAAAGTGGCAGAAAGTTGATTAACTTGACATCATATCAAATTTCTCGTCGCCCTGATTCTAACGGTGTGAACGACAATCCAATCCAAGTTCGTATGAAGAAGAAAGAAGCAATCAATGTTGTGGGTTGACTTATCCATGTGGCAAGTTTAAGGAGGGCACAATTTGG
The DNA here is from genome assembly GCA_031772625.1 of Pinus tabuliformis. Classification (NCBI taxonomy): domain Eukaryota; kingdom Viridiplantae; phylum Streptophyta; class Pinopsida; order Pinales; family Pinaceae; genus Pinus; species Pinus tabuliformis. Next base: position 446,253,547 of record CM062809.1, on the reverse strand, counting down.
CAAGAATCTGACACTGAAATATGGCCAGTTTTCCGAGAGAATTTGTGGGTCCGTTAATTTGTCTTCTACCACCTAAGGTTCTAGAAAAACCCAAAAAGGGCCGATGGTTATTTATTTAATATATATATATATATATATATATATATATATATATATATATATATATATATATATATTTAAAGAAATGGGGTAGGCGGCCATGACCCCGCTGCCCCCGAAACCACCACACAAATAAACATTAAAATAGTGGGGTAGATGGCAATGACCCCGCCACCCCTGTAACCCACCAGAACCGCCATAACCGAAATCTAAGTGGGGTGGGCGGCCATGACCCCGCCACCTCGGAACCTACACAACAACCAACATATTAATGGTGGGGGCATGATCTGTCAACCCCGCTGCCCTCTCCACCTCACTTATGTACTATGGAGCCAGCGGAATATGGGGGGAGTGGGCCACCAGAATTGGTGGACCTGCCTCCAAAATATAAAACGTAACAATTATATGGTAAAAGAGGGGAGGGGTGGGATTTAATCCCCCAACCCCTCCTCAACAACTTTTTTATTTTAACCATCGCACCAATAGTCCTCATTGGAATATTTGCCCATCCATTAATATTTAAGCCTTTTTGCATAGTGCGCTGAGGGAAGAGAGACTGCGCATGTACTTTGAGGCAGATGAATTGCAGGTGGCGGAACCCTGAGCAGACCTGTGACAGGGGTAGAACCTTGCCTAAGCACAATTTCCAGGGGGTCAGTTTTGGTCCAGTGTCAGAATTGGGCAAGTTTTATATCGATTTTGCACCTCTTAGTGATATGAACTCGATGGTGATGCTAGTTTCTGCAACAAAGCTCTCCATTTTTCTGCCATTTTCCAGAATGGAGGTATAAGACTCCTTTTTGTAAATGATGATTATACTCTTCTTTCTCATGCCACTTAATGAATGAAGGCCTCCCCATTGATTGAGCAGGGCCCAGAGATGTAGTCCAAATTGGACGAACTCTGTTATCAAGTCTCTTGTCTTCTTTCATGCTTTTATGTGTTTCTCCTCTTCTCTCATGTGCACATTAAATTTCTATGTTTAAGCTACAATTTATCCATGTAATTCTTTAATACATCTATAAGAAAAATATCTTGGATCAAGTGGTATCAGAGTAGGTATTTGTAGATGTGAATTGCATGTTTGTATGGTAACAAGAAACAAGCTTCGAAAAGGCGAAGGGAAACTAAAGTATTTCTATCCTGAAGCGAGGCATGCACATCGAAGGAGAAACATGGTAGAAGAAAAGGCTCATCATGAAGAGGAGCAAAACTTCCACAAAACCTTCTATACAATGGCAGAAAATGTCGATCAGTTGCTTTCAATGTTGGAGAAAGTAGAAGAGAGGAATCTAGAAGAACAAGGTTTGGTGCATGGAAATGTTGGATAAGAACCCCTCCTTCTCCTTCCAGAAGTGAAATTTCTTCTTCCTCTCATCACCATCATCATAGAAATTCAAGGGATGCATCTAAGAAACCTTTCTTTAAATTAGATGTCAAATTTGATCTTCCCATGTTTAACTTGATATTAATGCAAAAAAAGTTAATAACTGGATTAGGAAAATTGAAATCTACTGTAGGATTCAACATATCGAAGAGGATGAGGCAAAGATCCAACTAGCCTCCCTTCGGCTGAGTAGAACCACTCTCGTCTAGTGGGAGAGAAAATTGTGAAGCAATAAGATTGTGGGTAATCTTCTTTCCTCATGGCCTAGTTTCATTTCTGCATTAAAGGAACAATTTTATCCCTTGCGTTATAAGAAAAAATATTTAATGGATTGGAAATACTTAAGGCAAGGCAGAGGTTGGGATGTTCAAAGCTTTATGAAGGAGTTTAGAAAACAAGCAGTTAATTTGGGCATTGCAATTGACTCACTTGAAGTAATAACTAAGTATATTGGATCACTACATAGTTACATTATACATTCATTACTATTGTTTCAACCAACTACTATTGAATCGGCTAGTGTAAAGGCCATTCATCTTGAGAATAGGGGCAAAAATGAAAGAGATGATCATTTCAAGAAACCACCTTTCAAACCTCCAAATGGCAAACCCAAAGTGAAAGGAAAGGAAAAGGAGAAGATGACAACATCAACCAAGAAAGATGAAGGAGAAATGCCTTATTGCACTTGCTGAAAAAAGGAAGGCCATGACGATGATCATTGTTGGAAACTATACCCGGAAAAGAGACCAAAGAATTATGGAGGAAAAGGCAAGAAGAAGATAGTGACAACTGTGCAGCAAGACCTTGGATCCGATTCCGGAGATGAAGCATTGATCACAGCAGCAGGAACAAAAGGTACTCTTACACCTTATGTTAATTCTGAATCACATGAAGGCACTAGTTCAATAGATGAGTCCCTTCCTAATGAAGGAAAGAAAATTTAGTTATTTCATATTAGAGTTGTCGTAAATCATACAAAAGTGGAAACTCTATTTGATACCAGATCCCAAGAAAATTTAATTTCGGAGTTCTTGGTAAAGAAGCTAGGCTTAAACCAAACTACATCCAAAACCTTACCTGCTTGGATGGATACATGATAAAGAAAAATTGAATGTAACTAAGCAATGCAAGGTTAAATTTTTGGTCACTTCCAAGTTAGTGGATGAGGTAGAACTTGATGTGATACCATTGGATATCTGTGGCATGGTGTTAGGGAGTCCATACCTCTATGATAGAAAATAAATCTTCTTCTGTCATGAAAAAAATACCAAATCATCAAACTAAAATCAATGCCAGCCTTGTAAGTGCAGGACAAACGAAGAGCTTGGTGAATTCCAGTAAGGGTTGCATGCTTATGGTTGTAAGGGGGAAAGATGAAGAATTATCCGATGATTTCCATGGTTGTGATCATGTGCATAAAAAGGAATTATGTGAATTAATTTCTAACTATGATGAGATGTTTCAGGAACCAAGGGGATTACTTCCAAAGAGGGAAATATAACATGAGATCCATTTGTAGCATACACTCCTTTACTAAATATTGGCATGTACAGGATGTCGACTATTGAGATGGAGGAGATCAAAAAGCAGGTGCAGGAACTATTGAACGAAGGGGTCATTAGACCGAGCACTTCTCTATGTGGCTCACTGATTATATTAGTTCTGAATAAAGATGGTGCATGGAGGATTGCATGGATTATTGAGCACTAAACAAAATCACGGTGAAAAATCATTACCCTCTCCCATGCGTTTATGATTTACTAGATCAATTAAAGAATGCTATCTATTTCACCAAATTGGATTTGCATAGTGGTTATCACCAAGTCTGAACTGCAGAGCAGGATGTGTGGAAAACTGCCTTCAAGACCAAACAGGGGTTGTTTGAATGGATGGTGATTCCATTCAGACTTTGCAACACTCCAACCACTTTCATGAGGGTCATGAATGATCTCTTTAGGCATTTCATTGATGAATTTGTTCTTGTATATCTAGATGATATTCTTGTCTTTAGTAAAAGTTGGAATGAACATGTATGTCATGTGAAGAAAGTGCTTGATGTATTGAAAAAATAAAAACTCTATGTAAAATTGTCAAAGTGTGAGTTTGGGAAAACCTCTTTGGTTTACCTATGTCATATTGTTTGTCATGGTCAGTTAAAAATTGATCCTTCTTAAGTTGAAGCAATTGTAAATTGGCCTAAGCCTACTAGTGTAACCGAGGTTCGTAGCTTTTTGGGTGCTATACAGTATTGGAGGAGATTTATTGCCAATTTCTCTATTATTGCAGCGCCTTTATACACACTGACAAGTGTAAAGCAAGTCTTTCATTGGGGAGGAAAGTAGAAGAAGTCCTTCGAAGCATTGAAAGAAAATATCAGCACCACACTGGTCTTGGCCTTACCAGATCTCCAACAACCATTCGAGATCGAGAAAGAGGCCAACGGATATGACATGGGAGCTGTATTGATGCAACAAAAGAAGCTGATATGTTACCATTCAGAGAAGTTCTCTCAGACTGTGATAAACTATACCACTTATGACGAGGAGTTATATGCCTTGGTCTAGAATGTGAAAAAGTGGAAACACTACCTGATTGGCAAGAAAACCATCATCCATATAGATCATCAGCCCTTGCAATATCTTCAGTCACAAACCAAGTTGCAGTAGGCTCATCATTTCAAGTGGATGGGTTTTCTTCAGCAGTTTCATCTGGTAATAAAGTATAAGAAGGGCACTAGCAACAAAGTGGCCGATATGTTATCTTGCTCTCCTATTTCTGCTTCTGTTATTTTTCATAATGCTTCGTTATCCCTTGAAAGTTATGCTGAACACTATGCTAACGACGATGAATTTAAGGAGATTTATGCAAAACTAACCCATGGTTCACAGGTGGACAACTATCACTTGCAGGGGAAATAGTTGTATCACCTTCGAAAATTTTGCATACCCATGGGGGAAAGGGTACATGTAATTCGGGATGCCCACACCTCCCTTGTGTCTAAACATTTTGGTGTTGAAATAACTTTGTGTCATGTAAAAAGATTTTGCTTTTGGCCGCATATGGAGAACATTGTGACTTGCTATGTAAATGGATGTGTGATGTGTTCTGTTTCAAAGCCCTCTAATAGAAAACTTGGGCTCTACACACCACTCCCTATTCCGAGTCGTCCATGGGAAAGTGTGTCGATGGATTTTGTACGAGGTTTTCCTTTGTCTAGAAAAAGTCATGACTATTTGTATGTCTTCGTTGACCATTTTAGTAAGAAGTATATTTTAATGTCTTGTAAAAAGCAGATCACTACAAAGCAGGCTGCTTATCTTTTCTTTTAGCATGTTTAGGTCCATTTTGGGTTGCCCACATCGATTTTGTCAGATTGGGACTCTCACTTTCTCAGAGAGTTTTGGACCAGCTTATGGAAGATGATGGACAACAATTTGAAAAGAAGAACGACATTTCATCCACAGATTGACAAATAGATAGAGGTTGTCAACCACACCGTGGTACACTTGTTGTGAGGCTATTGTGGAAAACATCCTAAGTTGTGGGATGAGCATCTTCCATATGTACACCGTTCCTACAATCGAGTAGTGCACTCATCTATGCATCATTCATGATTTGAGACATGTTTTGCCTACCTGCCCAAGGATCCTTTTCATATGGTCTTTGGAAGGGAAGATGACTCCAGTGGACGTAATGATAGGGACAGAGCACAACAGTTCATTCAGCGGATCCAGTTGATTCACCAAGCAGTATAGGAGCAGTTGGAGAAAATTCAAGCCTGATACAAGGCTCGACATGACAAACACTGAGTCGACCATCAATTTCAAGTGGGCAACAAAGTGTGGTTCCATATCAGCAAGGTCAAAATGAAGGGATAAGGGAAGAATTTTCGACCAATCCGGTAAGGTCCAATCACCATCTTGGGGAAGATTGGAAATAATGCCTTTCGTCTCAATTTGCTGACATATATGCAAATGTATTCCATAGTGAATGTGGAAAACTTAAAGCTTTATGAGCCACAATTGATTGTGGACACCGAACAGGTGGGATCAGTTCCTACAGTTGATGATTTTTCACCAGAGTGTCTCGATGAGTTTCCTGAAGATATCATCCTTGATAGAAGAATCGGGACTTCACATCGGGGTGATTTGGAATACCTTCGAGTTGGTTTCAAGGGGATGGACTCTAGTAAGGCAAAATGGCTGGAAAAGGAAAGAGTGAGGGAACAATTACCTCACTTGCCAACTGACTAATAAAGCTTTTGGCAATCCAAAAGCTCCTCAATGGGGAGGATTGATCTAGGTGGATATCTAGACACCAGTGGCATGAAAGTTGACTAACTTGACATCATATCGAAGTGCTCATCACCCCAATTCCAACGATGTGAACGACACTCCAATCCGAGTCCGTATGAATAAGATAGAAGCAATCGAAGTTGTGGGTTGACTTACCCATGTGGTAGGCTTAAGGAGGGCGCAATTTGGCAAGAATCCGGCACCAGAATTTGGCCAATTTTTTGTGTGAATTTGTGGGTCCATTAGTTTTTCTTCTACTACCTAAGGTTTTGGAAAAACCCAAAAAGGGTTGATGATTATATATATATATATATATATATATATATATATATATATATTAAAAAAAATGGGGCAAGCGGCCATGACCCTGCCACCCCCAGAACCACCACACAAATAAATATTAAAATAGTGGGGCGGGCGGCCATGACCCCACCGCCCATAGTACCCACCAGAACTATCATAACTGAAATCTAAGTGGGGTGGGCGGCCATGACCCCGCCACCCCGAAACCTACACAACGACCAACATATTAATGGTGGGGGCGCGGGCTGTCAACCCCGCCGCCCTCTCCACCTCACTTATGTACTACAGAGCCAGTGGAATATTGGGGGAGCGGGCTACCGGGACCAGTGGACCCGCCTCCCAAATATAAAATGTAACAATTATATGGTAAAAAAAGGGAGGGGCGGGATTTGATCCCCCAACCCCTCCTCAATGACTTTTTTATTTTAACCATCGTGCCCAACGGTCCTCATTGGACTATCCACCCACCTATTAATATTTACTGATTTTTTCACAGTGCGCTAGGGGAAGAGAGAGTGCACACGTACTTCAAGGTAGATGAATTGCAAGCGGTGGAACCTTGAGTAGACCAGCAATAGGCGGCGGAACCTTGCCTAAACATAATTTCCAAGGGGTCAGTTTTGGTCTACCGTCAGAATTGGGCAAGTTTTATATCGATTTTGCACCTCTCGGCGATAGGAACTCGATGGTGATTCCAGTTTCTACAATAGAGCTATCCATTTTTTGGTCATTTTCTAGAATGGAGGTATAAGACTCGTTTTCGTAAATTATGATTGTACTCTTATTTCTCATGCCATTTAATGAATGAAGGCCTCCCCATTGATTGAGCAGGTCCTAGAGACGTAGTCCAAATTAGATGAACTCTACTATCAAGTCTCTTGTCTTCTTTCATGCTTTTATGTGTTTCTCCTCTTCTCTCATGTGCACATTAAATTTCTATGTTTAAGCTACAATTTATCCATGTAATTCTTTAATAAATCTATAAGCAAAAGATCTTGGATCACCATGTGGTGTCGTAATGGCTTTGGGGTGGGTCGAAGCTCCTCCTTTTTTAAAAATGTGCGATTTTGTAAGGGATCAAGGATTTTGCGACCATAGTTTCTTGTTTTAGGGAGTCCATGGTATTTGGACCATGGTATTTTGATGACGTAAGCCTACACTGTAATACTATATATTAACAAGAAGACAATCATCGATTTGATTAGTGTCATGGGAAAATTATTATGATCTGTAATTTGGTAGAGAAGGCAAGGCTCTGCAGCTGAGTGCGTAGAGGCCTGAGTCTACAACTAAGTGCATAGAAAGCCTGTAGCTTAGTGTGCAAGGCAAGAACTATCCGTTGTTCAAATATTTATTATATTAAGCAATAGTTCTTGTGGACATAGCCCTACGCTAGGATGAACCATGGTAAATTGGTGTTTTGATGTGTATATTTGCTTATTATCTATTGTAGAGTAGCAGTTTTGCAGTTGCATTTTACTTTAGCATAGTGATGGTTTATATGGAATGTTTAAGTGATTAATATAATTTGGAAAAGTGATTTATAAGTATTAAGAATAAGATAAGATAATAATATCACATCTCCCAGTCCCTCAAGGCTGTATAAACCTAGTTCTACATCCTCCCATAGTCACTTCGGGTGAGGTTGCCATCTACTTGTAGGTCATTGTTGAAAGGGCCAGTGATTTAGGGCTTTGTTGGTGCGCAGTATAGATTGAACCTGGGTCAGCCCAAACCAAGCCAACACCTCTATACCAAATTTATTTCTACTTAGACATATTAGTGCGTTTTAGTTCATTTGATGTGTAAAGTTAATAAGAAGTTGATACCATATATTGTGTGTGTGTGTGTGTGCGTGCGTGTGTACGTTTGTGTGTATGTGTGTGGACCCTGAGTTTGGTGCTCAAAATATAAGAAAACTATCAATACTTCATAGATTAAGGTGAATATATGTTTCTGTTGGTTCTCTCTCTCTCTCTCTCACACAATTAAATTATATTAATCTCAATTTTTTTCAATGTTGTTTCCATGTTACTTTGAGTTATATTATGAATCCCCTACATTAGCTCCTCCCTCCTCTTAATAAAAAAAATAATACAAAAAACCGCCACCACAATAATAATAATAATAATAATAATAAAATGAATTCACATAGATCCATATTTTGCCTCTTTTTATTGTTTATCTCCTTCAATGCTTGATGGATATAGGGTTAAGATGGATTTACACTATGTTACTAAGAGGAGATAAAATTTACAACAAAATATGGATGACATGTATAACATAACACTAACAAACAAAAACTTAATGAAAGTTGAGATCTTTAATGTAAAAGTGAATTTTTTTTACCATAATCATAAATACCACACTCATATTAACAATCTTTCCATTTTTTTTCATTGGGATTGATGTTATTATATTGTCCTCTACTATAATTTTTTTATAATGCAATGGATTTAGGTCATTGTATTATGTTCATTATTGAGTAATTTTTTCATGATTTATAAAGTATTTGCAATAACATTTGAGAAATTTGGAAAAACTCTTAAAAATATAAGAGATTCTTTTACTTTTCCTTATAATATAGTGCTGCCAATGTCATTTCCAATAAAGTTGATATATGTTCATATGGATTCCATTTGCTTCTCCTTCTCATAGACATTTCATCGCGACTTAGAGTTGCAATTACTTTTAGGAAGATTTTTTAAAAAATATTGGCGTCCATTCCATTGTAAATAAAGGAGTTATATGTTAATATGGATGGCAATGTCCTTCCCTTTTTGTAAACATTTAAGCACGACTTATATATTATTTTCAATCACTTTGAAGAATTTTAGAAAACTTTTGTAATGCATGGAGTCAACTCCATTGTCAATAAAGTAGGTATATGTTCATATGGATGCCATTATATTTTCCTTTTCATAAACATTTCATTGTGACTTAGAGTGCCTTCACAATAAAATTGAGGAATTGTACAAATATTTTGAAAAAAGGTACCAATACCATATGTTCTCATCCGTGACACACTATTATTTAGGTTCTCAACCATTATCTTTTCAATCACCTTCAAGGAAACTAGGGTAAATCCTTAAAATGATAAGGGACATTTATTTTTTCCTTATAAGACAATGGTGTCAATTTCATTGTCAATAAAGTAGATATATATTCAGATGGATGGATTTGTCTTATATTTTTCATAAACTATTCATCATTACTTACAAAGTCTTTGCAATCACCTTGAGGAATTGTAGAGATTTTTTGAAAAAAATGGCATCAATATCATATGTTCTCATCAATGATACAAAAGTATTTATATTGTTCTCATCCATTGTCTTTGCAATCACTTTGAGATATTGTATATTTTTTTTTAAACAATGGCATCAATGCCATTGTCAATAAATTAGGTATATGTCTATATGGATGCAATTGTAATATCCTTTTCATAAATATTTCATCATTATTTAGAGATTATTTTCAACCACTTCGAATAATTGAACACAAAATTTGAAAACAATGGGAACAATATCATATGTTCTCATCCATGATATGCTAGGATTTATCTTCTTATCCATTGTCTTTGTAATCACATTCGAGCATATTGGGAGAAATTCTCAAAATGATAAGAGAAACTTTTATTTTTTCCTTATAAGACAATTGTGTCAATGCCATTGTCAATAAAGTACATATATGTTCATATCGATACCATTGTCTTTTCATTTTCGTAAGTATTTAATTACGACTTAGAAAGTCTTTGCAATAAATTTTAGGAATTGTAAATTTTTTTTTAAACAATCTTGTCAATAACATTGTGAATAAAGTAGGTATATGTTCACTTGGATGCCATTAACTTTTCCTTTTCATAAATATTTCATCATGACTTTGAGAGTCTTTGCAACAACTTTTAGGAATTGTAGAAAATTCCTAAGAGTGATGAAATCAAATCCACTATTAATAAAGTATGTATATTTTCATATCGATGCAAATATATAGTCATTTTCATAAACATTAAATGATGACTTAGAGAGTCTTCATAATAATTTTTAGGAATTTCATAAAAAATTTGAAAACAATGACATCAATGCCATTGTGAATAAAGTAGGTATATGTTCATATGGATGCCATTGTCCTGCCTTTTTCATAAACATTTCATCATGACTTAGGAATTATTTGCAATCGTTTGGAAGCAATACACAAACCTTTTGAAAACAATGTGTCAATTCTATTATCAATAAAAAGGTATATTCTTATATGGATGCCATTATATTGTGATTTTCATAAACATTAAATCATGACATAGAGAGTCTTCGTAATAATTTTGAGGAGCTGTACAAAACTTTTGAAAATGATGACATCAATGTCATTGTCAATAAATACGTATATGTTCATATGGATGCCCTTGTATTGTATATTTCATATACATTTTATCATGACTTAGGAATTCTTGGCAATCACTTTGAAGAAATATACAAATTTTTTGAAAACAATGTGTTAATTCCGTTATCAATAAAATAGGTATGTTTTCATATGGATGTTGTTGTCTTGTTTTTTCCATAACCATTTCGTCATGACTGAGATAGTATTTGTAATAAATTTGAAAATATCATCATGACTTAGATAGTCTTTTCAAATACTTTGAAAATTTCATCATGACTTAGAAAGTCATTGCAATCACTATGAGGAAATATACAAATTTTTTTAAAACAATGTGTTAATTCCGTTATCAATAAAATAGGTAAGTTTTCATTTGGATGTTGTTGTCTTTTTTTTTTTCCATAAATATTTTGTCATCACTTAGAGAGTCTTTGCAATAACTTTGAAAATATCATCATGACTTAGATAGTCTTTGCAAAGACTTTGAAAATTTCATCATGACTTAGAAAGTCATTGCAATCACTATGAGGAATTGTACAATTTTTTTGAAAACAATGTGTCAATCCCATAATCAGTAAAATATGTATATTTTCATGTGGATGTAATTGTCTTCTCTTTTTCATAATAATTTCATCATGAATTGGCAATTCTTTACAAATACTTTGAAAATTTCATCATGACTTGGAAAGTCTTTACAATCACTTTGAGGAATTGTATATAAGTTTTGAAAATAATGTGTCAATGCCATTATCAATAAAGTAGGTATATGTTCATATTTATTCCATTGTCTTGTATTTTTCATAATTATTTTATAATGTTTTAGGTAATATTTTCAGTTACTTTGAAAATTTAATCATGACCATGAAAGTCTTGTGATGACTTTGAGGAATTATAGAAAAAAATTGAAAATAATGTTCGAAATATAAATAAAATAAAAGTTGTCATGTGCATGTTATTGTATATTATTTTTCATTAAAATTCATCATTAATTAAATAATATTTGCAATCACCTTGAGAATTTCATCATGACTGAGAACATCTTCGTAATCACTTTCAGGAATTGTATATAAATTTTAACAATGTGTCAATGCCATTATTAACAAAGTTGGTATATGTTCATATGGATGCCATTGTATTTCCTTTTAAAGTAACATCTCATCATTACTTAGAGATTCTTTGCAATGAATATATAATTTTAATTGACTTACAAAGTCTTTGGAATCACAATGTGTAATTATACAAAAAATTTGAAAGCACTGTGTCAATGTCATTACCAATAAAATAAGGTATGTATACCTTCATAAGGATTCCATTGTCATGTATTTTTCGTAGACATTTCATCATGAATTTGATAGTATTTTCAATCACTTTGAAAAATTCATCATAACCTGTAATTTCTTTACAATTACTTTCAAAAAATGTACAAGATTTTTGAAAACAATATGGAAATGCCATTATCACTAAAATAGGTATATGTTCATATAGATTCCATTGACTTTTTTTGTCATAAACATTTCACCATCACTTAAAAATCTTCACTTTAACTTAAAAGAAATAACATTAATTCCATTTTCTTGTCTTTTTCATTTAGTAACTTCTCATAAAAAAGAGTATATATAATCATATTTAAAAATTAAAAAAATGATAAATAAAACCACTTTAATAATGCCTTAATGCCCCAGATGTTATGTGTTATCAGTTTATCTTCAAATATTATAAACTAATTTTAACTACATCTTAAACTCAACATTTTCATACAAATACCTTTAGAGAGATCACAATTTCTATACAAAATTAATCCACACATAAAATTAATATTTAGGGTAAGGATATGGAAAAGATACTTTTTGGATAACTATGTGAATACTATTTGCATCTAGTTGAAGGTTTTCCATATTGCCATTGCAAATTACTACCTCCTCCATCACTCATTTGGAAGATCATAGTAAAATTGACTAAACTTATGTGGAATTTAGTTGGTCCCATCTGACTCTACCCTTAGAGAATCGACAAGGACTACCTCAAACATGTTATCTATTGAGACAACTACCTACAAAAAAAAAACCATGGTGTGCCCAATTAACTCTATACTAAAACAACAATTTCTTAAATATAAAAATGAAAATAAAAAATTAAATGGTAGGTGGGGCCCTTTATCCATAGGTGATATAAGGTAATTATTGTTATTACTATTGTGCTATATTTGAACACTTCCAAAATTTGACTACATTCAAATTTTGGAGCCTCCTTCATTGTCGTATCAAGTGTCACCTCAATCATCATGTGTCGTTTCATGTTGTTCTATAAGTTTAAGTTTTCCTAAATGTTGTCAAGTGATATCACATTGATTATAACATCTATAGATGCATTTTATGGTCATAACATCTTTGTTGTGGTAAAACGACACTTTTGGGTCGCAGTCGCACACACTTCACTTGTAATACTTGGGGAATGTGTATAAAGTGGTGTTTTAATGTATATTCATTGTTGATCAATCTTGTCTAAGTTTTATCAATGATTTGGTATCTGTCACACATGGTTTTATGACTAGAACTCATCTTGCTCACCTCTTGCCCTATTATCCAAACTTAGACAAATTTTGGTTTCAAAGTGAACCCATAAAGATCAAGAGCGCACAAGCACACTTTAAAGCCTTGATAGGAAACCTTTAATTTTTCAAGGGTGCACCTTGCACCCTCCAAGAGTGCAGAGCTCACTCCTCAAGCCAAATTCCCCTTACTTGTTCCAAACTATGCCCTCTAAAACTGACTAAGTCTTCCTTGAGCACACTCCTTCAACTCAAAGAAGTGTGCCCTCCTTGATCACGTTGGCACACCCTGAAGACCCGAAGTTCAATCCTTCAACCTTCACCAATGCGCCATGTGCCCTCCTAAACTTATTGAGCACACTGGAACACTCTGAAGGGACAAAGCCCCAACCTTCACCCTTCAAGAGTGCACCCTGTGCAATTCCTGACACCTCTTAAGCACATGAGCACACCCCAAATGCATGAAGCCTCAACCTTCAGCCTTCAGGAGTGTGCCCTATGCCCTCCCTCTCTCCCTTAAGTGTGCAATGCACTTAGGAAGCCCAAAGCCTTCCCTTCATCCTTCATACTTGTGCCTTGCACCCTGCCTTGACTGGTTTCTTTTTTTGGGAGCATGAGCACATGTAGAAGCCCCAAAGCCTCTCCTCATCAGCCTTTTAGCCTTTGAAATTGTTCCCTTGTACCCTATAGCCCATTTGACCCTCTTTGAGTGCACCCGAAAGAACTGACCATAAAATATGCATGGATGATTTTATAATAAGAGATTTTCAGGTTGATAATTCCTTGTCATGAGTGGTTGCATAGATAGGTATTCAAAAAACACCACAACTAGCAAACATGAGGAATATTGGGGAAGGAGAACAAGAAAAGGAAGCATGGAAAGAATAAAGAACACACTTAAATCTTGATGTTCGAAGCACTCTAAAGACTTCATGATTGAAGACCCTTTGGAGGGTGAAAGTTCCATGATCAAAAGAACAATAAAGAATGAATACACATACAACAACCATGTCACCACTATAACTAGAACCAATTTATCCATAACTAAAACCGAAAATACTTCAAAATTATGTCCAGATCACCAAAGCAATTCCATGTAATTAGTCATTGTTTGTCCTAGTCATCAAAATAGTGACATGTCAAGTCTTATTACATAATGATGTGGAAGTCATGATATATTATTGCAATAACTGTAAATGAAAAATAATCAGAACTCCAACAGTCATGTATGAACTAAGGAATCATGGAATTCCAAAAGTCATGTAATATCAAAAGTTATTTGTAATTCCAAAATTCATTTGGAATCCAAAAGGTTGTGGAAGTCCAAAAGTCACAAGAAGTTATAAAGTCAAGAGTCATGAGTATATGAAATGCCATTCCTCAAGATATATGTAGATCCTCATTTTTCATTTTAAGGACTTTTAACCTTGGCTTCTTCCACAAGGCATTAGAGAGAAAAAGTTAGTACTTTTGGGTAGCAACTAGTGGCTCTAACGCTCCACTATTGGAGCTAGTGGTGTTCATTGCATTTATGTATCTTGGGAACTTTTCTTAATATTGAAGCCTTTCAGGCCAACAAATTTTCACACGTGGATTGTGAATGTTTCTAAGACTATTCTTTGAATTTTTATGGTTCAGGTTTTCTTTCATCAGTACTGGAGTAATTGAACTCTTTTGGTGACTTCAATGCTCTTATTGGAAACATGTTGTTATATTATAATGATCAACGCATCCTTGTAAACTCTTTCACTTGATGTTATACGAGCCTTTCTCTTTCATGTGTGTCTCCATTAGCATAGTACTATTACTTCTCTCTTAGAGGTTCACCTTACTTTCCCCTCCATAGTAAGAACCTTGATACATCTGTAGTTGAACATTCACAAGGCATACTAGCTTGCTCATTCGAAAGGACAATCGTGTTTCTCTCTCAGGTTGACATCTAAAGCCAAGGAACATCTATACGTAAATGATGGTTGGGCCATATTTCTGATTGGAATCCTACACAAAACTGTGTGAGGTCTAATTGGGACCTTATATTGGGGAGATCCCCTGTATATTGGTGGTATCCGACATTGTCAACATTATGGTGCTAGAAGGATGACCACCAATTTTTTATGGCTGATCACTCCACACACCCTCATCATTCTCCTTCCAGTCAACATAGAAAAATTCTAATCACTATTATGATTCCTAATGCAGGAGGATATTCTTAGTCTGGATAGGAATCAACTTGTGAAGTTATTTATGAGGAGATTTGCACAATTCGATCTATAACTGATTGGTTCATGAAGGCTATCAGAATAGTTCATGGAGCACAAAATTTCCTACATTTCTGAAGAAGAAATATACAACCGGTACTGGTATCTTGGCTTCCACAGTGGAAGATTTGGCTTTTGCCACTCTTGAGAAGTTGGAGGAATCCGTAGATGATATCGAAAATCAAGAAAAACTTTCACCTCCTAACGAAGGATACAAATATGATACAATTGTTATTTCTGATGACCTTTTCGATGGATTAGACAGTGAAGATTCCTACGATTCTGATATGGATGAAGAACGTAGAGGTGAGAACATGGCATAGTAGGATTTGGATTGGATGGACGAAGGGCCTCTTGCTCTTCTAGATAACTTGCATAGGATGACGAGACATCCATAAAATCTTCTCTCAATGTATGACATAGATAAAAGGACAAAGGCATAAGACCATCTCGATGAATTGTGCCCACATTTATGAATGATGGAGGTGAGGCATGATGATGTTTCCTACAGGATTTTCCCTTATACATTAGAAGGCAGAGCAACATCCTGGTAGCACAGTCTGCATGTCAGTTCAATATACACCTCGAGGGAGTTCAAAAATATATTTCTTGAGATGTTTTCTAATGAAAAAACTCTCGTGATGCTACTCAAAGATCTTAGAAGAATGAAAATGGGGGAAAAGGAGAAAGTGAAAGATTTTAATCAGAAATTAAATCGTATATTGAGTAAATTCCCCAAGACATGCAACTACATGATTACATTATTATTGATTACTACACAACAACCTTTCCCACCAGTATTTCCCAGTTCAGAAAGAGGATTAGAAAGGAAATGTTGGCACTAAATGTTTTAGACACACTTTCCATTGAGAAGGACTTTTGCACGATTGGGATCATTACAAATGATGAAGAATCAAAAGACTCCAAAGATATTAGTAGGAAGTCACAACCCTTGTTAGTAAGTCTAAAGAGAAGGAATCATATGATATCGAGAGATTGACAAAGATGGTGAAGACGCTCACCAATGAAATTTTAGAACTAAATAAAAGGTCAAGTGTGACTTCTATCTGTAGCAAGACTCCCAAGTCTTTTCCTTTTCAAAGGAATAGTAATAACAACAACAATCAGCCCGCCAAGTTTGTATAAAGTTTGAATGTTGTGATGAACATAGAAAGAATTGGCATGGATAATTATTTTTATTTCCATCAGGAATATCATTTAGAAAAAACATTCCCTCAGTGGAATCACAACTTGAACACTCTGGCTGCACACATTCTAGATATGCCATAAGCAGATGAGGAGACAAAACAAGAAGAAGAATTAGAAGAACTCATAGTGGCTGAGGAAGGAAAATGTGTTGGACATGTAGTGAATGTGTATCATCTTATTTACAAGGTTGATAAGAAAATTCTAAAGAACCACAACAGAATCACCCCCCTCCTCAGAAGAAAAATGGCTGATCTCTAAGTAGGAATTGACAAGGTAGAATTTAAAATAGTAGTTGCTAAGAAGAATTTCTCCACCTTTCAATCTGACTCAGAATACACAAAGTAAGTCTAGAGACTTAGCCAAGTCTAGGAACACTTCCTCTAGTAACAAAGGTAAGTCTAGTATTCTAGAAGTGTCAAACAAAGCCACTCCTCCATACACTTCAAAACATGAGCCAACATATATATCTACGAGCTCACAAATATTGCAAGCCAACATAAAACCAATTTCCAGACCTTTTCACATCCTTCAACAAGTGGTAAAGCTTCCTCCCCTCAAAGGGTGTTACGCAACTCTTCTGGTCCTCTTGAATCTATAGTAAATGTTTTAACACTAGAAGCTAACACTCTCTACCCACTATTTTTGTTAATGTTTTAAATTTTTGATTATAATGTCCATAACTATTTATTGACTTTGAAACATTCGTAAATGTAATGACTTTATCAGTAACGATGAAAATAAATGCAAAATGGGAGAAAAACTATGCACAAATTGTGTAGTTGGACAGGTCTCTTGTCCAAGCTATTCGTAAGCTTAAGAATGTGCTTATCAGATTATCAAAATATGCTCAACTTCACCAATGTATAAATATTGTATTTGTGTACATACCAAATTCCTATGGTGTATTACTTAGTAGAGACCGGTCTAACAAATTATATGAATATTTTGCAACAGACTGGTCACATTTGTGGCTTCCATATAAGGGTTGGAATAATCAAATTCAAATGAACATTAAGTTGTACATGAAACACATCGTGACACCACTCAAGGGTCACAACAAGGCTCTCACTTTTTCTGATTTGAATTTTGGGAATTTCTTTCTCAAAACTAACCTTGGGTGTTATCAGGGGTAGCCATCACCCATTCCACCAGATACACAACTAGAAATCCTTCCTTGTTCTCCAGTTGGTGAAAATAAAACCTGTAATATAGATGTACATGTTAGTAGTAATAGTAATAATATCTTTATAGGAAGTAGCTTGGTAGCTCATAATATTTGGTCTTTATATTTGGATGGTTCAAAGACACGGGATGTTTCCGGAGCAAGTTGTGTTCTTGCAGAATCAAGAAATCAGAAGCATATCCTTTCATGTCATCTAGAGTTCGAGTGGGCCAATAACACTTCAAAATATGAAACACTCGTACTTCTATAGAAGAAAACTATTGACCTAAAGGTAGAGTTTTTAAGGGTAATCGGTGACTCAGAAGTGGTCATTCGTCATGTATGAGACATTACACATTATGTTTTACCGCATCTCAAAAACTACCAGCAAGAGGTATGTTGTTCAATAAATCATTTTAAATATTTCAATATCGACTATGTTCTTAGAGTTAGAAATGCGACAGCAGATGCATTAGCAAATGCGACCGCTAGGATGATGCCATTGAAAAATATTTTTTCAATTGAAATTTTATATAAACAACTTGTACTAGACAACGTTACCAATTTACATGTTTTCAATGATGACCAACGGATACTGCATTTTATGGCTGATGTTGATATATTCAAAGACACTACCATAGAGGAGGATGACCATGATCGGGTTCTATAAGAAGTATCTAATGAAACAAAAGGAAACACTATGAAAAAAGGTGTGGCGTCCTTGGAGAAATTATATGATCCAGAGAACCATTTTAGAGGACCAACCAATAAAAAGACTAAGAGTTCAAAGTTAGCATCTGAAAAAGTCAACCTGGGAACCCCACAAGATCCAAAATATGTGAACCTCGGTACATGTTGTTCTCCATAGGAATGAAAAGAATTTATCCACTTATTCACACAATACCATGATGTATTTTCATGGACATATGATTATTTAAAGACATATGATTCTCGTATTATCCAATGCCTAATTCCCATAAAATGAGGGGTAAATCCTTTCGAGTAGAAGTTATGAAAATTTCATCAAACCATGGAACCCCTTATTAAGAAGGAATTGAGAAAGATGTTGGATGCCCGGATCATCTTGAAAGTTAGACATTCCACATGGGTTTCCAACTTGGTCCCAGTTAGAAAGAAGTATGGTGAAATACATCTATGTGTTGATTTTTAGAATCTCAAAGAGGCTTATGATAAAGATAACTATCTAGTGCCATCCATGGAGTAGATACTCTAGATAGTATCTGGGTCTGAAATGTTTTCACTACTAGATGGATCTTCAAGTTATAATCAAGTGATAGTAGCAAAACCTGACCGATTAATGACTACCTTTTGGACTAAACGGGGAACATTCTCTTTCAGGAAGATGCATTTGGACTAATAAATGTCGGTGAAACTTTCCAAAGAGCGATGGAAATTGCATTTCATGGCCTTATAGGTCAAAGAATTGTTGTTTATTTAGATGACGTTACCATGTTTTCCAAGAAACGATCAGATCACATATGCCATCTTAAGCATATATTCAAATGGTGTTGAAAGTATGGGATTTTTCTCAATCCCAAGAATAACGTCTGTGTTATGTCTGAAGGGATTTATTGGGGCACATCATAGTGAAGAGTGGAATTAAAATTTATCCCAAGAGGGTTAAAGCTATCACATAGATCCCATTTCCAAAGAATAAGAAATCCATGCAATATTTCTTAGGGAAAATCAATTTCCTAAGAAAATTCATCTTTGATTATGCTTAGATAGTTAAGCCTATACAATATATGATTAAGAAAGATGCAATATACAAATGCAACAAATAGGAGAAAGATGCTTTCACTAAGATCAAGTAGGTTATCTCCAATGCACCCACGCTTTTCAGTCCAGGTTATGGCAAGGATTTCCTGCTCTCTACATTTACTTTGAATTTGTCAATTATGGTTGTGTTTACTCAGAAAGGTAATGAAGGAAATGAGAAACATATCTCTTTTATGAGTGCTAGCCTACAAGGGCTCAAATTAAATTACCCTTCTTGATAAACAAGCATATGCAGTATAGAAGGAAGTTAGGTATTTCAGGCCCTACATATTGAAAGCTCACACAATTGTATTTTTACCTCATCTAGCAGTAAGAACATTGTTCATGCAACAAGAGTTGGGTGAGAAGAGGGATAACTAGATGACCTATCTTTAAGAATATGACCTAAATTTAAACCTATGCATACCATAAAGGGTCATGACATTTGTAATTTAGCCAACGAAGCAAGAGATGCTCCCAAAAAATATATTTAAGGGTGGGAGAAGGAGATTGAAATGTATAATATTGAATATGTTCCTCAGTCCACATCTATAGAGCTTTGGTATGCAGATCAACGAGAATTTTTGGAGCATGACACCTTTCCCTTGCACTTATCGAATAAACAAAAAAGGGAAATATGTTTAAAAGAATTATCTTACCAATTGGTGCATGGAGTACTTTTTCGCAAGCACTACAATGGTGTCCTGTTGAGATGCCTTGAGCCATAGGATATAGAGAAGGTATTAACAAATTTACATGATGGACTGACAGGTGGTCACTATGTGAATGATAGTACAATTCATAATGTTATGAGTGATGGTCATTACTGGACCACTTTATTTAAATATGCTCATAGTTATGTCCACAAGCATTTTAGAGATGCATTGACTGTGATCAAAGGTCAGCCACCCCACTCTTACCAGTAGCAGCTGAAGAAACATTCCAACAGTATGGCCTTGATGTGATTGGAGAAATGTTTCCTCATTCCTCAAAGCAACACCGATATATCCTAACAACAACATATTACTTCACCCAATGGTCAAAAGAAATTCCTCTGAGATAAGTATATGATATGGAAGTCATCCACATTTTACAACATAAAATCATAATCAAGTTTAGCATTCCTACGTTTCTTGACTTTGATAATGCAACATATTTTTCATCCTTAAAACTTTATGAATTTGCATTAGAGAATGGGATTTTTTTAAAGCATGCATATAATTATTATCCCCAGGGAAATGGTTTGGCTGAATCAACAAATAAGAATCTTGTCTGTATAATCAAGAAGATCATTTTATCCAAACAAAGGAATTGGCATAAGGCTTTTACCAATGTTATTTGGGCTAATAGTGTTACCTCGAAACCTTCCTGAAAACATTACCCTGCTTCATGGTTTACGGTAAAGAAGTTATCTTTCATCTGAACCTATATCATTCAACCTTGAAACTCTCTCAAGAGTCACAAGGTAAACTTTGCCTCCTGGTTCAAAGCAGGATGGATAAGCCAGTTAAACTTAAGGAAGAAAGGCACAAGGCCAAAGAACATTTTTTCATACATCAAAACTGTGTAAAGTGTTGGTTTCATAGAAAATATCTAGGGGCAAAGAGCTTTGATGTGGGTGACCTAGTTCTGAAATGAGATAAACCCCATGAAGACAAAGGTAAACACACAAAGTTCCAGCCTCTATGGATTGGACCATCTGTTGTTGATGAAAATCTCAACCATAATTCCTTTAAGTTAAAATCATTAGATTGGAGGATAGACCCCATTTCCGAAAATGGTCAAGATTTAAAACATTATTTCCAATAACAATTACAAGCTATGCTTCCTATACAGTTGCTTTTCTTCCTTTTATTTCGTTTTTCATTTGTTTATTGTGTAGTCATGTCCTATTGCATCTTATTATTTGGTAAGTGTACATTAATAATACCCTTGTGTAAAATGCATGGCTAAAGAGGCTTTGTAGTGTAATAAAAGAGAATTGTGACAACCACAACACTTAGATTTTTGTTGTTCTCCTTCTTCATTTGGGAAATTCCATAGGTTGAGCTAAGGCCAAATGGAAAATATGATTAATCCAATAGGAGAACCTTGAGGGAGCCTATAAGATCTGTACCTGTTCTAAAATATGAACTTCTCAACTTGGTGTAAGTCTACTCATGTATTAACGCTTGTCCAATAGAGTAGAGAATGGATAAGGGTAAAATGTGAAGCAAGTAAACCAATATCAGAGGTTTGAAAATAATTCTCTAAAGGGGAAACATCCTCTACTCTCAATAAGTTAGGATTCCTCTTCTTTCTATTGAAAATAATAAGTGGCAATTCATAGTTCTATTAAAACATATAAATAAAGGGTGAAAGAAGAGAAAGGCTTCCTACATAGGAAGGTGAAGCAAGCGACTTTGCTAGGGTACTATCCAAGCTTGTTGGAAACAAAGAAATGTTTATGCTCCTGAAGAGACTCCATCGGGGTATTGTATAAGCCTACAGGTAGTAGAGAAACAACAAATATGAAAACCAAATACTCTAAAAATCATAAGCTCGCCATACACATTATCTTTTCCTTTATTGAAATAATTGTGATATAGTGTATCTCCTGTGTGTGTTTCAATGAAAGGGGAAAATAAATATAGAGGGGCCAATGTTACTACTCTAAATCTCTCTCAATCTCAATTCAAACTAGAGGAGGAGAGTTGATCCTTAGCAGAGAGATATTTCAAATTCTTCTTCACCCCAACATTGGTGTTCTATCCCCTAGGATTAAGTATCTTTATTACCATCCCAATATCTATATGTTTCCTAAGCCAAATAATCAAATTTTGAAACTAAATACAAATTGCATTACATTGTATGCCACAAGGAAAGATAACAGAATTCACAAGAATAGAGAGATACTCATTGTAGCAGAAGAATGAAATGGATTCACCTTCTGAGAGTGTGAATAATTACAACATTAGGACAACTCGAAGTCCTCTTGGAGAATAATTATGCTCTTTATCTAGTTCACTACCACCCCCAACACTTGGAAATTGGACCAATCCCTCAAATTCCCAATCTAGAGATTTTCCTATTCTATCCAGAATGTTCTACAACACTACAAGTGACACTCAAACATTAGGTACAAAGAATGTCATTTCCATAGGGCTCCCCAACTCCTCTTGGATGGAAAATAATACAATTATAACTATGAACATTCTCAATACCATCCCTCATACCATAGACCTTAATAAAATCTTCAAATATTTAAATTACTTGGGTTCCTAATATAGCCAAAATTGAAACCAAGTTGATGAACAAAGTTATTAATTATAAGAAGGTAGAATTTCCCTTACTTCAACACCTTCCTAGAAAATTTCCATGTTTAACAGTATACATTGCCATCCATCAGTTTTCCCTCTAGGATTTAAAGGTGTTTCATCTCTGTTAGGGTCCTATGAATATAGAGATCAAGGTATGATTATTTATCCATTTATCCCAGTGGGATGTTGTAAATTATTTTTCATTTAAAATTATTTAGTCTTTGAAAAGAAAAATAAAATAAAAGAAAAATAGAAAAGAAACAAAAATAGAAAAATGGAAAAATAGAAAGAAAAAGAAATAAAAATAGAGGAAAATAAAAATAAATAGATAAAAAGTAAATCCCCAAAGGGCGCGCCAGACAAAATGCCGCCTAAGTTTTTTTATTTATCATTAAAGCTTGATTAAATTAGTAAAAATATATTTTTAAATGTTGAATAAACACTGGCAATATGTTTTTCCATTAGAATTAAGGTTCTGGTGCTTTTCGATGAATGAGATCGTCCCTGCCAAAATCAACATAAGGGAACGATGTTTCGCCCCCCCTGACCTCCTAAAGGTTAATATGGAGGGGGGGGGGTCAGAAAAGTGGTTCGTTGGAAACCAACTTTGACCATGTGGAAACTCCACAAAAGTTTCGGGGGCCTCTCTTCCATTACCTCTTACTGTCCGACCGCACCCCGAAAATCATTTCATGTTTCTATTTTCCTCGGCTCCTATTGGATGTTGCTCCATTCATAACACGCCAACACATCAACCACCCCACTGCATCCGTACATGTCACCCCATATTCTAGGGTGCCTCCCTCCCTTACATCACATGATCGTTGGCCAAATCTCTTGCCAATAGTCATGTAGATGTTCATCATTAACTCTCGCCAATGTTTAAAAATATTAATTGTGATGCTCTAAAAACGGTAATTTTACCAGTGATATTATTTCCATTTCCGCTTTACAAATCCCACATTGCCTAGCATTCATCCCTTTTCCATTTCATTGTATTAGTGTAGGTTCATGCTCAGAGATCATTCAGTTCACCAGTGCCATTTGCAATCACCATCTTCTTTCATTACCAATCTAGTACAAATTGGGTAATTTCCTTTGGGCCTCTCTGTAATCTTAAAATGTCGTCACATAAGGGAAACATGAAAATGGTGGTTGAGAGTCAAGTCTTACTGTTATAGACATTTTTGTGCCTTACAGCTTTGAGCATGAAATGTCCATAATCCAAGGGATCCAAAGTCCCTAAAGATGTTGTTACAGCTCCTAAAGGAACAAGGCCAACCAATGACAGCTTCTCCCAGAAGTTCTCCACCAAAAACCACTCAGAACTAGTCAAATCAGGATCAATTCAGAAGCTCCACTAGCTGCCTGCGTTGCAAAGCACCCAAGTACACTGGCTAGGTGCGTTGCAACGCACTTGAATGCACTACCCAGGTGCGTTGAGCAGGAAATGACAAGTGGCAGAGTCATCCAACGAGGTGGAAAGACCATGGAAGCTTCCAGAATCTTCTCCAATGACACTTGCCTCACTGAATTCGACCAAGTGATGAGTAAGAGGCTCTCAGTCTCCAAGTGGAAGCAAGAACTGACAGAGAGAAGCCACAAGTCAAAACATAAGCTGACTCATCCTCTCTGCTTACATCTATATATGGATCCCTCATCCCAGAGATCCAGAGGCTGGAATTTTGTACTTTGCATAGAATTTCTGTTGGTTTGAGATTGAGATTATTGCATTGGGTGATTTATGCTTTGTTGGAGGAGAGGAAGGGATTCCTTTGTTGGGAGGTAGATGCTGGATCGGGACTCACTTGGTTGTATCTCCTCTTGGACTTTATTATCATATCAATAAACTATTTGAGTTTCTCCTACATGCTGTGTATCAATGATGTTTTGTTATATGTGCATGTTTAGCTTAATCTGATCCTGAGCTTTTTATGAATGTATATCTATATCTTCGTGTAGTTTCTCTCTCTTGTGATCTTGCAGGAATTCGGTGAAGCTGGGCCGGTAAGGGAGCAGGGAGCTGGGAGCTATTGAAGAGAGGAGCGATTGGATCAACAAACTAGCGAAAGACACAGGTTAGTTACATCCTTTCTCCTCATTTACATTTCATAAAGAAGAATACTCAAGTAGTTTTCCTTGTTTGTTGCTAAGGAACTATCACACCTTAGAGTGGGATAAGGGCATTCCGAATGGATACTTTTCCCAACAACAAATTGGCGACTCCACTGGGGATCGTATCTAGTTAGTTTGTTTGCATTTCTATTGTTGTTCTTCTCATAAACTTAGGAGTGCTGAATCGAAATGCATTTGCCATTTACAAATGCAAAGTAGAGATCTGGCACTCTAGTCCACTCACTGGGCCTGTTTATGATCTGAAAAAGCTGATCCACAAATGCTCTAACTGCCCTTTGTGATAGCTCTTTGTCCTCCTTTAAATCATCCTTCTAATTGTACCTTGTTGATAGCTTTTATCCGGCCAAAAACCTCAGATCAAACTGCAAACCGTGACCCAGAACCCAGAGACAATTCTCGTTTCTGCTTCAGCGCAGGCTCTGTGAAGAGACTCTGCATTTCAACGCAGGTCTCGAGAGGGCTACCTGCGCTGCAATTCAGTTTCTCTGTGCAACAGGTGCGCTGATCAGCCTTTGCCCTGTGCAGCTGTGGTTCTTTGCATCCTTGTGTTCAGTTTTATCTTTGTTTTTTGCAGCCTGTTATCAGTGTGTGTACCTATCTGAAAACCTCTTTTTCTCTGCCTTAATTCCGCCTCAGTTGTATAAAGAAACTGTATTTGTTTTTGTGTATTTGTTACATCATTTGCAGTTTCCCATTACGAAAGTAAACTAGTCATACTGTCGCCCTTAGATCTAGACCTGTCATAAGTGTCGTTTTGATCTTGGGAGTAAGTTTGTTTACTGTTGACAGTTGATTGCGCTTTTACTTTTGTCTTTTGGTTTGAATTTGTGAATTTCTAGTGTCGAAACAAGTGTTTACTTCAAAATTATAAAGTGTCGTAATCGTCTTTTTGTTTTCAAAAAGAAACTTGTTTGTGTTTTCACTTGAAATTGAATTCAAATTTGTACAACAGCTTTCTTTTTAGGCATCAATATTAAGAAAGTGAAAACAAATACATGCATTTGTGCATTTGCATATTGATAGTTTGTATGGTTTGATTTAGGAAAAGTGCATTTATAGTGTGCTCTTTGCTCTTTGAGAAAAGTTTGTGTCTTTCTTTTCCCCTTGTAGCTAGGATTTTCATTGTTGAAAAGAGATAAATGCTTGCTTATCATCTTTAGACTGCATTTAGGAATTGTATCTACATCTCGTGGTGATCCAAAAAGGCAAACTTCTAAGAAATATCAACCTAAAATAAACTGAATGAACTTAACAACGCATTGGAACTTAACGCACAACATAGAGGTCTAGGCTAGAGACGTGTTCCGGCGTCGTAAAACCTGGTGACTGTCGGTCTCACTGATGGTTGGGTGATTCCTCCTGAGAGACGATAAGCGCCGGTACGGATTGTGCTCCCACGTACCGTCGAGTATATATTGGGAGACCCCTATAGGCATAAAACCTTTATCCATAGGAAGCCGTGTCGACCGCCCTACTGATCGCAATGCACTGAACACAACATTCGGGAAGATTGACTGCCCGTACCTTAAAAAGTATTCTGCGGTTTTGCGATTGGTTTGGCACACCCTCTACCTAGATCTCCAGAGCAGTTCCTTTTGGCCTTTTTCAGACTCTATAACGGAAAAAGTCCATCCGAGCATTTGTCACTTCGGGCTCGTTAAAACATCGAAGGCGACTAGAGTCATCTTTTGCTTTTTCTTGACTCTTTAAAATTGAAAAAGCAAGTTGTGTCCAAGCGTCGTTAAAATTTATTTTAAACAGAATATTCATACCCTTTTTCCCGCGTTGATCTTTAGGTTGAGAAAATGGAGCCTACTAACCAAGGAATTCCCCTTGGTGGAAATCCTAGTCCCTTCTCCTCTTGGGGAGATGTTGGTGCGCCCCATATGGCCACATTGTCGCTTCCAGGACTGACAATTGGCTTGCCGGTCTGGCTCTTCTCAACCAATGTCATTCAGAACACCACTATTCCTGAACAGTCGAATCAGCAGTTAGACCAGTCCAGAGTTACCCACCAGCCTTCTGCTTCCTCTAATTCTTCCTCTCCTCCTTCCTCTTCGCTTGACGAGATTGGTAAAGATAAAAACCAAGTTCCTAAGGAGAAGAAGGAAAAGAAGAAGAAAGAGAAGAAGAAGAAGGAGCCAAAAGCGGCTGGGGGCAAACGAGTGTCGTCTAACGCAAATCCACACACAGCACTGACTAGGCCTAAATCACCATGTGTCATTTGCAAGGGAGACCACTTTCATAGAGATTGTCCCTGCATCCCTCGGATACTAAGGGACTGGTCTCCCCGTTTGCACAATCCAGTGGCATCAACCTCTGATAGCCATGTTGAATGCACACCGTCAACTAGCGGAAGTGAAGTCCCTGGACAAAAAGGGAGAGCTAGATCTCCCTGTAGACTGTGCAAAGGCAACCACGCCATCCACCGTTGTCCCTTCTTAGACGAAGCGAAAAGAGTTTTGGATGATCGTCCGGTTTCACCGTTACGACTTCCTCCTGGATATAAAAAACTCTTGCCGAGTCCTTCGTTAGTTGAAAATCCAGCTGGCCCGCTCAAGTGGTCAGCTGAAGCGCTGGTCATTGAAGATGAACCAGCTCAATCCATACCCGACGAAAGTCAAAAGGTCGAGGTGACAGTTGACCCGGTCTTGCCTTCAGAGGTTTTATCTTCGAATGATACAGTCACTGAGGAGGATAAGGATGACACCGTCCAAATTCTCTTCATCAACACAGACTCCGACGGACACGGGGGCAATCCACCCATTCCTTTATCGCAGGAAGGAAGTTCGTCAGAGCGATACCCAACCGTTTACTCGGTCCCACCACCAAGCAACCTACTTGTCTCCTTCGACTGGAACCAACTAGGCAGACCCCGTTTGCCAGCAAGCATACCATTCAGAATTATCGTCCAAATATACAGAATGGTCATGGCTAGCACCATCATTGATGAGGGGGCATCTGTGAGTATCCTTTCCTCTATTGCTTGGAAAGCGCTTGGTTCGCCATCGCTTTTGCCTGAGATGAGAAATCTGACAGGCTTTGATAAAGGAACCAGTCGACCTTTAGGGATCCTCCCCAATGTGCCCATAACATTGAAAGGGAAGACCGTTCAAATGAACGTGATGGTCATTCAAGGACCCTTGGATTATAACCTACTCCTTGGACGAGACTATATATATTTCATGGGAGCCATCATCTCCTCACTCTTTAGAGTAATGTGTTTTCCGCACGAAGGAAGAGTGGTCAAGCTCGTAGACCAGCTTTCATTTCCTGGATCACGCATCGCAAATAGTCATATACCATCCCTAAATGGTCTCTTCACGTAAGAAATGTCTCAACCCACGGTCCGTCCTCCCGATGAGCGCGAGTGATTCGGAAGGATATGACTGGACCCCAGGGGGCATGCGTCCTGGTCTGCTTCGGCAGGAAAACTTCGGGTATAGGGTAGGTTTCCGCGGGAGAATATGACTAGTCTGTACCCCGTCCGTCTTGGAAGAGGGGTTATTCTAGAATAAGATTCTTTTGTCAAAGTCATGTGTTTGGCGCTCGTTGTCACTCACCTTTGTTTATCTCGGTAGACATCGCCGAAGAAGTGTTTTGTTTGAAAGATTAACAGAACAATCTTTGGGTGACCTGAAAGAGGTAGGCCTCTCTCGGTAAAACAATTGTTTTGGTGGAAGTGAAGTAGAGGTAACCTTGAAACTCTGTTTTATACCTGGGGGCATGCAAACCTTGTGGAGTGCAAGCAAGGGGCGGCTATTTATTTTTTAAATTTTTAGGTCCTCCCTTTAAACCCGTAGGTCTAACCCTTTAAACTCGTAGGATTAGTCGTTTCCGAACTTGCATAACGAAAGGATGTGGGGCATAGCTTTGTAAGGCGCAAGCTCCATAAAAAATGGCATCTTACATGAGACATTCTTATCATATGACTGGATTAATCGAGTAGTTTTAGTGCATAGTTCATGCTCGTTAAAAAATAAACATAAGATCGAGCAAGTGCTTCAACTCGCATTTAAGCTCGTTAAAAAATGAACTATCCTCCGGTAAATAACCACCGTGAATGTAACATTATCAGCCATTAAAGCCTTGGTCATGTTTGCACCATCACCTCCACTTTTCCATTGGCCGATCATTCACCTCCATTTGATTGTTTACCTATTTTGAGGAACAGCTGCGAAGAGTGATTTCACTAGCCATCCTTGTGACACTGTCGTGCTTGGAAAATTCCAACCCTTACCTGGAATCAGCTGCTACCCATTTTATCACTCGTTCCTCAAAAGATGAGTCTTCTTTAAGCTCTTTTCATTTGACTCGTAAAATATGAAAAGATTGCTGAGTTTTGGCCTTCCAGCTTGTTAAAGCGACCGAAAGAGCTATCCCTCCTCTAGATTTTAATCTTTTTGGACCTGAGGGATTATTGCACAAAAAGATCGAGCACTTGTTTTGTTCGGCTCATTAAAACTATCGAAAATTCATCTCTTATGTATTGTTTTATACTTTTTCGGACTTAAGGGATTAGATGACGAAAAAGGACTTCCGGAGTTAACTTTACGTACCTTTTCAGACTCTCTAAAAATGAAAAGGACCGAGTTATCTTTGTCGTTAGACTCGTTAAAAACAT
The DNA here is from genome assembly GCA_031772625.1 of Pinus tabuliformis. Classification (NCBI taxonomy): domain Eukaryota; kingdom Viridiplantae; phylum Streptophyta; class Pinopsida; order Pinales; family Pinaceae; genus Pinus; species Pinus tabuliformis. The sequence goes on along the minus strand of CM062809.1, from coordinate 446,224,077 downwards.
TAATAGCGACAAACTTGTCTTTAGACGAGAACGAGTTTCACTATCGCTAGGCTCGTTAAAACATAGCGGTGGGTTTGCCCGAAGGGAAAATTATAGAACAAGCATATGTTATCCTCCTCAAGCTTGAAAAAAATAAAGAGGTACTGGTCAGCAATGACTGGGGAAAAAATGGGAAGAAACTCAAAGAACCTTTATTGGTAGCAAGTCACTCTTGAACATGACACTTCCACTTCGTGCCTGAGTCGGGTTGGGTTGTTTCATTCACCGGTCACATCACCATGGTCTCGCCATACCATCCACCTTTGGGGTAAATGCTACCAATCCATCACACAAGTGTCGCCGATATGTTCAAGAGAAGTCATCCAGAGAAGTCAACCGTGTCCCATCCAGTACCATACATTATACTTCATTCTTTCATGACCGCCACCCTGAACCATATATCATCAGATCGTTTTCACCTCCATCAAAATCATTTGCTCCGTTCCGTGTCATTGATGTGGGATACATCAAGGCCCTCCTTTGACGGATCGCTTCTTGTCGACATCAGCTCATTATCCAAGAAGTTGATCTAGGAACACCCCCTTCAGTACTTTGAAGCTTGCATGCCTCAATGGCAAGTTTCTCACTTCCGGCGACAGGTATACATCAATGACCTTCGACTGAAATATTTTGCGTGGTGTTCGACGCCAAGTCCTTTATTCACACCACGTGAATTGTACTGCAGTACCTTGAGGGTCATTATCATTACCGGTGATTCCTCTCATGCTTGTTAACAGTTTACATCATTGACTGGTAATCAAGCGATGTCTTTCCATGTTCGACTTCAAAACATTTCTCACATGGATCGACTTGTACTTAGAGTGAAGATCAGACGAGATTGAAGACCCCGGATCTAGTTTCATCCATCCGGGCTGCGATATATATTCAGGAAAAATAAAGACATTGACATGTACAGCATTACAGAACAGATGATCATCCTACCAAAAAGGATGATGATTTCATCAGAATCATCAGTCTACCATCAGACGATTGTCTGTCCTATGTACATAAAAATGAATTTATAAAGCTGAGCATGGGAATGCCCACCTCATCTAGATCATGAAAACAGTATGAAAAATAATGTATTGTATTGTATCTTATTACAGGTCTCCTCCCAGCATTGAATGAACTTCGGATCCTCCTAATAAAGCATTTCACCCGATAAACAGCCTCATACTTTAGGGGGCAACTGTTATAGACATTTTTGTGCCTTACAGCTTTGAGCATGAAATGTCCATAATCCATGGGATCCAAAGTCCCTAAAGATGTTGTTACAGCTCCTAAAGGAACAAGGCCAACCAATGACAGCTTCTCCTAGAAGTTCTCCACCAAAAACCACTCAGAACTAGTCAAATCAGGATCAATTCAGAAGCTCCACTAGCTGCCTGCGTTGCAAAGCGCCCAAGTACACTGGCTAGGTGCATTGCAACGCCCTTGAATGCACTACCCAGGTGCGTTGAGCGGGAAATGACAAGTGGCAGAGTCATCCAACGAGGTGGAAAGACCATGGAAGCTTCCAGAATCTTCTCCAATGACACTTGCCTCACTGAATTCGACCAAGTGATGAGTAAGAGGCTCTCAGTCTCCAAGTGGAAGCAAGAACTGATAGAGAGAAGCCACAAGTCAAAACATAAGCTGACTCATCCTCTTTGCTTACATCTATATATGGATCCCTCATCCCAGAGATCCAGAGGCTGGAATTTTGTACTTTGCAGAGAATTGCTGTTGGTTTGAGATTGAGATTAGTGCATTGGGTGATTTATGCTTTGTTGGAGGAGAGGAAGGGATTCCTTTGCTGGGAGGTAGATGCTGGATCGGGACTCACTTGGTTGTATCTCCTCTTGGACTTTATTATCATATCAATAAACTATTTGAGTTTCTCCTACATGCTGTGTATCAATGATGTTTTGTTATATGTGCATGTTTAGCTTAATCTGATCCTGAGCTTTTTATGAATGTATATCTATATCTTCGTGTAGTTTCTCTCTCTTGTGATCTTGCAGGAATTTGGTGAAGCTGGGCCGGTAAGGGAGCAGGGAGCTGGGAGCTATTGAAGAGAGGAGCGATTGGATCAACAAACTAGTGAAAGACACAGGTTAGTTACATCCTTTCTCCTCATTTACATTTCATAAAGAAGAATACTCAAGTAGTTTTCCTTGTTTGTTGCTAAGGCACTATCACACCTTAGAGTGGGATAGGGGCATTCCGAATGGATACTTTTTCCAACAACACTTACCCTCTGCTCCCTATTCTAATGAGATGCATTTAGTTGACACACAATATAAGATAGCATAAACTTAATGTGAATTTTATTGTATGAGCTTCATAATTTGGCAAAACATAAGTATTTAGATAATAGTGATGCTTGAAGCATCTAGGAATCATTTCTACCTCAATTTACCTTTCCTGAGATTCATATTTTCCAGAAGTCTCTACCTTGTGTCATCTCAGGTACCTTCCCAGTCAGAAAGTGGTAATTGCTCAAACGAATGAGATCCCATCCTCAATTACCCCATAAGATATTTTTTAAGCCCTTCATAATAATTCTCAAACTTCTTTACACCCATTTTCCACTGATGCACTCATGGAAATATGCAAAAATCTTTCCTTCCCCCAGCGAGTCCATATTTTTGAATGTTTTCTACTTGAAAATTCCAAATTGCCTAGAACAAATCCCCCATATTCTGCTTCTATTTTCCTTAAGATGTTAACACAAATTATTTCCATCGTTACTTTTCTATTAGGTTATCCAACAAACCATTGTGTAGATAAAGTAGTGTTAGGTATCTTGTGCGTATTTTCAGTTGGTCAGAAGCCATCACTCATTTTCAATTATAGTCAATACTTGTTAGATGTTATTCATGAGCAATTTTTGAAATTTAAAGTTGAAGGTGCATTCAAACACCAGCTAGTCCTTGTGTATTTAATGCTATTCTATCAAGTAGACAGGTTCAAGTTCCAGTTACAGAAGATGGATGATTAGGAAAGTCCACTATCAGTCATTCACTAGACTTCTTTGGTGAGAAGGAATTCAGAATATTATTCATTCATCCATTTTGTTGATCAGTTTTTACATACATCCTTGTGTCTTCTTAGCAATGATATTATACCAAGGATTTCACCATAGATTAAGAAGGTTTTGCATCTTACAAAACAAGATAAATCTGGAGACTGGTATCTCTACCAAAACTATATAGATATTTTGATCTATGGGTGTGATATTCCTCCCTATAGATTACCAGTATGTGTACTAGTAAGGATTTTTTCTTTGGAATAAATTAGACAGATGTTAAACATGGATGAACTACATTTTGTATTAAGTAAAAAGAAAGCACAATTTAATTGAAGGCACATGTTGGGCCTTATATTGTAAATACTAGAGCAACAAAAAAGGAAGTGGATGAAATACTAAAGTAGATGAAATTTAAGCTAATCTTCACAAGGTCTTATAATCCATTAGGGATAGTTTCCAGATCAAGAGTCAAGAAGAAAACCACACCATATGCACATACACCTAGGAAAGAGATAGAGTAGTATGCCAATTAGGAGTAGTGGACAGACAACACACTATAGGAGGCTGAAGAGAAAATTGTCAGTCAATCATCTCTACAAACTCCTATTCCAAAAGACAAAGAAATCAAGATACCAAGAGAAAGTATGTCACCTACATATTCAGAAGCTCAAGCTACAAAATTTCATGTTTTCAAGAGGAGAAAGAAGGATCCGAAGACCAATACTAAGACTGATATTAAAAGTGATGCTCAAATAATAAATATTCAAGAAGAATCCTCAGAAGAAAAGGATTCATAGGAGAAAAATACAATGGTTTTGACAGGTATTCCCACCACTTCCTTCCCATATGTTGAGGAGACAACTGAGTCATCTATGTCTTCTACATCTCAGATTCCGATATAACAAAATATTTTTTCCAAATACAAGGAGATCAAGATGAAAAATGAAGCATTGAAGGCTTCAATATATTCAGAGTTTTGGAAGGAAACTGCTACTACTCAACACAGGTTGTTGTTTGCACTTGACATAGAAAAGGGGTAGTTCCAAATGGCCTTTTTGGAACCTACAGTTCTAGTTCCCAAAAGTGTCGAGGACTACAAAGCCTCAATATTTTTTTTTGATAACAAGAAAGTTCATGCAATCGATCAAATTGATTTGCATAAATAGGCAGGTGAAATGATCTATTCAACACTGACAAGTTTAACCATGGCTACTGTTATAGACATATTTGGGATCTGCAACCCAAATCATATATGTCAATAAACCAAGGGATTCTAAGTCCCTAAAAGTGTTGTTTTATACCCTAAAGGAACAAGGTTAGCTGATTACATCATCTCCCAGAAGTTCTCCATGGAAAACTGCTTAGAACTGGTCAAAACTGGACCATACAGACTGCTCAGTGCTAAGAGTGTGATGCATCTCACATGCCCAGTGAAAAAAGTGTGATTCATACTGGAAAGCCCTTATGTAGGGTGCGATGGGCGAGAGTAGACAAATGGCAGAGACAGTTTACGAGGTGGATGATCATGGAATCTTCCAGAAACTTCTCCTGTGACACTTGCCTCTCTGAATTTGCCCAGGGATGAGTAAGAGATCATGAATCTGCAAGTGGAACCAAGAACTATCAGAGAGAGGACACTAATCAAAATCCCAGAAGCTAACTCACCCCCCTGCAAACATCTATATATGGATCCCTCATCCTAGAGATCCAAAGGCTGGAATCTTGTATTTTGTAAGGAAGTGTTGTTGGTTTCTTAGTAGAATATCATAGTGTTGGGTGATCCAAGATTTTCATGAGGTGAAGAAGGGCTTTCATGCTGGGAGGATGACACTGGGTCAGATCAATGGGTTTTAATCCTCTCTTCTATTCTTTCTATCAATAAAGTTATTCATGTTTTCCTCCACATTCTGGTATGTTTGATGATATATGCAGTTATGTGGTCAATATATATCTGTTCCTATATTGTTTATGATTGTAGATCTTTGTACTTCGATAGTGTTATGCTGCTTTGATTTACAGGTGCTCTCTGAAGCGGGGTAAGTAAGGGAGGAACAACAAAGATCTGTCAAAAGGGAGAGGAAACAAGCAAGGAACCAAGCGCAAGACTGACGTTGGTACATTTGCTTCCTTCTCATCTACTTCTCATAAAGGAAAATGAGAGTAACTTTAGTTTGTTTGTTTCTAAGATAGCTACCCATCTTAGTGGGACTAGTAGCTCTAAATAGACACTAGATTTCCCGATAAGAAAATGGCGACTCCACTAGGGAGAGAATATCTTGTTTTCTTGTCTATATTTGTTTGCTTTATAAACTACAGACGAAGCCTGAAGTCAAGCGAGCTAGCCTTCGAACTGCATTTGCTATGCAAGTGCAAAGTAGATCAATGTTGCTTCAGTCTATCTTCAGGTTTTGTTTATAAACTGAACAATTGATTTGCAAACATCCTAATTGCCCCTGGTGGTGGCTCAAGTAACCTCATTAGATCAGCCATTGTGATTTCTATTTACTGACTATCATTTGCTCGGCCTAAATCCCTGAACTGAGCTGCAAACTGTGACCAAAGACCAAGTTGAAGTCTCGGCCTTGTACCATCGCACCATTTCTTCTAGGAAATCTGGATGCATTGCACCTCCTGTGTGCAGTGGGTGAGATGCATCCATGTTTCCCTGTGTTACAGGTGCGATGATTAGAAAAGGCTAATTTTTCCTCCAGATTTTGGTTTTTCTTCACTCTCTTCAGATTTATTCAGGAGTGTTGCTGTCTGTGATCAGCATACCACTGTGGAAACTCCCTTCCTTTGAATGATTTGGCCTCCATTGTACAAATAATTGTGAATGTTTTTATGTATTGTGCACCATTTATAGTTCTCTTTTACAAAGAAGTAGCTTAATCGAATTGTCGTCTTTTGATTTGGAAGTGTTGCAAGTGTCATTTTCAGTCAAAGAAAAGAATCCTATTGTTCTTGATAGTCGATTATACTGTTACTCTTGTGTTTGATTTGAATTAGTAGTTTTTCAAGTGTCGAAAGCAGTTTTCAATTCAAAATCGTAAAGTGTCGTCATTATCTTCCTTTCGTTTTTTTGAAGAGAAAATCGTTAGTATTGTCGCTTTGAAAAGATAATTCAAATTTGTACTTAGCAGTATTTTTGTCATTCATACATTAAGAAGGTTGAAAAAAAATACATGCATGTGCATTTGCATTTAGATTGCTTGTTGATTTTGATTTAGGACAGTGCATCTAGTGTGTGCTCTCTATTCTATGTTGAAAGGATCTCATTTCTCTTTCTTTAGTAGCTAGGATTTTCATTGCAAAAAGAAGATTAAACGATTGTTTATCATCTTAGATTGCATTTTAGAATTGTATATCTACATCACGTGGTGAACCTGAAAGGAAAACTTCTTAAGAAAGATCAACTATAAAATAAATTCAATGAACATAAAAATGCTTTGGAACTTAATGCACAACATTTAGAAGTCTAGGCTAGAGACATATTCCGGCATCGTAAAGCCTGGTAACTATCGTTTTCATCGTAGGCTGGGTGATTCCTCCTCTTTGAGATGACAAGTGCCAGTATGAACTTGTGCTCCCACGTACCGTCGAGTATATATTGGGAGACCACAATAGGCTACATCCTTTATCCTTAGGAAGCCGTGTCTACTACCCTATCAATCGCAATGCACTGAACACAGCATTCGGGAAGATTGACTGCCGTACCGTAAAAATTATTCTTTAGTTTTGTGATTGGTTTGGTAATCCCTCTGTCTAGATTTCCAGAGCAGTCTCTTTCGTTCCTTTTTAGACTCCTTAAAGGAAAAGGTCCATTTGAGCACTTGTCACTTCAGGCTCATGAAAAATCGAAGGCGACTAGAGTCATCTTTTGCTTTTTCTCGACTCTTAAAAATTGAAAAAGCAATTTGTGTAAAAGCATCTAAAATTCATTTAATTTGGAATCAATTTTCCCCTTTATTTTGAGTTGATCGAGTAATATGCAATCGTGGAAGAAAGTCAATCGAAACCCTGTCCTTCATGGAGATTAACGAGTCAACAGTCTTTGACTTTGGAAACGAAACTATTCCAGACAAAGCGAACTCGTTTAACCAGGTCAAAGTCCCCTGGTTTGCTTGGAACTTGTGTTCCAAGATCCTCAGGGACTCTGGTTACTCCAACCATTTTTGGTATCCCTGCCTCTATAGAAGAAGTTCCACAGCCACAAGAGGACATTAGAACTGATCCTAGTGTAAAGGTAAACACTTCTATTCCTGAACCGGCTCCATCTATAGCTGATTTGGAAGGTGTTATCCCCCCAACATATGTCGTTGCAAAATCTATACCTTGTTCGGCACAAGAAATATATTACGGACCTGACAGTCTACCTCTTCCACCTGGATTGATTGCTATAGAAGAGATTGTGGAGGATCCTCCATCTAGTACTCCATTGAATTTTGGAGCAGGGATCACTGTATATCCTTTTTCAACAAAACTTAGTCTCCCTTCATCACAAGTTCCTGTAGAATCGCTAGGAAGTCTTTTGGATAGACTAGATTTGTCTGAACAACCATCGACATCTAGGACTGTGTCATCTGATGTGGCAGCAACAGAACCTCCTGTTGTTACTCCAACGATGTTCGTTGGTGTACCATCTGTCCCAACTAGCTCTCAACTGCTAGATGGAGTCCATCTAGGGACTGTTTCGACAGTATGGTCTGTTCCTGTTTGTTCGTCCGGAATAATATCTGAAATCTCTTATGTTGAGTCTCAACAAATTGATCCTTCACAATAGTATCAATTTGGGTAGCCCGGTCCCCAAAGGCAAATCCTTTCTTTGGGCACTGGATTGCCACTGTATGGGGGGGTAGTATGCCTTTTCATTGTTCCCTCTGGGAGAACAATCATACGAGAGTTCGCAACAGAATTCGGTTCATGCTGGAATTACATCCAGTGATTGGGTGCCAATACTGCCTCAACAACCAAGAGTTGTATACTCAATACAAAAAAGTCTACCTGTGTCAAATATCCCCACTACACTGGCTATTGTGACGGCGTCGGAAGTACAAGCATTGCCTGTTGTATGCCAACCTCAAGTTTCTCAGGTCATAATGAAACAACCCCTTGTCTCTACGACTCCACCACAATCACCGATTAGTGGCTCCTTAACTGGAGTGACCTAGGCTCAAATGAGTATTATTACCCCTCATCTTGGTCAAACAGCCAGTATTGGACAACAACAAATGGTTTCACAACCATGGCTGGTACAATATCAACAACCGCAATTCCAACAAGCTTACCGAGGATTTGAGCAACAAATCTTTGCAAGTAATGGGCAGTCGTATATTCAAAACGGTCAACATCAATCATATCATAATGGTTACACCCATCAACCTTACCAAAGTTATCAGCAGCAAATACATTATGCTGGTATGCAAAGACCCACTAGTCAGGAAATCCCATCTTATCCTGGGTATGCTTCGCTGAACCTGAATCAACGGTTGCCTTTCATGGCAACTTTGGAGTTACCGGATCTAAATCGGCTAACGAACGATCCAATTTCTTATTCCCCTTGGTGGCCGACGATTCCTCATAAACTTCCGTTAGATATTCCTAAATTTAATGGAAATCCGGGTGAAGACCCGTTGAAACATGTAATTACCTTTCATTTGTGGTGCTCATCCAACACTCTTAATGATGATTCGATCAGGCTTCGCCTTTTTCAGCAACCGTTAACTGCTCCGGTAGCAAAATGGTATATTGAATTGCCTAGAGCTTCATTTGATAACTTCAGCACCCTAGCCACAACCTTTTTAACCCATTTTCAGTTACCCATAAGGTACGAAACAAGAATATAACTTCTTACCAATTTCAAGCAAACAACGCCCACTCACATATCTGATCATATTCATGAATGGCGACGTCATTGTAGAATGGTAAAAACATATGTTCCTGATCAGCTTCTAGCTGAATGGTTTATTAAGTCATTGTTGCCTTCTGTTACAGAAGATGTGGCAAAGGGAGGGGTCGTCACTGAAGAGCAAGTCATTGCTCGTGCGCAATATCTGGACTTGATCTATACTCAATCCAGCACGCTCTACGACAAAATCCCTGATGCTCCTAGACTGGAATTCTTCGTTCCTCCTCCTCCTAAATCAAACAAAGACTCTCATGCTGGCGATGGTGTGATAGGTACGACTAGCACGAAAACTGTAAAGGCTACACCAAAGAAAGCTCGTACGTTTTCAAGTCAAAATGCAAATGAGGAACTTCTCGCCTCAGAGGTAAATGCTGTGTCGACTGACAAAGGCAAAGAACCAAAGCAACCAGGAGGCAAGAAGAAAAAGAAAGGGAAAAAGAAGAAACAGGAGGAGTCGTCTCCTGAAAAACCTTCTGCAAACCCTTCTGGAGACAGGAAACCAAGTCATCCATGCTTTATATGCGATGAGGATCATTGGACGAAAGATTGTCCACATAGAGCTGAGCTTAGGAAATTCTTAAAGAGTTCAAAAACCTCAGCGGTATTGACTGATCCGTTTCCAAACCCAGGAACCAATCTGGTTGCTAGTGATAATGCTTCCCCGTCCCAAGTGCTTATGTTGTCTGTTTCAAAGTAGCAAAATGATGCTTTGATATCGACAAGGAATAAAGATTACGGGAATCCACAACTGTCGAATAACAAGGCTAATGATCAACCTAGTAGTTCGACAACAACTTCGACCGAAGTTGTGCCACCCATCATTCCTGAGCTAACGATAAATACGCCAAAGGGAGTAGTACACAAATCGACATTTAATCCTCCTGCCAGAGTAGCAAAACATTATAATATAGTAGAGGACTTGGCCCAATCGCCGTCTGCTATGTCGACACTTGAGGTACTGCAAAATTGCCTCTCCCAGAAGTAGGCTCTATTATCACCAATAGGTGGGATTGACCCAGCGGATTCCAATCTTGTGGCCTTTAATCATAAAGGATATGACCCTCAGTTACCAACTCAACTCGCTTTCCTTATTCAAGTGAAAGCCCTCAAAAAAACTGTTCATCGAACAATTATTGATGAGGGGGCATCTACATGTATTATGTCAATGAGTTGCTGGAAAACTTTAGGCTCTCCACCCTTGTCGCAATCATCAACAACATTAAAAGCATTTGATGGATGAACGTATACCCCATACAGGATATTAAGTAACTTGCAAGTCGAACTGGGGGGCAAGACAATAGAAATTGATGTTGAAGTTATCGACGGAAACCTCGATTACAACATCCTACTGGGAAGGCCCTGGATATATGCTATGGCTGCTGTTGTGTCAACATACTTCAGAAAGATTGCATTTCCTTTTCAAGGAGGAATTACAATCATCGACCAATAGACGTTTCTCCCCAACGGTTCACAAGTTATGGGAAGCATTCCGATGATCCACGGAAGCCCTCAATCGCTTCAAAATATCGGAGTAGGCCTACTAAAAGACCCTACATTGATGGGTACTTTTTCCCTACCACCTCCAAACAATCTGGCAGAAGTGGCCACCGTAGGAACCTGCAATATGGTGTCTTCTATTCAGAAGATGTCCGAACACGATGTTAGCATGGATCATCACCAGGTTTTTCCTCCAAGCCCAATAGAAATATTGTAGCAATCAATGTTTTCGGCATGGGAGGCGAACCCAAATGAACGCTCATCAAGTGTTTGGATAGATAGGTCTAAGGAATATGGTACCTCTTCAGATCCTTGGTTGGATGTACATTCTACAGATGAAGGAATTGTTAAGTCAATGATGATTGATGGGGCACCATGGGAAGATTACCACCATTGTTCCCATCTTCCATCTTATAAAGAAGATTGTTCCAGTGACCTTGATCATCCTTCAGTATTTGATTTCCTATCGAATACTATAAATATGGTGGATTCCGAGCGAAACTTGTCCAATATTGAAGAAACTATTGCCATAAATATCTCGACTAAACTAGAAGTTGTAGAGAATATTCATGTCGGCAAATATTTTTCTTCTTCAGAACTGGAAATATATTACACTCTCTTTTGCAAGTTCAGAGATGTATTTGCTTGGTCATATGAAGAAATGCCAGGCATTGACTCGAGTATAGTTGAACACGAAATTAAGATGTATCTAGATGTCAAACCAGTACGATAATGGCTTCGGTAGGTGCAACCCAACAAAGCTGCTGCCATCAAGGCGGAAGTTGAAAAACTTCTCCATGCTGGTTTCATTTACCCGGTTCCTCTAACCGATTGGGTATCGAATATTGTTCCTGTGATGAAAATGAAGGAATGATTAGAGCGTGCGTCGATTATAGGGATGTAAATCAAGCTTGTCCAAAAGACAACTACCCTAGACCCTTCATTGAATAGATAATTGATGAATGCGCAGGATGTGAAATATTTTCATTTATGGATGGATTTTCCGGGTATAATCAAATAAATATTTGTCCACAGGACCAGTCAAAGACTGCATTTATTTGTCCGTGGGGCACATTCGCATACCGCAAGTTACCTTTTGGTTTAAAGAACGCAGGGGCAACATTTCAGAGGGCAATGAATTATGCCTTCCATGACATCAAGAACATCGTTCAACCATATCTCGACGATCTTCCAGCTCATTCGTGAAAGCGGACCGATCATCCGCAACATTTGAGAGCAATATTTCTATGTTGCCGACACTACAAGATAAGACACAATCAACACAAATTTGTGTTTTGTGTCAGTTCTGGTCGTTTACTTGGATTTGTAGTTTTGAAGGACGGGATTCGTCTCAACCCCTATAAGGTTCAGGCAATCGTTGATTTGCCTCCACCTTCAAATTTTCTTCAGATTTAGAAACTCCTAGGGAAAACAAACTTTCTGAGGAGGTTCATTCCAAATTACGCCGAAATTTCTAAAGGTTATACTCGTCTATTGAAAAAAGAAGTACCCTTCATCTGGGATCAGGTCGCGCAAGCTTCCTTTGATGCTTTAAAGGAATCCCTAATAAAAGCATCATTAATGTATGCTCCCGATTATCAAAAAGACTTTAACCTGTATCTGGCTATAGCAGATACGACCATAGTAATGGTTTTAGTTCAAGAAGACAATGGAATTGAAAATCCTATCTATTATTTAAGCTGAAACGTAAATGATACGGAAAGTAAGTACTCCTATGTTGAAAAGCTAGCTCTCGTAGCTGTTCAATCGATACAGAGATTTCGACACTATGTCCTCTTTCGAAAAACTACCATTTTGTCAGATTGCAACCCCATGAATTATATCTTGTCGCGACAGTTACTAGGGGCCAAATATTTCAAATGGATAGCAATTTTGCAAGAGTTTGATCTGGAATTTGTAAAATCCAAATCAAATAAAGCCATGGTTTTCGCGGAGTTACTATGTGATCTCCCATCATCGTCCAAAGATCCAACATCCAAAGAAGCAATCGTGGATGAATCTTTGTTTCTGATATCTTCAAGCGATCCGTGATATGGAGACATAATCATCTATCTCCAGACCCAAACATACATGTCTAATACCTCCCGCTCAGAAAAATGACGTATTCGATACCAAGCAAAAGACTACATGATCATTGGTGATAGGCTTTACCGTCGTGGTATCGATATAGTTCTGTGAAGGTGCTTCACCCATGAGGAGGCCGAAAAAGTCCTAAATGATTGTCATTAAGGCGCGTATGGGGGGCATCAATCTAGTTACACCATGGATCAAAAAATTTTACGAGCAGGATACTTCTGGCCAACAATGTTCAAAGATTGCATAATCGTAGTCAGAAGTTGCCATGCTTGTCAAATCTTTGATCGCAAAACTAGAATACCGCTCGCACCTCTATAACCAGTAGTTGCTATTGGGCCATTCGCCAAATGGGGCATAGATTTCATGACATGTAACCCCACCTCGGCCAGGGGGCATGGGTATATCATAGTCGCAGTTGACTATTTTACAAAATGGGCTGAGGTGATGCCTACATTAAACAACAGTGGCGAAACGACTGCTCTATTCTTTTTCAATCATGTAGTCTTTAGATTTAGTGTTCCAAAAGCTATAGTGATAGATCATGGATCGCATTTCCACAATCACATGATGGTTGAGTTGGTTACCAAATTAGGACTATCCCACGACAGCTCTACTCCGTATTATCTGCAAGCTAACGGACAAGTTGAGGCAATCAACAAAGTCTTGAAGCGCATGCTGCAAAGGATGATTGGAGTCCATAAATGGAGTTGTCACCTAATCCTATACTCAGCCTTATGGGAATACCAAACATCAGTGAGGAATGTGACCGGGTTTACACCCTTTCAACTATGGCATGGCCTGGAAGCAATCTTACCAGTTCAGTGTGAAATATCGTCCCTCAAGCTCGCAGTCGACCTTCTCCCCGGAACTTCAGAAGACGAGGCTCGTTTCTTGGAATTAATCCAACTGGATGAAACCCATCGTGACGCCGCCTTGGGTAATGAATCCCATAAGAAACAAGTCAAGGCGCAGTTTGACAAGAATGTCAAACCCCAGTCTTCTTAGAAGGTGACCTGGTCTTACTTTATGACCAGGAGTCCGATAAGTTGGGAGCAGGTAAGTTCCAGTCTTTATGGATGGGCCCCTATATTGTTAAGTGTGTATTAGCAAAAGGACCCTACGAGTTAGTGGATTATGATGGGATTCCACTGGCACAACCCCGAAATGGGTTGTACCTTAAGTGTTACTATGCTTGATTGAGTGTAGTAACCCCTATGCTTTTGTTAGATTTTTGTTTTCGCTAAGATTAATTTTTTTGGTTAGGTAATCCACTTTTGCATTTGTTGCAGATGTCGAACCTATTGGAATCATTTGTTGGATATGCCGATGGAGCGAGTCGTAGTTCACGGAACCTATCTTCTGCGGCCTAGGCCATCTTTGATCCAAGCAGCGAGTTAGTGAGTTTCAGAGGGGTGTGTATTGGTCGATCAACGAACAACATCGTTGAATACAACGCGTTGATAGAGCTCCTCTTTGATGCCATCACACATGGCATACGCCGACTTGTCATCAGGCTGGACTCACAACTCGTCATTCTACAGCTCACCGGTATTTATTCCGTGCGGAATCCAGCTATCTGTCACATGTTCCTAAGGGGCAAGATTTTGGAAAGACAGTTCGATTCTATTCAATATCAACATATTTCCAGAAACTTAAACACATTAATAGATTCATTGGCAAATTATGTGTTAGATAGACATTTGCGACATTCATAAAAGAGAAGCATTTCATCTATATTTGCATCAAGATCATATAACTTAACCAAAATAAAGCTCCGAAAATCAAAAATATATATATATATATATATATATATATATATATATATATATATATATAACTGTTTATGGTTTATACATAGTGTTCTATGACCAAGACAAAATCGTTCAAATGACACAAAAACTCAAAATGCTAGGGGGCACCCTAGTCTAATGGTGCTGGTGATAACAAGTCACCGATTGGGGAATCATGCGTAAAAGCCTAGTCCATCGACGCAACACGCTAGTAGTATGTCGCTGTAACCTTAGAGGCAGCTCGTTGGTCCTCACATTTGGGATACCGAGAGTAAGTCCCTCGATTTGATCTTGCAACACTGCAAGAGTCTCAACCACATCCAGGTCACGAAGGACAACCCTCCCTATAGCCTCTCCTACTGGAACATCAGCTGGTGCTCTCAGGTGCACTACTGGTCGCACTAGTCTGATATCTGCATGAGCGCATGAGTTTTGATTAGTCTTGATAAAAGAAAACACGAGAAGATTATAAAAGCAATAAACAGAGATATGGTCAGGGATTTCACCTATAACACCCCACTGATCACCACCCGGGAGCACCGAATCTGGGTCACCCCGGAAATCCATACCAGCAAATGGACACTAGGCATAAACCATCTCCTGACGATTGAACCACTTGAAGAAGGCATTAGAGAAAGAAACCTAAGACTGACTAGCATGTCAGGCCATAAGGTCAACCCATCTCTGCATTCGTGGCTCAGTCGGCGGTGGCAAACCAAGTGAAATGTAATGTGGCTGCATCAGTGGGATCTTCTCCAAGGCGAAAGTGGTCAAAATAGAACCATAGCCAAAGTTCTTGGATCTTCCGTTTTTCACCTTGGTCAGTTGTTCTTTTATCATAGGGAGTACTGCATCACACCAGTTGAACACCTTTGGTTTGAGGCATTCCAAGGCATACTGAATATAGGACCTGTTGGCCAAGTGAAGAGGTACACTACCAACCAGTCTAGCAAAGGTGAATAGAACAGTCCTCAAAGATTGGTCAGTGACATCTTGGATATTGATCTTGCCATCCCTACTCGGCTGAGATCCTTCTCTACAATATCGGTGAATGTAGTCCCTCATGAATTCGCCCCCACGAGTGGAACCTGATAGTGAGAGAGGGGCACCATGCCTCGATAAACCAGTCAAAAAGTAGATGTCCACGATAGTCAAAGGGATAGATTTGCCTCTAATCTGGAACACTTGGTTGGTAGGATCCCATGCATCGAGGAAATATTGCAACAAGTTGATTTGTTGCCTCATGCTAGAGATGCGGAAGAACTTGAGCAAACCACAGTTCCGCAATGCAGTTACTGTACCTGGATCATGTAAGGAAACCATGTCCTCTTCTTCATGCTCATGTTCTTGCCATGTAACAACCATTTTGCTCTGATGAATCTTTGAAAAACAAACAAGAGAAGAGTCAGGATCCTGATTTGGCAAAAAACAGGCAAAATTTCCATGAGAAAATAGTGCACAAGTTTCCCTCCTTGCGCCCATCGCACCCCAGCTGTGTACTAGGTGAGATGCATACTAACTGGCTATTGGAGAGCTCAATATGCATCACACCTTTCGATATACAGAGGGTGCGATGGGGGTAGAACAAATTGTTGTTATCAAGAAATCTAGTGTCCACACAGAGCTGCTAGTCCCACTAAGACGGGTAGCTATCTTAGAAACAAATAGATTAAAACTACTTTTGTTTTACTTTATGATAAGTAGATGAGAGGGGAGCAAAGAGTACCAACCTCAGTCTTGCACTTGATCCTTTGCTTGTTTCCTCTCTCTCCTTGACAGACCTTTGCCGCTTCTTCCTTGTTAACCCAGCTTCAGAGAGCACCTGTAAAGTCAAAGTAGCATAATACTATCGAAAGACATGGATCTACAATCATAAACAATATAGGACCAGATATATATTGACCACACAAATGCATATATCAGCAAACATACAAGAATGTGGAGGAAAACTTGAATAATTTTATTGATAGAAAGAGAAGCAAAGAGGATTACAACCCATTGTTCTGACCCAACATCATCCTCTCAGCATGAAAGCCCTTCTTCACCTCATGAAAAGCTTAGATCACCCAACACTATGATATTGCACCAAAAAACCAACAACACTTCCTTACAAAAATACAAGATTCCAGCCTTTGGATCTCTGGGATGAGGGATCCATATATAGATGTTTGTAGGGGTGTGAGTCATCTTCTGGGATTTTGATTAGTGTCCTCTCTCTGATAGTTCTTGGTTCCACTTGGAGATTCATGATCTCTTACTCAGCCCTGGGCGAATTCAAAGAGGCAAGTGTCACTGGAGAAGTTTCTGGAAGATTCCAAGATCTTCCACCTTGCAAATTGTCTCTGCCATTTGTCTCTTCTCACCCATCGCACCCTACAGAAGGGCTTTCCAGTATGCATCACACCTTTCACACTGGGCAGGCAGTATGCATCGCACCCTTAGCACTGAGCAATCTGTATGGTCCATTTTTGACCAGTTCTGAGCAGTTTTCCATGGAGAACTTCTGGGAGATGATGTAATCAGATGACCTTGTTCCTTTAGGGTATGAAACAACAATTTTAGGGACTTAGGAGCCCTTGGTTTATGGACATGTATGATTGGGGTTGCAGTGCCCAAAAATTTCTATAGCAGTTGCCCCCTAAAGCATGAGGTCGTTAATCTTTTGATGTCGGGTGAAATGCTTTATCATGAGGATCCGAAGTTTTTTCGAGCTGGAAGTCGACCTATAATAAGATACAATACAATACAATACATTATCTTCATAATATTTTTTATGATCTAGCTGAGGCGGGCATTCCCATGCTCAGCTTTATAAATTCATACTCATGTACATAGGACAGAAAATCGTCTATGTGCTAGACTGATGGACGAAGTCATCATCCTTTGATTAGGATGATCATCTGTTCGGCAATGATGTACATTTGATGCTTTTATATTCCTGAATATATCGCAGCCCGAATGGATGAAACTAGATCCGGTGTCTTCAAACTCATTCAATCTTCACTAAGAGTACAAGTCGATCCATGTGAAAGATGTTCTCGAGTCGAACATGGAAAGACATCGCCTGATTACTAGCCAATGATGTAAGCTGTTAACAGGCATGAGAGGCATCACCGATAATGATGATGACCCTCAATGTACTACAATAAAATTCACGTGGTGTGAAAAAGGGACTTGGCATCGAACACCAGGCAAAATATTTCGGTCGAAGGCCATTGATGTTAACCTGTCGCCGAAAGTGAGAAACTTGCCATTGAGGCATGCAAGCTTCAAAGTACTGAAAGGGTTGTCCCTAGGTTGACTTCTTGGATAATGAGCTTACATCGACAAGAAGCAACCCATAGTAGGAGGGCCTTAATGAATCCCACATCTACGAAACAGAATGGAGAAAATGACTTTATGGAGGTGAAAACGGTCCGACGATACAGAGTCCAGGGTGGTGGTCATGAAATAATGGAGCGTGAATGTGTTGCAACGGATGAGACACAGGTGAATCTTCTGAGCGACTTCTCTTGAACATACCGGCGACACTGAGATGGATTGGTAGTGTTAACCCCAAAGATGGATGGTACGGTGGACCAATGGTGATATGACCAGTGAACGGAATAACCCAACCCAACTCAATCATGGTGATGGAGTGAAAGTGTCATGTTCAAGAGCGACTTTGCTACCAATAAAGTTTCTTCAAGTTTTCTTCCCAATTTTCCCTAGTCATTGCTGACGAGTACCTCTTTATTTTTTATCAAGCTTGAGGAGGATAACATATGATTGTTCTATAATTTTCCCTTTGGGCAAACCCGTTGCTATGTTTTAACGAGCCTAGTGATAGTGAAACTTGTTCCTGTCTGCATGGACAAGTTTGTTGCTATTGGTTTTAACGAGTTTAACGACAAAGATAACTCGGTCTCTTTCAATTTTAGAGAGTCTGAAAAAGACATAAAGGAAACTCCAGTGATCCTTTTTCGTCATATAATCCCTTAAGTCCGAAAAAGTATAAAACAATACGAAAGGGATGAGTTTTAGATAGTTTTTATGAGCCGAACAAGACAAGCGCTCGATCTTTTTGTGTGATAATCCCTCAGGTCCAAAAATATTAAAATCTAGAGGAGGGATAGCACTCCATGTAGCTTTAACGAGCTGGGGAGGCCAACTGCTTGGCAATCTTTTCATATTTTACGAGTCAAAAAAAAGCTTAATGGAGACTTGTCTTTTGAGGAACGAGTGAAGTTTCGGGTAGCAGCTGATTCTAGGTAAGGTTTGGAATTTTCCAATCATGGCAGTGTCACAAGGATGGCTAACAAAATCACTCGTCGCAGGTGTTCCTCAAAAGGGGTAAACAATCAAATGGAGGCGTATGATCAGCTAAAACAGAGTGGAGGTGATGATGAGAACACGACCAAGGCTCAAAAGCTGATGATAATGCATTCACAATGGTTATTTACCGGAAATTGGTTCATTTTTAATGAGCTTAAACTCTAGGGGAACATTTTCTCATTGCTTAGGTTTAATTTTTAACGAGCTTGAACTTTGCGTAAAACTGCTCGTGGCGGGTTTATTTTTTAACAAGCTTGAACCCTGTGGTAACACTGCTCGTGGCCTGGTTTATTTTTTAATGAGCTTGAACCATGTGACAACATATGCTCAGATTCAGTTTCATGTTTACACAAGCTTGAAACAAAAAACTATGCTTGCTATAATTTCACATGCCCCCAGCATAATAATGCAAATCGAGGTGCATGCCCCCCAAGCTTCATGAAGGTTTACCTCCGAGATCTTTGAAAGACTTGACTTGGATTTTACAAGATCATAATCAAAGACTCGATTTGGAAAGGGAGTTGTTTCATTTTTTTAATGAGGTTGACATAGTAAAAGAACTATCCTCATTACTCCTTGTTTCATTTTTTAACAAGGTCAACACAAGACAAGAACATCCTTGGAATCCACCGTATTTACAGTATTTGATAGAAAATAAAAAACTGAAGGATGATTAAGATCATTGGAATAATCTTCGTTGTAATCCAGAAGATGGGAACGATGGTGGTAATCTTCCCATGGTGCCTCTCCTATCATCATTGATTGAATGATTCCTTCATCTGTAGAGTTTACATGCGACCAAGGATTTGAAGAGGTGCCATATTTCTTAGACCTATTTATCCAAACACTCGATGAGCATTTATTTGGGTTTGCCCCCCAGGGCAAGAAAATTGATTGCTACAATATTTCTATTAGGGCGATGATCCATGCTGACAAAATGTTCAGGAATCTTCTGAATCTAGAAGATATCATGTTGCAGGTTCCCACCGTGGCCACTTCCGCCAGATTGTTTGGAGGTGGTAGGGCAAAAGTACCCATCAATGTAGGGTCTTTTAGTAGGACTAGTCCGATATTTTGAAGCGAATGAGGGCTTCCATGGATCATTGGAATGCTTCCCGTAACTTGTGAACTGTTGGGGAGAAAAGTTTGTTGATCGACAACCGTAATTCCTCCTTGGAAGGGAAATGCAACCTTCCTGAAGTACATCGACATAATGGCAACCATAACATATATCCAGGGCCTTCCCAGTAGGATGTTGTAATCGAGGTTTCCGTTGATAACTTCAACATCAATTTCTACTGTTTTGCCCCCTAGTTCGACTTGCAAGTTACTCAATATCCCATATGGGTTATATGCTTGTCCATTAAATGCTTTGAATGTCATCAACGATCGTGACAAGGGTGGAGATCCTAAAGTTTTCCAGCAACTCATCGACATAATACATGTAGATGCCCTCTCATCAATAATTGTTCGATGAACAGTTTTGTTGAGGGCTTTCACTTGAATAAGGAAAGCTAGTTGAGCTGGTAACTAAGGGTCATATCCTTTGTGATTAAAGGCCACACGATTGGAATCGGTTGGGTTAATCCCACCTATCACTGAAAATAAAGCCTGCTTTTGGGAGGGGCAATTTTGCAGTACCTCAAGTGTCGACATAGCGGACAGCGATTGGGCTAGATCCTCCACTATATTATAATGTTGTGCTACTCTGGCACGAGGATTAAACATCGATTTGTGTACTACTCCCTTTGGCGGTATTATAGTTAATTCAAGAGTGATGGGTGGCACAACTTCGCTTGAATTTATTGTCGAACTACTATGTTGATCATTCGCCTTGTTGTTCAACGTCTGTGGATTCCCATAATCTTTATTCCTTGTCGATATCAAAGCATCAATTTGCTGTTTTGAAATGGAAAACATAAGCACTTGGGATCGGGAAGCATTTTGATTAGCAACCAGATTGGTTCCCGGGTTTGGAAACGGATTAGTCAATACTGTTGAGGTTTTTGAACTCTTAGAGAGTTTCTTAACTTCAGCGTTATATGGACAATCTCTCGTCTGATGATCCTCATCGCATATCTGACACCCTGCAAGGGGTTTCCTTTGCCCAGGAGGGTTTGCAGAAGATTTTGCAGGAGATGAATCATCCTTTTTCTTCTTTCTCCCTTTCTTTTTCTTCTTTCCCCTTGGTTGCTTCGGTTCTTTGCCTTTGTCGGTCGACACGTCATTAACCTCCGAGGCAAGAAGTTTTTCATTTGCATTTTGACTTGAAACTGTACGGGCCTTCTTCGATGTAGCCTTTACAGTTTTCGTGCTAGTCATACCTATCACGCCATCGCCAGCATGAGAGTCTTTGTTTGATTTAGGAGGGGGAGGAACGAAAAATTCCAATCTAGGAGCATCAGGGATTTTATCGTAGAGCGTGCCAGACTGAGTATAGATCAGGTCTAGATATTGCGCATGACCAATGACTTGCTCTTCAGTGATGACTCCTCCCTTTGCCACATCTTCTGTAATAGAAGGTAATAATGACTTAATAAACCATTTAGCCAGCAGCTGATTAGGAACATATGTTTTCACCATTCTACGATGACGTCGCTACTCATGAATATGATCGAATATGTGAGTGGCCGTCGTTTGTTTGAAATTGGTAAGAAGTTCTGTTCCCATTTCGTACCTTATGGGTAACTGAAAATGGGTTAAAAAGGTTGTGGCTAGGGTGCTGAAGTTATCGAGTGAAGCTCTATGTAATTCGATATACCATTTTGCTGCCAGACCAATTAACGTTTGCTAAAAAAGACGAAGCCTAATCGAATCATCATTGAGAGTGTTGGATGAACACCATAGATGGAAGGTCATCATGTGATTCGATGGATCTTCGCCCGGATTTCCATTAAATTTAGGAATATCGGAAAGAAGTTTATGCGGAATCGTCGGCCACCAAGGGGCGTAAGCAATTGTATCGTTTCTCAACCGATTTAGATCTGGTAACTCTAAAGTTGCCACGAAGGGAAACTATTGATTCAGGTTTGGCGGAGCGTACCCAGGATAAGATGGGATTGCTTGAGCAGTTGGTCTTTGCATACCAGCATAATGCATTTGATGCTGATAACTTTGGTAAGGTTGATGGGCATAACTATTATGATATAATTGATCTTGACCGTTCTGGATGTACGGCTGCCCATTACTTGCAAAGACTTGTTGCTCGTATCCTTGGTACGCTTGTTGGAATTGCGGTTGTTGATAGTGCACCATCCATGGTTGTGAAACCATTTGATGGTATCCAACACCGGCTGTTTGACGAAGATGAGGGGTAATGATACCCGTCTAAGCCTGTGTCATTCCGGTTAAGGAGCCACAAATCGGTGATTACGGTGGTGTCGTAGAGACAAGAGGTTGTTGTATTACAACCGACGAAACTTGAGGTTGGCATACAATAGGCAATGCTTGCACTTGCGACACTGTCACAATAGCCGGTGTGGTAGGTATGTTTGACACAAGTAAAGTTTGTTGCATCGAGTATACAACTCTTGGTTGTTGTGGCCGCATTGGCACCCAACCCCTGGATGTAATCCTAGCATAACCTGAATTTTGTTGCGAATATTCGTATGGTTGTTCTCCCGAAGGGGACAATGAAAAGGCATACTATCCCCCATACGGCAGCATTCCAGTGCTCAAAGGAAATATTTGCCTTTGGGGACCAGGTTGCCCAAATTGATGCTGATGCGAAGGATCAATTTGTTGAGACTCAATGTAAGAGATTCCAGATATCATTCCAGATGAATAAACGGGAACAGACCATACTGTCGAAGTAGTCCCTAGGTGGACTCCAACTAGCGGTTGAGAGCTAGTTGGGACAGATGGTATGCCAGTGAACATCGTTGGAGTAGCGGCAGGGAGCTCTGCCACTGTTGTATCAGAAGACACAGTCCTGGATTTCAACAGTTGTTTAGACATATCTAGTCTATCCAAAAGACTTCCTAACGATTCTACAGGAACTTGTGATGAAAGGAGACTAACTTCCGTTGAAGAAGGATATAGGGTGATCCCAGCTCCAAAATGCAATAGAGTACTAGATGGAGGATCTTCCACAATCTCTTCTATAGCAATCAATCCATGTGGAAGAGGTAGACCGTCAGGTCCGTAATATATTTCTGGTGGCGAAGAAGGTATAGACTCTGCAGCGACAAATGTTGGGGGGGAACACCTTCTGAATCAGCTGTAGATGGAGCTGGTTCAGGATTAGAGGTGTTTACCATCACACTAGGATCAGTTCTAATGTCCTTCTGTGGTTGCGGAACTTCTTCTGTAGAGGCAGGGATACCAGAAATGTTTGGAGTAACCGGAGTCCTCGAGGATGTCGGAACGCAAGTTCCAAGCAAACCAGGGGACTTAGATCCGGTTAAACGAGTTCACTTTGTTCGGAGTGGTTTCGTTTCCGGATTCAAAGATGGTTGAATCATTAATATCCGCGAACGACGGGGTTTTGATTGACTTTCTTCCATGATTTCGGATTACTAGATCAACTCAAAATAAAAAAATGGGGAAGATGTTATTCCAAATTAAATGAATTTTAGATGCTTTGACACAACTTGTTTTTTCAATTTTCAAGAGTCGAGAAAAAACAAAAGATGACTCTAGTCACCTTCGTTTTTTAATGAGCTTGAAGTGACAAGCGCTCAGATGGACCTTTTCCTTTAAGGAGTCTGAAAAGGAACGAAAGAGACTACTCTGGAAATCTAGACAGAGGGATTACCAAACCAATCACAAAACTGCAGAATACTTCTACGGTACGGTAGTCAATCTTCCCGAATGCTGTGTTCAGTGCATTATGATCAATAGGGCGGTAGACACGGCTTCCTAAGGATAAACGATGTAGCCTATTGTGGTCTCCCAATATATACTCGACGGTACGTGGGAGCACAAGTCCGTACTGGCACTTCTCGTCTGAAAGAGGAGGAATCACCCAACCAGCATTGAGAGCGATAGTTACCAGGCTTTACGACACCGGAATACATCTCTAGCCTAGACTTTTAAATGTTGTGCTTTAGGTTCCAAAGCATTTTTATGTTCATTGAATTTATTTTACAGTTGATCTTGCTTAAGAAATTTGCCTTTCAGGTTCACCGCGTAATGTAGATGTACAATTCCTAAAATGAAATCTAAGATGATAAACAATCGTTTAATCTTCTTTTTGCAATGAAAATCCTAGCTACTAAAGGAAGAGGACTGAGATTCTTTCAACATAGAGTAGAGAGCACACACTAGATGCACTGTCCTAAATCAAACCAATAAGCAGTCTAAATGCAAATGCACATGCATGTATTTGTTTTCAGCCTTCTTAATGTGTGAATGACAAAAGAATGCTAAATACAAATCTAAATTATCTTTTCAAAGCGACAATACTAATGATTTCTTTTTCAAAATACAAAAGGAAGATAATGACGACACTTTGCGATTTTGAATTGAAAATTGCTTTTGACACTTGAAAAACTACTAATTCAAATCAAATACAAGAGTAATAGTGTAATCAACCATCAAGAACAACAGAATTCTTTTCTTTGACTGAAAATGACACTTGTGACACTTCCAAATCAAAAATCGACAGTTGGATTAAGCTACTTCTATGTAAAAGAGAACTGTAAATGGCGCACAATACATAAAAACATTCACAATTCTTTGTATAATAGAGGCTAAATCATGCAAAGGAAAGGGGTTTCCACAGTGGTATACTGATCACAGACAGCAAAACTCCTGAATAGATCTGAAAAGAATGAAGAAAAACCAAAGTCTACAGGCAAACTTAGCCTTCTCTGATCATCGCACCCTTTACACAGTGAATCCAGTATGCATCCCACCTACTGCACACGGGAGGTGCGATGCATACTAACTGTCTAGAAGAGAGGGTGCGATGGTACAGTGCGAGACTTTTACTCGGTTCTTTATCACAGTTTGTAGTTCAGTTCAGGGATTTAGGCCGAGCAAATGATAGTCAGTAAATGTAAATCACAGGGGCTGATCTAATGAGGTTACTAGAGCCACCACTAGGGAAATTTTAATGTTTGCAAATTGATTTTTCAGTTTATAAGCAAAACCCGGAGATGGACTAAAGCAACATTGATCTACTTTGCACTTGCATAGCAAATGCTGTTCGAAGGATAGCTGGCTTGACTTCAGGCTCCGTCTGTAAGTTTATAAAATCAACAAATGTAGACAAGCAAACAATCTATTCGTTCCCCAGCGGAGTCGCCATTTTGTTATTGGGAAATCTAGTGTCCACACAGAGCTGATAGTCCCACTAAGACGGGTAGCTATCTTAGAAACAAACAAATTAAAACTACTTTCGTTTTCCTTTATGATAAGTAGATGAGAGGGGAGCAAAGAGTACCAACCTCAGTCTTGCGCTTGATCCTTTGCTTGTTTCCTCTCTCTCCTTGACAGATCTTTGCCGCTTCTTCCTTGTTCACCCAGCTTCAGAGAGCACCTATAATGTCAAAGAAACATAATACTATCGAAAGACATGGATCTACAATCATAAACAATATAGGACCAGATATATATTGACCACACAAATGCATATATCAGCAAACATACAAGAATGTGGAGGAAAACTCGAATAATTTTATTGATAGAAAGAGAAGCAAAGAGGATTACAACCCATTGTTCTGACCCAGCATCATCCTCTCAGCATGAAAGCCCTTCTTCACCTCATGAAAAGCTTAGATCACCCAACACTATGATATTGCACCAGAAAACCAACAACACTTCCTTACAAAAATACAAGATTCCAGCCTCTGGATCTCTAGGATGAGGGATCCATATATAGATGTTTACAGGGGTGTGAGTCATCTTTTGGGATTTTGATTAGTGTCCTCTGTCTGATAGTTCTTGGTTCCACTTGGAGATTCATGATATCTTACTCAGCCCTGGGCGAATTCAGAGAGGCAAATGTCACTAGAGAAGTTTCTGGAAGATTCCAAGATCTTCCACCTTGCAAACTATCTGCCATTTGTCTCTTCTCGCCCATTGCACCCTACAGAAGGGCTTTCCAGTATGCATCGCACATTTCACACTGGGCAGGCAGTATGCATCGCACCCTTAGCACTGAGCATTTGTATGGTCCAGTTTTGACCAGTTCTGAGCAGTTTTCCATGGAGAACTTCTGGGAGATGATGTAATCGGCTGACCTTGTTCCTTTAGGGTATGAAACAAAACTTTTAGGGACTTAGGAGCCCTTGGTTTATGGATATGTATGATTGGGGTTGCAGTGCCCAAAAATGTCTATAACAATTGTTCAAACCCCAAAGGCTTAGAAAAGCAGGGAAACATGGTGAGAATTCAAAAAGGAAGGGATGCAACTGAAGAGCTCAGGTTTAGCTCCTACCTGGTCCAGACAGTGCCAAGAATCGTCTACAGAATCTCCCGGAATTAGCTAGTGAAAATCAGGGGGGAAAACACCTCCAAAGCTCCAACAGTCCCAAATTCAAATGAAATGGTAAAATGAGAGGTAAAAACTACTTTTAAATTACTTTTCACATAATTAGAGTAAGGTATTAGTGTTTTAACTCATCTTTCAAGCACATATTCTCATTTCTAATTAGTTTGGTGGAGCGATTGAACAGGTAGTACGACCGTCAAAAGAACATAGTGTTAACAGTGAATCAAATATCAATGACCATTATCATGAGCAGTTTTTATGTGAAGTTCAAGCTCGTTAAAAATTAAACCTAAGAAATGAGAAAATGTTCCCCCCAGAGTTTAATCTCATTAAAAAAATGAACCAATCTCTGGTAAATAACCATTTTGAATGCATTATCATCAACTTTTGAGCCTTGGTCATGTTCTCATCATCACCTCCACTCTGTTTTAGCTGATCATACACCTCCATTTGATTGTTTACCTTTTTGAGGAACAGCTGCCACGAGTGATTCTGTTAGCCATCCTTGTGACCCTGCCATGATTGAAAAATTCCAAACCTTACCTGGAATCATCTACTACCCGAAAATATCACTTGTTCCTCAAAAAACGAGTCTCCTTTAAGCTCTTTTCATCTGACTCATAAAATATGAAAAGATTGCTGAGCGATTGGCCTCTTCGGCTCGTTAAATTTATCAGAAGTGTTATCCCTCCTCTAGATTTTAATCTTTTTGGACCTGAGGGATTATTACACAAAAAGATCAAGCGCTTGTCTTGTTCGGCTCGTTAAAACTATCGAAAATTCATCCCTTTCGCATTATTTTATACTTTTTCGGACTTAAGGGATTATATGAAAAAAAAGGATTATTCGAGTTTCCTTTCCATCCCTTTTTAGACTCTCTAAAATTGAAAAAGGATCGATTTATCATTGTCGTTAAACTCGTTAAAATCAATAGTGACAAACTTGTCCATATAGACAAGAACGAGTTTCACTATCGCTAGGCTCGTTAAAACATAGCGACGGGTTTTCCCAAAGGGAAAATTATAGAACAAGCATATGTTATCCTCCTCAAGCTTGATAAAAATAAAGAGGTACTGGTCAGTAATGACTGGGGAAAAATTGGGAAGAAAACTTGAAGAAACTTTATTGGTAGCAAAGTCGCTCTTAAGCATGACACTTTCACTCCATCACCATGATTGAGTCGGGTTGGGTTATTTCGTTCACCGATCATTTTACCATTGGTCCATTGTACCATCCATCTTTGTGGTTAACACTACCAATCCATTTCAGTGTCACTGACATGTTCAAGAGAAGTCATCAGAGAATTCACCAACCCATCTTATGTCTCATCCGCTGCAATACATTCACGCTCCATTCTTTCATGACTGCCACCCTGAACCTTGTATCATCAGATCGTTTTCACCTCCACAAACTCATTTGCTTTGTTCCGTGTCATAGATGTGGGATTTATTAAGGCCCTCCTATGACGGGTCACTTCTTGTCGACATCAGCTCATTATCCAAGAAGTCGACCTAGGAACAACCCTTTCAGTACTTTGAAGCTTGCATGCCTCAATGGCAAGTTTCTCACTTTCGGCGACAGGTTTACATCAATGGCCTTCGACCGAAATATTTTACGTGGTGTTCGATGCCAAGTCCCATTCTCACACCACATCAATTGTACTGTCGTACCTTGAGGGTCATCATCATTATCGGTGATTCCTCTCGCACCTGTTAACAGCTTACATCATTGGCTGGTAATTAGGCGATGGCTTTCCATGTTTGGCTCCAGAACATCTTTTCACATGGATCGACTTATACTTCGGGTGAAGATTGGATGAAGACCCCAGATCTAGTTTCATCCATTTGGGCTGCGATATATTCAGGAAAATAAAGACATAAAATGTACATCATTGCTGCACAGATAATGATCCGAATCAAAGGATGATGGCTCTATCAGAATCATCAGTCTGCAACACAGACGGTTGTCTGTCTTATGTACATGAAATGAATTTATAAATTTGAGCATGGGAATGCCTGCCTCAGCTAGATCATGAAAATATTATGAAGATAATGTATTGTATTGTATCTTATTACAGGTCGCCTTCCAATTCGAAAAACCTTGGATCCTCATGATAAAGAATTTCACCCGACGTCAAAAGATTTTCGACCTCATGCTTTAGGGGGAAACTATTATAGACATATTTGGGCACTGCAACCCCAATCATATATGTCCATAAACCAAGGGCTTCTAAGTCCCCAAAAGTGTTGTTTTATACCCTAAAGGAACAAGGTCAACTGATTACATCATCTCCCAGAAGTTCTCCATGGAAAACTGCTCAGAACTGGTTAAAACAGGACCATACAGATTTCTCAGTGCTAAGGGTGTGATGAATCTCACTTTCTCTGTGCAAAAAGTGTGATGCATACTAGAAAGCCCTTCTGTAGGGTGTGATGAGTGAGAGTAGATAAATGGTAGAGACAGTTTGCGAGGTGGATGATCATGGAATCTTCCAGAAACTTCTCCTGTGACACTTTCCTCTCTGAATTCACCCAGGGATGAGTAAGAGATCATGAATCTCCAAGTGGAACCAAGAACTATCAAAGAGGAGACACTAATCAAAATCCCAGAAGCTGACGCACCCCCTGCAAACATCTATTTATGGATCCCTCATCCCAGAGATCCAAAGGCTGGAATCTTGTATTTTGTAAGGAAGTGTTGTTAGGTTTCTTAGTGGAATATCATAGTGTTGGGTGATCTAAGCTTATCATGAGGTGAAGAAGGGCTTTCATGCTAGGAGGATGATGCTGGGTCAGATTAATGGGTTGTAATCCTCTCTTCTATTCTTTCTATAAATAAAGCTATTCATGTTTTCCTCCACATTCTTGTATGTTTGATGATATATGAAGTTGTGTGGTCAATATATATCTAGTCCTATATTGTTTATGATTATAGATCTCTGTACTTCGATAGTGTTATGCTTCTTTGACTTTACAAGTGCTCTCTGAAGTGGGGTAAGCAAGGGAGGAGTAGCAAAGATCTGTCAGAAGGGAGAGGAAGCAAGCAAGGAACCAAGCACAAGACTGAGGTTGGTACTTTTGCTTCCTTCTGATCTACTTCTCATAAAGGAAAATGAGAGTAACTTTAGTTTGTTTTTTTCTAAGATAGCTACCCGTCTTAGTGGGACTAACAACTCTAAATAGACACTAGATTTCCGAATAACAGCTCCCTCAAAGTTGTAGGACTCCTTGAATAATATGCATTTGTAGCTAAAT
Source organism: Pinus tabuliformis (assembly GCA_031772625.1). Taxonomy (NCBI): domain Eukaryota; kingdom Viridiplantae; phylum Streptophyta; class Pinopsida; order Pinales; family Pinaceae; genus Pinus; species Pinus tabuliformis. Next base: position 446,194,730 of record CM062809.1, on the reverse strand, counting down.
ATAGAGTGAATGTAATATTTGGCCAAAGACGCTAGAACCAAATCTTTGGAATATTTAGTGATTAAACTAGGATATGATCCTATTAACATCAAAGAAGCTGAGGAGATAATTGAAAATGAAGATGAAGATATTCAAGATCTAAGGAAACAACTCAAGCTTCCAACCACAGAGCATCCTCAAGACAAAGAAGTAACTAACCTGGAGATGGAAAAGGAAAAGTTGTTCAAACTAATAGTCGAATAGAACACTCAAATTCAGAAAATGGAGGCAGACATGGAGGAATTGTTAAAGGAGAAGGAATAATTAGCAACTACAAGTACATCAGCACAACATGAAGTACAACAAACACTAGAAACATCCACTACATATTCTTCTAAAAATTTAGTCAAAGCTTTGGGAGAACTATCAATAACAAACACAGAGAAAGAGAGGTTAATGAGAACACTAAAAAAGATGGAGGAACAAAAAATCGAAGCTAATAATCCATATCTAGAATAGGTGCAAAGGAATTTCAAATTGACTCATAAAATTGAAAAATATGATGATCAATCTTTGAAAACTCAAATGTTGGCAGAGGCCAAGAATAACTTATGGCATAACATCAACGCCAATATTACAGAAAATTGGTCATCATTTCAAATTATTTTTTAGCAGGAGGAGCTAGTACAAAGAGTCAAAGCAGTGTTTGGGAAAACTAAAGCTAAGATTAAGCACAAACTAGGGGAAGCACACAAAATTATTAAGTTGTTGAACTCCAAAAATAGATATGAGTTAGAAGAAGTCCAGTTTCAAGACATAACAGGCACAGTTATGGAAGTGAAGAGAGTTTTGACAAAGAAGATCCTCATGATACAACTAGAGAATAAATGCAAAGAGTTGGAATTACAGGTGAAAATATTTAACATAAAATTTAATATATTGCAGGAAAAGGGACTTCTAGCTCTGAAATCCTCTAATGGAAAATTGATCCCACTAGAGAACTATAAAGACCAGTTATGCAACATAGCTGTAGATTCTTCCAAATTCAACAAGGTTAGAGGAACAATAAATGGAGTATATTTCCTGGAAGGACTACAACATGACCTCTAAATTTAGCATGAAGTACACCATATATTTCTCAATCAGCCAACTTTTCAGACATATACAAGTAGATGAGAAATTTTGGAGCATGGTAAATTTCTCCATTCCTAGTGAAGAGTGATGGGATAAATTGTTGGAGCTCGTTGAATAAGGGAAAATAAGAATCCTACAAATTAGGGAGTAGGAAAAAAGAAGAAGCACAAAAGTAGCTATAGTCAGCAACAATTCTCCTCAAAGTTTGAACAAAACATCAGAAATAGTCTAGATTTCCTATTATTTATTTCTATTTTTGAAATATCTACATGTTTTCAGTAGATATTATTTTGTAATAAATTTTATTTTGAAGTTTGAATTAATTCAAGACAAAATCTATAAATATTTTGTAAGAAGATTTAGAAAGGGTTGGATTATGCAAGAAGAAAATATTTTTTGTGATTCTAAGCAGTGAAATATATTTTGAAGTAATCAATTCAGTAATACAGAGGTCATTTGGTTTCAGGATTCTCATGTTAAGAAAATGGTGATGTTTCCCTCTTTGTAAATATGTTTTTCTTTCAAGTTTCACATTAATTTTCCTTGTTAAATTGTTTACAAGAATATTAAGAATCAAATTTACTTGTAGTACTCTACTCTGGCTTGTTAAGAAATCTTAATTTTTTCTTTCTGATATTCAGTATAGAATTCATCTATGTATGGTCTATATTTAATTGTTCCTAATTCTTGTTCATATCATTAACACTACAAATTTACAAGATCTAGGAGTTTTCCTACCTTGCACTATTTCTTCTCCTCTCTTTATTTTAATTGATTACTGAAGAATTTATGACTCCATTCCCAATGGACTTTTCTTCCATTTTACAACCAAAACTTTAAAAAATCTATCTTTACCTTCCATACCTAGCCTAAAATCTAAACACTAAGATTAAAAATCATACAGAGAGAGCCCTCTCTGAAGCTGGAAGGGCTAGATCCCAGCTTTAAAAGTGTTTTGTGGTTACCTCTGCAGTTTCCTTTTCTGCCTAGGAAAGCTACGGAGTGCTAACATTTTGGCGACTATACTGGGGAACTTTCCCTGGTAAATTTTAATTTCAAAAGAGAAAATCTATTTCCTGTGGGTGATAGTGAGTTAGAAACCTTTTAGGTAGAAATATTCACCCAAAATTTGTGTTTTTACCCAGCTGTGATAAGTTCCTTTGGAAATATGGCTCCTAAAAAGATTTATACAAGATCAAATCCAGATCTTGATCCTCCCAAAGTTGGGAATGATCCTAAGAAACTGATTAAGAAAAAGAACCTTCAATAAAGTCAAGCAAGAAATAGCCCTCTTCTCAAGTCTCACTCACTCCCTGAAATCTTTCAAACAATTGAGGATATTAATTCTAATCTATCCTTTGAGCTTAGTCTTTTTAGAACCAAGTCAGAAAGTTTTGTTCCAGAAACAGTCTTTGATGAATCCACTTTGAAACCATACAATTCAACAGAAAATCCTATTTTTTCAAATTCTAATAAAGATGTTGCACAACAGTTTGAAAATCTTGAAGATATGGTAACTCAGTTGAATAAAGCTACTCAAGAACCATCCATAGTTTAATAGACTATTATTTCTTCTTCTATTCCATCATTGACCTCACCTATGATTCCTTCTTTTTCTATTGTGCCCATTACATCTCTCATTCATACTCCTTATATAACAACTTAATATATCACAGTCCCACTATCTTTGCCACTTCTAACATCAAGTACAACTATAGTTTCTTCTTCCTCTCATATTCCAATCATGGCAGCATGTTATGCCCCTTTGATTCTGCAATGACCATTAAATGATATGCTACTTAATTATTCACAATGTATAACCCAATTACATGGCACTCAACGCACCACAGTTCAACAACACATTGATAAGATGAATTATTTTGCAGACCTACAAAAGGTTGATGATGATGATGTTTGAATAAGGTTATTTTCTCTAATTTTGGCTGGTGAAACAAGAAAATGGTATAAAAAATTAGCAGCAGAAAGCATTTCCAATTTACAACAATTTCATCAAGTTTTTCTTTCACGTTGGGAGGTTAAAAATAATCCACTTCAAATTATTCTAGAATATGAAATTTTAAGAAGAGATCCAAGAGATTCAGTTCAATATTATTCAAATATATTCAACAACCTTTATAATTCTATTCCAAAAGAAATAAAGCCCCCGCCGGGATTGGCTTTACTTTGATATCCTTATGGTTTTGATAATGACATGGCATATCAGTTGAGAGAAATAAATACAACCACTTTAGAAGAGATGCAAATGAATTTTGTTAGTGTAGAGGCTAATTTGCTAGCCAAGAAAGCTAAGTTGAGGTCTGAGAAGAGAGTGACAATTAAAGAAGAAGCTTCTTCGTCATCAGATGTAAAGATGGACACTTTAGTTAAAACTCTGGAAAGAATGACTGTGATAGATAGGGTTGCTCCAAGAGAACCACATAGGGATCCTCAGATCAAGAATACAAATTACATAAGACAAAAACTCCAAATTAAACAAAGAGAGCCAAGAAACCCAGTAGATCAACAAAAAATTAGACCTCCTTTTCAGGAAAATTATGAAGAAGAAGAAAATGAGACAGCAGATGAGCCAGAAGAGAATCAGATAAATCTCTTTGGTGAAGGAGAAATAGATAATGTTTTCTTGACCAAAGAGGAACAATATTTGTTCTTATTATCACAACAAGATGTGATACCTATAGAATTAGAGGATTACAAAAAGGGTTATCAAAATGCCATTATGGAAGTGCACAAACAATATAATATGAGAAATAAAAAAGTTGCAGGAAATCCTACTGAAAAGATCCAAATTCATACACCTTCTACAAGTCAAACAAATATTGATCCTCCAAAGGAAGCCCCTTCAAAACAATATGAAAATGTGAAAGAGGTGGTAAGAAGGAGTCGGGTCTATTTTATGGATCTTAGACACAAAATCTGGTAGATCGAAAACATATTCCTGCAAGCTTTCTTTCCAATGCACCAATAATGTAGCTGAATATGAGGCACTTATTTTGGGGTTGTAGTTATTGAAGAGATCAGGAGCCAAAAGAATTTCAATCCATGGAGATTCATAACTAATCATAAATCTAATCAAAGGTGAGTATTCAACTAAGAATCCTAGATTGAGGGAATACATAAATGTTGTCTTGGATTTTTTACAGTGTTTTCCAGAGTATCCATTGTCTCTAATTCCTAGAAGTCAAAATGTGTTTGCCGATGTATTGGATACCTCAACAAGTACATGTAAGATTCCTTTTTACCCAAATAAGAAATATGAGATTGAGGTAAAACATAGACCTGTTGTCCTAGATAACATAAGGTATTGGCAATTGTTTGACAATGACGAACAATTAGACAATTTTTTGTAGTTAAAGGAGGAGTTTGAAAATTTGCATATTGATATAGAAAGTTGTGTTGATGATGATAGACAAGAAATTGTTTTGAATCAGATTAGTGAGAACCCTAATGAACATAAAGCAGAGCTTGAAGTCCTCTAGCTAAAGGATAATGTAATACCAAGAGGGTTGGTACCACTTGAAGAATTATTTGATTTCAATGATGTGGCTAAAAAGCCCAAAATGCAACTTGTTGGAACCGAAGTGGAGGATTGTAACATAGGGACTAAGGACAACCCAAAGATTGTGAAGCTTTCTAACTCCTTAACTCTAGAATAGAAGCATAAATACATTAATTTATTGAGAGAATACTCTGATGTTTTTGCATGGGGATATGAATACTTGAAGGCCTATGATACCAACATTATTCAACATACTATTCCTATCAGAGAAGATCATAAACCTTTCAAATAGAAGCTAAGGAGAGTGAACAATGTTCTGCTAACTTTAATTGAAAAATAGGTAAGGAAGCTTTTTGGTGCTAATATTATTGTGCCTTTGAGATTTTCTAAATGGTTATCAAATCTAGTACTAGTGAGGAAAAATACTTGAGAAATAAGGTTATGTGTGGATTTCTGAAACCTTAATAAAGGTTCTCTCAAAGATAATTACCCATTTCCAAAGATGGATCATATAATGCCGAGGGTGGTTGGTTCTAGTATAATTTCATTGCTTGATGGTTTCTCTGGTTACAACTAGATTTTAGTTCATCCAGATGATCAAGACAAAACAACCTTCACAACACCATGGGGAACTTTCATGTATGTGAAGATGCCTTTTGGGCTTATGAATGTAGGGGAAACTTTTCAGAGAGCAATGGAAATTTATTTTGCAGATGAAAAGGAAAGATTTATTGTAATATATCTGGATGAAATCACTGTGTTTTCTAAAGTTGATGAAGATCATTTGTTTCATTTAAAAATTGTGTTTGAGAAATGTAGAAAATTTGGTATTTCCTGGAATCCTAAAAAGTCTCTTTTTGGTCTAGAAGAAGGTAAATTGTTGGGTCATATAATTTACAAATATGGTATCCAAATTAACCCAAGTAGAATTGATGCTATCATGCAAATTGATCCCCCAAGAAAAAAAAAGAAAGTGCAATCTTTTATTGGTAGAATTAATTTTCTGAGGAGGTTTATCCAAAATGTAATTGAAATCTTAAGAGCTATCACCAACATGTTGAGAAAGGACATTGAAATAAAATTGAATGTAGAAGAAAAAAATCATTAATTGAGGTAAAGTCAACCTTGAATCATACTCTGTTAAGTGGATAAATAGTTATTGCGGACAAGACCGATCTCCCTAGTATCAACTGATATCTAGCAACAAGCAGGACAAGCAAATCTATCTTTCTCTAAACATGTTTCGATTCATTGATAAAAACTAAGAGGTGTTTTAGACCTTACCTTAAGTCCAATGCTAGTTTGTGGCAGCCTTGCTCCAACAGCTTCAAAAGAGTTTCCTTTTAATAACCTGCAAACACAAACAAGCACACATCAAAGAACACCTGCATAGCTAATATAATAAATCATGTTCATCATAGTGATCAAGGAATCTATGAAATAAACCATTAAACACAGCTTATTGAGAAAAATGAACTTGATTGTATTAACTTTGAAAGAAGAACTTTACAACCTTGGTGCCTTGATGCTGTACAAGCTCTTCCCAGGGGTCCAAACAGGAATCTCCTCTACTTTGACAAGCCTCACTCTCTTCCCAATGAGATCAAAAGGTATGTAATCTCTCCTCTCAAGCTCAATTAGGAAGTCTAAATTCCAACAGCATTTACCCTAAAAAATCTTTAACTTTCAACCCCCTAGTAACCAGCCCAATGCTTCATTTTAAAGGCAAAGGAAGGAGGTTACTAGGTCCACCATTGAAGGGATAGAGTCCTTCTTCAAGGGGATAAGCTCCTCATATCAAGTGGTTAGCTCCTAAAGGTATGGGATGCATGAACCCTTAAGGAGTGAACTTGTAACCACAAGATTCCATCTAGAAGCTTCCAGAATTGACTCAAAGTGAGTTTTTAAGAATGTACTTGCACCTTTTTAACTTTTACAGGGGTTCGCACCCTATAAGATAGATACAGAGCGGTCAGGTGCGCAGGGGACATGACCAATGGGTGCGGTACCACAGGTAATGCTAAGAGAAAGTGCGAAACCAGAGTTTTAGAGATTTTTAAGGTCTTTCTCTCATTTTCAAGGCTTGATATGAAGAACTGAGGCTTAAGACTTGCAAAGGAGGTAAGTATGAGTGATGATAGACTCACACGGATTGCAGAAAGTCATGGTGACAATTTTTCGTGCAATAGATTGCCCCCTAAAGTGCGAAGTCTGTAATAGATGAGGATGTTTTTTGTCATCTAATAAGAGTGAAGTACTTTATCATTTCAAAGATCTTCCTGTGGATTTCACGGCTGGAACCTGTAAAAACATTCAATGCAAAATATACATATCATCGCTAAGGTAGGCATTCCCATACTCAGATCAAAACTGACTAGAAAACTAACTAAACTGCTCTGATACAGAATTGATTTTGTAATACATCACAAGTATAGACATATGTAGACACAGTATGGGCGCAGCCATTTGTTTATGAATAGTCCACTATATAATGAATAACAAAATTCTTCGCAGCTTGGATGGTGGAAACTAGATCCAGGGTCTTGATTTCTGCTTCCCGAACTAGTACGATTCTATCCATGTGAATGAATGTGTCGAAGTCGAACATGGTAGAAACCACTTGATTACTAGTCAATGATGTAAAATATTAACAAGTGTGAGAGGAACCACCAGTAATGTCAATGGCCCTCAAAGTACTCAGTACAATCCATGAAATGTGAATAAATGAGTCGATGTCGAACATGTCATGGAATCCTTTGATCGAAGGTCAATGATGCAACCTGTCGTCAAAGGCGAGAAACCTGCCATTGAGGCATGCAGATTCCAAGGTACTACTAATTTCTAGATCATCTTTCTAGATAATGAGCCGAAGTCGATAGAAAGTGATCCGTCATAGGCAAGCCCACAACACGAAATCATAGATCAAGTTTTGAAGAAATGTATTCTACAAGGACTAACTCAGGGATGGTCAAAGATGGATGACAGATATTTTGCAAATGAATGGCTTATTTGAACAGACCTCTTGAACACATAACGACACTGCAGATGGTTTGGTGACAATTGACCCAAAGCTATTACCCAGAAACCGGCTGAAGACTTTCAATATGGTTTGATTAATTGCTAGGCAAAGGATTTGCCAACCCAGGTGAACAAAAAGTGTCGTGTTCAAGAGTGGTTGACTGCTTTTCTGAAGACAAAGTATAACAAACAAGTTCATTTTTCTCTCTTTCCCCCACCATTTCTGGCAAGTACCTCTTTATTTTTGACAAGATTGAGGAGGATAACATTTGCTTTATTATAAGCTCATCCTTCAGATGAGTCCAACTTAGTTTAAAATTCGAACCCTAAGAAGGAGTGGTCCATTCCTGTTTGAAATTGAACAGGTCCTTTACTATGAAATTTTAACGAGTCCAGTATAGGAGAAACTCGGTGTTTTTCAATTTTAGGGAGTCAGAAGAAAAACTTAAGAAAACTCCATAGTTGTCCTTTTTCATAAATTTGTGTCTCCCAAGCCCGAAAAAGTATAAAATAATACTTGAGAGAACTTCTTGACCATTACGATCAAGGAGTACTTTTCATAATTAGTGTCTTCAATCTGAAAAAGTAAAAAAGCGATCGAAAACACGTCGTTTTATTACCAATATCGAACTTGAAACAACAAAAGTCCGACAATCTTTTCATGTTTATACGGTCAGAAAAGAGCTGTAAGTGGACCGTCCTTTTAATTCCATTTTAACGAGTTTAAAAAGAAAAACTTGGCCCGTCCTTTTAATTCCATTTTAACGAGTTTAAAAATAAAAACTCGGCCCGTCCTTTTAATTCCATTTTAACGAGTTTAAAAAGAAAAACTCGGCAATATTTTCATATTTTGCAAGTCTGAAAAGAGCTTAAAGAGGACTCCTATGTTTCACTTTTTGTTGTTGAAAATGATCAATTCTCCCTGAAAATCCATTATTCTGCACAAAAACTCAAAATATTAATCATATCTGTTTAAAATAAAAATGCATCAAAAGTGACCTTTTTAAAGTGAAAAATAAACAAATTAAAAATTCATTTATTCAAAAAAGCTTATAAAAAGGGCTTTTGTAAATTCATTTTTACCGTTTGGCTTTAGAGTGAAAACTAAGAGCTTTTGGTAAGAAAACTTCCTGTGAAGATTGCGGAAAATCCGACCGTTGGAATCGAGAACCGTCTGCTCCAGGTAATCCACATCATCCCTGTCTTGCATTTCATCTGTTTCATTTTCGTTTTAGGGCTTTAAAATTCATTTTTTAAGAAAATTATGGTTAAAAATTCGCTCGCGGCGGTTGCGCAGGTGTACCATATGGGCCCTGCGAACCCCGACTTTTTCGTACAAAAGAAAAAGTCGGGGTCTCGCACCTGCCGTTAACGAAAAGTGTGAACCTACGCACTGTTTCTAACAGGCAGGTGCGGACCCCGCGAAACATGATTTAAAAACCTAAATTTTTCATTTCCGCCCACGTATTTTGATATTTCAAAGTTCTAAACCACCTTTTTTGCAATGCAGATACACAAGATGCTTGTTTGGCGGGAACGGGAACACGAAGATGTGGATCAAGCCGCAGTAATTCATCCTCCTTCAATACAGGCATTAAGAGCATGCGGTTTATTTAAATTCTGGGCCATACCTGGCATGAGGGCTCAGGTAGACTTTCTGCAATGGCTGGTGGACAGGTGGAGCACACAGGACCAGTGTTTCATAATTGGTGGCCACCGGCTCGAAATCGAGCTAGAGGACATTTATTTCTTAACTGGTTTGCCCAAGAGAGGTGAAGGATTATCTCTATTCGGGACTAGGCCAGGTGGCCAGTCTGTCACTAGTCTCCGACTAGAGTTTTGCAATGTCCAAACTGCGGACAAACGGATAGATATTAAGACTATCTCCCGTCCTGAACTTAAAGTGATCGCATTTACTGTCACCAGACTATGCGGGAGCGCAACATTGCATCTAGCTACCGGATCCCAAATGTGCATGGCAGTAGACTGCTTCCGAGGCACCATCTTCAACTGGTGCGAAGCTGTGTTGGCGAATGTGAAAGGCCAACTGACTAGGGCAAAGAACGGACAACTAAAGAACTTTGGATATGGTTTCTTAGTTGTCAGCTTTGGCCTAGAGAGGGTCCCTATGTTGGTTCCACAACATCTTACTGTTGCGGCTGGACTTCCCCGAGAACCTAGGATTATGCGCTGGGTTGCAGTCATGGCCCATCATCCCGAGGAGGGGACTGAGGTTGTTCGATTCCCACCAGAGTATTTTCATTGGTTGGAGAACCAAATATTCGTGATTCATGACTTTCCATATGCTAGGATGGATTATCGTGGTGATCCAGACATGGCTCTTCCACCAGGAGAGCAATGGGATGATTCAGGTAAAATCATTTTCAACATTTTCTAAATTTTTTAATTATATATATTTTTTTGTTTTTTAAATCATCCAAAACTGATAGTGAAAATTTTTAAATGCAGATGTGGGTCCACGGCGACCAGCTGCTCTCCAGCCCTATGAGCGAAGACACCCTGCTGCCGTGGTACCAACCCCACAGGACCAATCAGCAGAGACCTTGACCGAATTGGAGCATCACCTAGAGTGTTTGACAGTAGATATACCAGAGACTAGTATAGATGATATTCCTCTTAGGCTACAATGCTATGTGATTGGGGTCCCAGGACCTTTTAGGAGGTTCCTTTGTAGGGTGGCCCGAGTAGTGGTTTCTTATCGTGATCATCATCAGGGATAGGATGATCACCCTTGTAGACTTCATATGACATTTTATATCTTTTTGTGCTATCATTTTTGCCGATCATAAGGTGTTTTTCAACCTATGATCGAAGACGATGTATATTTGACACACTTTTATGCTATGATATATATCACTATTACTGGTTATCTTGTAAAACATGTTTATGAAATGTTTTTAAATTTACTATCTTGATTATTGCATATGTCTATTTAACATTCGAGAAGCAACTGCATCTGCTAATGTATTTAAATATCTTGGAATATGTTGATATTCAATGTAGTCAAATTCACGTTCCAAGAGATGAACTCTCAAAAATAATCTTAATAACACTGGATTTCTAATGGCATAAACCCTGTTAAGCTATAATACAACGAGTTCAGAATCTAACCTAACAATCAAAATCTGAATCCCAAATGAAATGGATTAAGATAATAACTCAATCACTGCACTATACTCTACAATGTTATTCGTTGTTTGACCAAGGCTTACCCCATGAGGGTGAATAGATAACCCAAGCTGCGGAAGAAATGTTCCGTGTACTACGACAAGCACCATCAGCAAAACCAATATATGTTTGAGAAGACGTCGACATCTGCAATATCAAGAGTAAAATCAAGATAAGCAGGAATAATGACAAAACATTCTCTAAACTAGGCACACTTTCTAATCTAAACACACCAGCTAGAAAGAAACTAATCTAACAAAAAATCTCCACACCAAAACTTAAGCATAATATCTCTTCAGATAAAGACCATTTCTGGGTTTACCTAAAGAGACACCGTCAAAATCTACTAATTCATAGGCCCCTTTGGCCAGCTTATGCTTAACAACAAAAGGACCATGCCACATGGGTACGAATTTCCCAGCCCCTAGCTTATCGTTTGCTTGATCGTATAGTAAGACTAGATCTCCTTCCGAAAAATCACGGGGTGTAACATTTCGATCATACTGAGCTTTTATCCGTTTTGCATGAGTCTCGAGCGCTAATGCAGCATTACGTCGATTCTCATCTAATTGAGCTAAGTACAACAAACGTTTCTCCTCTTCGGAAGTGGCTGGGAGTAATTCTATGGCTATTTGCAGTGACGGAATTTCGCATTCAATGGGTAACATGGCTTCCAACCCGTAAACAAGCTGAAAAGGAGTGAAACCAGTTGATGTTTTGACTGAGGTTCGGTATGCCCAAAGCGCTGAAAATAACATGTTATGCCAATTCGACCGATGAATCCCAATGATTCGTTGGATCATGGTGACTAGAACTTTATTGATTGCCTCAACCAGACCATTAGCCTGTGGGTAATATGGAGTAGAACTATCGTGACGTAGGCCAAGTTGATCTGTTAGTTCAGTCATCATGATGTTTCAAAAATGACTCCCATGATCAGTAATAATCACTTGAGGAACACTGAACCTAGCAATTATATGATTGAAAACGAAAATTGTAGCAGTTTTGTCGTCTACCGAAAATGTAGGCATCGCCTCGGCCCACTTAGTAAAATAATATACCGCAAGGATGATATACGCATGCCCCTCGGCCGAGTGAGGGTTGCATGTAATAAAGTTGATACCCCATTTTGCGAATGGATCGACGACAATGATAGGGTGGAGAGGAGCAGGTGGAGCACGCATATTACGATAAAAAATTTGGCAATTGTGGCATTTTCGGACTGCATTGATGCAATCTTTAAATAAGGACGGCCAGAAATAACCAACGCGTAATATCTTTTGGGCTGTGGCATACCCAGACATATGACCGCCACATGCTCCAGAGTGATAGTCATTCAAAACCTTTTTGTCTCTTCCTGAGTTAGACAACGACGAAAAATAGAATCTGCTCCATGACGATAGAGTGTATCTCCAATAATATTGCACGGTTGGGATTGGAAACGTATTTTCCTTCGCTGAGATTGTGAGATTTCAGGCTGAAAAGATTGGGTTTGGAGATAAACAATGATATCTCCATACCATGGATCAAGAGTACTGATAAGGAACAAAGATTCATTCGCAAGGGATTCTTCTGCCACAGTCTCAGTGTCAGTACGCAGGAAGTCACACATCAATTCCGAAAAAACCAAAGACTTCTTTGACTTGGATTTCTCAAATTCCAGATCAAATTCCTGTAGGATAATTATCCATTTGGAATACTTGCCCCCTAGCAATTGTTTAGTCAAAAAATACAGCATAGGGTTACATTCATAAATAACCGTGGTTTTGTGTAATAAGATGTCATGACGAAATCGTTGGACAGCTTGAACTGCTGCTAAGGCCAATTTCTCCACATGTGAATATTTAAGCTCAGTCGGATTTAAAGTTCGACTAAGATAGTAAATCACATGTTCACTGTTGAATTCATCTTCCTGAACTAAAACCATTCCAATGGTGGAATGGGAAGTGGCGAGGTACAAAAAGTAATCCTGGTTGTAGTTGGGAGGATGCAATAACAGTGCATGGGTCAAAGCGTGTTTATGTGCATCAAAATATTTGTCAGCTATCTCATCCCAAAAGAATGGAGTGTTCTGTTTCAACAACCTGGTAAAACCTTTCGTTATCTCGGCGTAGTTAGGAATGAATCGACGTAAATTTTTTTCTTTCCCTTGCAAACTTTGGAGTTGGCGAAGAGTCGAAGGCGGAGGTAATTTGAAAATGGCTTCAACCTTTGAGGGATCGACATGAATGCCGGCTTTTGAGACAACAAATCCTAGTAAACGACCCGTTTCTATACAGAACACACATTTGTGTGGATTTATCCTAATTCGATAATGCCTACATCTCATAAATATTGCTCGTAAATGAGTGATATGATCGGCTCTATGTAATGAATGAGAAGGTAAATCATTGAGATAAGGCTGCACAATGTGCTTGATGTCATGAAATGCATAAGACATAGCCCTCTGAAAATTTGCGGCGACGTTCTTCAACCCAAAAGGTAATTTTCAATAAGAAAATGTCCCCCATGGACAAGTGAAAGCCATTTTTGGTTGATCGGCAGGTAGAATATTGATTTGATTGTAACCAGAAAAACTATCCATGAAGGAGAATATCTCATTGCCAGCACAATCATCAATAATTTGATCGATATAGGGGATTGGATAATTGTCTTTGGGACAAGCTCGCTTAATATCCCTATAATCAATACATATTCTTATTGTTCCTTGATTTTTGTTCACATGAACAATATTTGATACCCAATCCGTTGAGGGAATTGGATAAATGAAACCTTCTTTAAGTAATTTCTCAACTTCAGCTTTAATAGCAGCAACTTTTCTTGGATGAATCTGACGCAAACGTTGCCGGACGGGTTTAGCATCCGGGTAGGTTTTGATTTCATGGACAACAATTGATGGATCGATTCCTGGCATTTCTTCATATGACCAGGCAAACACGTCGCAGAATTCTTGAAATAGGGCTTTATAACTTTGGTTTTCCTCGTCTGTACAGGAAGCACCTATATGAATGTTTTCAATAATTCCGGGTTTCACTGAAATGTCAATGGGAACCGTTCGAGAAATATTTCCCAAATTTAACTCAGAATCAGGATGTTGCAATGGATTCTGCGGTTCCTTAACATAATCAGTAGTAAAAATAGAGGAGAAATCATTCTCAAAATGATCAAACTCAGGTAAAAATGAAGACCGATGATGGAGATCTTCCCATGGTAAATCATCAACAGACAAAAGTTCACGAATCTGCTCATCAGTATGAACAGTTTCAGAAAAAGTTGTTGAATCTGAGGTTGAGATTGAAAGTGACTCCCCATGGACCACATTCATTGGATCAATTTCGGTTGAACTAGAGTCGGAAAACGACTGTACCGCCTGATATGCAACTTCAAAGGGACTCAAGGGCATTGCATCACCAAATGAGTCCACCTCGGATTCGGAAGGGACGATCCAAGGATCATCAAGAACAATAGTGTCTGATGAAATCATATGAATGGTTGCAAAAGAAGGTGATACGTTTGGAGGAGGAAAGGAAAAAGTTCCTAGCAAACCAGAATCTTTAATCAATCCTACTCCAACATCCTTATAAGGGATAGCAGTTTTTCCGACATGTTGAATACTCTCAGAAGAGGCTGGGTCAGATGAAAAGTAATTTAACTGGTCTATTGTAATGATCTTTCCATTATGAGGGAATTTAATAAGCCGAAAGACCAATGAAACAACAACAGTCATCGCGTAAGACCAACTACGACCCAAAAGAAGGTTGTAATCTAGAGGGGCATCAACCACTTCCACATCTAGATTAATAATTTTTCCTCAACCCCTATAGGTAAGTCCTGCAAAATGCCAAAAGGATGAAACCCTCGGCCATCAAAAGCCTTTAAAATTGTCAGGGATTGGTTAAGTGTCAGAGAACCAAGTTCCTTCCAACACTGAATGGACATAATACACGTGGAAGCTCCCTCATCAATCACAGTTCGAAAGCAAGGTCTGTTTTTTACTAACACTTGGATTTGGAAAGCCATTTGATGAGGAAGATGAGGTGTACTATGTTCTAAATCAAAGATTATAAGATTGGAATCCTGAATATCAATAGCTCCTATAGCAGAAAAAAGCAATTTACGTTGTGCTGGACATGATTGCAACACCTCCAAAGCCGACATTGCTGAAGGGGATATAGCTAAATCTTCAACAATGTTATAGTTCTGAGCATCTCTCGCATGTGGATTGAACATTGACTTTCGAAGTATACCTTTAGCAGGCGATTTGATTACTAAGTCTGGATTAGGTTTCTCGATCTGTAGCGGATCGGAACAAGAAGGAGTTGAAGTTGATGGGTTTGAACTAGAAGATTCTGGTTCCTTACCACCAACAAGATTCTTACTTCCATAATCTTGCGATCGCGTCATAATCCTGACATGGGACATCATCATAATTGGTTCTTCTAAGGCATTTGAGGAAGAACCTATCATCTTACTATCTTGACTTGGAAAAGGATCCTTCAAGACAGCAGGCATTTGGGAACCTTTGACAATTTTCGAAACCTCAGCACGATGTGGACAATCTCTTGTAAAATGTTCCTCATCACAGATGAGACAAGGATAGCAAGGTTTACGGTTCTCATCAGTAGATTTGTTTTTTCTGGTTTCTCTTTTGTGTTTTGATTATTTTTCTTCTTCCCTTTCTTTTTACCGCCAGATTTTGATTTGGCCGTAGATGATTCTACGACATGGATATATGCAGGAATTTCAGCGGAAGCTTCTCTTGTCGGGGAATGTGGTAAAGTTATAATAGGAGAAGAATTATTTGCAGATTTCTTCTTACTCTTGGTATTCACTGAACCGATCATACCATTAGCGGCATGAGACCCTGAAGGAGCTGTAGTTATTTGCTTTTGTTTGGGAAGATCGGGGATTTTTTTGTGTAAAGTACCCGACTGCGTATAAACTAAGTCAAGGTACTGAGCCTGAGCAATTACTTGCTCTTCTGTAACTACTCCGGCCTTAGCTACATCCTCAGTGATTTTAGGTAATAATGATTTAACAAACTATTATGCTAAGATTTTATCGGGGATAAAAACTTTCACTAAACGTCATCGACATCGCCATTCATGAATATGGTTTGAAATATATGTAGCTTTAATGAAGTTAATAATTCTGTGCCATTGTCATATCTAACTGGCAACTAAAAATGAGTTAAGAATGAAGTAGCTAACTAACTAAAATTATGAAAAGAGCTTCGTGGCAACTCAATGTACCACTTGGATGCAAGACTAATTAGAGTTCGTTGAAAAAGGCGTAAGCAAATTGAATCATCTATAATGGAATTTGATGCACACCAGAGGTGATAAGTCATCACATGATTCGACGGATCCTCTCCTGGCTTACCCTCAAACTTGGGAATGTCACTGGGCAACTTATTAGGCATTGGCGGCCAATACGGAAGATAGTAAATTGGATCGTTCGTAAGGCGCGACAAGTCAGGTAAATCCAAAGTTGCGATAAACGGTAACTGATGGTTAGGGTCTCGAAAGGCCTGGGTCGCAAGACCAGCTCCAAGAGGAGGATATCCAGGATAA
Source organism: Pinus tabuliformis (assembly GCA_031772625.1). NCBI lineage: Eukaryota > Viridiplantae > Streptophyta > Pinopsida > Pinales > Pinaceae > Pinus > Pinus tabuliformis. The sequence goes on along the minus strand of CM062809.1, from coordinate 446,178,320 downwards.
CCTGGAATTGGATTTGCATTAGGAATATTATATCCTCTCGGAAAAATAGGATTAACCGTACCAAACTGGGGTTGTTGAGGTTGAGGTTGTTGATATGTATACCCAGGGTACGGTTGATATTGATAAACTGGGGTTTGCACAGTAGGACCGTATTGGTACTGTCCCTAGTACGGTTGATAAGTAAATTGTGGTTGACTTGTGACAACCGTACTTGGACTAGGTTGTCCTACAGGCATCTGAACCGAAGTCTGAATCATAGGTCCAGACTGGGGTAAAGAAGTCTGAGGATTTGATGCAGGAATAGTAGAAACCAGAGCTACCGATACTCCAGAAATAGGTGGGGTAGATTGAACAGAAGCTGCAATAGTTGCAGAAGTCATTTGAGGTGGAGTTCGAGGTGAACTAGGCCCAGGCTGATGAACTACACCAGGTGCAGAAGTTTGAATGGTAGGCTGGATAGGTTGTTGGGTTGGACCAGAAACCAAAAGCTGTCTAGGTTGAGATGACAACTGCACATTGGGTTGCAAAGTCTGTTGTGATGAATCCCACACCACGTTCATTTCGGGGTATGGACCCATAAAAGGTTGAGCATATTGAGGACCATAACCAGGTTGAGTATAGGACTGATAATTGAAAGGTACATTTCCAGCTCCTTGGACAAATGGTTGACCAGAAGGTGGTTGGAAACCTTGAGTTGGGTACTGACCTTGAGGTTGATAACCTTGAGGCACGTACTAAAACTGGGGTTGACCTTGAGGTATATATTGATACTAGGGTTGACCTTGAGGTATATATTGAGTCTGAGGTTGACCTTGAGGTATGTACTGTCCCTGAGGTATGTACTATCCTTGAGGTTTCCCCCTAGGTGGTATTTGACTACCTTGAGGCTGCCCCCAGGCGGTAATGGACTACCTTGAGGTTGCCCTCCAGGTGGTATCTGACTACCTTGAGGCTGCCCCCCAGGCGGTATCTGACTACCTTGAGGTTGTGGATTTGGAATAGCACCAGACATCATAAGAATTTCTTCTACACTTAACGACGGAGTTCCATTATAACCAGTTGACATCCCATGTTCAATGGGTTGAGGAGACGCTCCTGCAAAAGTACCAGAGATTGAATGATACCGAGAAGGAACAGAAGGACCACCATACAAAAATGATTCCGGTGTTTGAATAAACATGGATGACTGTTTAGACGTATTCAAAGAAGGATAATATCCTCTGGGCACATGATGAAAAGGAATACGAGGTGGTGAAGCAGCGAGACCCAGATTTACTAAAAAGCTTGTCAATGATACCTACCAAGCGTCACTTCGAAAAGGACTGTAAAAGATAGATTCACGCTCCCTAAGTTCTAAAGTTGGTTGATTTTCAGGGAGAGATATACCTTCATCCGGACTAACAATTTCTTCAATAGAGATGAGTCTAGAAGGAAGATTTTGGGTAATGACACTTCCTACCGTGGGTGAACCAGGACCACTAGAAACTGGAGAACGAAATCCTAAGGATGGAGTAGCAACAGGTTTAGTTTCAGGTTCAGAGATTTCAGGTTCTTCGGCTAATTCACTAGTAGGAGAGATACTACCTGTAACTTCAGAAAATGAAATCGGTTCAGAAATATTGTCTGTTACTAGAGCTTGATAATCAGGGTGAATAATTAAAGATGATTCTCCGGCTTCTGGTGACCTAATTGTTACGGGGAAAAGTGTCTATGCAGAACTTCTTATCCCACTAAGGTGTGGTAGCTACCTTAGAAACAAACAAATTAAAGCTACTTTCATTTTTCCTTTATGAAAGATAGATGAGAGAAGAATAGAGGAGACCAACCTCTCTCTTGCGCTTGGCTCCTAGTGCGATTCCTCTCTCTTCTGATAGTCCTTTGCCACTTGCTTCCTTGTACACCCATCTTCACAGAGTACCTGTAGAATCAAAGTAGCATAACACTATAAAAGAACATGGATCTATTATCATAAACAATCTAGGATCAGATGTAAATTGACCATACAAATGCATAAAACATAAACGACACAAGAGTATGGAGGAAAACTTGAATAGCTTTTATTGATAATCAAGAAAGAGCCAAGGGAGTTACAACCAGTTGTTCTGACCCAGCATCATCCTCTCAGCAAATAAGCCCTTATTCACCTCATGCAAAGCTTAGATCACCCAACACTATGATGTTGCCTCAAGAAACTAACAGCAATTCCTTACAAGATGCAAAATTCCAGCCTCTGGATCTCTAGGATGAGGGATCCATATATAGACATCTGTAAGGGAGATGAGTCAGCTTGTGATTTGATTAGTGTCTTCCCTCTGATAGTTCTTGCTTCCACTTGGATATTGATGATATCTTACTCATCCTTGGTCGAATTCAGAGAGGCAAGTGTCACAGGAGAAGTTTCTGGAAGATTCCATGCCTCTCCACCTCGCGGATTGACACTGCCATTTGTCATTTCTCACCCATTGCACCCCATAGAAGGGCTTTTTGAAATGCAATGCACCCACAGAGTGTACTTAGGTGAGATGCAATGCACTTTGCCTATGGAGCAGGTGAAATGATCCTGTTTTGACCAGTTCTAAGTGGTTTTTCATGGAGAACTTCTAGGAAAAGCTGTAATCAGTTGACCTTGTTCCTTTAGGGGTTAGAAAAACACTTTTGGGGACTTAGGAGCCCTTGGTTTATGGACATTTTATGCTTGGGGTTGTAATGCAGTGTCTATAACAATCTCCCCCTAAAGCATTAGGTCGTTAATCTTTTTTTATGTCGGGTGAAATGCTTTATCATGAGGATCCGAAGTTCTTTCAAGCTGGGAGGAGACTTGTAATAAGATGCAATGCAATACATTATCTTCATAATATTTTCATGATCTAGCTGAGGCGGGCATTCCCATGCTCAGCTTTATAAATTCATTTTCATGTACATAGGACAGACAATCGTATGAGTGTAGACTGATGGTTCTGGTAGAGCCATCATCCCTTTGATTGGATGATTATCTGTGCAGTAACGATGTACATTTGATGTCTTTATTTCCCTGAATATATATCGCAGCCCGGATGGATGAAACTAGATCCAGGGTCTTTAATCTCGTTCGATTTTCACTCGAAGTATAAGTCTATCTATGTGAGAGAGGTTCTGGAGTCGAACATGGAAAGACATCGCCTGATTACCAGCCAATGATGTAAGCTGTTAACAGGCGCGAGAGGAATCACTGATAATGATAATGACCCTCAAGGTACTGCAGTACAATTCACATGGTGTGAATAAAGGACTTGGCGTCGAACACCACGCAAAATCTTTCGGTCGAAGGCCATTGATGTAAACATGTCACCGGAAGTGAGAAACTTGCCATTGAGGCATGCAAGCTTCAAAGTACTGAACGGGGTGTTCCTAGATCGAATTCTTGGATAATGAGCTGATGTCGACAAGAAGCAATCCATCATAGGAGGGCCTTAATGAATCTCACATCAATGACATGGAACGGAGCAAATTATTTTAATGGAGGTGAAAATGATCTGGTGATATAAGGTTCAGGGTGGCGGTCGTGAAAGAATGGAGCATAAATGTATTGTAGCGGGTGAGACACAGGTGAATTCTCTGAATGAATTCTCTTGAACATATCGGCGACACTGACGTGATGGATTGGTAGCATTAACCCCAAATGTGGATGGTGTGATGGGACCATGGTGATGTGACCGGTGAATGAAACAACCCAACCCGACTTGGATGCGGAGTGAAAGTGTCATGTTCAAGAGCGACTTGCTACCAACAAAGTTTCTTCAAGTTTTCTTCCCAATTTTTCCCCAGTCATTGCTGACCAGTACCTCTTTATTTTTGTCAAGCTTGAGGAGGATAACATATTTTGCCCTTCGGGCAAACCCATCGCTATGTTTTAGCGAGCCTAGCGATAGTGAAACTCGTTCTTGTCTGCTATGGACAAGTTTGTCGCTATTAGGTTTTAAAGAGTTTAATGACAAAGATAACTCGGTCCTTTTCAATTTTAGAGAGTCTGAAAAGGGACGTAAAGGAAACTACAAAATTCATTTTTCGTCATCTAATCCCTTAAGTCCAAAAAAGTGTAAAACAATACATAAGGGATGAATTTTCGATACTTTTAACGAGCCGAACAAAACAAGCGCTCGATCTTTTTGTGTAATAATCCCTCAGGTCCAAAAAGATTAAAATCTAAAGGAGGAACAACACTTCCGGTTCCTTTAATGATAGGAGAGGCCAATGGCTCGGCAATCTTTTCATATTTTACGAGTCAGTTGAAAAGAGCTTAAAGGAGACTCATTTTTTGAGGAACGAGTGATAAAATTGGGTAGCAGCTGATTCGAGGTAAGGTTTGGAATTTTCCAATCACGGCAGTGTTACAAGGATGGCTAGTGGGATCACTCTTCGCAGCTGTTCCTCAAAAGGGGTAAACAATCAAATGGAGGTGAATGATCGGCCAATACAGAGTGGAGGTGATGATGAGAACACGACCAAGGCTTTAAAGGCTGAAGCACTACATTCACGATGATTATTTAATAGGAAATAGTTCATTTTTTAATGAGCTTAAACGCGGGGAGAAACATTTGCTCATGACTTATGTTTATTTTTTAACGAGCTTGAACTATGTGCTAAAACTGCTCGATTAATCCAGTCGTATAATAAGAATGTCTCATATATGAAAACGACAATTTTTTGAGTTTTGCCCCACATCCTTTCTTTATGCAAGTTAGGAAACGACCAATCCTACGAGTTTAAAGGGTTAGAGGACCTAAAAATTTAAAAAATAAATAGCCGCTCTTCGCTTGCATGCCAAAAGGTTTGCATGCCCCCAGGTATAAAATAAAGCTTCAAGGTCACCTTTCATTCTACCGACAAAACAGTTGTTTTATCAGGAAAGGTATACCTCTTTCAGGTTACCAAAGATTGTTCTATTCACACCGCAAACAAAACACTTCTTTGGTGATGTCTACCGAAATAGACAAAGGTGAGACAATCCACTCACATAACTTTGACGAGGAAATCTTGTTCCAGTCTAACCCCCTCTTCCAATCACAGACGGGAGTACAGACTAGTCATATATCTCTCGCGGAAACCTACCCTATACCTGAAGTTTTCCTGCCGAAGCAGACCAGGGTGCATGCCCCCTAGGTTTCAGTCATGTCCCCCGAATCACTCGTGCTCATCAGGTGGACGGACTGGAGATTGATGAGACATTCCTTGTGTGAAAAGACCATTTAGGGATGGTATATGACTATTTTCTATGTTTGATCCGGGAAATGAAAGCTGGTCTACAAGCTTGACCACTCTTCCTTCGTGCGGAAAATACATTACTCAAAAGAGGGATGAGACAATGGCTCCCATGCAATTAATATAGTCTCGTCCAAGGAGTAGATTACAATCTAGGGGTCCTTGGAATACCATTATGTTCATATGAATGGTTTTCCCTCTCAATGTTATGGGCACATTGGGAAGGATCCCTAATAGTTGACTGGTTCCTTTGTCAAAGCCTGTTAGATTTCTCATCTCAAGCAAAAGTGATGGCAAACCAAGCGCTTTCCAAGCAGTCGAGGAAAGGATACTCACAGAAGCCCCTTCATCTATGATGGTACCAGCCATAACCATTCTATATATTTGAGCAATGATTCGGAATGGTACACTAGCCGGTAAACGAGGTCTGCCTAGTTGATTCCAGTCAAAGGAAACAACTAGGTTGCTTGGAGGTGGGACCGAATAGACGGCCAGGTACAACTCTGACGAACTTCCTTCCTGCGGTAAAGGAATGGGCAAATTGCCCCCATGTTCATCGGAGTCTGTGCTTATGAAAAGAATTTGGACGGTGTCATCCTTGTTCTCTTCGGTGACTGTATCATCTGAAGATGGAACCTCTGAAGGCAAGACCGGGTCAACTACCGCCTCGACCTTTTGACTTTCATCTGGTATGGGTTCAGATGGTTCGTCTTCAATGATAGATGCTTCAACTGACCACCTAGGCGGGCCAACCAGATTTTCAACTAGTGATGGACTCGGCAAGAGTTTTTATATCCAGGAGGAAGTCGTAACGGTGAAACCGGACGATCATCCAAAACTCTTTTAGCCTTGTCTAAGAAGGGACAACGGTGGACAACATGATTGCCTTCGTACAGTTTACAAAGAAATCTATATTTTCCTTTTTGTCCTGGGGCTTCACTTTCACTAGTCGACGGTGTGTTTTCAACATGATCATCAGAGGTTGACGACACCGGGTTGTGCAAATGAGGAGACCAGTCCCTTAAGATCTGAGGGATGCAGGGACAATCTCTATGATAGTGGTCTCCTTTGCAAATGACACATGACGATTTAGGCCTGGTCGGTGCAGTGTGTGGATTTTCGCTAGATGATGCTTGGTTGCCCCCTTTCACTTTTGGCTCCTTCTTCTTCTTCTCTTTCTTCTTCTTTTCCTTCTTCTTCTCAGATACTTGATTTTTGGCATTACTAGCCCCATCAAGCGAAGAGGAAGGAGGAGAGGAAGAATTGGAGAAAGTATAGGGTTGGGGGGTAACTCTGGATTCGTCTAGTTGCTGACTCGATTATTCAGGAATTGCATTGTTCTGAACGATAGAGGTTGAGAAGAGCCATACGGGCAAGCCAATTGTCAATCTTGGAAGCGATAATGTGGCCATATGGGGTGCACCAACATCTCCCCAAGAGGAGAAGGGACTAGGATTTCCTTCAAGGGGAATTCCTTGGTTGGTGGATTCCATTTTCTCAACCTAAGATCAACGTAGGAAAGGGTGATGATTATTCTGTTTAAAATAAATTTTAGACGCTTTGACACAACTTTTTTTTTCAATTTTTAAGAGTCGAGAAAAAACAAAAGATGACTCTAGTCGCCTTCGATTTTTAATGAGCCTGAAGTGACAAGTGCTCAGATGGACCTTTTCCATTAAGGAGTCTAAAAAGGAACGAAAGGGACTGCTCTGGAAATCTAGGTAGAGGGATTACCAAACCAATCACAAAACTGTAGAATACTTTTTACAGTACGACAGTCAATCTTCCCGAATGTTGTGTTCAGTGCATTGCGATCGATAGGGCGGCAGACACAGCTTCCTATGGATAAAGGATTAAGCCTATTGTGGTCTCCCAAAATATACTCAACGGTACGTGGGAGCACAAGTCTGTACTGGCACTTATCGTCTCAAAGTGGAGGAATCACCCAACCAACAGTGAGAACAACAGTTACCAGGCTTTACGACACCGGAATACGTCTCTAGCCTAGACTTCTAGATGTTGTGTGTTAGGTTCCAAAGCGTTGTTAGATTCATTAAATTTATTTTATAGTTGATCTTGCTTAAGAAATTTGCCTTTCAGGTTCACCGCGTGATGTATATGTACAATTCCTAAAAGGAAATCAAAGATGATAAATAGTCTTTTATCTTCTTTGTGCAATGAAAATCCTAGCTACTAAGGAAAGAAAGACAGAATTCTTTCAACAAAGAGCAAAGAGCACACACTATATGCACTGTCCTAAATCAAACCAATCAAACAATCTAAATGTAAATGCACATGCATGTATTTATTTTCGGCTTTCTTAATATGTGAATGATAAAAATAAAGCTAATGCGCAAATCTGAATTACTTTTCAAGCGACAATTACTAACAAGTTTCTTTTCAAAATAAAAAATGAAGATAATGACAACACTTTGCGATTTAGAAATGAATACTTGCTTTCGACACTAGAAAAACTACAAGTTCAGACCAAATACAATAGTAACAGGGTAATCGACTATCAAGAGTAATCAGACTCTCTTCTATGACTGAAAATGACACTTGCGACACTTTCAAATCAAGAAACGACAGTACAATTACGTTACTTTTTGCAAAGGAGAACTGAAAATGACTCAGCAAATACACAAAAACATTTACAGTTCTTTGCACAATGGAGGCGGAATATCAGCAAGGAAAGGGGTTTCAAACATAATTATACTGATTACAGGCAGCAAAACTCATGAATAGAACTGAAAAGAATGAACAGAAACCAACATTCAGGAACAATGTCTAGTCTGATCAGCGCACCTGTAACATAGTGAATTTGAAATGTAGCGCACCTACTACACTCGAGAAGTGCGCTGAAGTTCAGATTCACAGAACAGAGACTGTGCTGGGCTAGGGAGAAGACTTTTTTTGGGTTCCGTGTCACAGTTTGTAGTTCAGTTCAGGGATTTTGGCTGAGCAAGTGGTAATCAGTAAATCAACAACAAGGGTAGATCTAAGGAGATTACTAGAGCCACCACAAGGGCAATTAGAGAGTTTGTAAATCAGTTGTTTAATTCATAAACAAAACCTGGAGATTGACTGAAGCAACATTTATCTACTTATGCAAATGCAGTTCGAAAGCTACCTAGCTCGACTTCAGGCTCCGTCTGTAAGTTTATAAAGTAAACAGCAAGGCAGATAAACAAACAACCTAGTCGCTCCCCAGCGGAGTCGCCATTTTGTTACGAGGAAAATGTGTCTATACAGAACTTCTTATCCCACTAAGGTGTGGTAGCTACCTTAGAAACAAACAAAGTAAAGCTACTTTCATTTTTCCTTTATGAAAGATAGATGAGAGAAGAATAGAGGAGACCAACCTCAGTCTTGCGCTTGGCTCCTAGTGCGATTCCTCTCTCTTCTGATAGTCCTTTTCCACTTGCTTCCTTATACACCTAGCTTCACAGAGTACCTGTAGAATCAAAGTAGCATAACACTATACAAGAGCATGGATCTATTATCATAAAAAATCTAGGATAAGATGTAAATTGACCATACAAATGCATAAAACATAAACGACACAAGAGTATGGAGGAAAACTTGAATAGCTTTTATTGATAATCAAGAAAGAGCCAAGGGAGTTACAACCAGTTGTTCTGACCCAGCATCATCCTCTCAGCAAATAAGCCCTTCTTCACCTCATGCAAAGCTTAGATCACCCAACACTATGATGTTGCCTCAAGAAACTAACAACAATTCCTTACAAGATGCAAAATTCCAGCCTCTGGATCTCTTAGATGAGGGATCCATATATAGACATCTGTAAGGGAGATGAGTCAGCTTGTGATTTGATTAGTGTCTTCCCTCTGATTGTTCTTGCTTCCACTTCGATATTGATGATCTCTTACTCATCCGTGGTCGAATTCATAGAGGCAAGTGTCACAGGAGAAGTTTCTGGGAGATTCCATGCCTCTCCACCTTGCGGATTGACACTGCCATTTCTCATTTCTCACCCATCGTACCCCATAGAAGGGATTTTTGAAATGCAATGCACCCACAGAGTGTACTTAGGTGAGATGCAACGCACTTTGCCTATGGAGTAGGTGAAATGATCTTGTTTTGACCAGTTCTGAGTGGTTTTTCATGGAGAACTTCTGGGAGAAGCTGTAATCAGTTGACCTTGTTCCTTTAGGGGTTAAAACAACACTTTTAGTGACTTAGGAGCCCTTGGTTTATGGACATTTTATGCTTGGGGTTGCAGTCCCCAAAAATGTCTATAACACCAACTCTACTTTCACTAGGTGTGTCAAGAGCTCTTAGCCCTTCAAGCTGACTTGGTGTATATTCGGGAGGCTGCCCCCGAAGTCTACGGGATTGTCTCGGTAATTCAGCCACGATTAAATATTTTAGTTACTTCACACGCAAATAAAGAAAATCTCAATAAAACCACCTAAAGCCTCTAAAGAACCAAACAATTGAATCACACACCTAAAAATCTAAGAGATCAAACCACACACAAACAGTAACTTTCCGTATCGAAAACACTAGTTGGTGATGAAATCCAACGTCGCAGAATTCAATACAGAAATGGAAGTTGGAATAGTTACCTCGACAACCTGCTTAATGAAACAGACTAGCACAAGTTTCTTCACATAACCGTCTCGAGTGAAGATAACCCCCCAGAGAGTCCAAGTGAGTCTAGTCGACGTCTGCTCCAGGTACAGTGGGATCTTCCCTCCACCCTCACCTTAGGAAAGAATCCTATAGATAAAGGCCACTAAGGTTACCAACAGAAACAAATATACTTGGGGGAATAGTCTAAGATCCGATACACACGCAAGGGCAGAGTAAAAAAGCTCAATCCCCTTGAAGGCTCCTTGACATAATCCAAGGTTTACCAACAAGTGACCCCAGGCTCCTCGACAATGGTCAATTTGAGGTTTACCATTCTTAATACGTGTATATCTTCTATCATTCCCAATGAGGAAGGAGTGATTACCTCACTGGTTCGCATATGATCTCATGCTTCTCCTTTAAGAGGAGCTTTCCCAGAGCATAGATGCAACAATTGGATTTTTTCCTACCGCAAGATCGACTACTTGTTTGTTTAAACTATCTTGGAGAGTTAATTACTCCCTACTCCAAGATACTAGCCTAAGCTATGTTGGTGATAAGAGCCCTAGAAATAAAAAGATTGCTAGATGAATTTTAATTAAGCGTTATTTTTATTGGTTGTTTCTTAAGTCAAAAGGTATGGAGATGAAACTTTGTGGTGTGAAGACTCGACTCCAAAACGCTAAAAAATGCACCTAAGATGATAAACAATTCTTTTTCTTTTCAATGAATCTCTAGCTAAAGGAAGAGTTGAGAATGCAATTTCTTGAAAAAAAAACTTTCCTTCAACATATAACTGAAAAGAAAAACTTTTTGTCTTTTTCAATACACTCAAAACGAAGCTACTAATTATGCTCTCAAAATAAATCCCTTTTCTTTTCAACATTCAAAACTACAGAAAGCAATTTTTTAAAAGAGAAACTAAAATTCTAGAAACAAACTCAAAACTATGAAAAATATAATCTTGAGATCTAACTTCTAAAAACTAATTGAAATAAAAGCTTCAAATGTTTTTGAGGATGTTTTCACTTAGTTATTCAGCAAACTAAGGATTAATTCGTTCAGAAAAACAAATCAATGAAAAACACCCAACTATGTTTTCTTTATAAAAAATGAAATTCACAACTTATGACCAAGTTCGTTCAAAGTTTTGCAAAGAGAAACAAAATCTATTTCTCACCAAAGGAAAATCTCACAAACCAGCCAGACTTATCAAGAAGACAAAAGATTCCAGGGTGATCTAAGGTTTCTTAGGCTTCTAAGCTTTAAGTCACTACAACGACTGAGTGAAGACCAATCCAAGCAGGCAAAAACTTCTAGAAATTCATCCAAAACACAACACCAATGGAACTTACTTATGAGAGACCTTTGACAGGATATATGTAGATCTGGGCAGAGGACTAAAAATAATAAAAAGAACCTAAACTTGACTGGATGCAAAGATTTTAGGTTTTTCAAAAAATTTGACAGGGTTCGCAGGCTCCCAGTGAAACCAGGTGCGGTACCGCTCTGTGTTGTAAAGTCACAGTGCGGAGAGGTCCACACTATAATACAAATAGAACGTACGGTCCCTGTAAAAATTTATAAAAACTTAAAAAATCAATCCAGGACCTAAAGACTACCCAATCCCACACACATCAAGGAAAAACCAGAAACAAAAAATCAAGCTTCTCAAGTCAAAGACAAAGGAAAATTAAACAACCAAATCCCATCCCCAGCGGAGTCGCCAATTTGTTAAGCGGATACATCGTACTTGCGGACAAGACCGATCTCCCTAGTATCAACTGATATCTAGCAACAAGCAGGACAAGAAAATCTATCTTTCTCTAAACATGTTTCAATTCATTGATAAATACTAAGAGGTGTTTTAGACCTTACCTTAATTCCAACACTAGTTTGTGGTAGCGTTGCTCCAACAGCTTCAAAAGAGTCTCCTTTTAATAACCTGCAAACACAAACAAGCACACATCAAAGAACACCTGCATAGCTAATATACTAAATCATGTTCATCATAGTGATCAAGGAATCTATGAAATAAACCATTAAACACAGCTTATTGAGAAAAATGAACTTGATTGTATTAACTTTGAAAGAAGAACTTTACAACCTTGGTGCCTTGATGCTCTATAAGCTCTTCCCAAGGTTCCAAACAACAATCTCCTCTACTTTGACAAGCCTCACTCTCTTCCCAATGAGATCAAAAGGTATGTAATCTCTCCCCTCAAGCTCAATTAGGAAGTCTAAATTCCAACAGCATTTACACTCAAAAATCTTCAGCTTTCAAGCCCTTAGTAACCAGCCCAATGGTTCATTTTATAGGCAAAGGAAGGAGGTTACCAGGTCCACCATTGAAGGGATAGAGTCCTTCTTCAAGGGGATAAGCTCCTCATATCAAGGGGTTAGCTCCTAAAGGTATGGGATGCATGAACCCTTAAGGAGCAAACTTGTAACCACAAGATTCCATCTAGAAGCTTCCAGAATTGACTCAAAGTGAATTTTTAAGAATGTACTTGAACCTTTTTAACTTTTTCAGGGGTTTGCACCCTATAAGATAGATACAGAGCGGTTAGGTGCGCAGGAGACATGACCAGTGGGTGTGGTACCGCAGGTAATGCTAAGAGAAAGTGCGAAACCAGATTTTTAGAGATTTTTAAGGTCTTTCTCTCATTTTCAAGGCTTGATATGAAGAACTGAGGCTTTAGACTTGCAAAGGAGGTAAGTATGAATGATGATAGACTCAGACAGATTGCAGAAAGTCATGGTGACAATTTTTCGTGCAACATGCTCCTGTTTTATCTAGTCCTGATTATACTAAGGATTTCATTTTTTTCCTTCCTTTAGAGCATACTATCGTAGCAGTACTGATGCAGAAAAAAAAGAAGTGATATCTGCAGCCCATAGCTTCTTTTAGTAGGGGGTTAAGAGATGATTCTTTTAAATACAAGATTATGGAAAAGCAATATTTTTCCTTAGTAAAAGGCTTGAAAGATTTCAGAGTGTATATTTTGCATTCTCATATAATTGCTTTTGTTCCCAATGTAGTAGTAAAGGACATCCTTACTCAAAATGATCTAGAAGGAAAGAGAGTTAAGTGGGTAGTTGTTAATTTAGAATATGATATTGAGATTAAGCCTGAAAATCTTATAAAGGGTCATGGGTTGGCCAAATCGATGGAAGAATCAAATTTTCATGCATTGGACATTAACTTTATTGTTGCTCTAGATTTTGAAGAGGAGTTTATCCTACAGGTATCATAAAGATTTGTCAATTCCCCCTAAAATACAAACATTGTTTATGTTTTATGGAATTTACAAGCTCCACCAGGTATGACCAAGACTAAAGCAAGATTTTTGAAATTAAAGGCTGTCAAATTCTGCATTCTAGATCAAGCTTTATATTGGAAGGATGCTAGAGGAATTTTATTGAATTGTTTGTTAGAGGATGAAACTAATAAGATGATGGAATATTTTCATAAAGGTGACTATGGAGGGCATATTTTTTATAAGAATACAACAAAAAAATATTGAGAGATGGTTTTTACTAGCCTACTTTGTTTGCTGATGTGCACAAAAGGGTTTCTACTTTTCATTCGTGTCAGATTTTTGAAGTGAAAAATAATTTTTTACCTTTGCCTTTGAAGCCTATTTCAATAGAAGTACCTTTCCAATAGTGGGGTTTGGATTTTATTGGGGAAATTCATCCAAGTTCTTCGACCCAACACAAATGGATTCTAACAGCTACAAATTACTTCACCAAATGGATAGAAGTAGTTCACACTAAGTAGGCCACAAACTTATTAATTATCCAATTCATGGAAGGTAATATGATTTCTAGATTTCGTTGCCCTCACAAAGTCATCATTGATAATGTTGCCACTTTTAAATCTAAAAAGATGGAAGATTTCTGCAATAAATATCAAATAATTCTAGGAAATTCTACTGCTATTATCCTCAAGGAAATGGGTTAGCATAATCTTCCAACAAGAGCTTTGTCAACATAATAAAAATGTTGTTACAAGATAATAAGAAGTCTTGATACATAAAGTTGATAAATCCTCTATGGGTTGATAGGGTGACCACTAAGAAATCAATTGGAATGTCTCCTTTCCAATTGGTTTATGAAGTTGATGCAGTTTTCCCTACCTCCCTCGAAATTCCAGTGTTGAAAATATTGTAGGAATTAGAGGTTGAATCAAATGATGTATAGAGAAGGATAAATCAAATGGTGAAATTGCAGTAGACCAGAGAAGAAGTCTACAACAACACACAAATAATCCAGGAAAAAATCAAAAGGATTCATGATAAGAGAGTGAAAGATAATGATTGTTAGCTTGGCGATCTTGTGCTAAAGTGAGATGCCAAAAATGAGGAAAATGGGAAACATGGAAAATTCGACAGTTTGTGGGAGGGGCCTTATAAAATTGAATCTTTTCGTGGGACCAATGAATTTTTATTAAAGGATCTAACAGGAGAGTCACTTGCTAGAGGGCATGTCAATGGTAGGTTACTCAAACATTACTTTACCTGAATTCAGCTGGTTTAAAACAACATCATTGTATATACCATTTTATCATTTCAAGTACTGCAGGTGTGGGTGGCTATCATAAAAAATTGAAGCCCGGAGTGAAGGCTCTAATTTTCAAATGAAATTTCTATTATATGTAATGATTTTTCCGTTAATTGGGATAGTCTCAGTTGTTTGAAGATTAAATAAATTCCCAATGGAGAAGGCTACTAGTATACAATGTTCTTGGCACCTCACAGGGAGGATGCCATCCCCATTGGAGCCACTGTTAGGGTCCTATAAATATAGTGATCAATGTATGATTATATAGCCATTTATCCCAGTGGGATGTTGTAAATTATTTTTCATTTTAAATTGTCTTGTCTTTGAAAAGAAAAATAAAAAATAGAAAATATAGAAAAATAGAAATTAAAATAAAGGGGAAAAAGAAAAAGAAAAACAAAAAAATAAATCCCCAAAGGGCGTGCTAGCCAAAATGTCATCTAAGTTATTTCGTTTATCCTTAAAGATTGATTAAATTAACAAAAATATGTTTTTAAATGATGAATAAACATCGACGAATAAGGTCTTGGACCAATAAGGTTCTGGCACTTTTGGACGAATGAGATCATCCTCGCCAAAATAAAGGCAGGGAATGATGTTTAGGCCCCCCCGACCTCCCGAAGGTTAATATTGAGAGGGGATCCAAAACGTGGTTTGTTGGAAAACAACTTTTACCATGTGGGGACTCCCCAAACATTTCAGGGGCCTCTCCTCCCTTACCGGTTACCATCTGACACCCCCGAAAACCTTTTCCTCTTTCTATTTCCCCCCACTCCTGTTTGCACCCGCTCCACTCATAGCATGCCAATAAATCCATCACACCAACACATATGCCACCCCACTGCATCCATACACATCACCCCATTTTCCACGTCACCTCCCTCCCTTACGTCACATGACCATTGGTGAAATCTCCTGCCAATAGTCATGTAGACGTTGGTCATTAACTCCCGCAAACATTTAAATGTATTAATTGCAACACTCCAAAAATGGTAATTTTACCATTGATATTCTTTCCATTTCTACTCTAAAAATCCCGCATTGCCCAACATTTCTCCCTTTTCCATTTCATTGTATCAATGTAGGTTCATGCTCAAAGATCGTTTAGTGCACCAGTGCCCTCTACAATCACCATCATCTTTGAGTACCGATCTATCACAAATTGGGTAATTTCCTTTCGGCCTCCCTGTAATCTTAAAATTTCGTCACATAAGGTTAAAGTGAAAATGGTGGTTGAGAGTCCATTCTTACCCTCTATTCCCAATTTTAATGAGATGCCTTTAGTTGAAACACAGTATAAGATAATAGAAAGTCAATGTGAATTTGATTTGTATGAGCTTCATTCTTCAGAAAAATACAAGTATTTAGATAATAGTGATGGTTTAAGCATATGGGAATCATTTTTGCCTCAATTTACTTTTCCCTAGACTCATATTTTCCCAGAATTCGCTACCTGGTGTCATATTAGGTATTCGTCAAAATAATGAGCTCCTATTCTCAATTACCCCAGAAGATATTTTTTAAGCCCTTCCGATTAATTCTCAAACTTCTTTACACCCATTTTCCACTTACGCACTCATGGAAATATACAAAAAGCTTACCTTCCCCCCGCGAGCACATATTTTTGAATGTTTTCTTCCTAAAAATTCTGAATTGCCTAGAACAAATCGAACATATTCTCCTTCTATTTTCCCTGAGATGTTAAGAAAATTTATTTCCATGGTTACTTGTCTATTAGGTTATCCCACAAACCAATGGGCAGTTGAAGTAGTGTTAGGTTTCTTGTGAGTATTTTTAGTTAGTCATAAGCCATCACTCATTTTCAATTATAGTCAATACTTGTCATATGTTATTCATGAGCATTTTCTGAAATTTAAAGCTGAAGTTGCATTCAAACACTAGTTAGTCCTTGTGTATTTAATGTTATTCTATCAAGAAGACAAGTTCAAGTTCTAGTTACAGAAGATGGATGATCAGGGAAGTCCACTATCAGTCATTCATTGGACTTGTTTGGTGAGAAGGAATTCATAAGATTATTCATTCATCCATTTTGTGGATCCATTTTTACATACATCCTTGTGTCTTCATAGCAACGATATTATACCAAGGATTTCACCAGAGATCAAGAAGGTTTTGCATCTAATAAGTTCTGATATGTCATTGGAATGGAGGATTTCTTGGTTTGACAGTGGTTTTTCCTAGCCTTTCCATTTCTTAGATAACCACAATGTTGTGGGTTTTACTCTTGCTTTCTAGTTGGTTTTCATATTACTTTGGTTGTGCGTGGAGTTATTAATTCCTGAAGCCTTGGTTTGCCAAATTCTTTGGAAGCCCTATAATAGCTTGGGTTGAGTTACTAGTCCTGGAGCCTTGGTTGGAAAAACAATCTAGAGCTCTTGGTGGGTTGAGTTACTAGTCCTAGAGCCTTGGTTGGACAAATTTTCTAGAGCTCGATAATGGTTGTGGGTTGAGTTACTAGTCGTGGAAGCCTTGGTTGGAACCAACGCTCTCGAGCTTTGGATATCTGAGATCAAGGACAACAATGATACTTGGAAATTTTTTCTAAAGATAGTAATGTGTCACCTTTGGGAAATTAATAATAGATCCCTACTTCCTAGGGATGTTTTTCCCCTTTATCTTTATTTCCTTTCTAGGGGGGAACTTGCCATGCATTTCCCGAAAATATTGCACAGTTCTGGGAATAACCAGGGAAATCTATGGTTCATGCACGAAGTAGTTTCTGAGCATAATACTTCTACGCAATTTTTGGGTTGAGTGGCTCTGGGATGCCTCTCATGCTCTGCGCAGTTTCCCAGCTAAAGGCTTGCTTTCAGCTGTCTCTACACAATTTTGGAGCTGAAGGCTCTCTATCAGCTTGGACTGTGCAATTCCTAAGAGCAGGGCCGATTCCCCTCAAGATTTGTGCAGTTCACTAAGGAAAGCCTAAAACTGGGTTGAAACTAAGTCAAGAGATCGACTTGTGGGTTAGTCAGTAAAGCATGTAAGAGAACACAAGCCAAAATGCAAAAGATAAAGCTCAATCAAAGCACGAGTACGAGGCTCAGTGCAAGATAAGTTGTTGTGATTTAGGGGTGGGGCTCCAAAATGAAGCACAAACAAAATTTTGGAGGGTCATTATGTAAAAGTAAATGCATTCATCCCATAAGGGGATTGGAATTGGGATCTGGTGGACCAGTAAATATTAAAAATACTTTAAATAAATATAGAGTTGTAGTTAAGGATCACCTTAAATGATGTGAAGAAACAATCAAGAAAGATTGAAGACAAATGACTAGGAAGAAAGAATGTGTTAGTGTCGATATCTTCATCCCTCCATTAGTGATCAAATTGCTCTTTTTGCATGCATGTTAGGTGTCCCATCTGATCAGCTGCATTCCATTAGGTCATGGATCAACTGATGGTAGTGGTTTCATGTCAATTTCCCTCATGACATTCATCTGCTGACCTATTGTCACATTTTTTAGGTCATTTACTGTCATCCAGTTTCATTTCATTCATAAAAACTAGTTTTAGGGTTTTTGTCTCACTAGGTCTAGGGTTTGTCATCATAGTCATCCAAAACTGAATAAAAGGTTAGCAGGCACATGAGGAGGATAAATAAACTCATAAAATCATAAATTTTACTTCTGTTAGGCTCAATAAATTTGTTTCACCTCAAAACTCTGTTTTGAGGTGAAAATAGGGTTTTTTCCATTTCATGTACAAATTTCATGTAATTTCAATGTTTCTATATGTAATATGTATTCAAAATCTATTCTTAGTGACCTGGTGACAAGATCCACTCCTGCCATGCAAGAGTCCACCTGAAGAAATCAATGTAAAAGTCCACCTGCAAAAAGACAAAAGTCAGAAATAAAGTGAAATAGGGCATTTGTGAAAAAGCTAGCACAACATTAGAAAAGTGGGTTTGGTAAATGAAAAAATTAAAAGCAAGGGGATATAAAAGTCATCTATGTGTTTGAAATCTTTATTGTTGCAAGTGAAATGAGCTAAAGGAAAGAAATCATGTTTTTGGAGGAAAGAGGAAAAACTGAGCAAAAAAGCCCGAAATTTTACTGGTGCTGCGCACCTGGGTTTGGCGTTGCGCACCTAGGTTTTGGCGCTGCGCACCTGGTGCATGTTTTACATTGCAATTTGTTCGGGCACTACGCATACAAAGTGCGTTGTGCACCTGAGAGGCAGCGCTACGCACCTATCCGTCGAGCATCAAAATGATTTCTATCACCTTCCTTTGCTTCAAACTCCTCAATTCACCTCTCAAAAAGTAAGTGAAGCTTCTCATCTTATCTAGCAAGGAGTTTTTCATCAGTTGTGGTGACTTGTATGTCTAAAACACTAAACCCTAGTTGCCTCCAAATTGTCTTGTAAGATTTGCAAAGTGTTCTGCTATTTCTATTCCCCTAGATTATTTTCCTATACCCCATTCCCTTAAACTAAATTTCCCTAAATCCCTTTCCCTTTCCCTTTCCCAAAATCATTAGCACTTACTTCCCAAACCCCACTCCCATTTACCAAACCCTAACCCTATACTCTATTCCCAAACCCTAACTCCCACTTCCTATCCCTTCACTACATTCATTTCATTATCAAAACCTCCATCTACATTCATAATACCAGTTATTTCCCTCATTCCCCAAAAGAAACCAGTAGTCACTTCCTATATACATTATTCATCCTCATACTTTAAAATCTCTTCATACTCATCAGTTTTCAATTCAAAATTCATAAGCATGGAGATAGATTCAGACTATGAGAGGCAAGAGGAAAATCTTAGTGATTCTTCCCGAGAAGCTCATGTACCAATAAAGCCACATAAAGGAGGAAAGATCATCCGGGAGGAGCCCACCACTCTCATAGAATTACTTGCTTGCCCTCTTGCTGTAGCTTGCTTTAAACACTAGTCTTGTTATCACTTTTGTGAAATGGTAGAGAGGGTTAAGTATCATCATGAGCTTTCTAGGTTGTTTGTTCTTCATCTCCACAATGGCCAGGTGAACCTTGCTGGTCTCTCCTTCACC
Organism: Pinus tabuliformis; assembly: GCA_031772625.1. Taxonomy (NCBI): domain Eukaryota; kingdom Viridiplantae; phylum Streptophyta; class Pinopsida; order Pinales; family Pinaceae; genus Pinus; species Pinus tabuliformis. Next base: position 446,158,881 of record CM062809.1, on the reverse strand, counting down.
TTTTCAGCTACCACCATCTCAGAAGCAACAGGCATTCCAAATGTTGGTGAATAGTGGAACAAAGGACAGTATGTTGACAATATGATGAAGAGGCTTAAGGCTAAGTTGGAAAAGGCCTTAAGAAGCAAAAAAGAGAAAAATAAGCCCAATATCTTGGCTTAAGCATCATTGGCCCAACAAAGCACCTAAAAAGGATTACTCATGCCAAATTTCAAGAAATTTGGAGCATTTTTTGTCATTTTTGAAATTTTTAATGCAAAAAACAGGTTTTTCAGCAGGTGCGCAGCGCCACCAGCGCTGCTCTTTTGTTGGGGGCATACATTTTCAAAAAGGTTTGCATTTTTGGAATTAGCATGAAAAAATATGCATACTCAGGAATGGCTGAGATTTTTGGACAAGTTTTGGCTCTCCAAAAGGGAAAAAAACACTCAAAAAGTGCCCTCTCTGCCACTTTTTTGCCACATAGGAAGCAGTCTTGGGAGATTCCATTTTTGGAGGGGCAAATGGACTCCAAATCCAAAAATTCAAGTTGTTCCAGAAAGTAGACTCACCAAGATTTCTAATGAGCTATTCTACACCTGATTTGGACTTCGGGAAGCCTTCCAAAAGTGGCCTTGAAAAAGCACTATGCATAGGATTAGTGGAACTGCACATAGGATAATTTTGCCAATTTTTCCTTTTTGATTAGAATTTCGCCCAGTTTGGCTATTAGTTGACTTTTTCTTCTCTCTTTGGTAAATTAATGATGTAATATGATGTGCTATGATGTAAATATGATGAAAAATGACTTGAGGGGGTAGATACATCAGTTAGAATTGGTTTGAGGATGAATGAATCAGTTTCCATAATTTTAGAGGCAAGCTGTTCCACTGCCTATTTTGTAGTTCCTAGTTTAGATGTTGTTGAAACAGCTCCTTGACTCATGGATTCGACCCCTGATGGCTAGCATAGGTGGTTTTATGCCTATATCTTGTACTTTCTTAGTCATTTGTCAAGGTTGGACTCTTGTGGATGCATTGAGCATTATTGTAAATCACTTCTGCAGTTTGGCAAGGAAATGAACCAGGGTTTTGTAGCATTTTGTGGGCTTCTTGTGGTAATGTGTCTTGGCATTGTTTTCTCCTCTTTGATTTAGTTTTTATTATGTGTATATGTTCCAGCATCTATTTCTTTCTTCATAACTAAATGAATCAAGAGAATTAGGTAGAATCCATTGATATTCAGTGCTCTACCTAGAGGATACATTTAGTTTTTAATGTTTTCTGCTGTTTGAAGAGGGCTCATGAACCTTGCATGCCCTCTCCAACCTCTCATCAATATTTATACTCACCATCACATTCATTTCAAAGTGCTAAAACACTTGCCTACCTCGCCCCACAAAAACCTCTGCAAATATGAGTTGATTTCCCGAACCCAAAGCTACCTTCCTCATTTGATCCAACAACCAACCATTAAAATCAATCAAAATCCTCTAAGAAAATATACCTAGCCTAAAATTAGCATTAACTTTCAGTCATCTCAAGCCTTAGTTGCCATATTCTTTTTGATATTGACAAGGAGAGAGCCCTCTCCCGACCTGGTAGGGCTAGCTACCAGGTTAAGCGTGGTTTGATGTTACCCTAGACCTGCCTTCCTTCAGCCTGAGGTAGATTTAGGCGCTAATAGAATGGAAATGCTTCAAATGATTCGCTACTCACAAAAATGATGTGGAAGGAATTTATTTTGTGTTGAAGAAGATGCTCCATGATATGGCTTAAAGGATATCATTAATCTAACTGTTTGACAATTATTATAGATTAATGATATCTTGCGGCGATTTCTTTAGCATTATTCAATATATTCTTTCATTGGAGAAACTATTATGTCTTTCTTGACAAATAAGTCAAATATCTCCTCTTCAATACTTCGAGAATTTTCTTGCAATTATGAAGTTGTAGCTAACAACTCTTAATTATCATTTACAAATGTAAGTAACCACCTTTTAATCTTATCTTTTAGGAACTTAGTTAAGTTGTTGAATTTGGAACCCATTGAAATATTAATAATCTCTAACTATTCATGTCAAATATCTTCAGAGACGAGAATAGAGTCTCTCATCATGTGGGGGCCATTTTGTTCATTGACAACCACAATGGCCAAGTAAAAGGAATTTCTCCTTTTACTTTCAATGTTTCCGCAATCAATAATAGCCCCCTCTAGCATTGTAAATCTAGGAGACCAACCAATTTTGATCTGCTTTAGCCTTTTAGGCCTTTGGAGACTCTACTCTGTCATTCACAATTCACTAAGTTGATCTTGGTAATAAAGGTTGAAAATTCATTCTCAATGAATTTTTTAACATTTTCCAAAACATTTTTTAAAATAATCAAAAAATAAATTAATTCTCTGCATTAAATGCCACAAATGCAAAGAGATTTCCAATAGTTCTTGTGAGCAGGTGTTCCATTTTCTTTACCCAACGAGATGTTTGAGGTGTTTTTTTTGTAGATTTGGGTGCTTTTATAACTAAGGGGGTCATGAATAGGGTCACTAGATTAAAATCCTCTTCAAGTTCATTTATTCTCCTTTTGGTCTTAGAGTTTTAGCTTATTATTTTGTAATAAAGTGGGTTGGAGATTCACTAGTGGTTTGGTGTAGCTTCAAGAGTGAATTTTCTCTTATTTTAGAAACATCCACTTCTATTTTGGTTGGATAATGACCTTTTTATTTTTTATTTTTATTCCTTTAGTTCTTAGCTTTTTATTACCTCAATCATAATGTGCATCTTGCATGGCTTGTGGATGGTATCCAAGATGGCAGGCTCATATGCTATCTCTTGAATCACTCTTTGGGTGTCACCCATGTAGGATGTAACCCAATTAGGTAGTGTTTTGCTATCAACTTCCACATCTAATTTATTTTCTTTAGGTTGATACTTTTTAGATATTTTCATCTCGGATAATTCAATAATGTGTGATCTTTTGATGACCACATTGAGGGGTGGCTCTTGTCCATCTCCTCCACTAGATTTCCTATCATTATTTTTGCTTTGAGCCTGTTGACAAGGTTAATCCTCTTTGAGGACAGAGATGATCCCTCTAGCCCAATGAGTGGGTCTAGAAACTGAAGTGACAATTAACTAGACATCTTCCTAGGTTATAATTGAAAGGTAGAACGAAAGAGATGACCTATCTCGTTCTGATGCTATTCTAATTTCCTTTGTTGAGGGCCTCGAATAGCTTGTGTCATGGACTTATTTATGCTTCTCTTAGCATTTATGTACCTGCACAAGTGATCAAGAAACAAAAAAGCATGCTAAAACCAATAGCAAATCCAATAACAACCTACTTAACTGATCAAGGAATGTCAAGCTAAATAAATACATGAACATATGTATTTTGGGAAGATGAACCAACAGTTGTATATTATTAGGAAATAAAGGGGAGATTACAACCAAAGCCTTGATGTTGAAAGGCTCTCATTGAGTGGTAATCAAAGGCCAAGCCAAGAAACTCTCCAAGCACTCCCTCTCCAAGTCTAATGAATAGCCTTAGGCACAATCTCAGAATAAGGGTGCAAATAAACATAGACCAACCATTTGGGAATGGGAGAAGAGGAATTTATAGGCTGGGAGAGGGAGTTAGGACTTCTCTAAAGATAGGATTAGGCCTGAATCCTAAGGAGGTAGCTCATAGGGATAAGACAAAAAGGTTAAGTTGGGAGGATTCAACCTCATCTATGCGAAACCACCTCTAGCTCGCCGCTCTGGAAGCTTCTAGATCATGAAGCTTCTCATCTCCTTTGGGAAAATTACCTTTTTGGAACAATCGCAGGTATGAAAGGGAACAGAGTGATGCCATCGCAAGTCAAACACATTGCAATAGGTGACCATCATTGTCGTAAGTGTCATAAGGGAGAAGACTCTGATTTTAATGTTTTCAAGGGCTATTTCTTCAGGGAAAGCTCAAGGCATTTTCCAAAAAAAGTCTTACGAGGAATCTGAGTTGTATACATGGAATAGTATACTGTATAATGGTCATGTTTCAGGTACTTCGGGGTATGTCATAGGGAAGTGTAGGAGGCGTGAAAAAATGTTGTGTAATAGATGCCCCCTAAAGCATGAAGGTAGAACAAGGAGTGATGGCTGAGATGATTTATGAGCTCTTACAAGGACGAGGACACGCACTGTTAAGAGACCTGCAAATCAAGGACACATATACATATACACACGGTATGGAAGCAGCCATTGGGATGATGAAGACCTGGTCAATCCTCTATTCCTGGTGGATATGGTCAGATTCAATTCAGAAACTATCAGTACCATCAGGGTATATGCCAAGGAATTGTCTAGCTACCCTTGTAGTAGCAAGGACAATCTTTGCAGCAAGGGAAACCTTCGCAATCGTAAGGGAAATATTTGTAGCAACAAGGGAAAGAACTGCAACAGTAATGGAAATTGTTACAACAACATGGGAAACCTTTGCCTTAGTCACAAAAAGCTTTGTAGCCACAAACTCAGTTTGTTCAGTCGTCTTTTCAACCTTTTTCCTCACAAGGCCAACCTTTACAGTAACAAAGTTAGCCTTTGCAATAACAAGGTCAGCCTTGGTAGCAACAAGATTTATATGCGTATCAATAAGGTTAGCCCTTGTAATCCCAAGGTCAACCCTTGCAGCAGCAGGGTCAATCCCCTTCTGTCCAGGGTTAATAGGTTCAACAACCTTATAGCCCGTATGCCATATACAATGCTTATTAGCGACCTATGGTAGGAAAATATCAAACCTACCTTGGACCGAATTTACCTTACGGTCAAGGTAACCCTCAGTGGGGATAAAATCAAGTCCTGTATGGACAAAATCCTCCACTGTGGGGCCAAAATGCTTACCAACAAGGATGGAATCCGTAGTTTGGGTCTCCTCAAAGGCCCTATATTCCATTTAACACACAATTGCCTTTCTTGGCTATGTTGGAGCTACCCGATGTCTCGAGGCTCACGAATGATCCCATTCTTCATTCACCTTACTAGCCTCTAGTTCCAATGAAAATTCCAAGCGATTGCCCCAAATTCAAGGGAAAATCTAAGGAGGACCCACAAGCCCATGTGATGACATATCACCTCTGGTGCTCCTCCAATTCATATGTTGATGATTCTATCTGTCTTCGACTCTTTCAGAGAACTCTCACAGGTGCTTCTACTAAATGGTATATCGAGTTGCCTCGAGGTACCTATGGTGACTTCAACTCTTTGGCTATGGCTTTGCTCACTCATTTCCAATTTCCAGTTCGATATGAAATTGGCACTCATTTTCTTACATCCCTTAAGAAAGATACCGTGACCCACATTTCCAATCATATCCATGAATGGAGATGTTGGCGTCACCTCATCAAATTTGAGATTGTTGATGACTTGTTGACATAATGGTTCACAAAATCATTCGTTAGTAAGATTGCTAAGGATATAGCTATGGGTGGATGTGTTACTGAAGAGCAAGCTATCGCACGTGCCCAATATCTAGACTTAGTCTACTCACAATCTGGCACGCTGTATGTGAAGTTACTTGATGCTCCAAGACCATATTCGGATCTGACAACATCAAGTCTCCTGATGCACTGCCTGTTGATGGCGTGATTGGTTTCGTGTTTCAGAATTCCACAAAAGCTTCTTTGAATAAGAAATTTGTCTCAAACACTAGTTCCAATAATTCATCAAAAAAATCATCCAGTCCTGGTAAAACCTCTGAGGTCAATGTTGTTCAGTCTATTGTTGCAGATAAGGCCTCTAAAGGTAAGAAGAAGGGAAAAGGTAAAGCCAAAGTCGATGCCCCAAAACAAGACCCTCCTAAATCGTCTACTAACGATGCTTCTAAAAGAAAGTCAAAATATCCTTGCCTCATCTGTGAGGAGGATCATTACACCAAGGATTGTCCCCAACGTTTTGAAGTTAATCGCTTGTTTAAAGGGACTCTGACTGTCTTCAAAGAACCATTTCCCTCTCAGTAGACACAATTGGTATATCAACCATAGTCCTCTACTTCCTTAGGTTCCCAAGTGTTTATGATGCAAGGTTCATCACCTATCTCGATCGCTACTTGAACTAAGGACTATCAAACCATGCCTAAGCAGATGGTGGAGAAAGAAGCTATTGATATTCCTTATACATCTACTCTGTATAGTTCTGGTCCACTCCATATTGAGAGCCCTAATAATGAGTCTGTAATCCGACCACTTCTCCAAGGTGTTCTTTGGAAATCATATTTTAATATGAATGTTAGAGATGCGCAACGTTATAATATTGTTGAGGATTTAGCTCATGCACCTTCGCCGATGTTTGCCTTGGAGGCTCATCAATCCTATCAAATGTAGCGAAAGTCATCGTTGTCTGCTATAGGTGTTATTAATCTGTCTGATTCGAGTCTGATTACCTTTGATATTGAAAACCACGTGCCTCATCTTCCTCATCATATTGCTTTTCTGGTATAGGTTCTTATAAAATAAAACATGATCCATCAGACTGTTATTGATGAAGGTGCCTCTACCTACATCATGTTTGTTTCATGTTGGAAGGCCCTTGGCTCTCCTACTCTTAACCAGTTCCCAAACACTTTGGAAGACTATGATGGTAGAGGTTCATGTCCTTACGATATTATCACGAACTTTTCGATTACATTGAAGGGAAAGACCATTGAATTACAAGTAGAAGTTGTATATGCCAATCTTCACTACAACTTTCTTCTCGGAAGAAGTTGGACCCACGCTATGTTTTGTGTGGCATATTATTTGTTCCAAGTAATTCATTTTCCTCATGAAGGAAAATTTGTCACTGTTGATCAACTATTGTTATTTTCTTCTGGTTCAACGAAGGACAACATCCCTTATGTGGGAAATATTGATATTCCTTACAAGAGTATGGGGGCAAGTCTCTTCAAGGACTCTTCTTTAATGGGTACTTTTAGTCTCCCACCTCTGAATGTTCATTCAATCAATATGATATCAGTCTCTATGGATCCTTGGATTATCCCTACCCTAGATCAAATTGATTCATTTGGCGATGCTATGCCTTTAAGTCCATTGGAGCAAAATTATCAAGAAATTTTCTTGGCTTCGATGCCCGCTTTAGAAAGTTATACCTTTTTCAGTATGAACCTAGACACTTATGTGCTATCTCCTTGACTTGGTTCTTTGGATTCTTCGGATCCTTTGAATGAGACATTCCCCACCAAAGAGAGTATCGTTGAGGTCATGTCTCTGGACGAAATTCCATGGAACGATCTACATCATCATTCTTCATTTCTTCCAAGCCTCGATGAGATTGTGTCTTTGGGGTAGCATCAGATGTGTTCTAGCCTCAAAAATTGGTGGAGTGGCTAAGGCACATGAGATATCGAATACCCATAAATGGTTTGGGTAGATTCTAAAAAATTTGAGAGATATTAAAATAATTAATATTTTAAATGGAGTCCCTTAGTCTAAACTTAGGGGAAATAAATATTAATGTGTATTAATATAAAACTGTGTTAGAATGGTCCAAAAGTCATGGATCAAGCTAGAATTAACCTTATCCATTGATTAGGGACTTAATATCGGTCGTTGAATCGTCAACGAGAGTAGTATAAAAGGAGGCTTGAGGGTCACTTGGAGAATACACTGACTTGATCAAGATTTTGATTTTCTGGGGCAGGGTTTGCTAAGGAATCAAAAGAGTGATCAAAGTTGCAGCTAAGGGTAGTGAATAAAGAAGTAGAGAGGATGAGATAGTATCAAGAAGATTAGTGCAGAAGCTGGGAGAGAGGGATGCAGAGCTAGCTAGAGTTTCACACAGAGCCAACGAGGGCTCACACAAAGCTAGCCAGGAGCTGTGCAGTGCCTCAGATGCTGGGTTGTGTTATATTCTTTCCATGACTAACCTACATAGTGAACCATGGGGTTAGAGGGGGGGTGGAGCCCCCCCTTCGTTGCGTCGATTGCGCAGCGGGGTGGCGGTAGCCCCCCTTTTCTGAGGGGTTTGAGGGGGGCGGGTAGCCCCCTTGTATGGGGTCCGGGGCAGCACCCCGGGGAAATTTTTTTTGGACCCTATATTAGGTTGGGCGAACCTACCTATGGTTTTCGGTCCATGGTTTTGGACGCGATGGTTTTCGGTCCATGGTATTGGATGCTTCGGCATGTATAAATATGTATTGTAACATTGAAAGGAATATAATGAAAAATCAAGCTGGTAGTCCTGGTTTTGGGATCCAGGGGAAAATCTCTGTGTATATGTGTTTTATGTGTTATGCTCTCGCATTGTTTATTTTCTGTGTTTTAGAATTCGTATGCAGGTAATTTCTGTACAGGGTTAAAACCTACATTTGGTATCAGAGCTGTTTTGGCTTCAAGGGGACGCCTTTGTTGCTGAGGGGTTTCGCTCGAGCCTGTGGTAGACCCTGTTCAATGGGAGATCTACGAGATCGATTCTGGTGGTGAAAGAAGATGGCGAGCAGCAGAAAGATAGATATCGAGAAGTTTAATGGTCACAGTTTTGAGTTGTGGAAACTCAAGATGAAGGATTTGTTGGTGGATAAAGATTAGTGGATCGCGGTAGATCCAGGTACTAAACCAACGGGAGTGACTGATGAAGAATGGAAGAAGTTGGATCGGAAGGCAAAGAGCACAATATGATTGTGTGTCTCAGATTTAGTATTGTTGAATGTATCAGGGGAAGCTACGACGAAGGCTTTGTGGGACAAGTTAGGGACTTTGTACCAATCTAAGTCTCTGGTGAATAAACTGTTCCTGCAGAAAAAGCTGTATAACATGAGGATGAAAGATGGAGACTCGGTGACAGAGCATCTGAACGCATTTAATATTGTGGTAAGTCAGTTAGCTTCTGTTGATATTAAAATTTCAGATGAAGATAAGTGCATCAGTTTGTTGTGTTCTCTACCAGATTCGTGGGATAGTCTGGTTATTGCAATAGGTAGCAATGCAACTGCTTTGCAGTTTGATGAAATAGTCTCAGACTTGCTGACAGAGGAGATGAGACGAAAAAATATGGAGAGCCAGAATGGTGATGCCTTGTCTGTACGAGGACGGTCCCAGAATAGAAACAAAAATAAGTCATCGAGTGGGAGATCTAAATCTCCAGGAAAACCTGTAAAGGTGGTGTGCTGGAAATGCAGAAAGGAAGGGCACTTCAAAAGGGACTGTAAATCTAAAGCTCCTGATAAAGGAAAGGGATCAGATGATGCTCCTTCTGCAGAGGTGAAAACCACCTCAGATGAAGGTGGGGATGTGTACTTGGCTTCTTCAAGTACACATGTAGATCATGAGGCATGGTTGATTGACTCAGGTGCATCCTTTCACTTCACTCCCCATAGAGAGTGGTTCTGTGAGTATGTGAAATACGATGGTGGTGATGTCTTCTTAGGAGATGATAGGAAGGCTAGAATCATTGGTCGTGGAAAATTAAAGTTGAAGTTGCAAGGTGGAAGGGTTAGAACACTTTTGGGTGTTCTGCATATTCCTGCATTGGCCAGAAATCTGATTTCTGCAAGCAAGTTGGATGATGCAGGTGTAAAAACAGTGTTCGAGAAGGATACCTGCAAGATGGTTCAGGGAGCACTAGTATTGATGCGGGGAGTTCGGACTGGAACTCTGTACAAGCTGCAAGGTAGCACTGTTGTTGATGGGTGCAACAGTTCTGTAGTTCCTGAAAGTGGAGCTGAAAATCTAGTGGTCTCTGGAGAGAAGACCATGTTGTGGCATCAAAGGCTGGACATATTGGAGAGAAGGGCCTTCAAATACTTCATGGTAAAGGTATTGTAGAAGGTATGAGTAATAGCTTTCTGGATTTTGATTTCTGTGAAAATTGTGTATATGGGAAGCAGAATCGGGTGAGTTTCCCCTTTGGTGCTAAGAGGGCGAAACAGATATTAGAGCTTGTACACAGTGATGTGTTTGGACCTATGAAGGTTCCATCACTGGGTAAGTCTGTGTACTATGTATCATTTATAGATGACTTCTAAGGGAATACATGGATATATTTCCTTAAGAAGAAATCTGAAGTCTTTGACAGGTTTAAAGAATTTAAGGCTCTGGTGGAAAATCAAACAGAGAAGAAGATAAAGGTGCTGAGGACAGATAATGGTGGAGAGTTTTGTAGTAAGGAATTTGAAGAATTCTATAAGAAGTGTGGTATAGCACGGCAGAAGACTACTCCATATACACCTCAGAAAAATGGAGTCGTAGAAAGAATGGAAAAGACATTGATGGAAAGGGCAAGAAGCATGCTCAGTGGTGCCGGGTTAGGACAAGAATTCTGGGGAGAGTTGGTGGATACTGCATGTTACTTGGTCAACAAGTCACCTTCATCAGCGTTGGAGGATAAGACTCCACAAGAAGTATGGACTGGTAAGAAACCCTCTCTTTCACATCTGAGGGTATTTAGATGTGATGCATATGTACATGTTCTAAAGGAGAAACGAACCAAGTTGGATAGTAAATCTGAAAAGTGCATCTTTATTGGGTATACGGATGGTCTAAAGGGTTATAAGCTTTGGAACCCAGTAACGAGGAAGGTTGTGTACAGCTGAGATGTGGTGTTCAGAGAGGTGAAAGATGTTATTAAACATGAAGTCCAACCAAAGGAACCTGAGAAGATAGAGTTTGAGCTAAAGGAGGAAGAATCAGACTCTACAACAGAGGAGGAATTAGAAGATGAAGAGCCACAAACTTAGGCTCTGAGAATATCAATTCGAGAAAGAAGGCAACCAGAAAGGTATAGTCCATCTGCTTTCTATTCAAATTTTGATTTGTCTATTACTGATGATGATCCCAGAACTGTGAAGGAAGCAGTGGATTCAGAGGATGGAAAACTCTGGAAAGAGGCCATGGTTGATGAAATGGCATCTTTGCACAAAAATGAGGCTTGGGATCTGGTGGAGTTGCCGGCTGGGAGGAAACCCATTGGCAGCAAATGGGTGTTCAAAAAGAAGACAAATGCAGAAGGGAAGGTGGAGAAATACAAATCTCGGTTGGTAGCAAAAGGTTATTCCTAGGTGTCGGGAATTGATTTTGGTGATATTTTTTCTCCTGTTGCCAAGGTAACTTCTATTAGGTTACTTTTATCTGTTGCTACTGCTTTTGATTTTGAGGTAGAACAGATGGATGTGAAGACAACATTTCTTCATGGGGATTTGGAAGAGGAAATATACTTGAAGCAACCTGAAGGCTTTGCGGTGAAGGGTAAGAAAGAACTGGTATCCAAGTTAAAGAAGTCTCTGTATGGGTTAAAATATTCACCAAGGATGTGGTATCAGAAATTTGATACATTTATACAGGGACTTGGCTTCACCAGAAGCAAAGCAGATCACTGTGTGTATTTTAAATTAATTGGTGACCGTGTTATTTATCTGGTCTTGTATGTGGATGATATGTTGCTGGTTGGAAATGATAAAGAAATTATCCAGGATTTGAAGACCCAATTGTCCTCCAAATTCAACATGAAAGATCTTGGTGCTGCAAACTATATTTTGGGCATGGAAATTAAAAGAGATCGGGCAAAGAGGAAGTTCTGGTTAAACCAGAGGAAGTATGTCAAGACAATACTGCAGAGGTTTAATATGCAGGATAGTAAACCAGTGAAGGTTCCTATTCCTGTAGGTGTGAGGTTATCCGCTGAACAGTGTCCCAAGACACAAGAAGAGGAAGAGGACATGTTTCGTGTTCCATATGCGAGTACAATCGGTAGCCTGGTGTATGCAATGGTCTATACTCGACTAGACATTGCACATGCAGTGGGAGTATTGAGCAGGTTTATATCAAAACCAGGGAAGGAGCACTGGACAGCAGTGAAGCAGGTTTTCAGGTATTTGCGTGGCACTAGTGATTATGGTTTGTGCTACCAAGGAAGACAGGATTGGACAGAGTGTTGGATATTCGTGGCTTTGTTGATGCAGACTGGGCTGGAGATCTGGATCAAAGAAGATCTACAAGTGGGTATGTGTTTAACCTATTTGGAGGTGCAGTCAGTTGGATGAGTAAGAAATAATCTGTAGTGGCACTATCAACTATAGAGGCAGAATACATGGCAGCCACTCATGCAAGCAAGGAAGCAGTTTGATTGCAGAGATTGTGTTCAAGTATGGGGTTAGTACAGGGAGCTATAAGAATAGACTGTGACAGCCAAAGTGCAATTTTCTTGGCAAAGAACCCTGCTTATCATTCAAAGACAAAGCACATTGATGTTCAGTATCACTTTGTGAGGGATATGATAGAAGACAAAAAGGTGTTGCTGGTAAAGGTGGACACTTTGAAGAATACTGCAGATGGATTGAAAAAATCTATGAGCTCTGAGAAGTTCTCTTGGTGTAGAGAAACAATGGGCATTTCAGGGCTGGAAAAATGACTAAGCTCTCCTGTGGCCCCTTGTGGAAAGAAAACAAAAAGTGGGAGATTGTTGGGTTGTGTTATATTCTTTCCATGACTAACCTACGTAGTGAATCGGGGCGTTAAAGGGGGGGTGAAGCCCCCCCTTCGTTGCGCTGATTATGCAGCAGGGGGCGGCAGCCCCACCTATCTAGGGGGTTTGAGGGGGTGGGTAGCCCCCCTGTACAGGGTCCGAGGCAGCGCCCCGTGAAATTTTTTTTTGGACCTTATATTAGGTTGGGCGAACCTACCTATGGTTTTCGGTCCATGGTTTTGGACGTGATGGTTTTCGGTCCATGGTATTGGATGCTTCGGCATGTATAAATATGTATTGTAACATTGAAAGGGATATAATGAAAAATCAAGCTGGTAGTCCCGGTTTTGGGATCTAGGGGAAAATCTCTGTGTATATGTGTTTTATGTGCTATGCTCTCACATTGTTTATTTTCTGTGTTTTAGAATTCGTATGCAGGTAATTTCTGTACAGGGTAAAACCTACATCAGAGAGGTAGCGTGGGTGACAAAGAGGGTCTAAGGGCTGATGAAGTGCCTCCAGAGGCTAATTCAGAGCAAGTTAGGGTGACGTTGGGTAGAAGTTGGGCCAGAAAGAACTGACACAGTCCCTAGAGGCTGACGCTGGGGTTTTTGTGGGGTAGATTGGAGTTGGGAGTTGTCAGAGTGTTTGTCAGGGTTTTTAGCAAGAACATCTGTGTCTGATTGAGAGGTACTACTGCCGAGATTATTCTTTATTGGGTGAGCCAGTTTTGGCACACAAATTGTATTATAAAACTGCTTAATAATTAAAACCCTCGGATAACTGCACCAGTTTTCCCGCATTGGTTTTTTCCGAGGATATTGGTCCAAAAACAATGGTGTCACTTGTGTGCTCGTTTTTTTTCCTTCATTTGATGATCTGTAATTTGTTGAGAATGTACTTTTATTTATTTTCAGTATTTACAAGGTAAATAACTTATTAATTAATTAGAACAAGTAGGCATAAATAAATCAGAAAAGTACATGAAGGGTTTCTAACAGTTAGACTTAGAAATTCCAATAGAGATGCCTTCTTGTCTTGAAGCGTCTGTTTCTCATTGTCTCAGACCTCCACCTTAGACACCTATCCTAGTGCATGAATTCTTGTCAGAGGGTAATATGGGGAACATCACTGCTACTATGTCTTTTGACATTTCCATTAAACCTGGAATTGGTGAGAACATTCATATTGGGGTTTCCTGTTCTCCAAATGAGGTTAGGATTTAGACTCAACTTTTTCAATAATTATGAGACATATTCGCATGGTAATATGAGGAAATGCCTAGTATTGACCCAACAATAGTGGTGCATGAGATTATGAATTATCCTAGTGTTAAGCCTGTTCGACAACGGCTTCACCCTATGCACCCTCGAAAGGCTACTGCTATCAAAGCAGAAGTGGAGAAGATTTTAAAAGAAGGCTTTATTTATCCTATTCCATTGACAGATTGGGTGTCCAATATCATCCCTGTTGCCAAAAAGCAGGGTATGATTCTTGTCTGTGTTGATTACCACGATATTAATTGCGCATGTCCTAAGGACAATTATCCCACTCCATTTATCCATCAAATCATCGACGAATGCGTTGTGAGTGAGATTTTCTCGTTCATGGAGAATTTTTCTAGCTATAACCAGATTAACATTTCACTTGTTGATCAACGTAAAATGACCTTTATCTGTCCTTGGGGTACTTTTCTTACAAAAAGATTCCTTTTGGTTTGAAGAATGCTGAGGCTACCTTCCAATGAGCAATGTCTTATGAATTTCATGACATTCGACACATTGTTCACCCTTACCTTGATGGCTTACCAACTCATTATGCTAAGCATCGTGACCATCCAGATCACTTAAGGTCCATCTTTTTATGATGTTGGCATTATAATATCATCTCAATTCACAAAAATGTGTGTTTTGCGTTGAGTTTGGCCGGCTCTTGGGTTTTGTGGTGTCTCACAAAGGTATCCAGATTGATCCTTTGAAAGTTGAGGCCATTGTTGATTTACGTCGCCCCCCTCCCCCCCCCCCCCCCCCCCTCCCCCCACATCATTACTGCAATTATAGAGCCTACAGTGAAAGGCTAATTTTCTCCGTCGATTTGTCGCTAATTATACCGAACTTGCTAAGGGTTTTACTTGCTTACTGAAGAAGGGGATCCCTTTTATTTGGGATGAAGTTTCCCTAAAGTCCTTCAATTCTTTAAAAGAAATGCTTATCGATGTTCCTTTACTGCTTCCCCCCAATTATCGACGTAATTTTTTCATGTACTTGTTAGCTGCAACTGATACTACTATTGCTATGGTGTTATTTCAGGATGATGACGATGGCAACGAGCATGTGGTTTTCTTAAATTTGAGCTGAAATATTCTCGACACTGAGTCTCGATATGCCCATGTTGAGAAGTTTGCCTTGGAGGCAGTTCATGCAATCCAAAGATTTCGATAGTATATCCTTTTATGGAAAACCATGGTGATTTCTAATTGCACCCCATGATATATATACTGACTCGCCAGTTACTGGGGGGAAAATACTCAAAATGGATCGTTATCCTGCAGGAGTTTGGTTTGGAATTTACTGCTGCCAAATCAAAGAAATCGCTTGTCTTTCATGAGTTGATCTGTGCTCTTCCGTCTACAAGCACTTCAACTGATTTTACTAAGCAGATACCCGATGAAAATCTGTTTCTGATCAACACTCTTGACCCATGGTATGGGGATATTATCATTTATCTTTAGACCTAAATATTCTGATCTGCGTTGTCCCACTCTAACCGACACCACATTCGGCATCAACCCCAACCCTATCAGATCCTTGGTGATACATTATATCGGGTCAGTGTGAACTATATTCTTCAGATGTGTCTCACCTTAGAAAAGGATTCATGATCAGAGAATGAAAGCTAATGATTTTCAGCTTGAAAATCTTGTGTTAAAGTGGGATGCCAGAAATGAGGAAAAGGGAAACATGGAAAAATTGGCAATTTGTGGAAGGGGCCTTATAAAATTGAAGCTTTTCATGGGACCAATGCATTTCTATTAAAGGATCTAACCAGAAAATCACTTGTTCGAGGGCCTACCAATGACAGGTTACTCAAACATTACTTTACCTGAATTCAGCTGGTTTAAAACAACATCATTGTATATACCATTTTATTGTTTCAACTATTGCAGATGTGGGTGGCTATCATAAAAAATTGAAGCCCGGAGTGAAGGCCCTATGTTTCAAATGAAATTTCTACCATATGTAATTATTTTTTAGTTAATCAGGATAATTTGAGTTGTTTGAAGATTAAATAAATGCCCAATGGAGAAGGCTACTAGTCTATGGTGTTCTTGGCACCTCACAGGGAGGATGCCATCACCATTGGATTCAGTGTGAGGTTCCTATAAATATAGTGATCAAGGTATGATTATCTAGCCATTTATCCCAGTGGGATGTTGTAAATTATTTTTCATTTTAAATTGTCTAGTCTTTGAAAAGAAAAATAAAAGAAAATAAAAATAGAACAAAGAAAAAGAAAAAAGAAAAAATAAATCCCCAAAGGGCACACTAGTCAATATGTCACCTAAGTTGTTTTTTTATCCTTAAAGCTTGATTAAATTAGAAAAAATATGTTTTGAAATGATGAATAAACACTGACAGGATGTATTGTCACTTGCTAATAAGGTTCTGGCACTTTTTGACGAATGAGATCGTCCTCACCAAAATTAATGGTAGGGAATGATGTTTGACCACCCCCCCGCGCGCCGACCTCCCAAAGCTTATTATGGAGGGGGGTCCAAAAAGTGGTTTGTTGGAAACTAACTTTGACCACATGGTGACTCCACAAACGTTTCAGGGGCCTCTCCTCCCTTACTGCTTACTGTCCGACCCCCCCCCCCTCGAAAACCTTTTCCTCTTTCTATTTTCCCCCTCTCCCGTTGGCTCTTTCTCCACTCATATCACACCAACACATCCACCATGCCAACCCATCTGCCACCCCACAACATCCATCCACGTCATCCCATTTTTCATGTCACCTCCCCCCCTTACGTCACATGATTGTTTGTCAAATCGCCATCCAACTGTCATGTAGACATTGGTCATTAACTCCCGCCAACATTTAAAACAATAATTGCAATGCTCCAAAAATGGTAATTTTACCGTTGACATTCTTTCCATTTCCACTCTAAAATCCCACATTTCCCAACATTTCTCCCTTTTTCATTTCATTGTATTATTGCAAATTCATGCTCAAAGAACATTCAGTGCACTAGTGCCCTCTACAACTGACATCTTGTTTAGGTACCAATCTAGCACAAATTGGGCAATTTCCTTTGGGCCTCTTGGTAATCTTAAAATGTCGTCACATAAGGTAAAAGATAAAATGGTGGTTGAGAGTCTAGTCTTACCCTCTATTCCCAATTTAAATGAGACACCTTTAGTTGAAACATAGTATAATATAGTAGAAACTCAATGTGAATTTGATTTGTATGAGCTTCATAATTGGGAAAAATAGAAGTATTTCGATAATATTAATTATTTAAGGATCTGGGAATCATCACTACCTCAATTTACCTTTCCTCGTACTCATATTTTCCTAGAATTCGCTACCTGGTGTCATCTCAGGTACCCCCCTAGTCAGAAAGCAGTAATTGCTCAAAATAATGAAATCATATTCCCAATTACCCCAGAAGCTATCTGTCAAGCCCTTCAAATTAATTCTCAAACTTCTTTACACCCATTTTCCAGCTATGCACTCCTGGAAATATACAAAAATCTTACCTTCCCTGTTAGGTCCCTATAATACTAGTGATTCCCCCATTACTATTGTCATTATATCCCTTATTGTTATTTTTGTGCCCCTATTGTCCCCATATTATTATTATTATGCCCCATAGAAACCCACTATTGTTAATTTTGTGCCTTTATATTATTATTGTTAGGTTGGATTGGTTATATTGTGTCCCCTTAGACTCTTATATATAAAAATGAGGTTTTGTCATTTGAATAATCGTTTATTTATGTAATGTAAAGGAGGTTTCCCCCTCGAAGAGGTTGAATTCTAAAGCATTGCTCTATCTTTTTATCTTGTGTGAGCTGGTTTCCTAACATTTGGTATCAGAGCTTTGGATTCTAGGGTTTCGCTACTCTAAATAGTCCATCGTGGAATTTTCTTTATAACTTGTTTTCTGCGATGTTTCAGAAGCGAAAAAAAAACCTATTTGAGACAAAATCACGTTGAACCTATGGTCCGAATTTCAGAGCTTGTCTCACTATAGTTTCGGAGATATAATTTGAGGAAGTTAGTGTTTTTTCAAGCTCTAGAATTTAAACTAAAACAAGTCATCATGGGATTTTTACTATAACTCTTTCACTACAAAGTTTTAGAAGTTAAGACAAAAACCCATTTGAAAAGAAACCGGTTTAAACCTTGGCTCCAAATTTTAGATACTGTCTCGCTATATTTTCAGATATATAGTATGAGGAAGTTAGGGTTTTTGCAGACCCCTGAATTACATTCCAAATAGGTCACCTTGGGAAAATTGTCATAACTATCTCTTTGAGCATCAGACTGAAAGTTTGTAAGAAGTTACAAAAAGGGGACAAACTGTAGTTTCTTTTAGATATTTTTGAGATCCAAAGGTCAAGCAAGTGAGAGGTGGCACTTCATACAAGTTCACTCTTTTGAAAAGGTATATAATTAGGTCGTCGTGGGCGATTGTGCATAAATATTTCTTAGAGAATCCAATTTTGATCAGACTAGTGGCATTCAAAAGAGGACATAGAGGGCTACTGCAGGTCGTGATTTCAAAACTGGAAGAGTTGAAATCGCAGAAATACATCAGATTCAATATTAGGATCCTACAAAGTGAAAAAAAGGTGTAGTTTTTTTTTTCAATTTTTGCATAAGCTTGGTTTGAAAAATTAGTTTGAAGGAATTCAAAGGGCATAGTGAAGCATTATTATCGGTAATTGATGCCCCGAAGAAAGAAAATGGAAACACCTAGTAAGCAACCTGAAATCTCTAGCATGACTCATGAAGAAGATGAAGAAATGCAACCTGATATATCAAAATTACAAGAACAAGTACAACAAATGTCACTTGCACAAAAAGTAACAGAAGCTAAGATGGATGATCTAAAGAAAGACGTAGAAGCTAAGATGGATGGTTTAAATAAAGCCATGGAAGCTAAGATGGATGGTTTAAAGAAAGGTGTATAAACTAAGATGAATGGCGTGGAACGTAATATGGATGGCGTGCAAGCTAAAATGGATGGCATGGAAACTAAGATGGACAATTTGAAGACAGATTTGAAGACAAGCTTGGAAGATTTGAAGACAGATTTGACAAAGTTTCTACAAGAAATGCTTACTAATGGTGAAAGGGTAGTAAAGGAAACTCATGATGAGAACAAAATAAATGTTAATCATGATTTCATAGACCCTAATGTTGGATCTAAGAACCATCATGTTCCAAAGATCGTTATGAGGAAGTTTGATGGCAAGGATCCCCGACACATGGATACTACAAATAGAGCAATTTTTTGATCTCCATAATGTGCAAAACACACAAAAGGTACGCATTTCAACTTTATATTTGGAACCAAATTAGTTTGTATGGTATCGATGGCTTTGCTTTCGTAAACAAATTGTCACTTGGGCTATTTTTATGAATGAAATGATAACACATTATGAGGATACAAAAAGCAACACCTTCTTTAGCCAATTGATAAATCTCAAACAAAAGGGTTCAATGATGGAGCACATTGAGGACTTCCAAAAATTGAATATAAGGGTAAAACATATTTCAAAGGAGCATAGGATTGATATGTTCATAGGGACTTTAAAATATAACATCCAACATGAGGTTCGCCTTTGGGAACCAGATTCATTGGAGAAGGCATTCAGGTTGGCAAGAAAAATGGAAAGCAAAATTATGGCAACAAGGAAGCCTACCACTCACAATCATAAAGATGGAAGTGTTTCTGCCCCTAGCCATCCACAACCTACAAGGTTGACACCACAAAAATTGGAAGAAAAAAGAGAAAAAGGGCTTTGTTACAATTGTGATAGCAAATACACTAAAGGTCATAAGTGTGTTGAGAAGAAATTATTTTACATAGATTGTGAAGAGGAGGAAGAAAAGGAACAAGAAACGTCAAAAGAAGAGGATATACACCAGGAAAAAACCCTATAAGAAGAAGAAATGAATCTGAGCATATCTTGTAATTCATTGGCTGGAATTACCACTCCTCAAACTATCAAGATAGAAGGGCATATCAAGACAAAAAAGGTAATACTGTTGATTGATTCGGGAAGTACCCATAATTTTGTTTATTATAAGATAGCCAAAGAACTAAATTGCTTCCTATATCTAGCACCAGAGTGTCAAGTGATGGTTGCAAGTGGAGGAACCATAAATTGCTCAGGAAAGTGCCATAATATCAAACTATCCATGGGAGAATATGTGTTGAATAGCCCAATGATTTCCATTCCAACGGGTGGTGCTGATGTTGTACTAGGAGTCCAATGGATTTTAATTTTCAAGAACTTTTCATGAAATTCTCTTCATAAGGAAAGGAAGTTGAGTTAAGGGGTATCGCAGGGAAACCGGGAAAGATAATCACCTCTGATGGAATGACAAGGCTTCTAAAGATAGAACAACGAGGCATAATTGCACAATTATGTTCACTAGAGGTTCCCACATCGAAATCATCCATTTCTCCAGATCTCCAAAAGTCTTGGACAATCATTCCAAGGTATTTGAGACTCCCAAAGGCCTCCCACCTATTCGTGATCATGATCATGCTATCAATTTGATTCCAGGAAATGTTCCTACAAAGATCAGGATTTACAGATAACCCTATGTCCAAAAGAGTGAAATTGAACGTATGGTTGTAGAAATGCTAGAGGCTGGTACAATTAAACCTAGTCAAAGTTATTTCTCTACTCTAGTAGTATTGGTTCACAAGAAGGATGGATCATGGTGCATGTGTCCAGATTATAGGGAGCTCAACAAGCTCACTATTAAAGATAAATTTCCCATTCCTTTCATTGATGAATTATCAGATGAATTGCATGGATCAATTTACTTCACCAAGTTGGATCTTCGTTTAGGATATCATCAAATCAGAATGAATACTGAAGACATTCCAAAAACAACATTTAGAACTCATGAGGGTCATTATGAATTTTCGGTCATGCCTTTTGGCCTTACTAATGCACCTTCTACATTTCAAGGTTTGATGAATTCCGTTTTCAAACCCTTCCTTAGAAAATTTGTGTTAGTATTTTTTGATGATATACTAATCTACAGCAAGTCTTGGAAGGATCATGTGCAACATGTTGACATGGTGCTCAAACTATTGGAGGAGAAACAATTATATGCAAAAATTTCCAAATGTTTCTTTGGAGTACAAGAGGTGGAATATCTGGGTCATATTGTATCTCATGAAGGTGTTAAGGTAGACCCTAGCAAAATTAAAACCATTAAGGAATGGAAAATCCCCACATCCATAAAGCATATACGAGGATTTCTTGGGTTGACAGGGTATTATCACAAGTTTGTTAAGAATTATGGGAGAATAGCAGCACCTTTAACAACATTATTGAAGAAAGATGCATTCACATGGACTCCAGAAGCAACGAAGGCCTTTGAACATCTTAAAGAGGCAATGTGCCAAGCACCAGTCTTAGCTACACTGGACTTCACAAAAGCCTTTATTATGGAATGTGATGCCTCAAGAAATGGAATTAGTGCTCTTTTAATGCAAGACCAAAGACCCATTACTTTCAAAAGTTGTCCAATCAAAGGATTGTATTTACATTAAGCTATTTATGAGAAGGAAATGCTGGAAATACTACATGCACTTAAGAAATTGTGACCCTACCTAATGGGAATACACTTCAAGGTAAAAGTAGATCATGATAGTCTTAAATACTTTTTGGAACAAAGATTATCTTCAGAAGAGCAACAAAAATGGGTCACAAAGATGTTGGGCTATGACTTTGAAATCATCTACAAAAAAGGGAAGAAAAATGTTGTGGCAGATGCACTCTCAAGAAAGGATGAGGATGTGGAAGCATTTCTTTTCGCCATTTCTATTATCCAACCAGATTCGATAAACGAAGCAAGGAATGAATGGAAGAATGATGAGGAAGTGTTGGCACTAATTCAAAAGATACAACAAGATCCCATTACATATGATATATTTAGCTAGAAAAATGATTCGTTATGGTACAAGGATTGGTTATACGTATGTAAGAATTCCCAAATCAAACAAAAGGTTCTTAGGGAATTGCACACCTCTCCCTTAGGAGGGCACTCAGGATTTATAAAAACCTACCACAGGGTTAAGAAGGAATTTTTTTGGGATGGCCTTAAATCGGATATTCAAAAGTTTGTGGCGGAATGTTTGCTTTTCCAACAAAATAAAGTTGAAACAATTAAGACCCCATGACTATTA
Organism: Pinus tabuliformis; assembly: GCA_031772625.1. Classification (NCBI taxonomy): domain Eukaryota; kingdom Viridiplantae; phylum Streptophyta; class Pinopsida; order Pinales; family Pinaceae; genus Pinus; species Pinus tabuliformis. The sequence continues at coordinate 446,137,021 of CM062809.1, read as the reverse complement.
CAACCCTTATCCATTCCAAGCCAACGTTGGGAGGAGGTTTCAATTAACTTTATCACAGGTTTACCCAAGTCTGAAGGAAAGAGTGTTATCATGTTGGTAGTTGATAGACTTACTAAGCATGCACACTTTTGTGCATTATCTCATCCATTTAAAGTGAGTAAAGTTTATAATACATTTATGGAAACAATTCAAAAGCTACATGGAAACCCAAAGATTATTGTAAGCGACAAAGATCCCATTTTCACTAGAAATTTTTGGACAGAATTATTTTCTTGTCTTGGGACTCAGTTAGCTCATAACCATCTTATCATCCTCAATCTAATGGGCAAACTAAGATAGTAAACAAATGTTTAGAAGGATATCTTCATTGCTTTGTATATGATAAATAGACACAATGGGTCAAATGGTTGCCTCTGGCTGAATGGTGGTATAACACTTCCTTCCATACTGCAACCAAAATGACCCCATTTATGGCACTTTATGGATATCATCCACCATCCATCACATCATATTTAATAGAAAATATAAGGTTCAAGCAGTGGAAGATCACATCGAGCATCAACAAGAGGTTCTCCAACTCCTAAAGGATAACCTTACCTTGCCACAAAATATAATGAAATAGTAGGCAGATCAACATCGCAGTGAAAGAAGTTTTGATGTAGGTGATTGGGTATTCCTACGGCTACAACCATATAAAAAAATGTCCCTCAAGCAAGCTAAGAAGGATAATAAATTATCACCAAAGTATTATGGTCCGTACAAGGTGTTGCAAAAGATAGGTACTATGGCATATAAATTGGAACTTCCTGTAGCTTCTTTCAGTTCCCATGTTTCATGCTTAAAGAAGGTTATAGGTGATAATATTCCAATTGAAACAATATTACCAGAACTCGATGAGGAAGGAAAAATCATTTTGGAACCTGAAGTAGTCAAAGAAACAAGAACTCGACAACTACGAAATCGATCAATTTTAGAGTATCTCATCAAGTGGAAGAACTTACCCGTTGAAGATTCCACATGGGAGGATGAGAATTTTATACAAAAGCACCCAGAACTACTCAAGTGTTGAGGACAACACTTTTTTGAAGGAGAGGGGCATGCTAGGTCCCTATAATACTAGTGATTCTGCCATTACTATTGTCATTATATCCCTTATTATTATTGTTGTGCCCCTATTGACCCCATATTGGTATTATTGTGCCCCATAGAATCCCACTATAGTTATTTTTATGCCTTTATATTATTATTGTTAGGCCGGCTTGGTTATATTGTGTCCCCTTAGACTCCTATATATGGAAAGGAGGTTTTTTCATTTGAATCATCGAAGAATTGTTCATTTGTGTAATGTAAAGGAGGTTTCCCCCTCGAAGAGGCTGAATTCTAAGGCATTTATCTATCTTCTTATATTTTTGTGAGCTGGTTTCCTAACATCCCCCAGCGAGCTCATATTTTCAAATGTTTTTTGCTTGAAAATTTTGAATTGCCTAGAACAAATCCGCCATATTATGCTTATATTTTCCCTAAGAAGTTGAAGATAAGTTAATTCCATGGTTACTTGTCTATTAGGTTATCGTACAAAACAATGGGTAGTTGTAGTGCTAGGTTTCTTGTGAGTATTTTTAGCTGGTCATAAGCCATCACTCATTTTCAATTATAGTCAATAATTGTCAGGTGTTATTCATGAGGAATTTCTGAAATTTAAAGCTGAAGGTATGTTAAAGCACCAGTTAGTCCTTGTGTATTTAATGTTATTCTATGAAGAAGACAGGTTCAAGCTCCAGTTACAGAAGATGGATGACCAAGGAAGTCCACTATCAGTCAGTCACTGGACTTCCTTCCTAAGAAGGAATTCAGAAGATTACTCATTTAACCATTTTGTGGATCAATTTTTACATACATCCTTGTGTCTTCTTAGTAGTGATATTATACCAAGGATTTCACTAGATATCAAGAAGGCTTTGCATCTTATGATATGTCATTGGAATGGAGGATTTCCTGGATTGACAATGGTTTTTCCTAGCCTTTCCATTTCCTGGATAACCACGATGTTGTGGGTTTTACTCTTGTTTTCTAGTTGGTTCTCATATTCCTTTGGTTGTGGGTGGAGTTATTAGTTCCTGAAGCCTTGGTTTGCCAAATTCTCTGGAAGCCCTGTAATAGCTTGGGTTGAGTTACTAGTCCTAGAGCCTTGGCTGGAAAAACTCTCTAGTGTGCTTGGTGGGTTGAGTTACTAGTCCTAGAGCCTTGGTTGGACAAATTCTCTAGAGCCAGAAAATAACTGTGGGTTGAGTTACTAGTCCTCAAAGCCTTGGTTGGAACCAACGCTCTCGAGCCCTGGATATCTGAGATCAAGGACAACAACACAACTTGGCATAAACTTCTAAAGATAGTAATGTGTCACTTTTAGGAAATTAATAATAGATCCATACTTCCTAGGGATACTTTTCCCCTATATATTTATTTCCTTTCCAGGGGGGAACTTGTCTTGTATTGTCCAAAAATATTGTGCAGTTTTGGGAAGAACTAGGCAACTCTCTGATTCATGCACCAAGTAATTTCTGAGTAGAATACTTCTATGCAATTTCTAGGTTGAGTGGCTCTGGGCTACCTCTCATGCTCTGCGTATTTTCCCAGCTAAAGGCTGGATTTCAGCTAGATCTACACAATTTTGGAGTTGAAGGATCCGTGTCATCCTTGACTGCGCAATGCCTAAGAGCATGGCCGATTTCCATCAAGATTTGTGCTCTTCATTAAGGCAAGCCTGGAACCAGTTTGAAACTAAGTCAAGAGATCGAATTGTGGGTTAGGTAGTAAAGCAAGTAAGAAAACACAAGCCAAAATGGAAAAGATAAAGATCAATCAAATCGTAAGTACTTGGGTCAGTGTGAGATAAGCTACTATGATTTAGGGGGGAGGCTCCAAAATGAAGCATAGGAAAAATTTTGGAGGGTCATTATGTAAAAGTAAATGCATTCATCCCATAAGGGGATTGGAATTGGGATATGGTGGACCAATAAATATTTAAAATAATTTAAAGAAATATAGAGTTGTAGTCAATGATCACTTTAAATGATGTGAAGAAACAATCAAGAAAGGTTGAAGACCAATGATTGGGAATAAATAATATAAATGCTTCAAAAGATTTCGCTACTCACAAAAATGATGTGGAAAGAAGTTATTTTTTGTTGAAGAAGATGCTCCATTATATGGCTTAAAGGATGTCATTAATCTAACTATTTTAAAATTATTACATATTAATAATATCTTGCAATGATTTCTTTAGCCATTCTTCAATATATTCTTTCATTGGAGGAACTATTATGTCTTTCTTGAAAAATATGTCAAATATCTCCTCCTCAATACTTTGATCATCTTCTTGCAATTATGAAGTTATAGCTAACGAGCCTTAATTATAATTTACAAATGTAAGTAACCACCTTATAATCTTATCTTTTAGGAACTCAGTTAAGTTGTTGAATTTGGAACCCATTGAAATCTTAATAATCTCTAACTATTCATGTCAAATATCTTCAGAGATGAGAATAGAGTCTCTCATCATGTGGGGGCCATTTTGGTCATCAACAACCAAAATGGCCTTGAAAACAACATTGCTCCTTTTACTTTCAATGTTTTCGCAATCAATAATAGCCCCCTCTAACATTTTAAATCTAGGAGACTAACCAACTTTGATTTTCTTTAATCTTTTAGGCCTTGGGAAGCTCTACTCTATCGTTTGAAATTCACTAAGTTGATATTAGTAATAAAGGTTGAAAATTCATTGTCAATGATTTTTTTAACATTTTCCAAATCATTTAAAAAAAAAAGCAAAAAAAAAAAAAAGAATTCTCTACTTTAAATGCCACAAAAGAAAATAGATTTCCAATAGTTCTTGTGAGTAGGTGTTCCATTTTCTTTACCCAATGGGGTGTTCCAAGTTTTTGTTGTTGTAGATTTGGGTGCTTTTATAACTAAGGGGATCATGAATAGGGGCACTAGATTAAGAGCCTCTTCAAGTTCATTTATTTTCCTCTATATTTTTAGATTGTTAGCTTATTATTCTCTAATAAAGTGGGTTGGAGATTCACTAGTGATCTCGCGTAATTTCAAGAGTGGATTTGCTCTTATTTTAGAAACATCCACTTTTATTTTGGTTGGATAATGACCTTTTTATTTTTAATGTTTACTCTTTTAATTCTTAGTTTTTTATTACCTCAATCATAATGTGCATCCTGCATGGATTGTGGATGGTATCCAAGATGGAAACCTCATATGTTATCTCTTTAATCACTCTTTGGGTGTCACCTATGCAGGATGTAACCCAATCAGGTAGTGTTTTGCTATCAACTTCCACATCTAATTTATTTTCTTTAGGTTGAGACTTTTTAGATATTTTCATCTTGGATAATTCAATAATGTGTGATCTTTCGAAGACCACATTGAGGGGTGGCTCCTATCCATCTCCTCCACCATATTTCATATCATTATTTGTGCCTCGAGCCACATTAGATTCATTTCTTCAGTGATTAAATAACGAAATCTAGCAAGCTTGTGATGTCAAAGCTAGAGGGGAATTTGTAGGCTTTCTACCTCTTTCTTTATTTTTCCCTCTCAAAGTAACATTGGTTTCTTTAATAAGTGGTTCAACATGGGTAGGTGTTTCTCTTTCATATGATGGGCCAATGCGAATTTCTCTACTTTCTTTAGTAATTTTAGTAAATAAATTTCCATATATGTTGAACAATTGTTGTAGTTGATGTCAAGTGTCGAGTTTAGAGGGATCCTAATAAGTCTGTTATCATTAATGTATTGTTTCCTAACTCTAGGACAAGGATGAAATTTATATCTTTCAAGGAAATTTATCTTCAACTAAATAGTCCTCCTAAAGACCTTTCCAATGGCATATGGAAATTGATCTAACTCCAAAGGAATATCATGGAAAATAAGATTGAAATTTGTAAGTTATATATAAACTTAGAAATGGGTATCAAGTATAGGAGTGATAGGCTACATGTCCATACCCATGACCACAAGGTGCTAGGATAAAGTGATTAGGTGCCTTTCAAACCACCTAGTCTTGTTAATGCACAAACAATATCAAGGGCATCTAAGGTAGCAAGGTTCGTCTCATCGGGCGCTTGGGTTTGGTACCAAGGTGATTATTGGACCGCTAGTACCATGTAAAGTTCACATAATGAACATATCATTGAGGTGACAAGAATCAAGCCTTGGCACAACTTTCATGATGCCATGTAGCTAGATAGGTGGCAGGTAAATGACATGGCTGACTAAAGAAATGATATGTGGTAGTAACATGTACAAAGTGGCATGTGGAAATATGTGGTCATAGCATGTGGCACATAATTTTGGCCTTTTTTGGCATCTAAGTGGACCTTTTTTAGGGTGACATGTCGTAGAGATATGTATTGAAATATGGTAGTAATGATGATGTTCCATGATATAATTGGTTAATGTGGATTAACACATTGCATGTGATGTGGTAAAACCTTGAAGTTTGTGCCATGGACAAATTTTGCAAAGGTTTTTATTGTTAAAGGTTTTTTATATGTTTACGAAGGTGGCACCATAAACCACCACCCATTTTCCAATGGTAAGGGAACAAGCATTGGTGAACACTGATAAATGGTAAAGTGGCAAGTGGAGAAGCATTGGGAAAGGTTTTCTTGTCAAATGGAAACACTGTCGAATGACAGTCCAATCTATCGGTCACCGCCGGACTAGTAAAGTGTTGTCAAAAACAAAAAGTAACAAGTATAAAGTTGTGAATGCCAAGAAATAAAGCTTGGCAATTACTCCTTTTTGTAGGCACTAGATAAGGAAGCACCAAGGGGCTTCTGAGCCATTGACAGTTGGAGCATAAAGGACATGGAAAAAGGTTGATAAGTGGTGAATTGGTGGGTCAATAGAGAAGTAGCCTCGGGTCACAACCTGTGATCCTATGTAATAAATAAAGAGTCTTTTGGGGATAAAGTGTATAATACAAGTCATTGAGAATCCAAAATTTCGAGAATATGGTCACATTATATGGTTTCATGCAATTCAATTTAAGCCCCAACGAAGTGAAATGAAGTTTGTTGGAGACATGTGACAACAAAAAAATTTCAAATATTTTTTGTGAAGATGAGTAGAGGACTTGGAACAAGAATCGAATCATAGAATATGCTAGTTGTACAAGACAAAGTTGTATAAATCACACTTGTGCATTTGGGTGTGAAAATTTTATGAAATAAGGATTTTCTGGGTAAAATAGGTTGGAGCCTACAAAACATCAAGGAGTTGGTTCTTCCTTTAGTTTAGAGCATCTAAAGATCATGGAGTTGGTGCTTCCTTTCAGTTAGAGCACGTAAATATCAGGGAATTGGTGGTTCCTTCAAGTAAGTGAGTAAATTTAGGGGATGGGTGTCTCCCTCTCATTGGAGCTAGAAAATTTGATGTAACAATAATATTAGATACAAATTTTGTGGTTTTCTTGCTTTAATGGTTTCCATGTACATCTAGTGCCTTTATGAGTTTCTATGTGTTGCTTATTTGATTGATTTATGAATAACATGAAATACTAGTTATTGTTTATAGTTATTAAAATTGGATATAATATGAATTCACCCCTCTCTTATTATTATCTTGGTTTCTAAGAATTGTTATAAGGGTTGTGTTGTAGCAGCTACAACCATCCTCAAAATTTTTTCCTATGCTTCGGTTTTGGAGCCTTACTTCTTATACAAAGGAGCTCATCTTGCATTGATCCAAGTATCCATTCTTTGACTAAAACTTATGTTTTCATTTGTGCTTTCATTTTTTCACACTTAGCTAATTCTTCTAAGTCACAATCTAATCTCCCAACTTGGTATGACAACATTTCTAGGCTTGCCACCAGAAACTGTGTAATCATTAAGGGCAAGTATCCTTGATGATAGGAATTGCACAGTCCTGGTTGGCACTGGGCCTTGAGATCAGAATTGTGTAGCAATGGAAGGCAACCCTAGCACTGATACCAGAAACTGCACAATTCGTCACTAAGCTTAGAAACTGCATAGTGCACTAAGCCGAAAAGTTTCCCAGTTACCTAGAAATGCAAAGTCTTTCTCAATAATGTGCATGCAAAGTTTCCCTGAGAAAAAAATAAGGTAAAAAGCAAAAAAACATCCCTACAAAATAGGATCTATTTTTAGTATCCTGAAGGAGGCACTTTCACTATTTTTAGAAATTTCTGCTAAGTGTCAAATTTTCCTTGATTTGAGGCATGCATGTCATAACCCCTTATTCGCTCAAATATATTTAGTCGATGCTTCTATATCTCACTTTCACATTTTATCTTGGAGATCTAGCATTTCTTAGGAGATCAAGGAAGCTTCGGTGCGATCATTGTTGCTTTCCTGGGTGAGTTTTGATTTTGTGGTATTTTACTGTTTTTTCTATCATTTTGCTTGTCTGAGTGATATTTCACTTATTTATCTTCATGGTTGATGGAATTTCAACTTCTTTTAACTTGTAGAAGTTTTTTTTTTTTAGTTTTAGATTTCCTTTCCCAAGTGTCACATTAATTTTCCTATTTTTGCACCATTGGTCATCATTGCTGTGACTCACCTCACATACTTGATTTTCCATTTGTTTGAGTAATTATTGCACTTGATATACATTTATTTACTCATACTTACTCATATATTCACTCAATCTCACATGATCTCTTAGATCTTCTCATTTTGTACACTTCCCTTGGGCAAATCTGCACTTTCCTTGGCCGATTTTCACTTTTCCCAGCTAGGCCCTGTGCAATCCTAAGGCTCAAGCCAAAAGCTTGGCCTTTGGAATTACACAGTTCATAGTACAAGGTGGCTCCAACTATGAACTGTGCAGTTTGAGGAGCTAGCCTGTAATCTTGGCCACTGAGACCGCATAATGCATAGTCTCTCCCAAACCACTGCCCATGCTAAATTGTGCATTGCGTAGTTTCAAGCCACAAGCTTCAACCTTTGTTGTTGATACTTTGTAATGCATAGTTCCCAGAGGAATGTAGTCCCTCTTGTCAATGAGAATTTCACAATCCTCCCCATCAGATGCCCGATTTTCTGATTGATCATGCCTTGTAAGTAGATTTTCTTAAGACTGATATTTTCTTTCCATGAGTGTCTTTTTTATCCCACGGGTACAACAATTGTTGAGCACCTCTCGAACAGTCAATGTTACCCTGGAACCTAAGAGATTTTCTTCAAAAGAAACCACTAAAATGAGTATCGTGGAGGCAATTGAGCAAGCACAAGTAGACTTTCCAGTGTATGCAGACACTCAACTGTTTATAGAAAAAGGATCATCATTGCCATGGAATCTGGCTAAAGATTCTTTTGAAAATGACTTTGAGGCAAACTTAGAGGACTGACAGTTGTATTTAAGCATCCAGTAGTAAGGACCATAAAAGGTTTCATGCAGGTATGAATCCTTCCCATTTCCAAATGTCATTGGTTGTATTATCTACACATTAATGAGAAGACGATGACATTGAGTAGTGCCATCAGACAGAATCTTGCCACTTCTGGGCAGAAGACTATCAGCACAAGTATCACTTCCCCAAGCCAGTAGAACACATGGAATCAGTTTTCTATGCCACCCACAACTATGTGAACACAAGAGCAATTGTCAAAGGTTGGGTGAAAGAGCCATCAAAGTTTTGACAAACACCCAACCATGTGTACAAGACCATGTCCCTCAGGAAGGCCTACTAGCTCTTGGTTATCTTAGCTTGCAGGATCCATGGTCAGTAGAGCATGGAAACCTTTCTCGAAGGGTGGGAAGTCTTGTAAGACAAAGTTGTGAATTACAGGAAGCCGTTCAATTGTTCAAATATGATAGCTCGATAGTTGAAGTCCCATGTCGCACAGGTTCGAGGTCCTCCTAAGCATGAGTGGGAAAGATTTGTTATGTCTGCATATTTACTGGACGCAATATGTGCAAAATAATAGTTCGCTGGCATGAATTGGACATGGACAAAACAAGATCCTTCTGTACATATCTATTGCAAGTTTCTTTCATATTTCAGTTATCGAGGAGTAATGGCATAACTAAATAACCACTTCATCATCCCACTATACAATCTAATCTTTGGATAAGATCCACCTTGCATGTCACGAGAAGCAATGGAGCCGATAACAGACATTTCAAATTGGTATGCCTCACCAGGTGTCAGCTTCCTTAAGTGTTTGGCGAAAAGAAGCCTTTGCATGTTTTACCAAGGTATTCCACCGACAAGCTTGTCATGCAAGAAGCATCGTACCATCTTGCCACTGGGTTTTCAGCAGAATTGCACAAGAAGAAGAAAGGACCATGGCCCACTCTTACTTGAAAATTGGATTTTACGAGATAAAGAATTTGATATTTGGTGATGTTGAGGGAAAGGTGTTGGGAAGGGTTCCCAAGGGTCAATTTAGTCAATTTTCACTAGTACAAAATGGCTAATTAGTTACTAAAAAAATGACTAAAATTTGCATATAAATGACCATTTTTCAGTCGGTGACCAATAGTAGCTAATTTACAGTATCTTATAATGCAACCAACTTTTAGTCGTTCTTAGCTTAGTCATTAATTGGTTGTCTCAATTTTATCATCTAGTAGTATATTTAGTCATTAATTTGGTCATTAATTTAGTCATTGATTTAGTCATTAATTGCCAAAATTAATGACCAAATATACAACAAAATATATTACTATATGATCACCTTAGAAAACCAATTAATGACCAAAGAAATATGACCAAAATGTTGGTTGTGTTATAAGATACTGTAAATTAGCTACTAATAGTCATATATATGCAAATTTTAGTCATTGTTTGAAACCAATTAATGACCAAAGAAATATGACTAATTTTTTGTTGTGTTATAAGATACTGTAAATTAACTACTAATAGTCATATATATGCAAAATTTAGTCATCACTTGAAACTAGTTAGTGACCAAAGAAATATTACTAAATTTCAGTTGTATTATAAGATACTGCAAATTAGCGACTAATAGTTGTATATATGCAAAATTTAGTCATCATTTGTAATCACAAATTTATCATTTGCATTAGTCATTTATCTTTTCTTGGTAGTTTCATATTCATTATATAAACAACTAATTTAATAGTTTATATTGATTTCATTTACTTTCATTAATAATCATTATAAACGACTAATTTAGTCATATATTCATTTTAATTATGTTTATCATTAATCAGTATAAACTAATAATTTAGTAATTTTAGATTGATTTTATGTGTTCATTATTAATCAACATAAATTAATTAATATGATTGTGACTAAATTTAAAAAAATGTCATACACTATCATACAAAGTTACATATGTTAATTACAATACTAAACAATATCAAGTGCAACTATAAATAATTCCAACCACAAAAATTATATTATATGAAATTTCAAGTATTACAATATGAGTTTCCAACTTAATATTGGTTGGACTACAATTTACACATGAAATATTGTTTCATCACTTCAAAACATTATCATTGTGTTGCCAAGGCATTGCACGTGAATTCACCAACTCTGAATACTTGACCATCAGTCTCTATGTGTGTGTCTTATGCGGGATATTGGCTCTAAGGGTATCACTAGCCCAATTCTCTTCTCTCTCTCTTTTTGCATTTGTCGCTTCAGTGTTATTGTTCTTTTCCTTCTTCAATTCAGGCTACTTACCATCAATTCTAAGTTCCTTTTTTAAAAACAAAATAAGATACAATATAGAGTATAAGACATGAAAGACGATGAACACTATAATATAAAGTAAAGTAAACTATAAAAGATTTATACGACATATACCTCAACATTAGCAATGTTAAAGCCATTTTTCCCCCATAAAAGCAAGAAAATCGAACAAGTTTTCTTTAGTTGGGTGATAATGGTCACTATGTGGCCAGATGACCTGTATAAACATAACAAATAAAATGTCATCATAGAAAAGAACACCTTAGTAACTTAGTATTCAACCTTCAGGGAAAGCTTAGGCACAATCATGTCAACTAAGTTACATGCTAAAAAGATCAAGCTGTAGATAACTTGTGAAAACAAATAGTCTAAGGTGTGATGTCTAATCCTTGTCATTTTATTCACAACAACATTTCATTCTCTAATGCGTGAACTTGGTCAAGTATATAAACAAAATGTGCTCAAATAACAACATGAAATTAAACTTTTCTAATAGTCATGAAAATATTTTAACACTAAACAACTAAAATGATTTCAATCAATTAAGTGTAATACTAATTTCATCTTCAAGCTTTGGTTGTTGTTTAAATGGACATGATACCAAGTATTTTCAATTTCATAGTTAAAAGACAACAAAATCAAAAGAAACATTCAAAATTCAATCAAACAATAAAGAGAGGATATCATGGAATGGACATTGCAATTATAAAAAAATTGTTTACCTATTCACCGATGTCTTGTCTGGCATTCCTAAAATATTTTCTTGCCCAAAATAACCATGAGGTGAAATAATCACAACATTAAAAACCATAGGAATCCCTACTAGAAACTCGAACAAGTTTTCTTTAGTTGGGAAATAATGGCCACCATGTGGCTAGATGACCTGTATAAAGAAAGAAAATAAAATGTCACCATAGAAAAGAACACCTTAGGAATTTAGTATTCAACCTTCAAAAAAAAGTTAGGCATAATCATGCAAACTAAGTTACATGTTCTAAGGGCCAAGTGGTGAATTAGCGTACCATATTTCCAGCTCTCCATTTTTTATTGCACCAAACTGACTAATATCTAATCCAAAAAGCCAATAATTTTCATTATAGTGGATCAAGAAAGTTTCTACAAGCAACTTCTTAAGAATCACCTTCTCCATTCTCCACTCAAGAGGAAAATTCAATGCCCGGTAAAGATGAAGATCCCCTTTCTGGCTACTCTCAGGAATCATGTATATCTGCATATACAAAACAACAACGTAAGAGGAAAGTGTGCAGAAAAAATATCTATAAAATTGAAATAGATGACAACGATGACATAATGAGAAAAATGAATGAAAATTAAGAAACTTGATTTATTTGCATAAGGAAAATGTTAGGCAAAAATAAAAAACAAATCTCAAGGTTTACACAAGAAAAATGCCACCCTTCTTACCATTTTGTTAATACTAGTGCTCCTAAGCATCATCAAGTTGTTGTTACTAAAAAGTGTTGCTATTTTAAAGTGTACCCTGAAGAGGATGATAAAGGGAGAAATGCACATGATTTCAAACTAACAAATTTAAAACAAGCAAACAAATAATGTTGATATTTCCAGGTTCCTGAAACATTGTTTCAATATTAACAACCTTTTTTACAAAGCAAAGATGCATTAACCAAAATCCCAAGGAATGCATTTGTTCTTTCACCGCATCACAATTTTTTGCTATAAAAGCTTACCAATTAATCCTAATGTCACTCAAAATTTTCACAAAACCATTTACTAAACAAATTGTCTCATTTATATTTGACAACATGAAGTTTGAAAAGTGCAAATTGATTTTGATTTAGAGTTGGTGAGACTCAGAGCTTGAACATAATTCTGTGTTTATTATGCACCCATGTTCTCATCATGGATTATGAGGTTCACACCAACCACTTTGAGCACTCTATATTGCAATCACCATGACCTGGGACTTTGCCATGATCACAATGGGGAGGGTGAATGGTAAAACCCCATTAGCTGACCTATACGTACCCTAAGGAGAGTACAAGTCCTACCCATTTAGGTATTGGCTCATTGAGCATGTAAATATCAATAACATCGAAGAGAAAATGTAGACAAAGGTTGTAAGAAATGCATGTATTAATAAGAATCTTATACTTAAAGTGAGATCATAATTGTATAGAAGTTACCTAGATTTCAAGAAGTCAACTTTTAGTTCTAATTAAACAAGAACCCCAATGAAACATCCTTCACTTCCAAACATATGTTTATGAAATCACATTAATAAGATATATATTTCCTCACCTACCTATCATAGTGAAAATCATAAGGATAAGAAAGATGAAACTCTTCATCTAAAGTAATGCCTAAATGTTGCCAGGTGGCTCTTGATTAATGTTCTTTTCCACACCAATGTCCCCTGACATTGTGATAGTATTCTTTGTCTCAAGGAATAGGTACATAACATCTCCCATTACATCAACACCATATGAATCAGTTTTATGTTGAACAAGCTAACTACCATCTTAAGTAATTTGATTGAAAAAATTCAATCCTAAGCTAACTATCTAGAAACCATATAACAACTTGTAGTTTTAGTATTCTACCACAACTGGCCAAACAGACAAATAGAAAAGCATCGAAACATGGTCCACCATTATGACCCAATCCATTAAACTTCAAGAAATATAAAGAATAAATAGTTGGAACATTTTCACAAAGCATCAAAGTTTGATCCTACATATTGTATTAAGATGTGCTTCCATTTATTGAAGGTCTTATGTGAAAATGGAAAACTCAAAAAATAAGATGGCAGTTATAATAGCACCTAAGATACAATTTTCATATCCTTTATAACTTTGGAAAAATGAATGCATGGGAACAACGAGACAAATGTCAAACAACTTAAATGGAAAAGCATAGAAACATGGTCCACCACTGTCCCGATCCATCAAACTCCAAGAAATATAAAGAATAAATAATTGGTTCATTTTCACAAAGCCTCAAATTTTGATCCTACATATTATATTGAGGTGTGCTTCCATTTATTGGAGGTCTTAAATGAAAATGGAAAACTCAAAAAATAAGATGGCAGCTTTAATAGAACCCGAGATACAATTCAATATTCCATAGAAAATTTTAGGGGCGAATGTTCGCCCTTTGGCGAAATTAAGGGGTTTTAAATTTTTAGTGGGCGAATATTTTGTATCATAGTACATTTTTACAAATCACCTCAAATAGCCCACCTTATTTTAAGGGAGAGGGTAAAAAAGGTAAATTTAGCCCTTGAAATTAGGAGTTACAACCTTCCATTCGCCCATTTTCAAGAATAGATTTTATTTAAGTGAATCCATTCACCCATTTTCAAGAATAGGTTTTATTTAAATGAATCCTATGGGCCAAATACCATATTTATAAAAGAGGTATGGTAAATTAATAAAAATATAAATAAATGAGAGGTATGGTAAATAAATAAAACATTTTTTATATTTACTCCATAAGTCACCTTATATACATGCAAGGGTGTAAACAAATAAAAATATAAGTAAAGTGGAGGTATGGTAAATAAATAAAACCTCTTTTTATACTTACTCAAAAGGTATGGTAAATAAATAAAAATATAAATAAACTGGGCGTATGGTAAATAAATAAAACCTCTTTTTATATTTAGTCCATAACCTTCATTCTATTTATGAAGGTTCAAGAAAGAGGTTTTATTTAAGTGAATCCTATGGGCCAAATACCATATTTGTAAAAAAGGTATGGTAAATTAATAAAAATATAAATAAACGAGAGGTATGGTAAACAAATAAAACAGTTTTTTATATTTATTCCATAAGTCACGTTATATTTAAAAACACTCAAAAAATGCGTTATATTTAGGTGAAACCTATGGGCAAAATACTATGGGACAAATACCATGGACTAGATTGTTATTAATACCATGCACAAAAACATTATTAACCCTAATATTAGTATTAATAAAAATAAAAATGGCACATGGTATTGACCCATGGTATTCACCCAAATGGCACCTGGTATTGAACCATGGTATTCACCAAAATGGCACATGGTATTGACCCATGGTATTCACCTGGAATGTAGCCTATTTAAATGGGGGAGTTAAACCAGCATAGATCCATCTTTACTCTGGATCTACTAACCCCGAGAGGTATCAAATATCGTGATATGCAAACTAGCATAGAGTGAAAAAATATTTGATCCCTCTCGGGGGTGGATCAAGAGTAAAAATGGATGTTGTAATTTAATGTATGTTAAACATTTTAGCTTGGTTAAAATAAAAAATAAAATAAAAATCAACTATTATTTTTATTAATTTTTATAAATTACTAATAGTAACTTTTAAGCTCCATGTTTATAATAACCCATGGTATTGACCCATGGTAATACCAAGATCTTACAAGATTTTATAATTGAGTAAAATATTCGCCATGCCTGGTGAGAGATTCACCAAAAAATTATATATACATATTATATATATAATTTGGAAAGAACCATCTAGAGGATCTAGGATAAGTCCCCAAAACCATCATAAGACGTCTCCCAAACATCCCATTTTCTGGAAAGAAACATTTAGACAATGTGGGAGAGGATCACACATCCTAAGAGATGTCTCGTTCAAAATAGGGACTTTCCCCTTGCAATCCCCAAGGAGGGGAAAATCCAGAGGATGCATCCCAGAAGTAGAGACAAGTCCCCCTATGCAACATCATCCTCAGTGCATAATCCACATGATACACTATAAAGTGATCTAAGAGAGTGACACACTAGCATATGAACTCATGACCAAGTGTAGAAATTGACCTATATATCCATAAGCAGAATGTATGTAAGGAAATTATGAAATCATTACATGCATGCATGGAAGATAACGTTTATCATATCTAATTAAATTTTAATACTAGCATCCCTACAATTGGAGGGCCTAAATTAAGGAAACAATGGAAAATAAAACTTATAATTGGATATATCTATTATACTTCCAACAAAATGCAAGTAGATTGTGGATTACAAATTTACAACCATGATTACATAAGAACTACTTACAGGTTTCAGGGGACCCATACCCATGGGCTTCGGAGCAGTAATGAAATGTTTTGAAATTCCCACTAATGGCTTTGAGAGCATCCAAAACATTCCAGTTGCTCCATTCTCAGATTCACACCACTCTTTTGGGTGCTTCTTGCACACTACCAACCTTAGGGATAGTTTGGACACTGCTTACTTGCATATCCCTACATGTGACACCACTATTGGGCATTTAAATGCTACCTACAATTGTTGTCACTAAACCCTGCAAGTAAATTTATTAATTTCCTGCTGATAATCACAAAAGTAGGTCAATGGGACTAAAGAAGAGTGCAGTCAATATGACTACAAAGTAGGAGTGCAAGTGCATATCCTAGAAAAAATGCTAAAAGTAACATATAGAGAAAGAAATTAGTGGTAATTTTGTTGCAACACGTATATAAGAGACCATGGTATAATACAAAATACTCAATGGCCTACTAAAAAGGAATGAGTGAGTGAGATGGTAAGGTCTTGCAATGGAGCTAGATATGTCAGGGGCTCCTGATTCTAATGACTAATGGCAAGGAAGGTGAATTGGGTACAGGGGCACTGCCAACGTCCCTTGGGGCCAACAGTGGATCTAATCGTATGATCCTAGGGGGGGTGTATGAGAAAGTGATACTCCTAGCATATGTGGTCAAAAGGAAGAAACTGTGAATAGGTATTTGGCCACTCCTATGGGATTGGGATGTAGCCAGACATGTTAGGAACACCTTGCTCTGGAACTATATGGAGTTGGTCCCTCTAGTACTCTAAGAACCTACGAAATTGATGTATGGTTCAACATCATTAAACTAGTCTCAATGGTATTTGTTGATCTCCCCAATGAGAAGGCTGAGAAGAGACCCAAGATCTCACCCTTTTAAGTATCTCCCTTTTCTGCAAAGGACCACCATCTTTGTCTAAGGTAATGTTGAAGCCCCGAAAATCAGGTCGACAACAAGGGGGATACCCACCCGGTCCGGACCTTGGTTGGTAGCTCCTTATCCGTTTGGTATAGCGGGTCCGATTGGGGATAATGGGACCAGTTTCCCAATCTAAGGGTGTGTGTGTGTGCAAGGTTGGATGATGCTGATCTACAAGTTCTAATCTAAGCTACTTTAGTCTAATTCTATGATATTGTAACCTAATGAAAGCAACACATCTAATCTATGCTAACCCGGGATGTATTTCTTCTATTATGCGATCTAAAGAGATTTTAGACAATAACTAGTAATAAAGATCATTCAGCTATCATAAGAATAGAAATTAATTAAGATGAACCAATTTGCATAAGAAGTTAGGCAAAACAGATGTGAACAACATATCACATAATAAGTTATTCATATATCAAACATAAATAAATGACTCCACCATACAAAAGTGCCAAATGGTAACTCACACATTCATGCAATAACATATAAACAACTAAAAACTGTATATCACTTCAAGAATATAAGCAGAAATGGCCAAGAGATAAAAGTATCATTTATGACTGGTCCTACTCATAAGCTTCAAGTAATAATGATTTATCTATCCTTGTTCTGATATCTACCAAGAGTACAGAAGTACAACATTAGTAGCAGATATCAAATGCAAAAATTAATAAACCTTGATCCATTCATTCATCAAAACCTCCTCTGAGGGTGCAGAAGTGCATGTTCTGAGGACAAGTTTTTGAAAAATTTCTGGACCCTTCTCCAAATGCATGAGAAGGGTTTAAATACTGCTAACTAAATAACTTAATTACATAAATTTCGGATACGGTTTAAAATGACCGCCCTTTATCTAAGCAAACTTATTTCTAAAAATTGAATCTAATTTCTAACTATTTCTGCATTTGCTCCTTAGTGCTATGAGTATGCAACATTTGCCTGGGAAGAGTCGGCTGGTCGTCTTCTGCTTTTGTTTGAGCTACGAAAATAGAAATGGCAAGCGCTGGCACCTCTTTTTAGTAAACTAGAAGATATTTTTGAGAATCATCTTCTGGTTGGGCGAATTTACTGCGTGTATGCTTGGTAACGACCCAGATTCTTCTTCAACTGCCTCTGCTTTTGCTATCTCGGCTTCCGGACTCGTGGATGACTAAGCAAGTTAGGGACTTTGCTTTCTGAACAATTTTCTTAGCGATGCGCGATTAGCACTAGGCACTAATCGCGCATCAAAAACTACCTCCGTTCTTTGATCTGGGCCTTTCTGATGCGTTTTCCGCCTTTAGCGCTTTTTCCTTTACCGGGCATGAGCTTTAGAATTTTGTAAACATGCTGCTTTTGTGAGTTTCTTGACCTTGAGTGTCAAATCGCCTATTGATATCAGTATCTATTTAGTAACACTCTAAAATCTGCGTTTCTGTTGCATGCGGCATCCGTGTATGAGGGCATCTCTTTTCTGTTCTTCGAGCATTGACGCTTTCCATTTTTCTTTAGATGTTTCCTACACATTACTTCATGTTGTTCCCTGTTTTTTATTCTTGCAGTTCACGCAAAGGAAAAGAGTAATGATAGTAAATTTTGACACGAAAGCTTTGAGCTCTATGAATGTATAAAATCATGACACCCACAGTGAACTGACTCTATGAAAAACACAAAACTATCCTACATGAATACCTTGGCGTACATTCATTAATTTTCTTTAAGCCGTGCGCTCAATTTTTGGTTTAGGGGCAGCTTTTCTTGAGTGCTGAGCCGAGGAAAATTTGCGATGGGTGATTTCTGCGACTCGCAGATCGCAGATCGCAATTATCGCAGATTGCAGTTATCGCAGATCGCAGTTATCGCAGATCGCATTGATCACAGATCGCATTGATCGCAGTATCGTGGCATCGCAGATCGCTGTAATTTGTCAAGTTATTCGTGTGTTGTTTATGCAACGTTCCGATATGCGATATCACATATCGGCCATCGAAGATTTTCTTAAGATTATTCATTTATGGGCACTTCTCAATGTATGCGATGTGATGAATTTCGCACCGCTTCTTCACAGTTGTTTTAATGTGCTCATAAAAGAATGCTTGACTCTTCTCCGTGCGATGCATTTTTTTAGGAGTATAATACAAAAAATTTTATAAAATCTTTTTGGATTTTTTTTTACTAAGGGTCCCCATTTCTTTAGCGTTATTGCTAATACTAAAGAAGAAGGGGGGTCGTTGGTGGTCACAACAATGGCGATTCACTTGGAAGAACCAGTTATCTCTGCTTTTCTATTGAATTTTTTAAACCTCCAAAACAAAATTTTTTTCATAAATCTAAACTTTGTTATGGACAGATAGAGTATATTATGCCTTATTCTATCAATGATATTTTGTTTCAACTTCTTTCTTTTCTAATTGCTTTCTTCCTCAGGCTTGTCTTTGTATCTACATCAGCCATTACTAGGTCATGTAAAGATAAAATAAAGTCTTCTCTGTGTGCTAGCCTTAAAATATGCTCGTTTGCCGTAGGTAGAGCCTCTGCTGCCAGCAGGCGTCCATAGCCTTGACAAGGTTACCTGTTACCCAGCAATGATCCTTTATCCCGTTTAAGGTTACCTACAACCCTCAAAGAAAAATCCATTTTGACACTTTTTTCCTTTTTTATTCTTAAAGAACAATGTCTTGGTTTGGTAGCCAAATTATGACACAGTCATTCACTTGATTTACACTTTTGCTGAACAAGCTGGCTCGTGATGAGACCCCTTGTCTTTTGATTTCAATAATCTTGAGTCATTGCCCTGTTTTGATGGACAGTGTTTGGCAAAGTCAGCAAAGTTATAATATCTGTGATCATGATAAGCCGGCTCATGATGAGACCTCTTATTCTTTGAGATATAGTGTTTCTTGGATTGTTTCTCTGAATGCTGCGATTTTCTTTAATAGGGACGATATCATCGCTTTCCTTAAGAAATCTCTGGACGACAATAATAGAGTTTAAAAACAGCAGTTTCACAGAAAATCTTTATTTTGTTATTGATACCTTTCATTGTGCTGACATAAAACAATTCCTTCGCTAAAGGTTGCTTTCATCAATTTTTTTTTTTTTTTTTGAAGTTGAAACTAATATCATATCTAGGCTAAAGTTTTTAACTGTATCTGTCAATAATAAAGATCAGATTTTCAAATTTTTGTTTTATTTATACAAGCGAAAAGTTCAAAATCTGAAAGAGAATTGGTGTCTTTTCGCGAATACCAATAGTAACCATTAACAACCGGTTTTATTATGAAAGAAAAAGAAAAAACAAAACTATTCTACAAAATAGAAGAATAATCTTCTATGGAAAATATATTTTAAGGATTTGACCATTCACAGGCAAAGAATCCCTTCTACCTGCTAGATCCTGTAAGACAAACGTTGATGGACCTATGACTTCAACAATCTAAAAAGGACCAAGCCACATCTTTTGAAATTTTGTATGTTTGCCCTTTTCTTCATGAGCTTTATCCCATTTTAAAACTAAATCTCCTGTCTGAAAAATTTTTCTGGTCATTTTGTTTGAATCAAAAGAGGATTTTATTAGCGCTTGATGATGAGCATGGGTTCTTTTAGCTTGTTCTCGTTGTTCTTCTAATTTGAATATTTCCATTTGTCTTAGCTGTATGGAGGAAGTAGGTACTTCATCAATGTATTGTATTAAAGACAAAGAGGGAATGACTAAGTGAGTTGGAAGAACTGCTTCTTTCCCATAAAATAAATTAAAGGGGGAAGTGCCGATCGAAGCTTTTTTTGTTATTCTATCTGCCCATAAAGCGTTTATCAAAGCTTTATGCCAATTCTTTTGGTTCTGGTCAACTGTTCTTTTAATAATCCTGATTAGGTTTGTATTTGTTGACTCAGCTAACCCATTACCTTGCGGATAGTAATTGGCTGAATATTTTAGTTTGAATCCCCTTTTAAGTGCGAACTCAGTCATTGCATTTCCAGAAGAGTATGATGCATTATCAAATATTGAAGCCATTGGCAATCCAAACCTAGTGATTATAAATTGATCTATGAATTTGATAATATTTTCAGAATTAATTGTCTTGACAGGAACTGCCTCTACCCATTTAGTAAAATAATCTGTTGCCGTGAGGATGTATCTATGCTGCTTAGAAGAGTGAGGAACGATCTCACCTATTATGTCCAAGCCCCACTGGCTGAATGGTTGCTCGATGTTTACCGGTTGTAGTGGCAGGGACGACTTCTTTTGTTTTCCAGCAGTAGTTTGGCAGACTTGACATTTCCTCACGTAACTGTGTGAATCTTTGAACAACGTAGGCCAGTAATATCCTGCACGTAAAATTTTATGTGCAGTAGCATCTCCAGCATAGTGTCCGCTTGCTGGTCCATCGTGGAGTTCCTGCAAAACTTTTTCGGCTTCAGTTTTTTCAAGACATCTAAGAAGAACAGAATCATAATTCTTTCTAAAGAGAATATCATTTATGAGCTGATATTGTTTAGCTTTCAATCTCAGAGCTCTTTTCTTAGTGTGATCCAGGTGTGATGGAGCATACCCGTTCTTAAGATAATAAATGATATCAGCATACAATGATTCTGCATCGTTCAGGCTTACCTCATACATTAGTACCTCTTCGGATGAAATTTCAGGGATTTACGATGCTCCAGCCAACATCTTGCAGAAGCCTTGACCTCTTACAATGTTTGCTAGTTTGATCTCAAGATCATATTCCTGTAAAGCAGTGATCCAATTCGCTCTTTTCTCGCCCATATCCTTCTGTACTAGAAGATTTCTTGCCGCTGGAAATGGTACTATGATCTTAATATGGGTTTTGAGTAAGAAAGGTCTGAAATATTTAACCGCTTTGAAAACAGCATAGGCCTGTTTCTCTACGTCTTAATAATTGAGTTCAGCACCTTGTAGATTTGAGCTAAAAAATGCAATTGGAGCTTCTGTTTTTTCTTGATTTGCTTAGGTTAGAATCGCAACATATGATTTTTCTGAGGCAAATGTGTATAAAACAAAAGATTCTGAAAAATTCAGGGTTGCTAAAGATGGAGCATTAATAATATCTTGTTTGATCAGGTTGAATGCTTCATGTTCATCTTGACCCCATTTGAAAGTTGAATTCTTTTTAATCATGGTTTGCAAAGGAGACACAATTCGTGAAAAATCTGGGACAAATCTCTTTACAAAATTGATTTGACCAAGGAAAGATTGCATGGCTTTTTTATTATGAGGTAGGGATATTTCTGAGGTTTCTTTGATTCTGTCAGGATCAATGTGAATACCGGACTTTGACACTATGAATCCTAGAAGTTTTCCTTCACTTAATGCGAAAAAAGATTTCTTCGGGTTAAGTGAAATCCCATACCTTAAACATCGTTGAAAAATTTGCTTTAAATCTCTGAGATGGTCGCTTCGCTTGTTGGAATACACTGTTATATCATCCAAATAAATCACTATAGATTTGTTGACTAAACCCTTAAATGCGATGTCCATGGCTCTTTGAAATGTAGCGCCGGCATTAATCAAACCAAATGGCATCTTCCGATATGCGTATGTGCCCCATTTAGTTCTGAATGTGGTTTTCAACTGATCATTGGGATGCACTAGCACTTGATTATATCCTGAAAATTCGTCCAAGAAAGACATTAGTTCTGAGCCTGCTACTGCCTGTAATATATGTTCCATAGGTGGAAGAGGAAAATTGTCTTTTTGACAGGCTTTGTTAAGATTCCGAAAATTGATACAGATTCTAATATCTCCGTTTTTCTTTCTAACGGGTACCATATTGGAGACCCATTTGGAATGTCTGACAGGGAAAATTATTCTGGCTTTTAATAACTTATTTAGCTTAGCCTTTATCTGATTTTCTAAATTGGGGTGGATCTTTCTCAGTTTCTGTTGGACAGGTTTTTCGTTGTCAATCATAGGAATAGTGTGTTGAATGATAGAAGTGTCGTATGTCTTCAGCTCATCGTAATTCCAGGAAAAAACATTTTTATATTGTCTCAAAAGACGAATATACACTATTTTTTCTTCAGGGGCTAGGCCTATGCCTAGATTAATGTTTTGTGGTTTATCATCGGTTCCTAGGTTTACTAATTCGTAGTTCAGAGTTGAACTGTAGAGCTTTGAATTGGTAGAACTTTTAAACTGATTTTTCAAATCATACAAGTCTTCTAACTTAACCACCGATTTAGGCATAGCATTATCAGTGTTATTTTGTTGTGTTTGTCGATCGTGATGGTCTTCGTCAATTATCTGATTGGAGTAGGATCCTTCAGAAGTGAGGAAATTTACAATATCAGGATCGTCATTGAATACTCTCCAATTTGTAATGTTGTCAGGGATGGATGGTCTAAAGATTAATTCTATTGAGAATCTATCTGGACTAAAATCTTCGGAGGGAATAAGCCTAGAGGCTACGTTAGCCAAAAGGTCTGCACTCGTGTTTTGGAGTCTCAGGATTGAAGAGATATTAAATGCTATGAAATGCTCAGTCAGATCTTGTACTAAAGATTGATAGTGTTTTAAATGACCTGATAGGCAATGTATAGTGTTACGTACCTGTTTGACGATAATCTCAGAGTCTCCAAAGACCTGAAGATACTTGACGTTTAACCCGATTGCTTTGTATAGGCCTTGCACCAAGGCCTCATATTTTGCTGTGTTGTTTGTGCAATTGAATTTGAGTCTGCATGTAAGCATGGTCTTGTTTCCTTCTGGACTAATCAGAATGCATCTTGCTCCTACTCCTTCGTTAGATTTAGAGCCATCAAAATATAATTTCCAAAACAAAGATGTATTTACAGGTTCATCTACAAAACTAACACACTTTGAACTATCAGTTTGGGAAAAAATTTCGACTTGGGACAAAACTGAATTTTCTAAGTAAGGTGATGGGTGAGCATTGAAATTACCGAGAAAAGAATCTACCGAGTAATTGCCTATGATACTGCTGTTATACGATACTGCTTCATTTTCTCCCTCTAATTCCGTTACTATGTACTTCCGGTGTAATTCTCGTTCAACCTTTATCTGATTCGGTTTATCGTTATAGGGTAACCACATGTGCGACCAGTCAGTTGCAAAGTATCCCTGGAGTTTCTCGGACCAATCCCTGCTAAGAATTAATCCATAGAATTCTGGGATATCAGCTACTAGAATGTCAATAACCTGACATACCTTCGGGTTAGATGACAATCTTATGGTTACTTGATTAATTTTACCAATCACTTCGACTTGAGATCGATCAAGCTGAACTATACACACTGCGGATTTTTGTGGTTGAACATTTAGCTTAGCACATATTGATCTGGGTAAAATATTCGAAGAAGCACCAGAATCTACCAAACAATTGTGCACATTTTTGTTGAAAATCTCGTAAGTGAGGAGAAACGGGGGAGTGTGAGATCTTGATCTTCCTCCAATTAAGGCGATATCATTTGGATCAATCTTATTGATCACGTTAGTTGGAGGTCTTCCCATGTTATGGGAAGCTTGAAAGAGTACAGCGGCAGGAAAAGGTACAATAGGCACAGCATGTAATTCCTTCATCATTATCTTCTATTGATGCTTCAATTTGCTCAATTCATAAAGGGTAATATTAGCCCTAGTCTTTTTCATGTCATCAACAATATTGTACTCCATTTCATCCGACACTATCAGTGTTTTTGATGGAGTTGTTTGATCTGCTCAGACTGGTCTAGACTGAGTCACTTTATTTGTTGCGACTTTATCTTTTGTTCTAGGGCTTGCGCCCTTCTGCTTAGGGGTAGTTTGGGGAGGATCAAGCTGATTTTTGCTTCGTGTGCTAACCGGAAACACTTCTTGATCCTCTTCTTGTGGGAGGATGAAATCCCACATTCCTTGTAATTCCACAACTTCTTCGTCATTAGTTTTCCCTTCAGTGGCACTTTCTTCTTCTTCCTCTTCCTCAGTTTCAGCATTGGAGATGGCATTGGGTGGTTTTGCATCCGTTGAAGGACCTCTTTTAAAAGTTCTGTAGGGCTTTTTTAAAGAAGCTTTTGCTACTTGTTTTTTTATGTCAATCATCTCATTAGACATGGTCTTTAATACTTTCTGCAATCCTTCCAAATCGAAAGGGTCTTTTGTTTGTTTCTTCTTGGAGTCTTCCTTGAAGGTGACTTTCTTAGACTTTCATTCCTCTATCGCGGATCTCTTTTCCAGGGCTATTACATGTTTCTCTACTGCTATCGCCTCTGTCATGTTTTCAACTAAAGTTGCTTTATTTGCTCTATCCACGAAGATTGCTATGTTTGATGGTACCTGTTATCACTGAAAATGCTGTAGTTAAAATTTTTTTTAGCTTGGCTTAAAGTCAGGGTGTTTTCGCAGCGCCTGAATTCTGTTTAGCAGTTTCGCAGCGCTACTTGTTTGAGTGGTTTCGTAGCGTGCTACGAAACTGGGGATTTGTTTGAGTTTTCAGTAAAGGTCCAAATCTTAGCATGCTTATTATACAGAGTTCTACTTCCCTCCAAGAATGTTGATGAGAGCAGTGGCAGTATGTTCAAGGAGACACCTCATGATGATGTAGCTATTGTAGGATTGTCATCAAATACGTTAAGGGAGTTATCTCTGAATTCTGGTCCGTGGGTGATTGTGAAAGATGTACATACTAATGTGGGAGACTTGCAGGAGATTTGGTGTTGAATCCTCTAGACAAAGAACCTATTAAATTTTATAAGTCATAGAGTGTTTGATATTTGGGATTGTCTTTTCACAATCTGTAACTTCTTTCACAAAGCAGGGCGCCACAATGGATTGAAAGATTTGTAAAATATTTATGATAAAGTTCATGTTCCCGTTTGTTGGGTATTGGTGTTCAAAGTTGAATTAGTAATGCGTTGCTTGGAATACTGGTCTTTGCTTGGAATACTGGTCTTTTGAAATGCTTGTTCTCTTCTCCGGTGCTGCTGTAAGTACACAAGTTTCCAATGAACAAGGAGCTGAACGCTCACGCACTGCACAGTTATCAGTATGTGTCGGGGTTTGTGTAGCAGTCATTGAGGCTCTTATGATAGGATATATTTTACTCTCTATCAGAGATGGATGGCACTTCACTAGGGAGCAGATTGATAAATTTTCGCCTTCTAGACTTGATGGTATCGACGCCAAGAAGGAGGCTAATTTGCGGAAGTCCTACTGCAGCTTTATCAAAGACATTGGCGTGCATTTCCAGCTGCCTCAGGTAGAAGAAGTTGGTTTGGTTCTTCGAAGATGTGACAATGCTGTCCTATGAAATTCGGCACAAGAGGGACCCAACTGCTGCTGAACGCATTAGACAAAAAGAGTGCTATGAACAACAGAATAAGTTGGTAGTCATGGCGGAGCGGATAATGATTGATGAAGCCGATGTTATCGTAGAGCAAGAGCGGTTGCATGCTTTATCGCTTCTATATGTATGAAAAGGGTCGCCATGATTAATGACACCGGGATAGAGATGTGGCAAACGAAGATATTAGCTGTTCGTTCATTTGCTCTGCCACCGATGAAAGACAGAGACACCTGGTTGATATTTGTTTTTCCTTGCCGGAAAAGGGGTAGTCGAGTAGTGTTATATGCTACAAGGCCGCCATTTTTAGTGGCACAAGAGCTGGCATCGTTAAAAGGGTGAGTGCGCATTAAATAGAAATAAAAGAAGGATGGCACAGTGAAGGTTTGGGCTGCTACATCAACTATAGCTCTTGAAGAGATTTACACTCGTATTGAAGAACATGGTGTTCTTGCGCTGTGCATAATGAATGATGAACAAGCCAAACCTATTTTGCTTTGTTCATGCAATGATAA
The DNA here is from genome assembly GCA_031772625.1 of Pinus tabuliformis. NCBI lineage: Eukaryota > Viridiplantae > Streptophyta > Pinopsida > Pinales > Pinaceae > Pinus > Pinus tabuliformis. The sequence continues at coordinate 446,110,536 of CM062809.1, read as the reverse complement.
GAGTGTGCGCCTTTATGACTTGCCATCGTTTCATGAACGAGGTAGAGTATTCTCAAGAAATGAAGTGCGAGCACTTCAGATTGGACCTGGTGGATTATTTTTCACTGGTGATGGAATGGAGTATATCATGGTACCGGTGAATGAGGGAGGTCGAGAGCACCATAAGACGGTTATTGAAGTTGGAGCCCGAATCAAATCCAGTTTGGCATTATTGTCGATATTCAGAAATACAGAATTCGTGGTCTCTTAGAAGGCGGCGCATTTGATCATGAGGTGCTGTTGGATGCTCTATATTGCCATGGGGAATGCGCGTTAACTGTTTGACAATTTCAGTCTTAGAATTTTCTTTATCGAAATGTAGTGATTAACCGCCAAATGTCAAGTGGCTTTTATGAGGGTTTGATTGACACAAGGTCGCCACTATTATTGACACCCGGATTGAGATGTGGCGCTTCAGATGGCCATATACATTAGCAAAATCACCAGAATCACAACGACAACTGGAAAGGGAGATTATAAAGTAGATTTTAATAGCTGATGGAGTGAAAGGAGACATTCAAGGGCTAGTATTTATGCGTGATTCGAAAACAACGGGGGATATGAAGATTTCTGTTTCCATTATCATGTTTCGGTTTCTGTTATTGTGTTTTTGGGTTGCCTGAGGCGCGCAGAGAGCATCAATGTCAGATTTGCATAATAGTGCCCGGAAGGAGAAGGTTCAGAGTATATCTCAGAGTTCAAATTACAACAGCAAGGGTTTCAATTGTAGATTGAATTGCGCAGAAGATGTGAATTTAAAAGTATCCTGAACATGTTGGCGGTACTGAGGAGGATCCAGAATGTATTATATGTTGATATTTTTACATCTTTCTGTTGTTGTGTGCAGTTAACACCAGGTGCTTTTGTCTGTCTACAACATACAAGAATGACTTTGTGAAATGCAACCCAGGTCAGCAGTGTCTTCTGTATCGTTATACTATGGCAGAGATAGAAGAATTGTTTGTGAGGAAGATGAAAATTTGCTGAACGATACAACATTTTGAAGGATAGGAGGGATCGAAGCTCAATGGGTTTTAGTTTCAACAGAATCCCAATTGCCAGCCAGAGAGGGGATAGTCTGCTAGATAAAAAGTGTAAAATTGGGTAGCTGAACTTCATACATGTTTCATATCTGTGAAACGAAACTGAGATTTTTCAGAACCACCCTTCCAGTTTTAACACTCTAGTTTCTAACTAGATGCAACTTGGATGTTTGATGCACGGTTGTGAGCAGCATTCAATATCATTTTGTGCACTCGGACTCCAAAGATTTATGCTAAGATAATTTGACTAGATATTGGATGGTTCTTATAAGATAGATTTATGCTAAGATAATTTGACTAGATATTGGATGGTTCTTATAAGATCACCAGGGTTGATAGCTTAGAACAGAATGCTTCATAATTTTCTTGTGAATGCTTAATTTATTTGTGATCATTCCAACAGCATTAGCTGGAGTATTTGACATTTTGAAGATGGCCCCTGGTTGCAATAATGTTAATACAGTGTTATTGGTTCAGTCAACTTCTCAGGTTGCAGAGATCCGATTTGAAGTTGCACCACAGCATCAAAACAATAAAGGAGCTCATAGTGACTCAAATCATAGTCAAAGTAACCAGAGAAAACACAGATTCTCAAGCAGATCATTTACCAACTCAAGATTTATTTGCTACGGAACAAATAGAGGTTATCTACAGCAGTTTCGTAGCGCGCTACGAAACTGCTGTAGGTGATAATTTAAAGTGCAGAGCAGCTAGTCTAACACGGTGAGCGGGAGTTGAGGAAGAGGAACAGCTGTCTATCAAAGACCACCTCCAGCACATCATAAATCTGGCATTACTCCATACTTGGGGTCATTAAAGGATTTGGGAGCAGGCTGCTATATTTTAGGAGAATGTTGGGAGACAAAAGGCCGACAAACAGGAACAGCTCCCTATATTTCAGGGCGATGGAAAACATATTATGTTAAGGGCCAACAAACAACTGCAGACACCTTTTCAGCTCATAAAGCTTCCAGCTCATTTGAAAGGTGTGGTGATATGCGGTGTTTGGGAAGAATTAAAGAACAGCAGACTTGTTTTTAAATGATGAAGAGGAATGGAAGACAGGGGACCGTGGATATAGGATGATTAATTTTATCAATTAATAGGCTGTCTTACAGCTAGCATCCGAGACCAGCTTGCTCGGTGAATGCTCCCTTAACATATCTTAGCCATAATGGAAATCATACAGCTGTCCAGCATCCAAGAAAGCATCAAGCCTGCGAGGAGAAAAGAATTAGTGTTTTAGTTTGATTAGGGCTTTATGTAATTACAGCCCAGCATGTTTGTAATTAATGCATTAGTTAGTAGCATGTAGGAATAATTAATAGCCACCTTCGAGGCTCCCCTCATGCTGGAGGAGGAAGCTCGAGGTGTTTTAGTTTGCTTGCCTATATATGGGCCAAGATTAGATGTAGAAGGGGTTGGATATTTTATGAAAACAGAGTGCTATTTTGGCTTGTGTAAAGAACAGTTTGCAGTAATATAAGATATATGCCTTTCTTCTCAGGATTCATACAGCATTTCCATGTTCAAGATGTATTGTTTTACTTTGTCCTTCATGTCTTTTTTCAGTTGCTTAGAGGAGTAATCACTCAGAATTCACATATGTTGCTCTGACTTCCTGTACTCTTCTATGAACTGTGGTTTTATAAGAGTTATATTTTGAACATTTAAATGTCACATGCCCTGACTTCTATGTAGAGGAAATATCATTGTTTGTTGTAGCATGTTTGACTCCATAAGCCCAATGGATGTATTTGTATATTTGTCCAGCCAGCAAGTTCATTAAATCTATTGTACAAGAGTTAGCCCTCTTATCAACATTCAAAATCAATAACTTTTTCTTGAGAGAGCCCTCTCAGGCTAGGGAGGCTAATCCTTAGTCAAAAGCTTGGTCTGAAATAGTTACACAGAGTCTACCTGATCAGCAGCCCTTCAGTGCTTGGTTTTGTGATAACAGTACCATTCACATCGTACTTCTTCGCTGGGTTGGGAAGCAGTAGGAATTTTATTGAGAATTTTATTGAACCGTAAATCGAAATCTTTGATAGGTTCTTTAGCTTGGGCCTTAAGATTGGATAGGTCATTGATTAATGTTGCTGTTGATCTGTCATCACCAAACTTGATAAGGAATTGATTGTGGAAGATATCCGAACTTGTGATAGACCCGGAAGGTAATGAAAAATACCATGACCCGGCTGTTCCTTGCAGTGTGTAGGGGAAAAGCCGAACAATAGCACCTTCATTAGTAACTCCGTTGAGATTGATAGAAAGCATGAAATTGTTTATGTGTTCTTCTGCTAGCATGCCTGCTTTTGGATTGAATTTAGGCAACCATTTCTCAGGATGGGCTGGTATTGGGCTCAAGGGTGTAGGCATCAAGACTGCCCCAGGGTTGTTCCATGGAGATTGGGCCATCGTTGAGCTACTAGTAGAGAAAAGTGCAGGAGATGATTTCTGCGGTTGGGAAGATGAGGATACTATGATCGTGGATGATTGAAGAGGGATTGTGGTAGATGGATGAATGATGGTTTGGAATGGAGGTGTGGGTGGTTGACTTCGCAGTGAGGTAGTTGAAATGGGTGATGTAGACGAAAGAATCTCACTGTCAGACTCTCGTAGTGATTTCCTCGCTCTTTTCCTGGTGGGAAGAGGCAGCTCAGTCGGCTGGATGCCAAATTTTTCACTTTTCAATCTGGTTAGGGGATAAATTAAAGTTTGTGAATCAAAGATTCGACTTCAGGAGGTTTAATGATAAATTGGTATGAAATATCAAGGTGTGCAGCAACGATTGATACTCGAGTGACTTCCGATTCTGGATTTAAATATACTGGAGAAGTCAGGGGAGATGATAAGGGTGATTTACTCTCAGAATGGTTTTAGATTTTGATTTAAGTGCCATTCATAGTTCGAGCCCTCCTTCTAGCACCAAATATGTTGAAGCCCCGAAAATCGGGTCGACAACAAGGGGGATACCCACCCGGTCCGGACCTTGGTTGGCAGCTCCTTATCCGTTTGGTATAGCGGGTCCGACTGGGGATAATGGGACCAGTTTCCCAATCTAAGGGTGTGTGTGTGTGCAAGGTTGGATGATGCTGATCTACAAGTTCTAATCTAAGCTACTTTAGTCTAATTCTATGATATTGTAATCTAATGAAAACAACACATCTAATCTATGCTAACCCGGGATGTATTTCTTCTATTATGCGATCTAAAGAGATTTCAGACAATAACTGGTAATAAAGATCATTCAGCTATCATAAGAATAGAAATTAATTAAGATGAACCAATTTGCATAAAAAGTTAGGCAAAACAATTGTGAACAACATATCGCATAATAAGTTATTCATATATCAAACATAAATAAATGACTCCACCATACAAAAGTGCCAAATGGTAACTCACACATTCATGCAATAACATATAAACAACTAAAAACTGTATATCACTTCAAGAATATAAGCAGAAATGGCCAAGAGATAAAAGTACCATTTATGACTGGTCCTACTCATAAGCCTCAAGTAATAATGATTTATCTCTCATTGTTCTAATATCTACCAAGAGTACAGAAGTGCAACATCAGTAGCAGATATCAAATGCAAAAATTAATAAACCTTGATCCATTCATTCATCAAAACCTCCTCTGAGGGTGCAGAAGTGCATGTTCTGAGGACAAGTTTTTGACAAATTTCCGGACCCTTCTCCAAATGCATGAGAAGGGTTTAAATACTGCTAACTAAATCACTTAATTACATAAATTTCGGATACGGTTTAAAATGACCGCCCTTTATCTAAGAAAACTTATTTCTAAAAATTGAATCTAATTTCTAACTATTTCTGCATTTGCTCCTTAGTGCTGTGAGTATGCAACATTTGCCTGGGAAGAGTCGGCTGGTCGTCTTTTGCTTTTGTTTGATCTACGAAAATAGAAATGGCAAGCGCTAGCACCTCTTTTTAGTAAACTAGAAGATATTTTTGAGAATCATCTTCTGGTTGGGCGAATTTACTACGTGTATGCTTGTTAACAACCCAGATTCTTCTTCAACTGCCTTTGCTTTTGCTATCTCAGCTTCCGAACTCGTGGATGACTAGGCTAGTTAGGGACTTTGCTTTTTGAACAATTTTCTTAGCGATGCGCGATTAGCGTATCAAATATTGTCTCCGTTCTTTGATCCGGGTGTTTCCGGTGCGTTTTCTTCCTTTAGCGCTTTTTCCTTTACTGGGCATGAGCTTTAGAATTTTGTAAACATGCTGCTTTTGTGAGTTTCTTGACCTTGAGTGTCGAATCACCTATTGATATCAGTATCTGTTCAGTAACACTCTGAAATCTGCATTTATGTTGCATGCGGCATCCATGTATGAGGGCATCTCTTTTCTGTTCTCCGAGCATTGATGCTTTCCCTTTTTCTTTAGATGTTTCCTGCACATTGCTTCATGTTGTTCCCTGTTTTTTATTCCTGCAGTTCACGCAAAGGAAAAGAGTAATGATAGTAAATTTTGACATGAAAGATTTGAGCTCTATGAATGTATAAAATCATGACACCCACAGTGAACTGACTCTATGAAAAACACAAAACTGTCCTTCATGAATACCTTGGTGTACATTCATTAATTTTCTTTAAGCCGTGCGCTCAATTTTTGGTTTAGGGATAGCTTTTCTTGGGTGCTGAGCCGAGGAAAATTTGCGATGGGTGATTTCTGCGACTCGCAGATCGCAGATCACAATTATTACAGATCGTAGTTATCGCAGATCACATTGATCGCAAATCGCATTGATCGCAGTATCGTGGCATCGCAGATCGCTGCAATTTGTCAAGTTATTCGTGTGTTGTTTATGCGACGTTGCGATATGCGATATCGCATATCGGCCATCGGAGATTTTCTTAAGATTATTCATTTATGGGTGCTTCTCAATGTATGCGATGTGATGAATTTCGCGTCGCTTCTTCGCAGTTGTTTTAATGTGCTCATAAAGGAATGCTTGACTCTTCTCCGTGCAATGCATTTTTTTAGGTGTATAATACAAAAAAATTTATAAAATCTTTTTAGATTTTTTTTTTACTAAGGGTCCCCACTTCTTTAGTGTTATTGCTAATACTAAAGAAGAAGGGGGGTTGTTGGTGGTCACAACAGGTAGCTACAAGTAGTACAATAGTTTTAGAACTTGACTAGGAAAAAAAATTACATTTTAAATTATCCAAAATCAAGAATACTTTCAAAGATAAATGTTCAACATAGGAGATGAGTATTCTAGTGTGCATGTGTCTACTTATGGTTGGGTAGCTATAACAATTGACAGAAAAGTACAAAAATGCCATATTTGTTTCCCTTTCTATTCAAAATCTCAATATCTCTAGGGAAGGAAAACAATCTTTGGAGTTCCATAAATTTTGTTGGGTTGGATTTTCTTCTATTTATATACTTGGTCCTTGGTTAATCCCTCATATTATAAATATAGGGACCCATTTCCAATATGTCGTTGGATTGTGGTGATTTCTTGGATAGTTTGGCCTCTTTTCTCAATTTATGCAACTAATGATTCCATAAGTTAGATGCCATTTCAAAACTACATACTGCAATTTCTTCCTACTATTGAGTGGATTATGAATGGAGATTTCAATATGGTGGAATGGGATAAAGATAAAATTGGCACAAGACCAGACACTAAGGTCCTTCAATATTTATTAGCTTAATATCATGGAATGCGAGGGATGCTTCTAGAGAAGGAAGGCAATATTTGATATGGGGTGCCACCCATTATATTATGAAGGAGTTCAAGACAATTGAGTTAGACCTCTCCCTAGATCAAAAGTTAAGATGGATGTACAGTCCCTAATGAAGCAACACATATTCAAGGTCAAATTGTAGGTTTCTCCCTAGATCAAAAGTTATGATGGATGTACACTCCCTAATGGCGCAACACACATTCAAGGTCAAATTAGGGAAATCCTCATGTTTAAAGAGCTAAATTCTTAATATGCCCTTTATTGGATCTACACTTGGGCCAAAAATTACACAGGATTTAGTTGAAAGAACAATGCAGTGCCTTGACACTTTTTCTCTAGCAACAAGTATTGTTGTGGGTTATGATATTCACTAAAAAGGTGACATAACCATCCCTATATCTTGTAGTATATAAGACAACAAAAACAAAATGTTTCATCTCAATCTCTTCTATATGACAATTACAAAATCCTATTCTCTTGAGGAATCTATTGTTTAGCCTCCACCAAAGCCTATGTAACCCCACTCAAAACTAGCCCAAAGATATCTTAGAGTGCATGCATCTAGTGTCACAACAAGGGGATCAAACAAAGAGGACATGTCTCTAAGAAATGCATAGAAGGTCATCTTAGGCTTCAATCCTCCTAGTGGTTCAAGCCAAGAGACCTAGATATATTACTTGTATATGTCATCTATGATGAACGTGTTCATAACATGTTTATTCAACAAAATATGTCCAAGAATATCCAAAGTATACCTGAAAGCAGGGAGGCAATCCATCAACGAAATGACCATAGCAAGACATGAGAACTTTGAAAACCAAAAACTGTGATCCCGCCCAATAGGTGTAGTCAAGGTCATAGCCTCAAAGGAGGTCATAAGAAATATGAAAGTCCCTCTCAACTATCAAGTCCACAACTCCATATATTAGGATCTATAGATGTTGATAAGGATGTGCTCTTTTTCACCTTATAACATGTGATATTGATCTAACAGACATATATGCAGTCTATCTCACCCACTAACATCAGTGGCATCTCAGAACTCGCAATATTCTGAAACCTCCCAATCTCAGTTCTCAACTATCCATACTCCCTTTACTTGTACATATTGGTAGGAAAAACAACTGTCCCTAACCATGCAGAATACATCCAAATCACATTCAGCCTTGCCTGCGGTTTTTCTATTAGGTCCCTATAATACAAGTGATTCCCCCATTACTGTTGTCATTGTATCCCTTATTGTTATTTTTGTGCCCCTATTGTCCCCATATTGTTATTATTGTGCCCCATAGAATCCCTCTATTTTTATTTTTGTGCCTTTATATTATTATTGTTAGGTCGGCTTGGTCATATTGTGACTCCTTAGACTCCTATATATAGAAAGGAGGTTTTGTTAATTGAATCATACAAGAATTGTTCATTTGTGTAATGTAAGGGAGTTTTCCCCCTTGAAGAGGCTGAACTATAAGGCGTTGATTTATCTTTTCTATCTTTTTGTGAGCTGGTTTCATAACATTTGGTATCAGGGCTTTGGATTCTAGGGTTTCACTGCTCCAAACAGGTCATCGCGGAATTTTTTCTATAAATTTTTTTCTGCGACATTTTAGAAGCTAAAACAAAACAAATTTGAGAAGAAATTGGTCTAAACCTCGACTCCAAATTTTAGACTTTGTCTCGCTATATTTTTGGAGATATAATCTGAGGAATTTAGGGTTTTTGCAGACCCCAAATTACATTCCAAATAGGTCACCTTGGGATGGCGTGGAAGTTACAAAAAGATGGGTGGTTTAAAGAAAGGCATGGAAGATTTGCAGACAAATTTGAAGACAGATTTGACAAAGTTTCTACAAGAAATGCTTACTAATGGCTAAAGGGTAGTAAAGGAAACTCATGATGAGAAAAATAAATGTTAATAATGATTTCATGGACTCTAATGTTGGATCGAAGAACCACCATGTTTCAAAGATTGATATGAGGAAGTTTGATGGCAAGGATCCTGGAACATGGATACTATAGATGGAGCAATTTTTCGATCTCCATAATGTGCAAAACACACAAAAGGTACGCATTGCAACTTTATATTTGGAACCAAATCAGTTTGTATGGTATCGATGGCTTTGCTCTCGTAAACAAATTGTCACTTGGGCTATTTTTACGGATGAAATGATAGAACATTATGAGGATACAAAAAGAAACACTTTTTTTAGCTAATTGATAAATCTCAAACAAAAGGGTTCAATGATGGAGCACATTGAGGACTTCCAAAAATTTAATATAAGGGTAAAAGATATTCCAAATGAGCATAGGATTGATGTGTTCATAGGGACTTTAAAAGATAACATCCAACATGAGGTTCGCCTTTGGGAACCAGCTTCATTGGAGAGGGCATTTAGGTTGGAAACATGGAGAGAGAAAGTATGGAAACAAGGAAGCCTACCACTCACAATCATAAAGATGGAAGTGTTGCTACCTCTAGCCATCCACAAACTATAAGGTTGAAACCACAACAATTGGAAGAAAAAAGAGAGAAAGGGATTTGTTACAGTTGTGATAGCAAATACACTAAAGGCAATAAGTGTGCCGAGAAGAAATTATTTTACATATATTGTGAAGAGGAGGAAGAAAAGTGATAGGTCCCTATAATACTAGTGATTACCACATTACTATTGTAGTTGTATCCCTTATTAACATTGTTTTGCCCCTATTGCGCTCATATTTTTGTTATTGTGCCCCATAGAATTCCTTTATTGTTATTTTTGTGGCTTATATTATTATTGTTAGGTCGGCCGGGTTATATTGTGACTCCTTAGACTCCTATATATAGAAAGGAGGTTTTGTCATTTGAATCATCCAAGAATTGTTCGTTTATGTAATGTAAAGGAGGTTTCCCCCTCGAAGAGGCTGAATTCTAATGCGTGGATTTATCTTTTCTATCTTTTCTTGAGTTGGTTTCATAACATTTGGTATCAGAGCCTTTGGATTCTAGGGTTTCGCTGCTCCCAACAGGTCATCGTGGAATTTTCGCTATAACCTTTTTTTCTGTGATGTTTTAGAAGATAAAAAAAACCCATTTGATAAGACATCGCGTTAAATCTTGGGTCCGAATTTCAGAACTTTTCGCTCTATATTTGCGGAGATATGATTTGAGGAAGTTGGTCTTCTTGTAGACTCCTGAATTACATTCCAAACAGGTGACCTAGGGAAAATCGTCATAACTTTCTTTCTGAGCATCGGATTGAAATTTCGTAAGAAGGTAAATAAAGAGGATGGCCCGTAGTTTCTTGTATATTTTTTTTTAGAGCCAAAGGTTGAAACAGTGACTCGTGGTATGTCGTACAAGTTTGCTCTACTGAACTAGTCTATAAGCAGGTCACTGTGGGAGATTTTGCATAACTCTTCCTTGGAGAATCCAATTTCGATCAGATTGGTGGCACTAGAAGGAGGACACAGAATGCTACCACAAGTCACAATTTTAGAATTGGATGATCCAAAATTACAGAGATACATCAGATTCAATATCAGGCTTCTACAAAGTGAAAAAAGGTGTGTAGTTTTTTTTTAATTTTTGCGTAAGCTTGGTTTGAAGGAATTCAAAGGGCATAGTAAAGCATTATTATCGGTAACTGATGCCCCGAGGAAAGAAAATGAAAACACCTAGTAAGGAACCTGAAAGCTCTAGCATGACTCATGAAGAAGAGGAAGAAATGCTACATGATATATCAAAATTACAAGAACAAGTGCAACAAATGTCACGCTCACAAAAGCTAACAGAAGCTAAGATAAATGGCGTGGAATCTAAGATAAATGGTGTGGAATCTAAGATAAAGGGCATGGAAGCTAAGATGGATGATTCGAAGACAGATTTGAAGAGAGACATGGCAGATTTGAAGACAGATTTGACAAATTTTCTACAAGAAATACTTACTAATGGTGAAAAGGTTGTAAAGGAAACTCATGATGCGAACAAAAGAAATGTTAATCATGATTCCATAGACTCTAATGTTGGATTGAAGACCCACCATATTCCAAAAATCAATATGAGAAGTTTGATGGCAAGGATCCCGCAACATGGATATTACAGATGGAGCAATTTTTCGATCTCAATAATGTGCAAAACACACAAAAGGTATGTATTGCAACTTTATATTTGGAACCAAATCAATTTGTATGGTATCAATGGCTTTGCTCTCGTAAACAAATTATCACTTGGGCAATTTTTACGGAAGAATTGACAGCACATTATGAGGATACAAAAAGCAACACTTTTTTTAGCCAATTGATAAGTCTCAAACAAAAGGGTTCAATAATGGAGCACATTGAGGAGTTCCAAAAATTGAACATAAGGGTAAAAAATATTCTAGAGGAGCATAGAATTGATGTGTTCATAGGGACTTTAAAGGAAAATATCCAACATGATGTTCGCCTTTGGGAACCTGATTCATTAGAGAAGGCATTCAGGTTAGCAAGAAAAATGGAAAGCAAAATTATGGCAACCAGGAAGCATACCAGTCACAACTATAAAGATGGAAGTGTTGTTACCCCTAGCCTTCCACAACCTATAAGGTTGACACCACAACAATTGGAAGAAAAAAGAGAAAAGGGGCTTTGTTATAGTTATGATAGAAAATACACTAAAGGTCATAAGTGTGCTGAGAAGAAATTATTCTACATAGATTGTGAATAGGAAGAAGAAAAGAAGCAAGAAAGGTCAAAGGAAGAGGATATACTCCAAGAACAAAGCCTAGATAAAGAAGAAATGAATCCGACCATATCTTGTAATGCATTGGCTGGAATTACCACTCCTCAAACCATCAAGATAGAAGGACAAATCAAGAAGAAAAAGGTAATAGTGTTGATTGATTAAGGAAGTACCCACAATTTTATTCATTGTAAGGTAGCAAAAGAATTGAATTTCTTCCTATATCTAGCACCAGAGTGTCAAGTGATGATTGCAAATGAAGGAATGATAAATTTCTCTAGAAAGTGCCATAATATCAAGCTATCCATGGGAGAATATGTATTGACTAGCCCAATGCTCTCCATTCCAATGAGGGGTGTTGATGTTGTACTAGGAGTCCAATGGATACAATCCTTGGGTACAATAGCTTTTAATTTTCAAGAACTTTTCATGAAATTTTCTGTGGAAGGAAAGGAAGTTGAATTAAGGGGTATTACAGGGAAACCGGGAAAGATAATAAGCTCTAACGGTATGACAAAGCTTCTAAAAAAGGAACAAAGAGGTGTAATTGCGCAATTATGTTCACTAGATGTTTCCACATTGGAATCATCTATTTCTCCAGATCTCCAAAAAGTCTTGGACAATCATTCCAAGGTATTTGAGACTCCCAAAGGTCTCCCACCTATTCGTGATCATGATCATTCTATTCATCTGATTCCAGGAAGTGTTCCTCCAAACATCAGGCCGTACATATATCCCTATGCCCAAAAGAGTGAAATTGAATGTATGGTTGCAGAAATGATAGAGGCTGGTATAATTCAACCTAGTCAAAGTTCTTTCTCTGCTCTAGTAGTATTGGTACAGAAGAAGGATGGATCATGGTGCATGTGTTCGGATTATAGGGAGCTCAACAAGCTCACTATTAAAGATAAGTTTCCCATTCATGTCATTGATGAATTATTGGATGAATTGCATGGATCAATTTACTTCAACAAGTTTGACCTTCGTTCAGGATATCATCAAATCAGATTGAAGACCGAAGACATTCCAAAAAAAACATTTAGAACTCATGAGGGTCATTATGAATTTTTAGTCATGCCTTTTGGCCTTACCAATGCACCTTCTACATTTCAAGGTTTGATGAATTCCATTTTCAAACCCTTCCTTTCAAAATTTGTGTTAGTATTTTTTTATGATATACTAATCTACAACAAATCTTGGAAGGATCTTATTGAACATGTTGACAGGGTGCTACAACTATTAGAGGAGAAACAATTATATGCAAAAATATCCAAATGTTTCTTTGGAGTACAAGAGGTGGAATATCTGGGTCATATTGTATCTCATGAAGGAGTTAAGGTAGACCCTAGCAAAATTAAAGCCATTAAGGAATGGAAAATCCCCACATCCATAAAGCATCTGCGAGGATTTCTCGGGTTGACAGGGTATTATCGCAAGTTTGTTAAGAATTATGGGAGAATAGCAGCACCTCTAACAACATTATTGAAGAAAGATGCATTTTCATGGACTCCAAAAGCAACAAAGGCCTTCGAACATCTTAAAGACACAATGTGCCAAGCACCGGTCTTAGCTACACCAGATTTCACAAAAACCTTTATTGTGGAATGTGATGCTTCAGGAAATGGAATTGGTGTTATTTTAATGCAAGATGAAAGACCCATTGCTTTTGAAAGTCATCCAATCAAGGGAAAGTTTTTACACAAAGCTATTTATGAGAAGGAAATGTTGGCAATACTACATGCACTTAAGAAATGGCGACCCTACCTAATGGGAAGACACTTCAAGGTAAAAAAAGATCATGATAGCCTTAAATACTTTTTAGAACAAAGATTATCTTCTGAAGAGCAACAAAAGTGGGTCACAAAGATGTTGGGTTATGACTTTGAAATCATCTACAAAATAGGGGAGCAAAATGTGGTGGCAGATGCACTCTCAAGAAAGGATGAGGATGTGGAAGCATTGTTGTGCGCCATTTCTATTATCCAACCAGATTGGATAAATGAAGCAAGGGAGGAATGGAAGAATGATGAAGAAGTGTGGGCACTTATTAGAAAGTTACAACAAGATTCCAGTACATCTGATACATTTAGCTGGAAAAATGATTCGTTATGGTACAAAGATCGCTTATACCTCTGTAAGAATTCACAACTCAAACAAAAGATTCTTATGGAATTGCACACTTCTCCCTTAGGAGGGCATTCAGGATTTTTAAAAACTTACCAGAGGGTTAAGAAGGAATTTTTTTGGGATGGCCTTAAATTAGATATTCAAAAGTTTGTGGCAGAATGTTTGGTTTGCCAACAAAATAAAGTTGAAACAATTAAGACCCCGGGTCTATTACAACCTTTATCCATTCCAAGCCAATGTTGGGAGGAGGTTTCAATGGATTTTATCATAGGTTTACAGACTTACCAAGTATGCACACTTTTGTCATCATGGTGGTAGTTGATGGACTTACCAAGTATGCACACTTTTGTGCATTATCACATCCATTGAAAGCCAGTACAGTTTCTACTGCATTTATGGAAACAATTCAAAAGCTACATGGAAACCCAAAGATTATTGTAAGTGACAGAGATCCCATTTTCACTCGAAATTTTTGGACAAAATTATTTTCTTGTCTTGGTACACAGTTAGCTCATAGCTCATCTTATCATCCTCAATCTGATGGGCAAACTAAGATAGTAAACAAATGTTTGTAAGGATATGTTCGTTGCTTTGTCTCTGATAAACAGACACAATGGGTCAAATGGTTGCCTCTAGCTAAATGGTGGTATAACACTTCCTTCCATACAGCAACAAAAATGACCCCATTTATGGCACTTTATGGATATCATCCACCATCCATCACATCATATTTAAGAGAAAATTCTAAGGTTCAAGAAGTGGAACATCACATTGAACATCAACAACAGGTCCTCCAACTCTTAAAGGATAACCTCGTGTTGGCACAAAACATAATGATACAACAGGCAGATCAACATCGCAGCGAAAGAAGTTTTGATGTAGGTGATTGGGTATTCCTACGGCTACAACCATATAAACAAATGTCCCTCAAGCAAGCTAAGAAGGATAATAAATCATCACCAAAGTATTATGGTCCGTACAAGGTGTTGCAAAGGATTGGTACGGTGGCATACAAATTGGAGCTTCTTGCAGCGTCTCGAGTGCACCCAGTTTTCCAAGTTTCATGTTTAAAGAAGGTTATAGGCGACAAGCTCCCAGTTCAAACAATATTGCCAGAACTTGACGAGGAAGGAAAAATTATATTGGAACCGGAAGCAGTCACAGAAACAAGAACTCGATAGCTACGATATCGATTAATTTCAGAGTATCTCATCAAGTGGAAGAACTTATCTGCTGAAGATTCCACATGGGAGGATGAGAATTTTATACAGAAGCATCCAGAACTACTCAAGCGTTGAGGACAACACTTTTTTTGAAGGAGAGGGGCATGATAGGTCCCTATAATACTAGTGATTACCCCATTACTATTGTAGTTGTATCCCTTATTAACATTGTTGTGCCCCTATTGCCCCCATATTTTTATTACTGTGCCCCATAGAATCCCTCTATTGTTATTTTTGTGGCTTTATATTATTATTGTTAGGTCGGCTGGGTTATATTGTGACTCCTTATAATCCTATATATACAAAGGAGGTTTTTTCACTTGAATCATCCAAGAATTGTTCATTTACGTAATGTAAAGGAGGTTGCCCCCTCAAAGAGGATGAATTATAAGGTGTGGATTTATCTTTTCTATCTTTTCTTGAGCTGGTTTCATAACAAAAAGGAACAAGAAATGTCAAAAGAAGAGGATATACACTAGGAACAAACCCTTGAAAAAGAAGAAATGAATCTGACCATATCTTATAATGCATTGGCTGGAATTACCACTCCTCAAACTATTAAGATAGAAGGGCATATCAAGAAGAAAAAGGTAATAGTGTTGATTTATTCGGGAAGTACCCATTAATTTTATTCATTGTAAGATAGCCAAGGAATTGAATTGCTTCCTATATCCAACACCAGAGTGTCAAGTGATGGCTGCAAGTGGAGGAACCATAAATTTCTTAGGAAAGTGTCATAATATCAAGATATCCATGGGTGAATATGTATTGAATAGCCCAATGCTTTCCATTCCAATGGGTGGTGCTGATGTTGTACTAGGAGTCCAATGGATACAATCCTTGGGTACAATAGCTTTTAATTTTCAAGAACTTTTCACGAAATTCTCTTCAGAAGAAAAGGAATTTGAATTAAGGGGTTTCGCAGGGAAACCAGGAAAGATAATCAGCCCTAACGAAATGACAAAGCTTCTAAAGATAGAACAATGAGGCATAATTGCACAATTATGTTCACTAGAGTTTCCCACATCAAAATCATCCATTTATCCAGATCTCCAAAAAGTCTTGGACAATCATTCCAAGGTATTTGAGACTCCTAAAGGCCTACCACCTATTCGTTATCATGATCATGCTATTAATTTGATTCCAAGAAGTGTTCCTCCAAACATCAAGCCTTACAAATATCCCTATGTCCAAAAGAGTGAAATTGAATGTATGGTTGCAGAAATGATAGAGGTTGGTATAATTCAACCTAGTCAAAGTTCTTTCTCTGCTCCAGTAGTATTGGTTCACAAGAAGGATAGACCATGGCGCATGTGTCGAGATTATAGGGAGCTCAACAAGCTCACTATTAAAGATAAATTTCCCATTCCTGTCATTGATGAATTATTGGATGAATTGCATGGATCAATTTACTTCACCAAGTTGGATCTTCTTTCAGGATATCATCAAATCAGAATGAAGACAAAAGACATTCCAAAAAAAACTTTTAGAAATCATGAGGGTCATTATGAATTTTTGGTCATGCCTTTTGACCTTACTAATGCACGTTCTACATTTCATGGTTTGATGAATTCCATTTTCAAACCCTTCCTTAGAAAATTTTTGTTAGTATTTTTTAATGATATACTAATCTACAGCAAGTCTTGGAAGGATCATGTCCAACATGTTGACATGCTGCTCAAATTATTGGAGGAGAAACAATTATATGAAAAAATCTCCAAATGTTTCTTTGGAGTACAAGAGGTATAGTATCTGGGTCATATTGTATCTCATGAAGGTGTTAAGGTAGACCATAGCAAAATTAAAACCTTTAAGGAATGGAAAATCCCCACAGCCATAAAACATCTACGAGGATTTCTCAGGTTGACAGGGTATTATCGCAAGTTTGTTAGGAATTATGGGAGAATAGCAGCACCTCTAACAACATTATTGAAGAAAGATGCATTTTCATGGACTCCAGAAGCAACGAAGGCCTTTGAACATCTTAAAGAGGCAATGTGCCAAGCACCAGTCTTAGGTACACCGGACTTCAAAAAAACCTTTATTGTGGAATGTGATGCCTTAGGAAATGGAATTGGTGTTATTTTAATGCAAGAAGAAAGATCCATTTCTTTCAAAAGTCGTCCAATCAAAGGAAAGTATTTATACAAAGCTATTTATGAGAAGGAAATGTTGGCAATAATACATGCACTTAAGAAATGGCGACCCTAACTAATGGGAAGACACTTCAAGGTAAAAAAATATCATGATAGTCTTAAATACTTTTTAGAACAAAGATTATCTCTAGAAGAGAAACAAAAATGGGTCACAAAGTTGTTGGGTTATGACTTTGAAATTGTCTACAAAAAAGGGAAGCAAAATGTTGTGGCAGATGCACTCTCAAGAAAGGATGAGGATGTGGATGCATTTCTTTGCACCATTTATCCAACCAAATTGGATAACCGAAGCAAGGGATGAATGGAAGAATGATGAGGAAGTGTGGGCACTCATTCAAAGGATACAACAAAATCCTAGTACTTCTGATACATTTAGCTCGAAAAAAGATTCATTATGGTACAAGGACCGGTTATATCTCTCCCTTAGGAGGGCACTCAGGATTTATAAAAGCCTACCACAAGGTTAAGAAGGATTTTTTTGGGATGGCCTTAAAACGGATATTCAAAAGTTTGTGGCAGAATGTTTGGTTTGCCAACAAAATAAAGTTGAAACAATTAAGACCCTAGGACTATTACAACCTTTATCCATTCCAATCCAACGTTGGGAGGAGGTTTAAATGGATTTTATCATAGGTTTACCCAAGTCTGAAGGAAGGAGTGTTATCATAGTGGAAGTTGACAGACTTACCAAGTATGCACACTTTTCTGCATTATCTCATCCA
Source organism: Pinus tabuliformis (assembly GCA_031772625.1). NCBI lineage: Eukaryota > Viridiplantae > Streptophyta > Pinopsida > Pinales > Pinaceae > Pinus > Pinus tabuliformis. Next base: position 446,092,801 of record CM062809.1, on the reverse strand, counting down.
TTTAAAGCAAGTATAGTTTCTACTGCATTTATGGAAACAATTCAAAAGCTATATGGAAACCCAAACATTATTGTAAGTGATAGAGATCCCATTTTCACTGGAAATTTTTGGACAAAATTATTTTCTTGTCTTGGTACTCAATTAGCTCATAGCTCATCTTATCATCCTCAATCTAATGGGTAAACTGAGATAGTAAACAAATGTTTGAAAGGATATCTTCATTGCTTTGTATCTGATAAACAAACACAATGGGTCAAATGGTTGCCTCTGGCTAAATGGTGGTATAACACTTCCTTCCATACTGCAACAAAGATGACCCCATTTATGGCACTTTATGGATATCATCCGCTATCCATCACATCATATTTAAGAGAAAATTCTAAGGTTCAAGAAGTGGAAGATCACATCGAGCATCAGCAACAAGTTCTCTAACTCTTAAAGGATAACCTCACCTTGCCACAGAATAGAATGGAACAACAGGCAAATCAACATCACAGGGAAAGAAGTTTTGATGTAGGTGATTGGGTATTCCTATGGCTACAACCATATAAAAAATGTTCCTCAAGCAAGCTATGAAGGATAATAAATTATCACCAAAGTATTATGGTTCGTACAAGGTGTTGCAAAAGCTAGGTACTATGGAATACAAATTGGAGCTTCCTGCATCTTCCCGAGTGCACCCGTTTTTCCACGTTTCATGCTTGAATAAGGTTATAGGTGACAAGCTTCCAGTTCAAACAATATTGCTAGAACTTGATGAGGAAGGAAAAATCACATTGGAACCTGAAGAAGTCAAAGAAACAAGAACTCTACAACTATGAAATCGATCAATTTCAGAGTATCTCATCAAGTGGAAGAACTTACCCGTTGAAGATTCCACATGGGAGAATGAGAATTTTATACGGAAGCATCTAGAACTACTCAAGCATTGAGGACAACACTTTTTTGAAGTAGAGGGGCATGTTAGGTCCCTATAATACGAGTGATTCCCCCATTACTATTATCGTTGTATCCCTTATTGTTATTTTTGTGCTCCTATTGTCCCCATATTGTTATTATTGTGCCCCATAGAATCCCTCTATTGTTATTTTTGTGCCTTTATATTATTATTATTAGGTCGGCTTGGTTATTTTGTGACCCCTTAGACTCCTATATATAGAAAGGAGGTTTTTTCATTTGAATCATCCAAAAATTGTTCATTTGTGTATTGTAAAGGAGGTTGCCCCCTCGAAGAGGCTGAATTCTAAGCCGTTGATCTATATTTTCTATCTTTTTGTGAGATGGTTTCTAACATTTTCCTTTACAGTCATTTGCACATTGTTATGATTGCTCCAATTTGATGTGTTAAATCTTAATCTACTACACTTGGAAAGGACTGGAGGCATTAATTTATTTTTGAAACACAAAAGCTTCCATGATCTTCAAAGGAAACATAATGCTGAGTAGTATGATTAATTTTCACTATTTGAGTATATTCTCTTTAAACTAAAAAGCAAAAACATATAAACCATAGTAGAAATCCTTAATTGCCAAGCACATTATTAATTATTTCTTCCTGGAGATGGGCATGTTGGATTTTTGAATCATCACTCATTCACAATTCCAACATTCCATGTGCATAGTTTTGCCCATTCCCAAGGACCATGCAACAATCATTAGGATTCTGTGTGGTGCATGATGTTTACCAGTAATGATGCTGAGTCCTGACAACTAGAGTTGCTTTGCATTTTAATTTATGGCATCCATTGGCTCATCAAGGTTGTTGGGGATCTCCTCCTTACACCATCATTATGGGATGTGTGCCAGAACCGTATGTCAGACCAGGATTACATGGAGATTCTATAACGACTCTGTCCAAAGAAAAGTTCAAGCCTCCAGACTAGGGGGGATGGTTCCTACAACCATGTGCATACAGGAGTCCAAAATAGACTAGGAACAGTCCCAAAACAATGCATGATAAGTGCACATCCTTAGGCCATGACCAGGCCATGAAAGTCGTGAACGCACATGATTTACTACTGGAATACCTTATGGGAACACAATAAATAGAGGATGTAACAAACCACATGTGCACAACAGGCATGGGCAGACCCCAAGATAGGCACAAACCAAAACATTATGTGTCGAAATTGAAAAATTATGACCACAGGAATGAAGAAATTATGAGTATGAAAATCAAGGCAGTCACCTATAGTCGGTAGGACAAAATTTGGAGTTTAGAGATAAAGATCCCATAAATTTTTATTTTTTGGTATAGAAGAAAATTAAAATTCTTTGGAATGTGCCAGCATAACAAATTTTAGGTGATAGAACAGTTTGGAGGTTGATGTATTTATATCTCCATTTGAAGTATATTTTTACTATATCGGAGCCTAGTATTTATTTCTTTCATGGAAAAAATGACAACACTCTTGAAGTTTATGTTGAAGCCCGATCATAAATTTAATGGGCATAATTTCACCAAATGGAAACAACAGATGATCCTTGTTTTCCCATTCATGTGTCCACTGAGAAAGGTGACCTAGAAGGTGGTATGGGAACAAGACAATATTGATCAATTTCAAATACAGTCAAACCAAGTAGCCATTGAATAAGATGGATATGACTACAGTAACAAATAAGTAGTGATACTGATAAAAATCTCAGTGACAGACAATAATTCCACAAGAGTAGGATGGGGAAGTTGCATGCATAATATGAAGGTGTCCATGGGAAATGCATGGACTGCCAGATAAAGGTAGATAAGGTAAGATGATTTTACTAATGTCCAACAAAGACCACAAAAGTAGGTCAATGGGACTAAAATGGTAAATCCAGTATAAGTGCAAAGTCAGAGTGTGAAATAAACTCCTAGAATGCTATTGAAAGCAGGAAAATATAAATAAACAAGTGTCTAGCTAGAAGTTAAATGTCTGCCTAAGAAAAGATATAAAATAAAGTGCAAGTGCAAGAGAGACACTAGAAACTAGTAAGTTTCGGTTTTAAAGAGAAAAGTGGATGTACAAGCCTACTGGAGCTAAAACTCATTGTCAATGATGAATGGCGGGGTCTAATCCCCCAATAGAGGATACTAATCAGAGCCTTTCATAATTGTGAAAGGACCAATGCAGTGGCAAATTATATGCTTTGGGGAGAGTCTAGGGATGAGACCACTTGGCTATATCATCCTAGGGGGAGAACAATAGCAAGGAAGCCCAATGCTCCTAACATCCAAGGTAGTGGGGAAGAGGCTCTAAATGAAGCTTGGCTGCCTAAACGACACTGAGAAATAGAGATGATTTTTTCCTTAAAATCTTTTCTTTTTCAATGCAAATGAAGGAAGGAGAATCAATTTCATAACATTTCATAAAGTTGAAAGACATTAGGGATCAAATATTGGCTATAAGAAGACAAGTACATGAAGAAGGAAAGGTTGTAATTTATATGGTCTCCCTCCATCATTTGCAAACTTTGTAAGAGCTCTGAACATAAATTTCAAATCCACTAATGCAATTTTTGAGAAGTTGTCAAGTCAATTGCTAGTATCATCTACTAGGATTTCTTGTGGCATTAATGATCGATCATGGAAACAATTGAGCATCTATTCAAGGAATCCATATCAATGTATTTTGTCCAATGTACATACATACAATGCTCATGATCACTCTTCTTGATTGATTGACATTAATAATAGTTTTTGGCTCTTGTCCAACTTTGAGGAGGGATGTATCTCATTATGTATTCCTTCTCTCCAAAGCCTCTTCTTATTGCTCTAACCCTAACCCAAGGTGTTACAGTCCCAATTCACAAGATATATAAGACTATAAGATACTTTCCCAGACTTATGACAACCATACTTGGCTGATATAAAATATGGTATAAAATATGAAACCTGGTCTGAATATTAAGTTCTGGTAGCATAATAATTCTAGGCAGTCATGCATCTATATGGTCAACATTAAGCAACATTGACTAAACTACAAGTAGACCATGTCTTAACTTCACATCACATGGAAAATTCTCCAACTCACCTTCAATGACATAGTTTGCAAGGGTGGCCTTGATCTATGAATACTAAGCATGCCCAGAATTCATCCATGTATCTTGACAACTTATTCCTCCAAATTTGTCACTTAACTAAATTTTTCTATGTGATTCATGAACTTATAGTTCAAATAATAAGAGTGAATTACAGTCTAATGCTACTGGCAGTAAACAACACCAATCTAAATAGATTGAACACATCAAATAAGAAACTTTTCATTCATTGGATAACAAGAGAGCATTATGACCTTTTATCTAAGTCTGAACTAATTTTCAGTGGCTGAAGATGCAATAATCAACTTCCACATGTACCTAGAGTTATGCTAGGATGTTGACCCTTGATTCCCTTCCAATTTTTATCAGTCCAACACCAATACCTATCCAGCACAATGACTAACTCAGCTCTGTGTGCACTCAGGGACTGATTTTAATGTGTTTTTGTGTGTCGTGACCTCAGTGAACTTGTCCTTGTCATTCAGCTTCATAGAAAATAATAGAAACAACCCCAACCATTGACTGAGAGGATGGAAGTATGGGTACAGCTAGCAAGTGCACCTTCTATACTGGGCAAAACAACCCTATAATGTGTTTTCACCTATGTAAAACTTCAGCAAGTAAGCACTGGTAGATTATATGCTTTGGGGAGAGTCTGGGGATGAGACCACTTGGCTATATCATCCTAGGGGGAGCACAATAGCAAGGAAGCCCAATGCTCCTAACATCCAGGGTAGTGGGGAAGAGGCTCTAAATGAAGCTTGGCTGCCTAAATGACACTGAGAAATAGAGATGATTTTTTCCTTAAAAGCATGTCTTTTTCAATGCAAATGAAGGAAGGAGAGTCAATTTCATAACATTTCATGAAGTTGAAAGACATTAGGGATCAAATATTGGATATAAGAAGATAAGTACATGAAGAAGGAAAGGTTGTAATTTAGATGGTCTCCCTCCATCATTTGCAAACTTTGTAAAAACTTTGAACATAACTTTCAAATCCACTAATGCAATTTTTGAGAAGCTGTCAAGTCAGTTGCTAGTATTAGCTACTAGGGTTTCTTGTGGCATTGATGATCGGTCATGGAAACAATTGAGCATCTGTTCAAGGACTCCATATCAATGTATTTTGTCCAATGTACATTCATACAGTGCTCCTGATCACTCTTCTTGATTGATTGACATTAATAGCAGTTTTTGGCTCTTGTCTAGCTTTCAGGAGGGATGTATCTCATTATGTATTCCTTCTCTCCAAAGCCTCTTCTTACTTCTCTAACCCTAACCCAAGGTGTTACAGTCCCAATTCACAAGATATATAAGACTATAAGTGAGTTTTCTAAGACTTATGACAACCATACTTGGTTGATATAAAATATGAAACTTGGTATGAATATTAAGTTCTGGCAGCATAATAATTCTAGGCAGTTGTTAGTGTCAGTTCTTGCAGCCATCCACTAGTGATCAAACATGCTCTTAAAAAGTGGTATTAGGGTGTCAAAGTCAAAATTTTTCATTTCAGTGAGTCTTCAAATAAAAATTTGGTTACTGGGTATTAGCTCTAGGACTGTTTTCACTCCTTCCAAAGTTTTCCAAGTACTGGTCCATGTCACCCCTCAGCTGAGTGTACCATCATTAAAAGAATTTTGATCATTATTATAGGTTCCAAAGTATCATTTGTAAGTGAGTGGGTAATCTTATACCTTGTTGCCTCAGTTGTTCTTTTAAGGTTCAATTCCCTCTCCTAGGGTTTTGAGGGCATTTTTCTTGGTTCCATGAATCCCATGATAAAAAAAATAAACAAAACTTATATCCTAATGCTCATATACCTTCCCCTACCCTTCATATACCTTCTTAAACACTTCCCATCACTTATATCCCTCAAATTCACCATTTTCCCACAAACCCTAGCCTATTGTTACAATTTGATACCTTTTTTTAGGCTAGGCCTGTGTTTTTCCCTTTTGGACCCCTTACCCTCACTCAATATTTGAAATTCCACTTTCCCCTGTTTCCTAACATCCCTCCCTACCTCCCAAAATTTTCCTAAGAATTTAGAATCCCCCATCCCCTTCATTTCCCTTCATTTCTACAAATCCCCTGTTTTCCCTTCACTAAACCCTAATTTCATCTCCCACTGAGCTAGGGTTTGCTATGGAATGAGAGATATCTAAGTATAGGAGGCATAAGGGATATCAATAGGTATGAGGTGATTTCATATCGTCAACATTAGGTCTCCTTCATTTGTCAAGAAGTCATTCCAAGGGACAAGTCATTCACCACACATAAGGGCCAGTTTTTCTTTAAACTATGTTTCGGGTCAAGAAAATATGAATTTGGCAATAGTGAGAGAGGTTTTTGTCCATAATAGGCCACGGATGAAAAACCTCCTTCATGTTTTACATAGGTGTCATGGTTTTAGAGAAATGTCAAAAATACAGTGGCTACAAGAGAGTTGTTGCACTTCTACAGTGACTTTGGGAAAATCAATATTTCATCAAGCTAAATTATCCAAATGACTTGCTTTATGAGTCAACAGATAACTAGAGAGAAATATATTTCCAATGTGCTATCATGATCTCAATTTGGAGTTGAGGAAGACCTCCAAAAGTTTCCTGTAAGAGAACACTTCATTTTTGCACCCCCATTCTACACGGTTTGACCAGTCTTGGGAGAATTGACCTTTCAGGGGCTATAATTAATCATTTTCAGTGTTTTATAGGTCCATTGTGTATCCAAGAGAGATAAATTTCCAACGCGCTATCGTGGGCTCCATTTGGACACCGAAAAGGCAGTCAAAATCAACCTACAAGTTGGAGGGGAAATTGTGGAGTCGTTGTGCATAGAGCAGGGAGCACTACGCATACAGATAGAGTGCTACGCATAGAGCCTGTGTGCTAGTGCATTTTTTCATGGCGTTGTGCATACCACAAGAGCACTGTGCACCTATACAAGGCACTATGAATATGGCTAGCAAACACCAAGACTACCCTAACAACCATTTAAATTGCTCTTTTGCTACCTAGAGCCTCTAAGCAAGTAAGTACACTCCTTGAACCATCCTCCCAGCACTCATTTCACAATTTTGAGGTTTGTTTGCTATTTAAATTTTCAAACCCTAGGTTTTCTAAAAGACCTCCCTTCTTACCATATCCCTTATTCCCACATCTTGTTGTCACATCCCTCATTCCCACATTCTGTTGTCATATCCCTAAATATCACCCCTATTCCCTATTTTCTACTGTCAAATACACCTATCCCATATACCCTAATCCCCCAAACAAAATCCCTAAACCCCATTTTACTAAATAGTCCCTACTAAAAAATACCCTCCTTCTCACTCTCACATCATACATATCTCATTCCTACATCACAAAAACTCCTCTCCCCTTCCCCTATGCCTACTCACCATAACTCCCACTCCCTGATTACCTTCTCAAGGGTTTCTAAAGCTTCAAACTCAAAAACATGGATAAAGAGGATAAAGATTATGAGGAGGAGGAAAATAGTGGAAGTGAAAGCATGGAATATGAACCTCAGCATCAAAGAAAACCACATAAGGGAGGCAGAATTATCAGAGAGGGGCTAGAAAGTTGTTTGCATCGGATAGGAAAGTGTTTACTCCACTTGAAGTGGAAGGGGATTTGCCTTCTTCATCGACACAACAGGTGTAGAAGGTGCAAAAAGGGAAAGAAAAGATGTTGGAGGAACACCTCAATGATGAAGAGGAAATGGAATTTGATTTGATCAAACATGATGAACTAGAACATCCACACATTCATCATGGCATTGAGATAGTCGAATTGGAGGTTCAAGATGAGGCAAAAAATGAAAATATAATCATAAAGGAGAAAGATGCACAGATCCAAGCACTGATGGAAAACCTGGAGAGAGCCAAGTATGTAATTTCATATCTTGAGCAAGAGAAAAAGTAGCTAAGTGACAAACAGGTTCTCATGAAGCTAGAACTCCTCAAGGGAAAGAGGCATGGTGACACAGGAAAATCATTAATGCAAGAGGAAGAGACCTCAGCTACCTTGACTACAAAACAAAGGCTTGGAAAGGAGATTGAGGAGGATGGAGAAACATGGCTTGATAGGGTCAATTTGAATTTGGAGACGCTGCTACAAAGGGCCAATAGGGACAATCAAATCATTAGGCACATGGCTCACCATTACAGGACCCAGAACAAGATTTGTAACATAAGAGTCAAGCAAATGAAGACAAGGCTAAAATAAGCACTTAAAGGAAAAAAGGAGGGTGATAGGCTTAGGTTGCTTGCTCAAGCTTCCTTGGATGACCTAGACACTTGATGGTGGTGTTCTCCACAAATTTTGAGTAAGTTTTGAGAATTTTTTCCTTTTTGAAGAATTTAGCAATTTTTTACTCAGAAAAATTGGCTCTATGCACAACACCACTGGCGCTGCGCTTTTCCTAGGGGCATCCAATGAGGAAATGGTCAACATTTTTGGATTCACAATGATGATTACATGCACACTGTGAATTTTCTAAGCTTTTGGAGAAAAACTAGTCAACCAAAAGGTCAAAAAACACCCAAAAAGTGACCTTTCTGCCCATGGCGTTGCACATAGAAGCAGTCTTTGGAGAATCAATTTTTGAGGAGTCAAATCAACTCCAAATGGGAAAATAAAGGTAGATTTGGAAAGTATATAGGACATGATATGCGCTATCATGAGCTCAATTTTGACACCGAGAAGACCTCCAAAATGGTCCTGCAAAAAGTGTTGCGCATAGAGCTTGGGTGTTGCGCATAGGACAATTTTCTGTTAAATTTTCACTTTACTGTGCCATGATTGTAATTTTCGTTTTTCTCTCATGGATGATGTTTTACTGATGTTAATGGTGACTAGGCATGTAAATAGGATGGATAGTAGTTACTGGAGGGTAGATTCATTAGATCAAAAGTTATCTTGAGGACAAATGAATCAGTTTCCTCCCTTTTAGAGGCAAGTTGTTAGGTTGCCTATATTCCAGTTTCTTGTTCAAATTTTGATGGATTAGTTCCTCATCTTAGGGATTTGACCCCTGAGGATGGGATGGGGTTGAATTAATGTATATATCTTCTTTTTATTTCTCATTGTAAAGGGTTGGACTCAGCTCGATGCTTATGCTTTGAGTAGACATCATTTTGTATTAGTTTTAGCAAGAGATTAATGAAAAGTTGCGGCTATTTCTTTGGGATCAATGTGTTATGATGCTCAGTTCAGTTTTTCTTATGTTTTCATGTGTTAAAATATATTTTTGACTCCATTTCATCATTTCATACTCCTTTTGTGAATGTATACAAGTCTGAAAGGCAGAATCCATAACTTTTATGTTCTGTTTTGGGTAGACATTTCACAGTCTATGTTTTCTTCAGTTTAGGAAGAATCCATGAGGTTTACATGCTCTTCCTAGAACCTCACCTGTATTTTCACCTCATCCATCAAACCCTAAGGTTTTGATCATTGTGCCTACCTTGTGTCATCGAACACCCTGTAGTTTTGAGCTAATTTCCTTGCCCTAACTGTTTGGCTCCTCCTGATCTAGCAAAACCCTTTAAAATTAAATAAAACCTTGTTCTACTATACCTAGCCTAATATCAGTTTCTAGATCTAGTCAATCTGGCTGAGATCCTTACGGAGAGAGCCTTCTCCTGGCCTAGTAGGGTTATCTAATTGGCTAAGCGTGGCTTGTGGTTACCCTGGCATTGCCTTCCTTCAGTCTGAGGTTCAATCCAGGTGCTAACAATAGTCAGGCATCTATATGGTCAGTATTAAGCAACATTGACTAAACTACAAGCAAACCATGTCTTAACTTCACATCAGATGGAAAATTCTCGAGCTCACCTTCAATGACATAGTTTGCAAGGGTGGTCTTGATTTATGAATACTAAGCATGCCCAGAATTAATCCATGTATCTTGACAACTTATTCCTCCAAATTTGTCACTTAACTGAATTTGACTATGTGATTCACAAACTTACATTTCAAATAATGAGAGTGAATTATAGTCTAATGCTATTGGCAGCAAACGACACCAATCTAAATAGATTGAACACATCAAATAAGAAACTTTTCATTCATTGGATAGCAAGAGAGTATTGTTACCTTTTATCTAAGTCTGAACTAATTTTCCATATCTGAAGATGCAATAATCAATTTCCACGTGTACCTAGAGTTTTGCTAGGATGTTGACCCTTGATTCCCTTACAATTTTTATCAGTCCAACACCAATACCTATCCATCACAATGACTAACTCAGTTTTTTGTGCACTCAGGGATTGATTTTAATGTGTTTTTGTGTGTCGTGACCTTAGTGAACTTATCCTTGTCATTCAGCTTCGTAGAAAATAATAAAAACAACCCAAAACATGGATTGAAATGATGGAAGTATGGGTAAAGCTAGCAAGTGCACCTTCTATACTGGGCAAAACAACCCTATAATGTGTTTTCACCTATGTAAAACTTCAACAAGTAAGCACTAGTAGATTATATGCTTTGGGGAGAGTCTAGGGATGAGACCACTTGGCTATATCATCCTAGGGGAGCACAATAGCAAGGAAGCCCAATGCTCCTAACATCTAGGGTAGTGGGGAAGAGGCTCTAAATGAAGCTTGGTTGCCTGAACGACACTGAGAAATAGAGATGATTTTTTCCTTAAAAGCATGTCTTTTTCAATGCAAATGAAGGAAGGAGAGTCAATTTCATAACATTTCATGAAGTTGAAAGACATTAGGGATCAAATATTGGTTGTAAGAAGACAAGTACATGAAGAAGGAAAGGTTGTAATTTATATGGTCTCCCTCCATCATTTGAAAACTTTTTAAAAACTTTGAACATAACTTTCAAATCCACTAATGCAATTTTTGAGAAGTTGTCAAGTCAGTTGCTAGTATCAGCTACTAGGGTTTCTTGTGGCATTGATGATCGGTTATGGAAACAATTGAGAATTTGTTCAAGGACTCCATATCAATGTATTTCATCCAATGTACATTCATACAGTGCTCCTGATCACTCTTCTTGATTGATTGACATTAATAGCAGTTTTTGGCTCTTGTCTAGCTTTCAGGAGGGATGTATCTCATTATGTATTCCTTCTCTCCAAAGCCTCTTCTTACTGCTCTAACCCTAACCCAAGGTGTTACAGTCCCAATTCATAAGATATATAAGACTATAAGTGAGTTTTCTAAGACTTATGACAACCATACTTGGCTGATATAAAATATGGTATAAAATATGAAACCTAGTCTGAATATTAAGTTCTGGCAGCATAATAATTCTAGGCAGTCATGCATCTATATGGTCAGCATTAAGAAACATTAACTAAACTACAAGCAGACCATGTCTTAACTTCACATCACATGGCAAATGCTCGAGCTCACCTTCAATGACATAGTTTGCAAGGGTGGCCTTGATCTATGAATACTAAGCATGCCCAGAATTCATCCATGTATCTTGACAACTTATTCCTCCAAATTTGTCACTTAACTGAATTTGTCTATGTGATTCATGAACTTACAGTTCAAATAATAAGAGTGAATTACAGTCTAATGCTACTAGTAGCAAATGACACCAATCTAAATAGATTGAACACATCAAATAAGAAACTTTTCATTCATTGGATAGCAAGAGAGCATTCTGACCTTTTATCTAAGTCTGAACTAATTTTCAGTGGCTGAAGATGCAATAATCAACTTCCACATGTACCTAGAGTTATGCTAGGATGTTGACCCTTGATTCCCTTCCAATTTTTATCAATCCAACACCAATACCTATCCAGCACAATGACTAACTCATCTTTCTGTGCACTTAGGACTGATTTTAATGTGGTTTTGTGTGCTGTGACCTCAGTGAACTCGTCCTTGTCATTTAGCTTCATAAAAAATAATAGCAACAACCCCAACCATTGAATGAGAGGATGGAAGTATGGGTACAAATAGCAAGTGCACCTTCTATACTGGGCAAAACAACCCTATAATGTGTTTTCACCTATGTAAAACTTCAACAAGTAAGAGAAGTGAGTTGCCCTCCACAAGATCCTCTAACCTATTCATATAAATACTTCGTACACACATAATCAGCCTCAACGCAGGTGTTAAGTGGATAACTTGGGTGTGTAAATGTATGCATAAGTCACCAGAGGAACCTATGCCCAGCTACCTAACTAGTAAGGGCTCTTCAATTACACCTCGCAGCAAATGTGTCATGTTTGTGCCATGGGTTTTCTATGTGACAACCTAATATAATATGTAATGTATGTGCAATCTATTTTATACCATTAGCCTTTAAGCATCGAGATTATATGTTTTCATTACAATAGGTTCTGAATGAACCTCTATCTGCAAGGGTCAGTTCCTGACTTATCCTATCTGAGTTGACAAGACACTCCTAATTGTCATCCACTAGTCCACCTCTTTAATTAACTCCAATGCCAAGACACAAGTATTGTGAGTTTGTACCCTTACATAGATGGGTATACTGCAATCAATAACATACCCAACAATCAATACATAGTAGCACCCATGCAAAGAGACGTATGCCATAATCATTATAACAATCAATAATGCATAATATAGATTGGGCATTGGGTACCCTCTCATGATGCACAAATTCGAAACTAAAATGCCTTGTAGTTAAACCAATGTAGGCAACATGACACATATCTTTCCTTTGTTAACAGGGACATGTATAGGTACTATTCAAACCTTGAGCCTCTCCAATTTCAGGTCAACATTAAGGGAGTTGTATGTAGTCATTCTTTAGTTCACTTCTTTAACCCTGCCTAAATACATGGCAATGTAATCCTATAGCCTTTTTTAGATGTATAGGGAAAACCAAGACTTTAAGATACTTAATATTGTATGACCTGGGGTGGACAATGGGACCAAGCTCACTATTCTCCTCCCAATCACTGACAAACTACTAGTAATGTCATTGTCACCCCCTAGCATGTGGAGCCCATCCCATTGACTAGACCTCGAGATGTACTTGGGATTCCATAGGTTCCTTCCACACCTCCACCCTTCTACATTAAGGATGTTTAATTTACAGGCATATTCTGGGATTCCAAAGGAGGTCTTACTCCACCCAGGAGTCATGAGGGCTCTAGAGGAGATCTTCCTCCACCCAGCTATCATGAGGGATTCCAGAGGAGGTCTTCCTCCACCCAGCAATCATGAAGGATTCCAGAGGAGATCTTCCTCCACCCAGTTGTCATGAGGGATTCCAGAGGAGGTCTTCCTCCACCTAGCAATCATGAGGGATTCTAAAGGAGATATTCCTCCACCCAGCTATCATGAGGGATTTCAGAGGAGGTACTCCTCCACCCAATAGTAATGAGGGTTTCCAGAGGAGACTTTCCTATACCCAGTTGTCATGAGGGATTCCAAAGTGGTATTCCTCCACCAACAATAATGAGGGATTCCAGAGGAGATCTTCCTCCATCCAACAGTCATGAGGGATTCCAGAGGAGATCTTCTTCCTCCACCCTACAGTCATGAGGGATTCCAAAGGAGATCCTCCTCCACCCAACTGTCATGAGTGATTCTAGAGGAGATCTTCCTCCACCCAACAGTCATGAGGGATTCCAAAGGAGATCCTCCTCCACCCGACTATCATGAGGGATTCCAGAGGAGGTCTTCTTCCTCCACCCATAGTCATTCCAAAACCCCTAGCGGGCTAGGCCATTGCTTGTTCTTCCCTAAGATACCAGGGTTAAGTTTATTGCTTAGTGTTCGGCATAATGTCTTAATATCAAAGTTAACACATTAGTTAACATGTGAAACTCACTTCACTTTGAACATAAATATTCTAGAATTAGCTTTGCTGCTGTATACACACATTTTTGTATAAGAGAGCCTAATAGTCATTCATCCTAGCAGCATCTAATGAAAGCACTAAGAACAAAGGGGCAGAGGTATAGTAGGCCCTCAAATAGCAAAGAATTTTAGTACCCCTGTAGACATCATAAAAATTGCCATGCATGAGACCTGTATAATATCTTTTGAGCAGTTAAAATTTGTATTACACGAGGTCAGAAGACTGTAGGATAGCTCATAGATATATGGAACATTTAAACATCGCTTTGTGAGATGAAACATACTTAGACCATTGTTGTTTCATGCACTAATGAAAACTCATGTTATCATCAGTAGATGTATACACCACCATGAGGCACACATCAATGCTAGTGTAATGAATCAATTCTAAGCGATTAGGTGCTTCAAAAAACCGAGCCAGTCTAGGGTTTAGTCTAGAGGTATCATGAAAACACCTATTATGCAAGAGGATCGCCCGATTATTCTAGTGGTTAATAAGTGGAAGAAAAATCTGGCTAAGACATGTATACCATACCTAACATACACCATTAATAATTTTCCACATTTGGTTCTATTTAGAAATACCAATTTAGCATAGTGCCTATACTCGTATTATTTAGGATATTGAAACAATGCTTTTCAATAGCATGATGTAAGCTTACCATAAGTGAGTTTTCTTAGAATTATCTGCAAATCTAGATTGTGATATATAAGACTATAAGTTGATTTGATGGTTTTTATGTGGTTGGGAAGTGAGATTAGAGCCTAGAATTTTTATTGGGTAGATGGGGTCTATGAGTTAGTGTTTTAATGAGCTATTTCTTGTGCAATAAGGGAAAATTAAAATCAAAATGATTAAATTACAACACCCTTATATGGCTATCCTAGAATGCAAAAAATTGGTTTCAAGGCCCTAATTAAGGAAGAATTCCAAACACATCAAAAGGGATTATCCACCACTTTGAAATCTAAATTCCAACAACTTCACATTAAGAAATATGGGAAGGGTCTATGCTAGTGGCTCATTGGATGGTTCCTATAATTATTGATAAAAGGGTAGGCTATCAGATATAATTTTCAGTCAACTTCTAAATGGAAACTCCAATCAAACAATAATGAATTACCATTAGCCTTTGTTGGAGTGTCTTCAGTATCTGATCTTTTGAATAGGCATGAAATGTCATAACCCGAGGTTTACCTGCCTAAAAGAAAATTTTGATTTAAGGATGATATTGAATCTACTATAAAAAAAATAAGAGCCAACATCTCATAATTCAAATGGAAAAGCCTTCAATTAATTTAGGCAATAATAGTGTCTAGTTCCTCATACAGCTAGACCACTCAAGGGGCATGAGATCCTTGACACACACATAACCTCACAAGGTATAACTAATGAGATTCATCACCAATGACCAAACTAATCAACTCTATCATCAAATAGTTCATGACCAAAAATTCCAATATCAATCATGAAAGGCAAGCCAGGTCAGTGAAAGCAGTCATTATTGAGGACCACACCAAGGTTAAATCCTCAAAAGAACTAGCCAATGCACCACCTGTAAAGGGACCTTTGATCTACCCTAAGGATCATTTAGTCAAACCAAGTGGTTGTACAGTGTATGCAGTATCCCTAAATAGGTGGCAGATTCTTGACACTCTAGTATTAAGGAAGCATATGTAAAAAAGTCAATATCAAAATCACCAACTACTAGAATTAAATAAACTACATATTTTCATTCTCTTTATATAAATTTGACAGTGACACATGATTTTTGTGCATTTTTCATCATTTACTATACCAAGTCAAGTAATGTCCAACTCCTATGATCCCACCCTTAATCATGTGTGCATATTACATTAATCATAAAATGATAGTTCATACAATTTAAGGACTGAAATTTGGGAAGAAAATGGTCAGTTAAGTCTATTGCATTTGAAATTCCTACACAAACAAATCCATTAAGGTGCTTGTGTTACAAACCATTTAATAAAAATAAAAATCATGATGTCTGTGAGTAAAAAATAAGAGAAATATGTTTAGATTTAGTGTATATTTTACTTTATTTGATAGATCTGATCCATATACAAATGAGTTTATCATTGTTGGAATTTTTGAACAAATCATGTTCCTGGTGTAAGAAGATATTGACTAGTGAAGCTGACATGAAGGACATAAGAAGTTGGTAGGTTTTTTATAAAGTTTTCCTTGTACAAGGGATTTACACCTTGAAGATTTTAAAGATATTTCAAAGCACAGAAGGAAACAATGATCCAAGGTTATATTCTTAAACTTCATAGATGGTCAAAATAATGATGAAGCCTATAGCCAAAGAGAAGCTTGAGGAAATAGAAGGAGAGATTTGATTTGGTCAATAACACTTTCTTCACAAAGAGGGAGTGTTAGTTTTTCCCTATTGCATCAAATACTTCTTTCTCCCATGTTGGCATAGCAATCATATTTAGTATCAAAGGCACAAAAAAAATAGACACAATAGTGTTACACTAAAAAATGTCACCATGACTATTTACAGTTAGTATGGCTCTATCAATAGTCATGCTATCCTCTTAGGCAAGTCTTATACCTCTGCTCTCCATGTCAAACTCCAAAAAAGAGAGAAAGTCTTTATAAATGTATTTATCTCTGGGGACGCAGGTTCTCTCAACCTTACCTACGGGTACGCACCCAATGTTCACAAAAGCTGCGTCTTTGGACGCTCTGTATGTAAAGGGGCAGGTGCGTCCCCCTGTAAAGGTTAAAATGCGCAAGTTTCATCTTTAAAAAGTTACTTGTGGTCATTTCTAGAGCATTCTAGAAGGTTGTTCGACGTGTATTGAGCGCCTCCAGATGGTTCATGCACTCCTACCAAAGAGGAACTTATCCCATCAATAAGGGAGCTATCCCATCCAAAGAGGGGATTATCCCATTGATGGTGGACCTGATTAACTTCCTCTTGAGCACTATAAATACAGGCATTGGGCCAGAAGGAGAAGAGGTTGAAAGCTATACATTTCTAAGGGTAGATGCTGCAGGAATTAGGACTCCCATTTAGAAGCTTGTGAGGAGAGATTGCCATCTTTGCTTGTTCTATTTGGAAGTGGGTGAGCTTTGTCAAAGTAAAGGAGAACTCTTGATGGACCCTGGGAGGGACTTGCACAACACCAAGGCTCAGGTTGTATTTGTTCCTTTTGTTACCTATTAATGCAAATGAGTCCATTCTTCTCAATAACTTGTTATTTATGAGTTGTTTCATGTACTCCTTGGTCTATGTGTTAAATATGTTTTATTCTATGAGATTATCAAGTGCTATTTAATCATTTGATTGTTAGTGTATGCAGGTTTCAAAGTGAAGGAGGAGCTCATCCGGATCAGCGGAGCTGGACTGCTACAACAGCGTTGGATTACAGGTAGGATCTAAACACTTGATTTCCCATATAGTAAATGCATGTTTAGAGAAGGATTGCTCTTGTTTGTCTTGTTTGTCACTAGAGAGTCTTAGGCTCCTAGGGAGGTTGGTTGTGTCTGCACAATCGACTCTTTCCGCCTGACAAATTGGCGACTCCGCTGGGGACTCCATTGATGTGAAAGTCTTTTCCTTTGTATGAACTTTGCTCTGAGAAAATTGGTTTATTTTTCTGGTTTTTGGCTCTGTGACTTAGTCTTTGGGTGGGTTAGCTTAGGGTTAGATTTATTTTGGTTTTTCTTGAATTTTCCAGTAGGACGCACCCTCTGAGTATTGCACAGTGCGTCCCTGGACGCACTGTCGCTGTGTGCACAGAGTGGGCCCGCACCTGTCTTAACGGGTCGCCTGCGTCCCCTGCTAAAATTTGAAAAAATTCCATTTTTTGCATTTTTTCTCTTAGTTTTTGCTTTTTCTTAGTTTTTACTGCCCAGATTCATTAGTCTCTTGTCAAAGATCTTCACCTGAACTTGTTTCGATAGCATTGACTATTTTAGTGGATTTCATCAAAGTTTAAGCCCTAGGGTTTGATTTTTGAGAAGGTCTTGTAGTGACTTTGGCGGTAGAATTTGTCAAGCCTTAGATCTCTCTGGTTTTGTCAGCATTCTTAGAAGTCAGACCTGTCATAAAGTCTACCTGTGAGAGCAACTTACCATTGAGTTGTCTCTTTGGCCAAATTTCGAAGTGCTTGTTGATTGAGTCTTGAATTCCATTTTACAAAAAGAACAAAAAGATTTGAGTTTTGTTTTGACTAGTCTTTTGATTCTGCATTAGCTGGTCCTTGATTTGATTTTGGTCAAGTAAAACAACCCTAGAATCATCTTTGTGAGCTTTTGCCTTGTTAGGTTTACTTAGAGTAAATTTCTTTTGATTTGCTTGTGAGTCAAGTTTTCATAGATTTTATAGCTTTTGAGATAGATTTTTGTTAAAATAGGTTTATATGCTTTATTAAAAAGAGAAAATACAAAAACATCTCCTTTGAAAAGTTTTGTTTCAAGTAGCTTTGAAAAGTTTTGGAAAGAAAAAGAGTTTTTCATGCACGTAAGGAGTGGTCATGTTTGTATGCTTGAAAAGATAAAGAGAATTGTTTCTTTGATTGTCTTTACTAAGAAAGTTGTTTTCTATAAAATTTGCATCTCTCAACTCTCTTAGTTAAGAATTTCATTGAAAAAGGAAAGTAGCGTAAATCATCTTAGGTGCATCTTTGTAGTGGTTTGAGTCGAGTCTACACACCATTGGTTTCACTTCCGCTACCTTTTGTCTTTAAGAAAAACCATAAAATTAACGCTTAAAGTAAAATCGACGTAGTAACTTTTATTTACTAGGGCTCTGAAACACCAATTTAGATCAGGCTAGTGTCTTGGAGTCAGTGAGTAATTAACTCTCCAAGACAACAAAACCAAACAAGTAGCTTATCTTGTGATAGAATAAATCCAATTGTCTCATTTGTACTCTGGGAAAGCTCCTCTTAAAGGAGAAGCACGAGCTCGTGTCCGAACCAGTGAGGGGATCAATCCCCCCTCGTTGGGAACGACGCCAGACACGCACGTATTACAAACGGTAAACCTCGGATTAACCATTGTCGAGGAGCCAGGGGTCACTTGTCGGTAAACCTTGGATTATTGTCAAGGAACCGGCAAGGGGATTGAGCTTGATACTCTGCCCTTGCATGCTGTCGGAGTTTAGACTGTTCCCCCAGGTGCATTTGTTGCGGTTGGTAACCTTAGTGACCATTATCTTTAGGATTCTACCGAGGTGACGGTGGAGGGAAGATCCCACTGTACCTGGAGCAGACATCGGCTAGACTCACTTGGATTTTCTGGGGGGTTCACTTCACTTGAGACGGTTAAAGTGGAGGAACTTGGTCCAGTCTATTCATTAAGCAGGTTGCCGGGGTAACTGTTCCACCCGCCACTTCTGTACTGAATCCGGCGAGGTTGGATTTCATCACCAACTAGCGCTTTCGGTCTGGAAGGCTACTGTTTGTGCTTGGTTTGATGCCCTAGATTCTTTAGGCGTGTGATTCAAATTTGTTTGGTTCTTTAGAGACTTTAGGTGGTTTGATTTGAGATTTTACTTTGTTTTCGTGTGTAGTAGTTAAAAGTTTTTAGCTGTGGCGGAATTACCGAGACAGTCCCGTAGACTTCGGGGCCAGTCTCCTAAAGTTGTTTCTATGGCCGAATTGTTGAGAAGATCCCGTAGACTTAGGGGATCACCTCCTCGAGACGACCCGGGTAATCTAGAAGGTTTAAAGGTCCTTGTAACTCCTCCTAGTGGCAGTAGAGTAGGTTCACCTGAAGAAGGAGAATCTTCCTTGGTAGTCCATTCAGATTACCAAGGCTTAGAGACAGGTTATAATCCCGAAGTTGTTACAGTTTCTGAGCTTGTTGGTAGTTTTTCGTCTGCTAGTGATACAGGCAAAGAACCTGAAATATCTGAACCTGTTACTCCGACTTCTAGTGTTCCAGATTCACCAAGAATAGAAAGAGTTATCACCGAAAATCTTCCTACTGGTTTGATTGCTATCGAAGAACTTGCTCCAGAGGAAGAAATAGGCGTCTCTAACCTTGAAGATCAACTTACTATTGATCTAAGGGAGCGTGAATCTATCTTTTACAGTCCTCCTAGAAGTACTACTTGGTACCTTTCGTTAACCAATTATTTAGACAACTTTGGGGTAGGTTTTTCTACACCTCGTACTCCTTTTCCACCTGGAGGTATTCATACTCCTGTAAATATGTCTGGTCAGTCGTCCGTGTTTACTCAAAGTCCTGAATCTTTCTTACACGGCGGTCCTTCTGTTCCCACTGGGTATCAAGCACTTTCTGGTACCTTTGCGGGGGCATCTCCTCAACCCGTTGATCATGGGTTATTAGCTGGAAACAGTGGTAATATACCATTGGGTGTAGGTGACATTTACATGATGTCAGGTTCAGTTCCCGTTTCCCAACCTCAAGGTGGCCAATTACCGCCTGGGGGGCAACCTCAAGGTACACAAATTGTGTCTGGGGGGCAACCTCAAGGTCAGTATGTGCCTATGGTACAATACATGCCTCAAGGTCAACCCCAGCCTCAATATGTACCCCAGGGTCAACCTCAGTATCAATATCAACCTCAAGGATGGCAACCTCAAGGATGGCAACCCCAAGGGTATCAACCCCAAGGGTACCAACCTCAAGTGTACCAACCTCAAGGTCAAGGTCAACCCCAGTATCCATATTTACCTCAAGGTTATCAACCTCAAGGTCAATACTCGAGTCAAGGTTATCAACCGCCTCAAGGTCAGTCATATTTTCCAAGTATGGGAACTGCACCTTACAATTATCAATCCTATCCTCAATCCGGTTATGGATCTCAGTATCCTCAACCTGTTACGGGTCAATACCCTGGAATGTTAGTGTGGGATCCATCACAGGGTCAACAGGTGTTGCAGCCAAGTATACAGTTGGTACCTCAAGCTGGACAACCCGTAGTTTCTGGTCCACCCCAGCAACCGCAACCTGTCCAGTCAAATGTTCAAACTTCTGTAACTTCGGTAGTTACTCAGCCGCCAATTGCACCTAGTACTCCATCTCAAACGGCTGCTGCAACTACCGCCACATCTACCATACTTACTTCTGGAGTATCGACGGCTCCGGTTTCTACTGTCTCTGTAACCACTCCTCAGACATCTTTACCGTTG
This sequence comes from Pinus tabuliformis, assembly GCA_031772625.1. Lineage (NCBI taxonomy): Eukaryota > Viridiplantae > Streptophyta > Pinopsida > Pinales > Pinaceae > Pinus > Pinus tabuliformis. The sequence continues at coordinate 446,071,830 of CM062809.1, read as the reverse complement.
TCTGGATCTACGATTCAAACCACGGTCCAGATGCCTACAGGTCAGCCTGGTATAAGTACGGTTGTCACTACTCAACCTCAATTTGTTCACCAACCGTACCAGGGACAGTACCAACCTGGGCAAGCTGTCCAACAACCGGTTTACCAGTATCAACCGTATCCTGGGTACACTTATCAACAACCTCAACAACCCCAGTACGGTCCGGTTAATCCTGGTTTTCCAGGAGGATATAATATCCCAAATGCGACTCCTGTTCCTAGTTATCCTGGATATCCTCCTCCTGGGACTGGTCTTGTGACCCAGAGTTTTAGAGATCCTAACCGGCAGTTACCGTTTATCGCAACTTTGGATTTACCAGACTTGACGCGCCTAACGAACGATCCAATTCAATATCTTCAGTTCTGGCCGCCAATGCCAAATAAGTTGCCCAGTGATATACCCAAGTTCGAAGGTAAGTCTGGAGAGGATCCGTCCAATCATGTGATGACTTACCACCTCTGGTGTGCTTCAAATTCTATCTCGGATGATTCGATCCGCTTACGTCTTTTCCAGCGTACACTCATTGGTCTCGCGGCCAAGTGGTACATTGAGTTACCACGGGCCTCTTTTTACAATTTTAGCCAGTTAGCTACCTCGTTCTTAACTCACTTTCAGTTGCCGGTCAGATACGATAACGGCACGGAGTTATTAACTTCACTAAAACAATCGACGTCCACGTATATTTCTGATCACATTCATGAGTGGAGACGTCGAAGAAGGCTAGTGAAAGTTTTTATCCCGGACCAAATCTTAGCTGAATGGTTTGTTAAATCATTATTACCGAAGATTACTGAAGATGTAGCTAAGGCCGGAGTAGTTACTGAGGAGCAAGTCATTGCTCAGGCGCAATACCTTGACTTAGTTTACACTCAGTCGGGTACGTTACACGAGAAGATTCCGGATCTTCCAAAATCGAATCAAATCGCTGCTGCTCCTTCGGGATCTCATGCCGCTGATGGTATGATTGGTATCGTGAATACAAAGAGCAAGAAGAAGTCTTCCAAGGCTTCAACTACTCCTATTATCACTTTGCCTGATTCCCCGACAGGAGAGTCTTCCCCTGAACTTACCGCCGATATTCACGCTGTAGAGTCATCTACGGCCAAATCAAAAAATGGTGGAAAGAAGAAAGGAAAGAAGAAGGCTAAAGCAGACAAGGCTCCGAAGGAGAAAACAGAAAAGTCGGAAACCAATGACGAAAAGCGCAAACCTCGATATCCTTGTCTTATTTGTGAAGAGGATCATTTTACGAGAGATTGCCCTCATCGGGCCGAGGTTGTGAAAATAGTCAAAGGTTCTCCCACTCCTGCTGTGTTAAAAAATCCATTTCCGGAGCAGGAGAATAAGATGATAGGTTCTTCCTCGAATGCCAGTGAAGAACCCATTTTGATGATGTCTCATGTGAGGATTGCGACTCGATCGCAAGATTATGGTAGTAAGAATCCTGTTGATGGTAAGGAAGCAGAATCTTCTCACTCTAACCCATCAACCTCAGCTCCTGGTTCCGATCCACTACAGATCGAAAAACCTAACCCGGACTTAGTAATTAAACCGCCCGCCAAGGGTGTACTTCGAAGGTCTGCTTTCAATCCACATGCGAGAGCAGCCCAGAATTACAACATTGTTGAGGACTTAGCTGTTTCACCCTCAGCAATGTCGGCGTTAGAAGTGCTGCAATCATGCCCAGCACAACGAAAATTACTTTTGTCGGCTATCGGAGCTGTTGATGTTCAGGACCCGAATCTAATAATCTTCGATCTAGAAAATAGTACACCGCGTCTACCCCATCAAATGGCTTTCCAAATCCCAGTGATAGTAAAAAACAGGCCTATTCATCGGACTGTGATTGATGAGGGAGCTTCTACGTGTATTATGTCGATTCAATGTTGGAGATCTCTTGGTTCTCCTTCGTTGAACCAATCCCCCACCATCCTTAAGGCCTTTGATGGCCGTGGGTTCCGTCCGTTTGGTATTCTACAGGAATTGCCTATAGGGGTAGAAGGTAAAACCGTTAGTCTGGATGTGGAAGTGGTTGATGCCCCTCTAGACTACAACCTTCTTTTGGGTCGAAGTTGGTCATATGCTATGACAGCGGTCGTTTCATCGGTCTTCAGAGTAATTAAGTTTCCACATAACGGTAAGATCGTGACTATTGATCAGCTGACATACTTTTCATCCGACCCAGCCTCTTCAGAGAGTATCCAGCATGTCGGTAAGACGACAATCCCTTATAGGGACGTTGGCGTAGGTTTAGTTAAAGATTCCGGTTTACTGGGAACTTTTCCTCTCCCTCCACTCAGCGTAGATTCTTCATTTGCATCAATTCATATGATTACATCAGAAAACATTATTTATGATGATCCTTGGATTGTCCCATCTGAATCTGAGATAGACTCATTCGGTGATGCTATGCCTTTGAGTCCATATGAAATTGCTTATGAAGCTGTCATGTCTTTTACCGACTCGCGTTCAACCCAAATCGACCAAATGAATGTGGTCAGTGAAGAATCACTTTTCACCTCAACCTTAGAACGGATAGCGTTTCCCGAAGTCGTGTCATCTGACGAACAACTTCGCGAAATCCTAAGTGTAGACGATCTACCATGGGAAGATCTCCATCACAGATCTTCGTTTTTACCTAAGGATGATGTATTTGAAAATGATTTTTCATCTATTTTTACCGCTGAATATGTCAAAGACGCTCAGGATCCAACGAAACATTCTGATTCAGAGTTGAATTTAGGGAATATTTCTCGTACTATTCCCATTGATATTTCAGTGAAGCCCGGAATTGAGGAGAACATTCATATAGGTGCCGCATGTACAGAAGATGAAATCCAAACTTACAAGGCCCTATTCCAAGAATTCCGCGATGTGTTTGCCTGGTCTTACGAGGAAATGCCAGGAATCGATCCTGCCATTGTTGTTCATGAAATAAAGACCTACCCGGATGCTAAACCCGTCCGGCAACGGTTGCGTCAGATTCACCCTCGAAAAGCGGCTGCGATTAAAGCAGAAGTCGAAAAGCTGTTGAAAGCAGGTTTCATTTATCCGATCCCGTTAACGGATTGGGTATCGAATATTGTTCCGGTCAACAAGAAACAAGGAACAATAAGAATCTGTATCGACTATAGGGATATAAATCGAGCTTGTCCAAAAGACAACTATCCTACGCCTTATATCGATCAAATTATTGATGATTGTGCCGGAAGTGAAATGTTTTCCTTTATGGATGGTTTTTCGGGCTATAATCAAATCAATATTCTACCTGCCGACCAACCAAAAACGACATTCATTTGTCCATGGGGGACATTTGCTTATTGCAAATTACCTTTTGGGCTTAAGAATGCCGGGGCCACTTTTCAACGGGCGATGTCTTACGCATTTCATGACATCAAGCACATTGTGCAACCGTACCTCGATGATTTGCCTGCTCATTCTTTACATCGAGCTGATCACCTTGTCCACTTACGAGCAATCTTTATGAGGTGTAGGCATTATCGAATTCGGTTGAATCCCCACAAGTGTGTTTTCTGTATAGAAACAGGTCGATTGCTGGGATTTGTTGTTTCAAAAGCCGGCATTCGCGTCGATCCCTCGAAGGTCGAAGCTATCATCAAATTGCCTCCTCCTTCGAGTTTGCGCCAACTCCAAAGTTTGCAAGGGAAAGCGAACTTTTTACGCCGATTCATCCCAAACTACGCCGAGGTCACTAAAGGTTTTACACGGTTGTTGAAACAGAACGCTCAATTCTTTTGGGACGAGATTGCCCAACAATCTTTTGATGCACTTAAACACGCGTTGACCCATGCACCGTTGTTGCATCCTCCCAACTACAACCAGGACTACTTCTTATACCTCGCAGCTTCGCATTCCACCATTGGAATGGTGTTAGTTCAAGAAGATGAATTCGGAGCGGAACATGTGATATATTATCTTAGTAGGACCTTAAATCCCACTGAGCTAAAATATTCGCATGTGGAGAAATTGGCCCTGGCAGCCGTTCAAGCTGTCCAGCGTTTTCGTCACTACATTCTTCTCCGTAAAACTACAGTTATTTCGGATTGCAACCCTATGATTTATATTTTGACAAAACAACTGCTAGGGGGCAAGTACTCTAAATGGATCGTTATCCTGCAAGAGTTCGACTTGGAGTTCGAGAAGTCCAAGTCTAAGAAATCCTTAGTTTTTGCGGAATTGATGTGTGATTTCCCGCGTGCTGACACAGAGACTGTGGCAGAGGAGTCCATTGCGGACGAATCTTTGTTTCTTATCAGTACTTTAGATCCGTGGTACAGGGATATAATCATCTATCTCCAAACCCAAACCTTTCGGCCTGAAGCTTCCAAGGCGGAACGTCGAAAAATTCGGTTTCAATCCCAGCAATACAAAATTATTGGAGATACACTTTATCGCCGGGGGGCAGACTTAGTTTTTCGACGTTGTTTAACTCACGAAGAGGCTGAGAGGGTTTTGAATGATTGTCACTCTGGAGCATGTGGCGGTCATATGTCTGGGTATGCCACAGCTCAGAAGGTGTTGCGCGCTGGCTATTTCTGGCCGTCTATGTTTAAAGATTGTATCATTGCAGTCCGAAAGTGCCACAACTGTCAAGTGTTTGATCGCAAGATGCGCGCACCACCTGCTCCTCTCCACCCTATAATTGCCGTTGGTCCATTCGCCAAATGGGGTATCGACTTTATTACTTGTAACCCTCACTCGGCCGGGGGGCATGCGTATATCATCCTCGCGGTTGATTATTTTACTAAATGGGCCGAGGCGATGCCTACATTCGACGCAAGCGGCAAAACAGCTGCAGTTTTCGTATTCAATCATATTATAACTAGGTTTGGTGTCCCACAAGCAATCATTACTGACCATGGGAGCCATTTTCGAAACATCATGATGACTGAGCTTACAAGCCAGCTTGGTTTGCGCCACGATAGCTCTACTCCTTATTATCCGCAAGCCAACGGTTTGGTTGAGTCTATCAACAAAGTTCTAGTTATCATGATCCGACGAACCATTGGTATTCATCGGTCGAATTGGCACAACATGTTATTTTCAGCGCTATGGGCATACCGAACCTCAGTGAAAACTTCAACAGGGTTCACTCCTTTCCAGCTAGTTTATGGCTTGGAAGCTGTGTTACCCATTGAATGCGAAATCCCATCACTTCAAATGGCTGTCGAATTACTTCCAGCTACTTCCGAAGAGGAGAAACGTTTATTGTACTTAGCTAAATTAGATGAGACTCGACGTGACGCTACATTGGCAATCGAGACTCACGCGAAGCGAATGAAAGCTCAGTATGATAGAAATGTGACCCCTCGAAGTTTTTCGGAGGGAGACCTAGTGCTATTATATGATCAAGCTAACGATAAGCTAGGTGCTGGAAAATTCGTTCCTATGTGGCATGGACCCTATATTGTAAAGCGAAAGCTAGCAAAAGGGGCTTATGAGCTGGTAGATTTTGATGGGGACTCTTTGGGTAAACCCAGAAATGGACTTTACCTAAAGAGGTATTATGCTTAAATGGTGGGTATGGAGAATTTTTAGTTAGGTTAGGTTTTCTTTCTAGCTAGCGTGTTTGTTAGTTTAGTTAGTGTGCTTAGCTTAGAGAGTGTGTTTTTCGTCGTTATTCTGGCTTATCTTGGTTTTACTCTTGATATTGCAGATGTCGACGCCTCTCCAAACATACATTGGATTTGCTGATGGTGCTTGTCGTAGTACACGGAATATCTCTTCCGCAGCTTGGGTTATCTATTCGCCCTCTGACGAGTTAGTTTCTATGCATGGGGTAAGCCTCGGTCAAACAACGAACAACATTGCAGAATACAGTGCAGTGGTTGAATTATTATCCGAATCTATTTCATTTGGAATTCGACGTTTGATAGTGAGGTTAGATTCTGAACTTGTTGTATTACAGCTTAATAGAGTTTATGCCATTAGAAATCCTGTGTTATTAAGGTTGTTTTTGAGAGTGCGTCTCTTGGAACGTGAATTTGATTACATTGAATATCAGCATATTCCAAGGTCTTTAAATACATTAGCAGATGCAATTGCTTCTCGAATGTTGGACAGACATTTACGATAATCATGCAAGTAAATTTAAAAACATTTCATCACATATGTTAAACAAGATAAGCCGGTAATAGTGATATATATATATATAGATAGGAGTGTGTCAAAAAATATACATCGTCTTCGATCATAGGTTGAAAAACACCTTATGATCGGCAAAAATGATAAAGTACAAAAAGTCAAAAATGTCACATGTGTCTACAAAGTGACTAGCCAATCACTGGTGGTGCTCCCTATACGACACCACTGCACGGGCTACCTTACACAAAAATCTCCTAAACGGTCCAGGGACTGCGACTACATAGCGCTGAAGTCTGATAGGAATATCATCTATGGTAGTCTCAGGTATATCCACCGTCAGACGCTCTAGATCCTGCTCCAACTCAGCTAGTGACTCTGCAGCCGCGTCCTGTGGGGCCGGTACCGGTGCAACTGGATGTCTCCTCTCAAAAGGCCGGAGGTTGGCTGGGCGCTGTGGACCAACATCTGCATTTTGAAAATTTTACTGTCAGTTTTGAGACGATATATATAAAAAACAAAAAAATACATAATTTGAAAACTTGTGAAAAATAAAGTACCTCTGTCATCCCATTGTTCTCCCTGTGGAAGAACCATGTTCGGATCACCTCGAAAATCTACTCCGGCATACGGAAAGTCCTGGATCGAAAAAACCTGGTCCTCTAACCAGTGAAAATAACTATCAGAGAATCGAACAATCGCTGTGCCCTCGTCAGGATGCCGGGCCATCACCGTAACCCATCGTATCAGCTTTGGCTCCCGAGGACCCAAGATATCAACAGTGAGTTGCTGAGGGATCAGCATCAGAACTCTCTCTAAGGCAAAGCTCACAACTAGAGGCCCATATCCAAAGGTCTTTAGTTGTCCGTTCTTTGCCCTAGTCAGTTGGCTCTTCATATTAGCCGACACAGCATCACACCAGTTGAAAATGGTGCCTTGGTAACAGTCAATCGCCATCCGCATTTGGGACCCGGAAGCAATATGTAAAGCGGCTGCGCCACAAATTCTGGTAACCGTGAAAGCTATAACTTTGAGTTCACGCAGAGAGATGTGTTTGATTTCCACGCCTTTCGCATGGTGTGCATTGGGTGTGCACCAATCTGCCCGGAGACTAGCAAGGGATTGGCCACCCGGCCTAGTCCCGGCTAGATTGAGTTGCTCGCCTCTATTTGGCAAGCCAGTGAGAAAGTATACGTCAGAGGGCTCTATCTCGAGCTGGTGCCCTCCTATGTAAAAGCATTGCTCTTGAACGTTCCATCTCTCAACCAGCCATTCCAAGAATCTCACTTGAGCCCTCATGCCAGGTATGGCCCAGTATTTATATAGCCCGCATGCTTTTAGGGCATCAATGGAAGGTTGATGTTCAATTGCGGCTAAATCAACGTCTTTGTGCTCTCTTTCTCTCCAATCCAACATGGTGAGTGCCCTACACACCAAGAAACAGAGATTAGAATTAATTTGGGAAATTTTTAATGGTTATTTGTGGAGTTTGGGGTTTCAAATTCCGCCTTTCACGGGGGACGCACCCCGCGTTTAGGACACAGAGCGTCGGGACGCAGCTGGCCTGAAGGTGGGCTGCGTCCCCCAACCTTTTTCCTGTACAGGAAAAAGTCGGGGGACGCAGGTCACTCGAAGGGCACCTGCGTCCCCCGCAGAGCGCACTTTGAAACCCAAAACCCCCCCAAAAATCAAAACTAAAACCTAAAACACAATTTTAATCGGATGAAATTGAAGAGTAGGATGTTGTAAAATACCTGGAAGAGACAGCGTTCGATTCTGACGGTCGGATTTTCCGCAGCGACCACGGGAAGTTTCTTGCCAAAAGCCCTTTTTTCAACCTCAACAGTAAAATGGTAAAAATGACATGGTAAAAAGTCTTTTTATAGGTTTTTTGGATGAATTTGTTCATTTTTCACCATGGAAGGATGTTTTTCGATGTATTTTTGCCTATCTTAAACAGGTATGAGTAATGTGTCGTTTTTGTGCAGGACAAAGGGATTTAGAGGGAAAATTGTCATTTTTCACAAACCAAAATATCAGAGTCATCTTTTAAGCCCTTTTCTGACTCCTAAAAAATGAAAAGATTGCCGAGCGTTTCTTTTACACTCGTTAAAACGGAATTAAAAGACGGTCCCCTTATAGCTCTTTTCTGACCGTAAAATCAGGAAAAAATTGCCGGGTTTTTGTCGTTTCAAACTCGATACGGAAATAAAACGATGTGTCCTTGATCGCTTTTTACTTTTCAGGTCAGTGGCACTAATTATGAAAGTACTCCTTGGTCACAAGATCAAGCGGTTCCCCCAGGGATTATTTTATACTTTTTCGGGCTTGAGGGACACAAATCTACGAAAAAGTTCAACTTGGAGTCTTCTTAAGTTTTTCAGACTCTCTAAAATTGAAAAACGCCGAGTTTCTCCTATACTGGGCTCATTAAACATTTCACAGTAAAGGACTTGTTCAATTACAAACAGGAACGAACCACTCCTTCCTAGGGTTCGAATCAAAACTAGGTTGGACTCATCCGAAGGATGAGCTTATAATCAAGCATATGTTATCCTCCTCAAGCTTGTTAAAAATAAAGAGGTACTTGCCAGAAATGGTGGGGGAAAAGAGAGAAGAATGAACCTGTTTGTTATCTTTTGTCTCAGGAGAAACTTTATTACCACTCTTGAACACGACACTTTTCATTCACCTGGGTTGGGAAATCCTTTACCTCACAGTTGATCAAACCACTTTGAAAGTCTTCAACCAGGTTCCGGGGATTAACTTTGAGTCATTCATCACCAAGCCATCTGTCGTGTCATTATGTGTTCAAGAGGTCTGCAAGCAAAACTTTCATCTGCAAAATACTTGTCATCCATTTGACCATCCCTGAGTCAGTCCTTACAGCAACATTTCTTCAACTTGAACAATGATTTCATGTTGTGGGCTTGCCTGCAATGGGTCGCTTTCTATCGACATCAGCACATTATCTAGAGAGATGACTTAGAAATCGTTAGTACCTTGAAGTCTGCATGCATCAATGGCAGGTTTCTCGCCTTTGACGTCAGTTTACATCATTGACTTTCGATCGAAGGATTCCGTGAAATGTTCGACATCAACTCATTCATTCACATCTCATGGATTGTACTGGGTACTTTGAGAACCATTGACATTACTGGTGGTCTCTCTCACGCTTGTTAACAGTTTTCATCATCGATTGGTAATCAAGTGGTTTCTACCATGTTCGACATCAACTCATTTATTCGCATGGCTAGAATCGTACCATTTCGGGAAGTAGAAATGAAGACCCTGGATCTAGTTTCCACCATCCAGGCTGTGAGGAGTTTTTTATTCATTATCTAAGTAGACTAATCATAAACAGATGCCTGCGCCCATACTGTGTCTACAAAAGTCTATGATTATGATGTACTGCAAGATCATTCTTGTATCAGAGTAGTTAGTCTGTTAGTTAAAGTTTTAATCTGAGTATGGGAATGCCTACCTCAGTGATGATATAATCTTATACATGTATTTTGTGTTGAAAATTGCAGGTTCTGACCAGGCTCTCCACGAGATAATCCTTGAAATGATAAAGCGCTTCACCCTTCCTAGATAATACAAAACCCTAATCTATTACAGGCTTCGCACTTTAGGGGGCAATCTGTTACACTAAAAAATGTCACCATGACTATTTACAGTTAGTATGGCTCTATAAACAGTCATGCTATCCTCTTAGGCAAGTCTTATACCTCTGCTCTCCATGTCAAACTCCAAAAAAGAGAGAAAGTCTTTATAAATGTATTTATCTCTGGGGACGCAGGTTCTCTCAACCTTACCTGCGGGTACGCACCCAATGTTCACAAAAGCTGCGTCTTTGGACGCTCTGTATGTAAAGGGGCAGGTGCGTCCCCCTGTAAAGGTTAAAATGTGCAAGTTTCATCTTTAAAAAGTTACTTGTGGTCATTTCTAGAGCATTCTAGAAGGTTGTTCGACGTGTATTGAGCGCCTCCAGATGGTTCATGCACTCCTACCAAAGAGGAACTTATCCCATCAATAAGGGAGGTATCCCATCCAAAGAGGGGATTATCCCATTGATGGTGGACCTGATTAACTTCCTCTTGAGCACTATAAATACAGGCATTGGGCCAGAAGGAGAAGAGGTTGAAAGCTATACATTTCTAAGGGTAGATGCTGCAGGAATTAGGACTCCCATTTAGAAGCTTGTGAGGAGAGATTGCCATCTTTGCTTGTTCTATTTGGAAGCGGGTGAGCTTTGTCAAAGTAAAGGAGAACTCTTGATGGACCCTGGGAGGGACTTGCACAACACCAAGGCTCAGGTTGTATTTGTTCCTTTTGTTACCTATTAATGCAAATGAGTCCATTCTTCTCAATAACTTGTTATTTATGAGTTGTTTCATGTACTCCTTGGTCTATGTGTTAAATATGTTTTATTCTATGAGATTATCAAGTGCTATTTAATCGTTTGATTGTTAGTGTATGCAGGTTTCAAAGTGAAGGAGGAGCTCATTCGGATCAGCGGAGCTGGACTGCTACAACAGCGTTGGATTACAGGTAGGATCTAAACACTTGATTTCCCATATAGTAAATGCATGTTTAGAGAAGGATTGCTCTTGTTTGTCTTGTTTGTCACTAGAGAGTCTTAGGCTCCTAGGGAGGTTGGTTGTGTCCGCACAATCGACTCTTTCCGCCTGACATTAGATTTGGTCAATAACACTTTCTTCACAAAGAGGGAGTGTTAGTTTTTCCCTATTGCATCAAATACTTCTTTCTCCCATGTTGGCATAGCAGTCATATTTAGTAGCAAAGGCACAAAAAAAATAGACACAATAGTTTGGATTTATGTAGGGTTCTTGTGCATTCATGATAAGGTGCAGTTGAGGAGAATGAGGATGCAACACTAGAATGTTTAGGGTAATGCACTGCCATTATGGAGAAGATAGATTGAGAGGGTGCATGGATGCTAGAAGTTTTCCCTGTTGCATCATTTATTGTTCTCTTTTATAGTGGCATAGCAGTCAACTAGCAAAGGCACACCAACAACAACCACAGTAGTTTGGATTCCTGTGTAGGGTACTTGTATTGTCATAATAAGGGTGTAGCTGAGGAAAATGGGGGTGCAACATTAGATTGTCTGTGTTAATTTTAGGTATGTTCTATGCTTAGCACAATTTACTTCAATTTTTCCATATTAGCCCAATGACAATATTCAAATTAGAAATCACATCAACATGATAGTAAAGTGCAGATAGAACATAAACATAAATTGCAGAAACCAAGCCAACACAAGAGGACACAAGATGTGGCACTAGCCAGGGACAAACCCCAATGTGGGGAAACCTTGATCAATTCTTCTTATATTATTCAATAGTTCAGCAGAGAGAGAGATAGTACATATACATTAGAAGTCAACACTTTGACTTGACAAGATAGAAGATCAGACATCTAAGATCTTCATCATGAAGATGACATAATGAGGTTGCAGATCTGATGACATGGACTATAATTCAGAACTCAAGTGAAGGCATACTTCTTCAACTGGTTCTCCAAGGTGATTCCATCACCATGCTGCACCAATGCAATGTTGCATCCATCCATGCTGCAACCATGCTGCATCCATCGTGCATCCAACCATGTTGCGTTTATCGCTATGACAATAACTCTATCAACCTCATATTGTAGCAACATCATACAACCCTCTAATAGTTTGAGATCTCAACAGTATTATACACTACAACTCCATACATAGTGCTAACGATTTGAGCCCTCAAATATCCATATGAAATTGACTGTGATGTTATGGCCTGCAGCCTAACACACAGTCTTCAGGCAGCATATTCATTGTGCTTGTCCCTACACACAGTGACCCAATGAACCTACAAATAGCAGTCACAAGCACCTCCTTACTGTAGATTCTTCTTCTCTTTAAATCGACCTAGGAACAATACTAACATGCCCAAACAATTATTTTTCCACCTACAACAATGTGACAATATCACAGATCCCATGTTGTAATGTAATTACCCTTGTTGCGGTTTAGTTGTAGCATCTAAGGGTCCTTTCATATATAGATAAGGGCTCCTTCAGTTAAGGCTTTCCTCCTTTATTTTCTGCATCCAAGATGTCCTCCTTTAGGACTGTGACAAGGGCAGTACTAGCCCTACGTTGACAACGGAAGAGGGCACACTTGAATTCCACTTAAACTCCTTGATTGGCAAAGGATGGAACCTCCTTATTGGACCGTGGTTAGGGCAGATAAGAGCTTCATCAATTGTGTATTAGGGCTCCTAGACTAGGCTGCATATGAGTGCCTCTTGACTACATTTATACTGCAGATTAGATCCCTTCCTTGGACAACATATAAATCTCTTCCTTGACTGTGTCTAGGGCATGCTAGAACACCATCTCATGACAGTGTATAAACCCTCATTGACTGTGGCTTTGAGTGGCATATAGAAGGCTAGATATTGTTGTGAAGATGATGTCCTTGAGTGTGTCCTAGATGTCTTCTATGACTCCTCTAGGACAATGTTTAGGTCACATAAGGATCTCTGTGTTTAGGGAAAATGACAATGTTAGAACTTCTCCTTGCTGCACTTATAGAAGCCTCCTCCATGACTGTGTTGAGGTCTTTATTTCATGACTGCTAGGGCAGCGTTAGGGCTTCTTCATTAGGGCAGTGTTAGGGCTTCATTAGGGCAGTGTTAGAGCTTCTCCATTAGGGCAACAATAGGGCTTCATTAGGGAAGCATAGAGCCTAGGGCACTCCCTCTAGAGCTCTCCTTCATCAAAACCCAAAACAGAAATGAAGAGATATCAGAAGAGTGTGTGTCAAAATTACTTGAAGGCCACCTCTATTTATAGTGAAACGTTGTGGACAAGAGGGGGAAATTTGGTTGTTGGCCGACCTTGACGAATTGTCACATAACAAAAATAAATTCATATCTCCATGAATATATGTCAGAATCGGATGATATTTAGATCAATCCTACACCTCTCGACGAGAGGAATCCATGAAAAATATTAGCTGCCATAGATAAGAAGACCCACATGGAGTTTGGCCCTAGTTGCCAATTTTAACAGTCTATGATGTGAAACTGTAATTATGTAAGAGAACATTGAGAGTGCACACACATGCCTTCCATCATGCATGCACCAACCTCAACCACTTCTACTTTTATGGTTGTTTTTCTAAATTTAACATTCCAATTTTAGAATAGATGCTTTTCTTCTTTTGGAATTTGAAATCTAGATTTAGAAGTAGGTTGTTTTTAGCTTCAATTAGCTTTTGTTCTAAAGTATATTAAGCACATGAGCCAGGGAAACTTCCAATTTTAGGGACATCATACTTCCCTAGACAGATTTAGATAATGGTTTTTCTTTTCTAACTTTTAGCGCCCACAGGGATGGGCTATTTTGTCTTCTCCTCTAACCTTCCTCTTCTATATTATATAAAGAAGGCAAGGCAGAGGTGGTTATTTTTTAATGCTTTTAAGCATGAGATTGAGTTGTGCTAGTGATTCTGATAGTACTTTTAAGCTGTAGCAGTGTGTCATTTTTCTAGATTGAATAAAAAATAGATTGTAGTTTTGGAAGTTTAGTTTTGTACACTCTGTCCTATATTTTCAGTATGATGTGTTAGTAGATTACATATAAAAAAATTGTACTTTTGATAGCCCTTAAAGTTTTATGTTTTAGCTTCTTGGGTTTTTTGATTGCAGACTCTGCCTACCATGGTCTGAAAATTTTAACAAGGCCTACATAATATTATGTCATCCACCATGGTTTCATTATCCTTGTGGTTTGCACCAACCTGATGGCATGAATCTCAAAGGAATGAGATTGGGTGCAAACCCCAGGCAAGCTGGAGGAAGTTTGAGCTATACAGTGCAACCCTTGACCTTGGAATGTGTTTCTCAAAGCACTTCCAACAAACCAATAAAATACAAAGTTACAAAAACCTTCATCTTATGCTGGCCTGCAAATTCTCAAGCTAGGAGTCTTATTTCCTTTATTTGGTGTTGTTATGTTATGAATGGATATTGTCTTGGAAAAATACAGTTTTTTTCCATGGGAAAAACTTTAGGTTTGATATTTCTAGGAGGAAATAAAAAATATACATTATCCTTGGCCTTTTAGCCCAGAAAATATGTTATTGTTGTCAATAGCATGTCCCAAATACTGCTTATTGCAGTCCTCCAACAGAGTCATTTAGATAAACATCAGAGAATCACAAAACCTACCTCAAATACTTAGTCCTCCTAAACCATTAATAGCACTGCTAATCTATTTTATAAGAAAAATACAAAAAAGACATCTTCTAGACTAATTAAAAAGGGAGCTCACTAGAACCAAGGGTCCATGTCTAAATTCTTGAACTGTGATGATTTCTTCTTATAGAGACAAGGATCCTTTGGAAACAGTTCCACATCTATATTAAATTACCAATATGTGTGAAGAAAAATGCTAGACTCAAACCTTCTTTTAATCTCCACAACTCTGCTCATGACTAAGCTCAAAACCAAATTTGCTATCATATTTTTCCCATTAGCCCAATCTATTAATAATTTAGAGCCTCCCAATAATTGAATTTTGAGAATTCCCCTATCTGCATCATATTTCATCAAAAGAAACAAGGCATAGAGCTCAGCTCGATTCTTAGTTCCATGTCCAACCTAATATTTTATATTAATTTAATGGTAAAGTGATAGAAATAAAATGCAGCCATAACAAAAATGATACGGGGTCCCTTCTCAAGCCCCATTAAAATATCCCAAGGCTCCTAAATATTCAACCACAGGTTCAATTAAAACCCCATTAAAATAGCCCAAGGCCCCTAAATATTCAACCACAGGTTCAATTAAAACCCTTGTAGCTTTGCGAGTTGAAATTTTCCTGTTTCCCCATAAGCACTGCTGATTTGATGGGCCACTTGCTTGGATGTGTATCTATTCCCTATAATAGTGCTTTGTCCCTTACTAGCTAGATCCCCCACAAAACAAAGCAAGGCCTTGTGACTCACAATAGAATTGTCATGACACCAATGTTCAAAACACTTCCCCAAGAAATCCTTATCCGATTGATTTTTTCATGACTAGTCAACTGTGATATTTATTTCCAAACTAAATTAACTAAAGGGGAAAGGACAAAAAACGATCCACTGTTTCAATAACAGACATAAAACCCTTGGCAAATGTACTTCATGTGATTCCAAGCTGTCAAAACTTAGCTCAACACAGATGCTAGCAGAAGTGGACTTTGAAAGGCAATGAGTAATTTTAGTAGATTAATTGATGCATTTATAACTGATATCAAGTAAATATATGTCTAAACAGAGGTATACAAATGACATGGAGAAATTATTTAAATGTTGATAAATAGGCTTCAACCTTATTTTGTGAAGTCATGCAAAAGAAACCTTAGTTTGTGAATCAGAAAATTTCCCTAAGTCAGACCTTTAACAACAGTATGGCCAAAATTCAATCTAAAATAAACATTTTCTGAGATCATTGGATCTAATGTTTTGTGATCTGTAAATTCAAAATTTGTTGAACATTTGCAGGATAGAGATTTAAGAAATGGGTAAGTATAAAAACCTAGATGATGATGAACAAGACTGTTGTAATGAGGAGTAATATCTGCACGTCATAGACATTTCTGTGTATTGCTAGAGGCATTGTAATTAGAATGGTAAGCACTTTCTTCCTTCTTCACCCTGGGCATTGTATCTTCCCTTCTTGGAAACTCCATTGCACATTTTTTACTTGAGGACATGCATAGCCTGTGCTTTGATAGTGTTCTGAGAAGGACCGGCTCAGGTCTTCTTAAGCTACTCCCATCACCTCTCTTATTCATTTACCCCAACCAAATCTCATTGCTTCATCATATTTTCCTAATTCGAACTATCCAATGCACTCTGCCTCCTTTACAGGTGTTGGTCTAGGGTCAATTGAATCTTCTACATGGTCATTTTGAAAAGGATATGAAATAGGTTATCGACCTGGAAGGGACAGTGACTACTAGTTGTAATATTGGGGGTTCCACCTATTCCTTCCCTCATGGCACTGAATATATCCCATCCGACTGGGGGAAGCGCTTAGAGAAGTGGCATACCAGTAATCAGTTAAGGCTCCCCTCCTACAACTCTGCTCTCTATTTTTCTATTAACCAAATGAATATATCCCATATTTCGCTATTAACCAAATGAATATATCCCATCTAACCGAGGAATCGCTCAGAGAATCGGCATACCAGTAATTGGTCACGGTGCATTATGTTAAGGCTCCCCTCTTGCGATTTTGCTCTCTATTTTTCTATTAACCAAATTTCATCGGCTTGATTTTCCTGCAGATCCTCCTTGGCCATACTAGAACATTTAACCTATTGTAAAAAAAATTATTGGAATATAATATTTTTTTATTTTTTTTTGAGTTATTTAAAGTTCCCAAATGAGAAGTTCCGGAACATTTACCATATTGTGAAAAGAATATTATTAGAATATAATTTTTTTTTTAATTTTTTTTTTTTTAAGTTATTTAAAGTTATAAATGTTTTGATATTTAAAAAAAAATAGTTGAATTGGCAAGCTATTTTGTTTTCTCAATTTTTGTATCTTTTCATGTTTGCACCTTAAGAAAGATTTGATTCCTATGTCTTGGTACTTGGTAGATATAGAGTTAAGATGGATCTAGATCGATTTAATTATATATATATATATATATATTATGGAGACAAAATGTTAAATATGACATCACAACATCTCTACCATGGGAGAGGAATTCAATAATTATGGAGAAACCCTATAGGCCCATGAAAAAATTACACGCGAAGAAAGGAGTGTAGAGTTTCTGACTAGAGCAAGATGTAGTTTTGACGAAGAGTGAATGGGCTCTGGACAATGTCAGACTCTGATATCCTTGTCAAAATTCAAAATAAGATTAAATGATAACCACAAGATTTTTATTCACATGATGTATATTTTTTAAGTACAGAGATCGTCGTCGTGATAAACCCTTTGAAGACACACAACTACTCATCAAATATGTTTTTCCAGATGAGATGTTGGTTTCTTACTATCAAACCCACATGAAGGAGGAGGAGTTGGTGGATTATGCATTGGAGGAGGGAGTTTTCAACAAATTTGGGCTAGTGCAAGGATTTTATCCATTCACATTTGAAAGTTAGATCGAAAGGTCACCATACGGTTTTTGGGCCTACCAGGTCTTTAAAAAGAAAAGTTAATAATTTGATAGGGCAGCCATCTAGTGATTCAGAGGCCCTAACCCCTACTCCAATTGTGCATTGTTTGGGTCCTCTAGTTTTGGCCAGCCTAGGGCTCGAGGCCATTTATGAGGGGCTGCAAGACTCTTCTTGGGGTTATCTAGCTTTGAGTTTGGTTTCCCTTTCATCCTAGAGATCAAAGAAATACATGCAATGTATTATGACTTTCTTAGGGTTTTCAGAAGTTTCAGAAGTTATGACTTTCTCCAGTTTGTTTTTTTGCTTGTCCTTCATCTCAAGTGCCATAGGCCTTGCGCTCTTGGATGAACTGGTGAAGGAGAGCCTTGCCTCAATGGAAAAGGAAGGTCAAACTAATGTTGAGAATATCTGAATCCATCTGCCCATTTCGAGAGTGACACAATTAAAAATTACTAACATAAATGACTAATTCATATACTTGTTGTACTTATTATTTGGTCATATTTTTATTCTTGCACTATAGTAGTAATTTACATTAATCATTATTAATTTTGTCACTTATTATCTAGTCATATATTTTATATCTAAACTAAATTAGTCATTTAAGTTAGTCATTTTTAGTCCGGTCTCTTAAAATTGCTCAAATTTAGTAGTAATTCACTTGAAATAATTGAGGTGACTAACATTTTTAGTCACCTAGTCACTAGTTTCATCATTTTCTACTAGTGTTTGGATAAAGTTTGTAGTTTCTTTTTGTAACGAATGTACAGTCTCCACGAAATGTGGAAAATGGTGGACGAAGCTAGTAGAAGTCAAAGGGGCTTTAGTCCCTTAGTTGGGTAGGTGATAGAGTTGTTTTGAGACGTTCCCATGGTCTACAAACCATGGTATTGTAAAGAAAATGCTATATAAAGTTGAGTCATAATGATTCTTAGAAGTTAACTTTTAGTGAATAATCATTGTAAGGGCAAGGTGCTAAGGAAGGAAAGGTTTGTTTCCTATACTTAGGCGAAAGGGGAAGGCTCCTACAGCTGAGTGCGTAGAGACCTTGGTAAGTCCGCAGGCTGAGTGCACAGGGATAAGAAGTCTATAATTGAACGTTTATACTTAATAAAGATTGTTTTGGGATGATTCTGATGCATATGTTCCTTGTTATTTACTTCTACTAAAGTTTATGTATCTTCACTTTGTGATATGTTTTATATGAATTAATGTGTGTTATTGCGCAAAACTATTAGATATGTAATATTTATCCATGATAAGTACAATTAAGTACCTTCACGAATATATGAAAGCCATATAGATAGAGTTGTAGTAGTTTTCTATTTGGAGAAGGTAGATCTAAGCCCTAAGAACCTCAGGAAACAATCACACAGGTCTCTGGATGCAGAAACCTAGTTCTAGCATCCCCCAATACTGCTTCGAGTGAGACTACAGCCTATGATATGTAGGTTATTGCCGAAAGGGTAAAAAATTAGGGTTTTTTTGGTTGGAATAGTTAAAACTGAACCTGGGTCAGACCCCATCAAGCCAATGAAAGGAGATAGTGAGGCTTGGATTCGGTATTAGAGAATTTAACCTGTATCATCCCCATGGTATTTGTATGAATCAACATGGCGTTCCATTGGCCAAAGGATGATCAATGAAGGTACTGCTACAATGCCTCTAGACTCTGTGATATGGTCAGCTTAGTAGGGACTTCATAGATTTCTCCACAAATGGTTGCAATCCTGGAAGAAATAGCAACAGAAGGCAGCAATCCTGTGCAGGACAAGGGGAAGAGGAATATTACTAACTCTCAAGAGGGAGAACAAAGCTGTAATATGAAAGAATATTGTATTATCATGAAAGCATCTTTGTAAGAAGAAGCAAAGAGGAAGCAGAGGATACAAATAGCAGAGTGGAGGAAGAGAGAAAGACAGAGGTTGTATGAAGCAAAACTGAAGTTGTGGGAATTTCTAATCTTACTAGATTTGATAATGTGATAATATTATTTATATAATACAAAATCCAATGGATAATTCACGAAAGGCCTACATATTGACTTCTAGTTGATAAGACATGTTTGAATTTTTTAATCAATGCAAGATTCAATGTGTTGCTAATATGCTTCGTCTGAAGCATTATTTACCGCTAAGATTTGTGTTATGTTCTAGGACAATCTTCGTGGTTTCGACTTCCATGTCTCCATGGTTTCGATTTCCATGACTTCCATTGAGCCCCTGATACCCTCTGTTTTGGCTAATTTGGAGCATCACCATCCTTACATTAGGTGGAACACTATTTTGGCAGTGATGGCCATCTACAAGCTGCAGCAAGGAGAACAGTTGGCATAAAGACTAAAAAAGTCTTAGGGGCATTCTTTGCAAGTAAAACATTAATCTTATATGTAGAATCCTCAATCTTTCCCTGTTATTCTTCCAAGCTCCCAAATGCAAGTACCAATACTCATTCAATTCCCACATAATTACCTTTAATTTAGAAGGAAAGATAATCTATTGATTATTAGCAATCGCAGATGCTTTGGGTAACTCCAGTGACTGAGCTAACCAGTATACTCACGAATTAATAGTTCATAAAAATTGTATAGGAACTCTCTGGTGTAACAATACTAATCAATAATACTTTAATAAGAATGTCCTATCAATGTAATCAACTCTTCATTGTAACCAGAAATTGGGTTGGTCGAATACCAATATCCAAAGTGAATCATAATATAACTTCCACCTTACCTTAGAGTACGATCAATATTAAATTAATAGACCACTATTCAACATTTAATTTTAACTAATTTAAATTCCAGAGAAATATGTTGTGCTCTTTTATGAATTCTTCAATTAAGATGTTGAATATCTCATGTCAAAACATTCCTTGCCAATATATGTATGAACAAAATTGAAATTGGAATTTAGGTGCATGAAACTACTATGTCACATAGTGGAAAGGGGTATCATAATGTATTGATTAATTTCAGTTTTGTAACAAAATAGGGAGAATCCGATTTGACATTTTAAACTTGGTTAGGGTTAATGGATTGTAGAGCATATATTTTTTTATTCGGGTCTTCCGATACATTATGATAATAAGTGGGTCCTTTGAGTTATAATACTCATAATCGCTAATGGAAGTTAAGGCATTTATTGACGTGTTAAATCCAACTTCTAATAAACCAAGAAAACTAAACTCCCTTTGACGTGTAACTAGTACTATTGAGAATTGGAAGGGTGGTAGTCCTAATGCATTTTGATTCTATTTATTAATGAGTGGAGAAAAATATAGGTCAAGTACATGGGAAAAATATAAATATCACAATGAGTTACCCCAGATTGCTCTCATCAATTTTGCTACTAACTATAGATGTATAACATAACACCATGTAAATTGAGCTATAATTATATTGACTTGAGCTATTGGATGAGAGGTATAAATACTAAATACACATAGTTAGGCTATTTTCCTTAGCCAGAGACCCCAACACTTAGTCAAACACATGTAGCTAGAAATTAACTGTGCATATGTTGTTGGTGATGTTTTTCAAGGACGGGAGTTTACAACATGAACAAATGTTATCCAATACATATCTAATGATTTTTAGGTTTTTTTTCACATGTGTGATACATTCAGAAACCTAGGAGTTGATAAGAAGCATGAAATTCATGACATTGTTGCACTTTTGAAGTAATGCAGTGAACACATTGCGCTTCCTCTCAGTCAACTATTTGACCTTTCAATTCGACTCCCCACCTCTTGAAATCAATTTATATGATTATGAAAAGTGTCCTTAAGTGTCTTTCTGGTACAACATTCAAGCATTGATCATATAATATGAAAAGGAAGCTCGTTGCATTTTGGCTGGAGGGGATTTGCTACGTTTTTTTACTGTTTTAGTAGTTAACTTCAAAATCGGTTTTTGATCAAATGGAAATTAATATTGGAAAACCAAAAGAGGTTTTTGTCAAACATAAGCTAAATAAATAAAAAATTAATTTTGTTTATTGAAAGGTATCATATATTGAAATATTTGAATGAATCTTTACAACCTATTTTGCAGATTTCATCATTTCCTGTTTTAGTCATGATCCTTGGGTGCAGATCCTGAGGATCTCTAGAAGAATGCTTGGAAAATGAGAGAGGTTTCTCTCAAGCACAAGATCATCTAAAAAAAACTGCCTTTTGTTTGGTAATATATGTCATTATTCCAGAGATATGATCTAATATTTGACCCCTCGTTTCCATAAATTTGGTCCCTATTTCCTAGCAGGCAGTTTCTAAATCTAATGTAACTGACTCGATATTTGAGGAAATGGTTGAGCTCGACCCCCTAAGTCCAGGGATGAGCTAATTGTATATATTTCATGAATTTTAGTGTGCAAAAGGTTGTTTGGTCAGGGTTAGAGAAAGAAAACACTATGCATTGTACTTTTCCATTTTAAAAAGTTTTCAGTGAATAATGAAGGCCAAGGTCTGTTTTCTTAGGGATTCATGTGTCAACTTCTGATGGTGATGTTTTCTCTTTTGTATGTGAGTTTTTCTCTTGTTACAATCATGCTTGAAATTTTATGTCATGTTTAATTAAGCATAATTTGTTTCAGAATTCACTTTTTAAGTGTTATGTTATGGCTTATTGAATAATTTAGTGTTTTTCTTCCATTGAGATATCTAGAATTCATCCTCAGTTAGATGCTTTAGATATTGTCAATTCCACTATTCCTCTTCTCACCCCTCTACAACGAAATTTGATAATAAACACCAGAAGGATTGCCTACCTTGCCCCTGTCTAAATATTCCTCATTTTTTCATCCTCTCACTAAAAATCATTAGCTTAATATGACTCCATGCCAATGGTTTTTCCTTCTTCCTTGTCATCAAACTGTTAAACTTATTCCTCTCTGATCTTAATACCTAGCCTAAGACCTAAGACTGAAGATTCATATAGAGAGAGCCCTCTCTGAAACTGGAAGGGCTAGATTCCAGTTTTAAAGTGGTTTGTGGTTACCTTTGGGTTCCTCTCCTTAGCCTGGATGAATTACGAAGTGCTAACAACATTAAAAAATTTATCAGCACATGATGTATCTTATAGAACTTACTTAAAAAGTGGAAGAAAACATATCCTAAATGGTAATCTCTTTGATTTAAATTAGTTTTGGTGAAATAATAATCATGTTTTTTCTTAATGAACCATTTACCATTTAGTGAAAGTAAGGATTATGTGCTTAAATATTTCCACAAACTTACAATAAATATTACTTATCAAAAAACATTTACCAACAATTATGAAGAGGGAATTCACAACATTCGTGTGAAGTTCCAACAAATGGCTCTTGCATACAAGTTACATTCTAGCATTTACATTCCATGTTTAAGGTGAGAAGTTTGAGTTTTAATGGCAATAAAATTTTTAAATCTCAATTGAATAGAAAGGGTATTTAGATATAATAATCATTTTGGGTATACATTTTTTTCAGTCAATTATATCTATTTGTAATTGGATTTGTTAACATATTTCTCCCTACAAGAAAGAACATGCAACTTTGAAAGTTGGAGAAAGAAACCAAAAGAAGTGTAGTGCAAGTCATTGGAGGTGGGGAAAGGAATGATGTTGTAGAAAATTCAAGAAATTATCATAATTATTTACTACGTCCAATGATGTTTCCCATAAATCGAGATATAAGCCTCGAGTGATTAGGGAATGCAAGAATATCAACCTCGTAGAACATGAATCTACATCAATCCTATTGACATGCCACATAATATTACATATTACGAGGAATGGATTCAAAATGTAAAGAAAAAGGGCGCAGATAGGTGTTGGAAGTATTTGGAAAAGATGTTTATCCATATGAAAATAGTTTAAGACACACTTTAAAAGATATCCTTTTCTCTTAGAAAATACTAATATAATTCTTTTTATTTTCCTTCTTTTTTTTTGGTTGGCTGGAGTTATGGGGATTTAAATATTTAATATCAATGCTTACATAATGTCTTAATTCATGGAAAAAGCCAATTGAGTTGTTCCTTGTGTGCTGGATTTTTTTTTATTTTCATATGGGATAAATTTGGACATTAAAATGTAGAATCTAGAGGTTTTGATTTAATATTTTATTGTTAATCATAATTTAAAATAAAGTTGCGATTTAGTTAGTTTTTATGAATTTTTTAATTTTATAAATGTGAGATGTATCATAAAGTAAGTTTCTTGATTCTTAATATGGATAGATGTCTATCGACGTTTACCATCCATTTATTTTATATAGTTGTGCTGCCAAAGATTTTTTCAATATGAAAATCAACCATAGTGCAACATCACATTGTGACAAAGATTGTCTCAATATGAAAATCAATCATGCTCAACCATGGTCAACCATGGTCCAACGTCGCATTGTGACAAAGATTGTCTCAATATGAAAATGAACCATGGTCAACCAAAGTCAACCATGTTTATTTTAGGGTTTATAATATATATCCTAGGGTGTATATACCTTGGGTTTATAATATTAATCTCTTGGGTTTAATATTATTCCCTTGGGTTTATAATACCTTGGGGTTTTATAATTAATCCCTTGGGTTTATAATATCATTCCTTTGGGTTTATCAATCTAAGGGTTCATATTCCTAGGGTATAATATTATTCATACAGTTTATAATATTAATCCAAGGGTTTAATATAAATCCCTTGGGTTTATAATCATGGTCAACCAAGCAGAACCATGGTCCAATGTTAGATTATGACAAGGACTGTCTTAATATGAAAATCAACCATGGTAAACTATGGTCAACCATGGTCAAACATCACATTGTGAGAAAGATTTTCTCAATATGAAAATCAACCATGGTAAAACCTAGTCAACCATGTTTATTTTAAGGTTTATAGTATTTATATTAGGGTTTATAATATTAATCCCTTTGATTTAATATTACTCCCTTGGGTTTATAATACCTTGAGTTTTTAGTATTAATCCCTTGGGTTTTTTATTCCCTTGGGTTTATAATATTAATCCCTTGGGTTTATAATATCAATCCCTTGGGTTTATCAATCTAAGAGTTCATATTCCTAATGCATAATATTAAAATTTATTTAATCCATTTATTAATAAATTGATGAAAATCAAGCCGACCTCCCCAAACCTAGGTTATCTATCCATCCTTCTATTAATAGGTTCTCATTCTCTTGACTCTCTCTTCTCAAAATGCAGATCTCATTACCCTGATGATGGACTCACCTAGCTAGTCCGAAACGTCGGTTTCAAAATTGCTCACAGGTCTTTCCATTAATTAAATACTCTACCAGCCTGTATGGAATCTCTGTTCAACATTATTCATAATGTTTATAATATTAATCCTAGGGTTTAATATAAATCCATTTGGTTTATAATCATGGTCATCTATGCACAACCATGGTCCAATGTCACATTATGAAAAACATTATCTCAATATGAAAATCAACCATGGTCAACCATGATTAAACATATCATTGTGACAAGGATTGTTTTAGTATGAAAACCAACCATGGTAAAACATGGTCAACCATGTTTATTTTAGGGTTTATAGTATTTGTCTTAGGGTTTATATGCCTAGGGTTTATAATATTAATCCTTTGGTTTTACTATTACTCCCTTCGGTTTATAATCCCTTAAGTGTTTAGTATTATTCCCTTTGGTGTATTATTCCATTCAGTTTATAATATTAATCCATTGGGTTTATTAATCTATGGGTTCATATTCCTAGGATGTAATATTATTCATAGGGTTTATAATATAAATCCCTTGTGTTTATGATCATAAAGATTTTCTCAATATGAAATTCAACCATGTTCCAACGTCACAATATGACAAAGATTCTCTCGATATGAAAATAGATCATGCTCTAGCATGATCAACCATGGTCCAACATCACTTTGTAATAAATATTGTCTCAATATGAAAATTAACCATGGTTGACCAAGGCCAGCCATGTTTATTTTAGGGTTTATAGTATTTATCTTAGGGTTTATAATATTAATCCCTTTTGTTTAATATTACTCCCTTGGGTTTTCCTTATTAATCCCTTGGTTTTATCTCAATATGAAAATCAAACATGCTCAACCATGGTCCAACGTCGCATTGTGACAAAGATTGTCTCAATAAGAAAAAGAACCATGGTCAGCCAATGTCAACCATGTTTATTTTAGGGTTTATAATATTTATCTTAGGGTTTATATACCTTGGGTTTATAATATTAATTGCTAGGGTTTAATATTATTCCCTTGGGTTTATAATACCTTGCGATTTTAGAATTAATCCCTTGGTGATCCAGGAGGATCCTAAAAGGCCAAATTTTCAAAATCTTCAAAATGCAGTGAAACTAGTCTCAAATAAAAGAGCTCATCATTCTGAATCCAATGACATGAATGACACCTCAATATGACATCGTATGAAGAAGTTATGGCCTACTGAAGTTTTTTTGAAACAACTAAAAATTTTGTAGGCACGACCCACAGGGACACTTGGCATGCTGACGTTAGCAGTACATATGTTGACGTTAGCCATATGGATGTTGACGACAGTAGGTGATGTGGTAGTATGGACAAGGGAGAGCCAACCAAAACACGACATGTGGCAGCCGAGTCAGCATCATGAGATTCTACTAAGGAGGTGACAATTTATATTAGTCTGGTGTTTAGTGGTGGTGGATTTGTTGCCTACTTAATATTTCCAATGACCTCCAAATCCATCGGTGAGAAAAACACCTATTATGGGCTAAATTCAAATATAGAAAAAAATATTACCGGTTGGTTGGCTGGTGGTCAAACCTGACCAAATAGGCCAATGGGGGAAATATCTATCTATCTATATATATATATATATATATATATATATATATATATATATATATATATATATATCTCAACAGTTAGTGGTGGTCATGGTCCATCAGACTGTTAACATTATTTCATATAATAAAAAAATGATGGGCGGGTCGTGGAGTTTGAACCTTGACCTCCTCTCTCCCACAAGACTTGACAAGGGTCAAACACAATTGGGCCAAATTGCCCGACGTTAATTAAAACGCTAACCACACATTAATTAAACCACTTCAACCCAACACCAAAGGGAGAGCGGACGCATGGAACATGAAGCTTGATTTTAGAAGTGTGCAGACCATAGCCGAATTGGCACCCCTCCTAGGCACATTTTTCGAGATAGATTCCTAGAGAATCTTGGGGAATATTCCTACAGGGAATCTTGTATGGAATCTAAAAGATTACCTAGACTTCTAGAGGTCACCAACACAGAACAGGGTCGACTTTATAGTCATTTTTAACTATTTTTCACGAGGAATCCAACCGTGTAGTCTATTTCTTCAGCAGAGGTCTACATTTTCTGACCATCCTCGAAAGTGGAGGCATACGGTGTCATTTTTTAATTGCTTGTAATTTGATTTTGCTACTAATTAATGAAAGAGACCTCCCCACATTGAGTAGGGTCCTAAGACGTAGCCCACACTGGGTAAACTCCATTATCAAGTTATTTGTGTGCCTTTGATCTCATGGTTGCATTTGATTTCCACTTATTTTATGTGTTTATGTCACTTGGTTACATTCTCTTTTAAAATTCAATTTTGTATGCACATTTGAAGTAAAATATTTGGATCAAGTTTGGTATCAGAGTAGGTATTATTGATGCGAGTTACATGAGTGAAAGCTAACCAGGAAGAAGCTCCAAAATGGTGAAGGAAAACTCAAATCCTTTGATCCTAAAGCGTGGCTCACAACATGAAGATGGAAAATGGCAGATGAGGAAGCTCAAATAGAGGAAGAGTGAAATTATCGCAAGATATTCTTCACCATGGCAGAGAAAGTGGACAAATTATTTGCAGAATATGAGAAGACAATCAAGACTAAGAAGAAAGAGCTAGATGATCATGCCTCGGTAAACCATGGAGGTGGAGGAGAAGAGACCCCTCCCTCTCCATCTTCTAGTGATAGTTCTTCTTCTTCCTCTTCTCATCATTCTAACATGCATCATAGGAATGCATCTAAAAATCCATAGGAATGGTCGTGGGTTTGCCATAGGCTCCAATATTGAACCTACGCTCTGATACCACTTGTCATGTACCTCTTTTAACACTAATTTTTGTTTTTTTTAATTACCCAACACCGGCTGTTATATAATGCACCCATATTTATTTTCCTCCATTACTCTACTTGCTCTTTTATAATGATCAACATATCGTCTTACCTTTGTATGACATAGCCTTACAACTTAATTTATTGGTTTTGAGATAGTCATCTTCTCCTTTACTACATATCGAGAGCTTATACTAACTCTCAGCTCCCTATGAACATCAAGTAAGGTAGTCCCACTGGAATATATGATATTGGTTGGTCATGACTACATTAAGTCCCTTATATAAATATAAATATAAATATATATATATATATATATATATATATATATATATATATATATACACCTCTTGATACTGTAACAATGGGTTCACTTTGGATTAACTCTTATACATTATGTCTTTATACATTTATTCTTAACCCCCACTTATGATTTCAATTTTACTCATAATACCTTCACCTTTGTATTTACATAAGGTGTGATGATTCAGTGTGAGTGTCCTCAATTTAATGACTTATATTGTCCCTTTCTACCATTTATGTTGATGGTACCCAGGTTTGTACCAATTTCAGATTGGGCATACATTCAATATGCGTGTATACTTTCAAATATAAATTCTACTCCATTATTTGTTTCAATTGGATAATATGCACAAGGTTACACATTCCTCTATTATAAAAAGGGTATCGTTGATCCTATGACATCATATGCCTGTCATGTATTTCATTGTTTCTTTTCCATATCCCCATCTATGGCATACCCCCTACTAATTAAACCCTTGTTTTGCATTAAATACCTTCATGGTCCATGGGTATGACCATTAATTGATTTCCTTGATCGACTTAACTACAACTCTAAGGTTGCTCTTAATTTACTTACTCCTTGGTATGCTCCACCTGGCTTGTTATACCCACGATGGTGTGTGAGGTAGGCAGTACGCCTGACACTGCAACTAATCTACTTTCTCTAGGTGCTCCATTTCCATGCACTATTCACATGGGGTTTTTAATGGACTACTCGCCTCGATTTCTGGTGGATGGTTCAGATGGTCCGGGGAAATCCAAAAGTTGATATTTGCCTTAAAAACCCTAACCCTTATTATCATTTCTCTTGGTCATGGAGAGGCGGTGCTTCTGTTACTCTACCTATGGTTTCCTGGAAGGAGGTTTCTTTAGACAATAACCAAGTTGCCACATACAACATTTGTCAAATTCCTTTCATCGAATTCCTGCAAATGGCGTTTCTTTGTGTTCTTGGTGTCAAAACTAGGAATGGAGTCCTGATAGGAATGAACAGAAGGTGCCTGGTGATTGAACCTCTTCACTCTTGTATGCATTTCACAGACTCCCCGTGCCTTCTCGATGGTAAATTTTTAACTATGGCACTCTATTTAGGTTATTTGTTCTATATATAGTTACTTCTACAACATTCCAACAATTTATGGTAGTTGAATTTCTACCCTCCGAACTCACAAGTTTCCTATTTTTCTATGAGAAGGTTCTTCCTCGAATTTCTACTAGGTAAAATCCTCTGAGTATGCTTTATTGGTCCTAGCTCCAAAATATTGCTTGGGATTTCACATGATCCATTAATCTAGCGACACTACACAATGATCTTAACTGGTAAAGTCTTAGTTCTATTTATCTGGTAACTTTATTGTGATAATATGGATGACCAGGCCAACAAAGTTTTAAGTTTTCTTTTATTCCCCAATGTCATGGGTGTAGGGAAAATTCTCAACCTAACAATTCCCATCTCGAGTTCCAGAAGGCTAGGGATGCAAACGGTTTATTCCCATGCATCCCCTACCAAGTATTATCTCATCTCACCATGACATACTCTTCTCCTTCACTTATCTACAAATGTAATTTTCCGACAGGTTTTCCGTTTTGATATATGCAATCTAACGTTGAGTTATTTCTAATTCTTCTAGTTCCTTCATAGAGAAAGCTCCTCAAAATAATTTTTTATAGGTAACCACCTCTGTTTCTCCAACTCACACCTTATGAGTAGCTTATTTAATTGTTTGCCTTGCTTACAATACTAATTTGGTTTCTCCGTTTTGTGGTAGATACAAGTATGGCCAGTATGATCTTCTGGATCTTTTTCCAGATGTCACTCATAAGACTTTTCTGTTAACATCCCTCGCCCTGTTCTGGCGATGGATTTTAGAACACTTTTACAATTGGAAGGGTGGTCGCGTTATATTGGAAATCGAATATTTGTCATCATAATTATAGTGTATTTTCTTTTATTCCAAGGGTGTAATACCCCTTTACACTTAATTACCTATGTGTTTTTTTGTACTTAAAAACTCTTCAGTGTTTGTATCATCCTTTTATGTTAATCCCAGGGATGATGAAGACTTCATGGCCTCCTGCAAACTCCAGTTTGTCGAATTATACTTTTATCAATGTTCTTTATCTTCTTTGTTTCCATTTGGAAGTAAATATAATCAGTTTGTAAGGTTTTTGAGGGTCATCTCAATGTATATATATATATATATATGTGTGTGTGTGTGGGGTAATTTTTATTAAGTTGATGTGTTTCACTGCACCATGATATTTTCAAAGTTAGTGATGATCATTGCCATACCTCTCCGATTTGATTTTATTTAGCGCATGTTCACAAATTGAATTAAAGAATCTGTTGGTTATTATTACTCTGGAATGCATGCATCCCCTACCAAGCTTGTGTTGCTCGTGGTATTCTGAATTATAATAATAATGTAATATTTATTTCTATGTACTGTACAATTACCAATATGATTTTTCATGCATTAACCTCATCATTTTTGCACGTGTTGTGTGCCTCTTACACCCCTTCGATTCTTGCTGTGTATTTCTCATGTTTACTATTTACTCGCAATTTATTCTCATATGTTATCGGAATGGAAACTCTAATTTTTTTCTACGTTTAGCTAAACATAGATTTTTTTTATTTCTTATGGTAACATGTAGCTAGTATAATGAATGAAACATTTGGTCTACTGAATCCACTCTTAGTATATCAATTAGAGTAGAATTCACTGTCACTATTTGATACAGAATTTGTAATGAAATGCATTTGTCCCTATAATTCTCTTAAAACGTTCTCGGTTGTCATTCTCCTTTCGTTTATGTGCTTGCCTCCTTTATATAGTTTCTTGTAAACCATAAATCACTAAATGAATTTCTACTTAGGAACTGATAGCGTACCTAGTTGGAAGAATATGGGTTCCTTAGTTGTTAATGCAATTATGAGTAATCCCGTTAGTTCCTTTCGATTTGGTTGACTACTGTAATGTTTCGATTACTACATATAATGGATTATATTCCCCTTAAACCCCCACATGGGCTTGGAAACAACCCATCTCATGAGCTAAACCTCTATACCCAAATCCATAGTTTCAATGTTGTTGGTATGTGATTTCTTATATAAGGCATATATATATATATATATATATATATATATATATATATATATATATATATATATATATATATATATATATATATATATATATATATAGATATATATATATATATATATATATATATATATAGATATATATATATATATATATATATAGATACGTATATATATAGATATATATATATATGTATGTATGTATGTATATACATATACATATACATATATATATATATATATATATATATATATATATATATATATATATATATATATATATATATATATATATATATATATATATATATATATATATATATATATATATATATATATATTCTACATCAGCCCCACAATCATATTAATTCATATTCCAATATTTATCGTGACTATTATCTTCTAATAACTAGATCTATTTATCCAAACCCCATAACTATCATCAATAGAATTAACCCAGTAAAAATTATCACATCGACATAAATTTTCCTACTTTTCACCGCAGTTGCAATTTGTGTATAATTTACCAAATAGAATTAAGTTACCTACATAAAGGAATGTACACGGAAGGAAATATCCGTATATCCTTCATTTGTGTAGACATAAAGTTATATAGCCCTGAATTCATCTTCACAATTGGTATGTAACATAACTGTCAACTAATCATGTGTATTCGCATGCACAATTCTAGTAGCATTAATAACACATTTTTTATTTCTCCCTCTAAATTAACTCATCAGCTTAATCAATATGGTAAGTTACGAGTTCAACTCGTTAGTAATGTCGTATGCTACTCAGGAATAGAGTCTTTACTCACTTCCAACGAATTTGGTTCTTTCTAAGTAATTCAATATAAGAAAATTGTTGACATTAAGATTCACACCCTTCATTACTAAATCACTATTCCCCAAATCCCCACCTTTCTATAGGAGATTTTAATTCTTCTGAAAGGTTAGCGTAAAATTATAAACAAACTCTAGAATACAACTACTACATGTGATCAGTTCAAATAAAAGAACAATACTATATAAACTTACATCAAATCATCAATAGAAGTACTTGGGAGTTCACACCTGTTGCCACCCAACCTAGAACTGTTCCCTCCAGTTCACCCCTGAGCTGAGAAGGTCTTGCCCCAAGTCTCAACAACCTCTTATTGATCCCTTCCAAAGGTATTTAATACCTTTCCTTCATGATAGAGTTTCTTTTAGTGGTGTCTCGCTTTTGTGGAATTCCTTATCCACTTGCCTAGGCTTTTCCATAAAAGCCCGCCTTTCTCTTGTTGGGTGTGAAGCATGATTATCATCCTAATTTAGAGGTCTTTGTTTCAGCCGGATGTATATCCTAGGAAGATTGCACACCCCTCCATGCAGGGGGGACTTGTCCCCCCCGCGGGGGTTCGGGCGGGGGGGCCATCCCCCCCTAGCTGGGGGGTCCAAGGGCCAGCGGTCCCCCGGCGGGGATTTTGGAGGTAGCACTCCCGAAGCTAAAAACAGATGTAAAATTTCCTTGTAAAAGTATATTAATTTCTAGTCACTCTAGGCTATTCATTAGGCAAATGATCTGATGGTAGAATTTATGTTTAGTTTAGGGTTTTTTTCCCTAGAAGGAAACCCCTCTCTTTCTATGAGGGTATTGTATTGAGGATGTGGAATATATGTGTATTCTCAGAGCAAGAAACAAAGAGGTGAGACTGTGAGAGAAAACAGAGGATATTATAGCGGATCTGTTGTAGGTTGTGTCTCTTCATTTTGCTGGGTAATAGAAAGGAAGGACTGGTTGTTTGGGGTGGACATAACCCAAACTGGGTGAACAACGTATATTTGTGTCTCTCTAATTTTATGTGTTTCTGTTTTTCTGCATATTATATGTCTCGCATTTCTTTGTCATATATAATATTTTTCTAACATCTCTCCCGTGGAGATTTTATGTTTTTCCACATTTAGCATCTTTCTCCAGCTAAATAACCTAATGGATCTTTGTATCCCATCCATTAATCTTGTCTAGAATTTCATGTAGAATCTTATCACGAAGGCATGGTAAGCATCTCATTTCTAAATGTCTCAATCTCAAGTACATACATCCTATTTTTTATTAGTAATTATCCTTTTACATAATTATTCAAATATATATATAGATAGATATTTTTTTCCATGGTTTTTCTGCCATAACTCAATCTAACCAAACAATACTATTGCAAAGAGGGATGTTATAGAAACATGGTGTTCATAAGAGGAAATATTAAATGGTTCCAGAATCCATTGAATTATCTCCATATGAATTTTTATATGAATTACAAGTAAATGGTCTTGTTAAATTTCCTCCATATCATTAGAATGTAATATGCGAATTAGTGTTCTTTATGTATATTCATTCAAAAATATCTAGAGTTTTAGTTTGTAGATAAGATTTTTCATTCAATTTCTATACAACTTAGCATAATAAAAACTATTATGTTTGAAATATTTTTGAAATTTAAACATGTTTTCTTATAAAAATAATAATTTATACTAAAAAAGAAGAAGCTTATATTAATTTGTCAATATTGAAAAATTAAAATGAAATTAACCCTTCACATTTATATATGTATGCCTTGGCTCCTTTCATTCAACATCTACACAACTTGATAGAGTAGAAACTATTAGGTGTGAGATATATATAAAATTTAAAAATATTGAAAAAAATAACTTAGTTTAATTTATCAATATTAAAAAAATTAAAATGAAATTAACTCTTCACGTTCAAATGTAAGTTCTTTTTCAAATTTAATCCCCACCACAGTATGTGTGCCACGGCCAGAGTGAATTACGACAAACCAAATTCCAGAGACTTAATCACGTGGACTGAATTTCTACCATTAACTTAACTTGGAGATAGAATTAATGACTAATTCATAGGCCGCCATGGCCACACAAAATTGCCAACCAGAAACTTCCAGATTAGTGTTCACAACCCGTCCATTGTATCTGCCATGGTTGGAGTGACTTAATCAAGTGGATTGAATTACCACTACCATTAATGATTTGATTCGTAGGCCTCCATGAATTCCCACATGTTGACTTGCATGATAGGTTTCACAACTTGTTTGTCCCCACATGGTGATTTGATTTTAGCATTGCTATTGCTTCAGAATTTTCATCTCATTGTGTTGCACAGTTGTGTTTTAGGCACCTCTAATATATATATAACCCACACACATCTGATTTGCATAACAGAGAAGCCAGTAAAGACGTTGAGTCAGTAAAAGAGAAATAAATTGATAGAGGTCATGTGTCGGATATGATGGTGAAAATGGTGATGATTTTGTGGTTTACTATCATGGAAATTACAATAGATCTGCATACTAGAACTACAGTTGTTAGTTTCCCAATGAAGAAGCCATATTATTCCTCCCATATTCATGGGGAATATGCTTTACGCCATCATCATTTCTTCGACACTTCTCTTCATCTCCATGATGACGATCTTGTTTTCGATGAGGAAATTGCATTGACATCACCCACGGACACACTTCTCAATAGAAAGGATGTGCATGCACTTTTCTCATTCATAAATGTGATCATATCTGATCCATTTGGATCCCTCCTCAGCTAGACATCACAAAACTCACATGACGTCTTCTCCTGAAATGGAATCCGTTCTAGGAAGGGAACGAAGATAGTGGTGACCATAACACTTCATGGCTTGGGATTACAAGGTATTCTTTCACTATATCTTGGTAGCCTTTCA
This sequence comes from Pinus tabuliformis, assembly GCA_031772625.1. Classification (NCBI taxonomy): domain Eukaryota; kingdom Viridiplantae; phylum Streptophyta; class Pinopsida; order Pinales; family Pinaceae; genus Pinus; species Pinus tabuliformis. The sequence continues at coordinate 446,037,247 of CM062809.1, read as the reverse complement.
TTATCACTTACTTTCAATCTTTTTGGTGATAATCTTTCATGAACAATTCCACCAGAGATGGGTCAGCTAAAAGCTCTGGGAAGACTAGACCTTAGCTCTAATATGCTTTGGAGTCCTATTCCAAGATCACTATCTAATTGTTGGGTGTGGAGCTTGATTATCTTATGTATTAAAAGGTATCGCTGTATTGGACCCCAATTCGTAATGGGGAAACAACACTTCCTGTAAAATATTCACTACAGGGGGGACTAGGGGGGGGCGGCTGCGACTTTGGGAGCCCCCCCAGTGGGGGGGATCGGGGGCAACACCCCCAAGGCTAAAAATAGATGTAAAATTGCCTTGTAAAATGTTGTAATTTCGTAGTCAATTTGAGTCGTTCATTAGGCAGACATCTAATGGTATAAGTTATGTTTAATTTAGGGATTTTTGCCCTAGAATGCAACCCCTCACTATATATGAGGGAATTGTATTACGTCTATGTAGATCTGTATTCTGAGTGAGGAAGAGAGAGGAGATTGAGAGTGAAGAGGGAATTAGAGCAGATCTATTGTAGGTTGTATCTCTTCAGTTTGTTGGATAATATAAAAGGAAGTATTGGCTATTTCTCTGTGGACGTAGCCCAAACTGGGTGAAAAACGTGTATATATATATATATCTCTTGTTTTATGCGTTTATATTTCTGTAATATTTTATGTGTTCCATTGCTCTGTAATATATAACTTTCTAACAAATGGTATCAGAGTCGAAGGTCTATTTGGTTGATAAACTTGCAAGAGAGAAGGGTTCCTAGTTCGAGTGGGAGCAATGGCGGAAGATGGTAGGTTTAGGGTCGAAAAATTTAACTGCCAAAACTACAGGTGTGGAAGATGCAGATGGAAGATTATCTATATTAGAGAGATCTGTACCAACCATTGAGCAGAAATGTAAATAAGTCGACAAGTATGACAGACACAATGGGATATTCTCGAGAGAAAGGCACTTGGAACAATACGACTATGCCTAGCGGTGTTGGTAGCGTTTAATACTTCAAAGGAAATGACAATAGAGGGTTTAATGTCGACATTGCCCAGACTATATGAAAAACCCTCGGCCTCAAATAAGCTTATGAAGCATTTATTTAATATGAAAATGTCAAAAGGTGGATCTGTTGCTGATCATTTAAATGAATTTAATACAGTTACTAGTCAGTTAAGTTCTATAGGGGTAACTTTTGATGATGAAGTTAGGGCTCTGTTATTTTTGTGCTCATTGCCAGAAGTTGGAATGGTTTAGTTATGGCCATTAGTAACTCTGTCTCTAGATCTAGTACTTTAAAGTTTGATGATGTTGTCGGTGCAATCCTTAGCGAGGAAATGTGACAAAAAATCTCCAGTGAGACATCAGGTAATGCTTTGACTGCAGAGACTAGGGGAAGAAAAATGGAAAGAGGAAAGAACCCTAGATATCGTAGTAAGTCAAGAATAGGCAGATCCAAGTCCAGATTGGGGATAGTGTGCTGGAAATGTGGGAAGAAAGGACACCTAAAGAAATATTGCAAGTCTCGGAAGGGTAAAGAAGGAGACGTGGAGCAAGAAAATAATCATGAAGCAAATGTAATAGGTGATGCGTTGCAAGATTCTTTGATTCTTTCTTTAGAAAATATTATTGATGCCTAGGTGGTAGATTCAGGGGCCTCATTCCATGCCACACCTGATAGGAAACATTTTCACCATTATGTTCAAGGAGATTTTGGACAGGTTCGATTAGGTGATGATAAACCCTGTAAAATCATTGGAATGGGTACATTTTTCATAAAACAACAGAATGCAAATCAATGGCTATTGAAGGAGTTAAGGCATGTTCTAGATCTGAAGAAAAATATTATTTTAACAGGGTAGTTGGGAGGTGAAGGTTGTGTGACTACTTTTATAGATAAAACCTAGAAGGTCGCTAAAGGATCCCTGGTAATAGCAAAAGGAGAAAAGGTTGGAACATTGTATTTATGCAATGGTATTTCTAATTATGTTAATGCTTTAACCTCTACAAGAGAAGATACAACATTGTAGCATCATAGGCTCAGGCACATGAGTGAAAAGGGGATGCAAATTATTCACTCAAGAATTTTTTTGCCAGGTTTGAAGCATGTTGATTTAAAATTATGTGAGAATTGTGTTTATGGAAAATAGAAGAGAGTCAGATTCCTCAGAATTGGGAAAGAAAAGAAGAGCGAAAACTTAGAGCTTGTGCATATAGATGTATGGGGACCTGCTCATGTATCATCTCTTAGTGGCTCTCGTTAGTATGTTACTTTTATTGATGATGAAACTAGAAAAACCTGGATTTATTTTATTCGAAATAAATCTGATGTATTTGATACTTTCAAGAAATGGAAATCTTTGGTTGAAAATGAGACAGGAAAAAGGTTGAAGTGTCTTAGATCAGACAATGTAGGTGAATATCGTAGAAAAGAGTTTGATAGGTATTGTTTAGAGAATGGAATTCGAAGAGAGAAGATAATTCCAGGAACGCCACAAGAAAATGGTGTGTCAGAAAGGATGAACAGGACAATCATGGAATGTGCAAGGTGCATGAGATTGCATGCAGGATTGCCTTTACAATTTTGGGCAGATGTTGTAGATACTGTTATTTATCTAATAAACAGAGAGCCTTCAAGTTCCTTGGATGGTGGTATTCCATAGGAGGCATGGAAAGGTAAAAAGGTAAACTACTATTCTTTAAAGACTTTTGGTTATGAAGCCTTTGTCCACATTAATAAATAAAATAGAACAAAGCTTGAGGCAAAATAAAAGAAATGTACCTTTATTGGACATAGTGTTAATGATTTTGGTTATCGCTTTTATGATTATGAAAAACACAAAATCATAAGGAGCAGAAATGTCATATTAAATGAAAAGGTTTCGTATAAGGATCATCTATAAGGAAAAAAACGGGAAAAAGAAAACAGAGAATACATAGTGCTTGATGAGATCACAGAAAAAAGTGATGGTGCCTAAAAATCATAATGACCAACATCCAGAACAACAACCATAATAACAACAAGCACCTCAAACACTTGAAAGTGGTGTTAGAAGATCTACCAGGATAAGTATACCCCCTGAATGATACTCTCCTTCATTATATCATGTATTGTTGACTGATTCTGGTGAACCAGAATGTTATGAAGAAGAAGTAAAAGTAGAAACCATGAAGAAGTGGGAGCAAGCCATGAAAGAAGAGATGGACTCCTTAGCACATAACCAGACTTGGGACTTAGTCAGGTTGCTTGCAAGTAAAACAACATTGCAGAATAAATGGGTTTACAAGTTGAAGGAAGAAGATGGATAGAAAAAGGTATAAAGCTAGACTTGTGGTGAAAGGGTTTTCATAGAAAAAGGGTATAGAATTTGAGAAGATATTTTCTCCTGTTGTCAGAATGACTTCAATGAGAACTATTTTAAGTCTAGTAGCGGCTGAATATTTTCATCTTGAGCAGTTAGATGTAAACACATCCCTTCTCCATGGCGATTTGGAGGAAGAGATATATATGCAGCAGCCACAAGGATATGAGGTAAAAGGGAAGGAGAAACTAGTGTGCAGGTTGAAGAAGAGCTTGTATGGCTTAAAACAAGCTCCAAGGAAGTGGTATCTAAAATTTGACAAGTTTATGTCTGAACAAGGTTATATTAGATGTCACTCTGATCATTGTGTTTATCTCAAAAGACAAAATGATGGCAGCTATATTATATTGTTATTGTATGTAGATGACATGCTTATTGCAGGTTCTAACATGCAGGAAATAAATGTGCTCAAAAGAAAATTGGCGAACTAATTTACAATGAAGAATTTGGGCGTTGCAAAACAAATCCTCGGTATGAGAATAACTAGAGATAGGAAGAATCACAAATTAACATTGTATCAAAGTGAGTACATAGAAAAGGTGTTGAAAAGGTTTAATATGAAGAATGTAAAACTAGTTAGTATACCTTTGGCTAGCCATTTCAAATTAATTAAGGAGGAGTGTCCCAAGGCTCAGGAAGAAATGTCTCATATGTCTAAAGTTCCATATGCATCAACAGTTGGAAGCTTAATGTATGCAATGGTTTGCACAAGGCCTGATATTGCATATGTAGTGGGAGTTGTAAGCAGGTACATGAAAAATCTAGGAAAAGAACATTGGGTGGCAGTGAAGTGGATTCTCAGGTATTTGAGAGGTACCACAAATTAAGCATTATGATTTGGTGGTTCAAACATTGCTCTACGGGGATATGTTGATGTAGATATGGCAGGTGATAGAGATAACAGGAAGAGCACAATAGGGTATGTGTTTTCTATAGGTGGAACAACTGTCAATTAGGTCTCAAAACTACAAATTGTTATTGCACTCTGAACAACAGAAGTAGAGTATGTTACTGCTACAGAAGCTGGTAAAGAAACGATTTGGTTACAAATGTTTCTGGATGAATTGGGTAAGAAGCAGGAGTTGGGTAGGTTATATAGTGACAACCAGAGTGGCATACATCTTTCAAAGAGCTCTACATTTCATTCCAAGACTAAACATATACAGCTCAAGTACCATTCCATACAGTCAGTGTTGGAAGATGGAAAGTGGAAGCTGGAAAAGATACACACTAGCCAGAATCATGCAGATATGTTAACAAAAGTTGTAACCAGGGAGAAACTGAGAATCTGCTAAGTTTCAATTGGTCTTCAAGTATAATGAAGAATATGAGAAATAGCCAGGTCCAAAGTGGAGTCATTTTCCAGCAAATGAAGCAGCGGTGAAGTTGCTATAATCAATCTCCAAGTGGGATATTGTTGGGTGTGGAGCCTGATTATCTTCTATATTCAAAGGTATCACTGCATTGGACCCTGGTTTGTAATGGGTGGCAACGCCGCCCGTAAAATATTCACTACAGGAGGGGTCTGGGGGGGGTGGCTGCGACCTTTGGGAGCCCCCCCTGGTGGGGGGATCGGGGGTAGCACCCTCGAATCTAAAAATAGATGTAAAATTTCCATGTAAAATGCTGTAATTTCATAGTCAATTTGAGCCGTTCATTAGGCGAAGATCTGATGGTAGAAGTTATGTTTAATTTAGGGTTTTTTTCCCTAGAAGGTGTTATCACTCAGGTTGTTCCCTTTGACTCCCAAGGGAATACGGCCGAGGTAACCACTAACCAATCTTTTAGCTACAGGTCCTAGCCTACCTGCAACCAGAGAGGGCTCTCTCTTTATGATTTAACTTTGTTTTGGTGTAATTTTAGGCTAGTTATAATGTGCTGGATTTTGTTTTGAGTTTGGTTGGATGATGGTTTCAAATGGATCTGATATGCAGCTCTCAGAATAGCTTAAACCATTGGGCAATGGAGTCAATGACTGTGTACTGCTGAAAGTGCTTGTTGGGAAAGAGGTAGTACTACAGAGCCAGATAGGTATCCATGAAACAAATCTTCAAATTTAGGAATCGATGGCATGGAATCAGGGAATGAAAGGCAATCAAGGATCTTTCACTATGCTGATAGAGGGAAAGGTGAGAATATTATCTAGGAGCAGTTAAGAATTCCTAAACAACATTCATAATGAGAGAATCAGTGCAAATATGAGCAATTAAGAATTCATATTCATGACTAATTCTGTAGAAAACATAATTAGAAACAGAGATTGAGCAAAGGGTGTATTTAAACAAGTCCTGAGCTATTCTTTTTCTCTGTCGCTGAGATCATGAAACATATATGTGAATTTAGCAAACATAGAAAAGACAAAACATGGTTTAGAAAAACTTATTGTTTCATTAAACAACACAGGAATCCTGTAGCAGAACGCAGCTCATCACATTCACATCCAGACAGTGCAGAAATCATAAACTCCATCAACTTTTTGTATTAGAAAATCTGAAAGCTACAGCGCAGCTCTTAGAGCAAAAATCATCAACCAACCCTCAAATATGTTTTGTGGGGAGGTATATATTCAAAAAATGAGTTACAAAATATCTAGTTAATGAGTTAATAACTCATAACTTCTTTACCAACTCTTGAGGAATAGTAGATGAAAGAGTAAATGATGCAGTAGATATTTTAGGGTATTAGCTATCCGTTCTGTCAAAGAATTTAGACTTTTGGGATCAACTGAGTCGGCTGAGGCTGTGCTTTTAACTTGCATTTTTTGGGCCTGCTGCCCTGGTGCTTTGCTGAGTCACTGCTTTGTTATCCTGCTCTCGGTATGCATACTTAGCCTTTTTATAAAATTGCCGTAGTCATATCTTGACTCCCTCTGCCTACTGCCTTTTCTTTAGTTCTCTGTTTCCAGCATTGCCTCTTGCAAATTTTTGGGTTTTGCAGGTAGCCGAGCAATAGGAAGCTCTCCTTCTTGAGTAATTTTTCTTAGTGATGCGTGATTAGCACTAGGCGCTAATCGCGCATCGAAAACTGCCTCTGTTTCTCGATTCAGGCATTCTTTGACGCAATTCTCGCCCTTTGCGCCTTTTCTGTGATGACATCAGCATGACGTCATCGACAGGTCCCGGGTACGGCAGGGTGACGTGGCAATGACGTCAGCGGAGGACTGGTGGCAGATGACATGGCAGTAAGGCGGGGTGACCTGGCAGTGATGCCAGTGAGACGACGTGGCACAGGACAGAAGGCGGTTTGCAGTTTTATCAAACCGCCTTCTGTACGGGGGCGATATGTGTCAGAGCCCTCCCGATGCAATAAAAGGCGGACACGCGTCCTTTATATGATGGCAAAACTGCCGTGCTATCGGACGCTAACTCCCGTGCATCGGGGGTGCCCCGAAATCCACCTGGGCCGTTGGATCTAGGAGGGCGGATCGAAGGGCTGACGGAGCGCGGAGCTCACGGCAGGTTAATGTACGGGGGCCCGCTATATATTGTATTGATTTATTTATCTGGCGGGGGGATCAAACCTTTGGAAAGTGGGTTATATGTGTTATATGCACTGGAGAGGAGTTTAATGTTCAATAAAAATTTAAACACCAAACTTTAAAATATGAACGTGAAGGGTGTAGTAACAAATTTTAATGAGTGGAGAGGTGGGTAGCGGTTGTTAATTTAACCAAAGGTTAAACTAACTCCAGGTTAAGACGCAGAAGGGTTCATAATAGTCCCATATGGACTATTATTTCCCAAGACTGCATTATAAGGCTATAGTGCCATGGGGCAGGAATATTTATTATTTTTTGGAATTTTATATAGCTTTTTGTAGCAATAGGGATAGGAACATAGGTTAGGGAGCTATATAAATAGGATTAGAAGTTAATATGAGTTTGCGAGGTGAAAGAGTAGGGCAGAGGTTAAGTTTATGGACTGAAACTTAGACATAAGAAGTGAATGGAATGTGGAGAAATGATTTTTACACAAGAAATGTGGCTTCTTTTCATTGAAGAAAGTCAAAGCTTGACTTAGTATTTTACAAAAATGAAGTGATAGCAGGATTGGTTGGGCAGATCCCAAGGTCCTCAAGGGGATGTTAGTGAGTGATTTATGGGGGAATAGAAGGGGAATTTGACATTCTTCCAAATTTCTGCCATCAAAACAACTACTTTGACACTTCTGTCATTGATGAGAGGAGCTCTGATTGATAACACATGAGGTGATCAAAACCTTGCTTTTGCAACCTTAACTACCTACCCAGCCTAATACACCTAACGTTTTTTCATCCTTTTGAATGGGTGCACTTAGACTTGCAGACCCTGATTATCTTCTTTTCTTTTGACTTCCCTCCTATCTAAATGTACCCTTATCTCTTCCAAGGGCCCAGATTAAGCAGTTGGGCTCTTTCATTTCTCTACCTAGCTACTCATCTGCCAAGCTTAAGTTGTTTAGATAGGCACTTTTTCTCTATTCTACAACAACAATTTAAACATGGCATGGTCCAGATTGCACTGTTGGGCCACCCATCAAGTGTGAAAGCAACAATACTTGCACATTGTGGACTTGCAAAAATAAGGTAGTAGTGGCATTTTGACTGGCCACTTTCCTGGTCTTTCTTTGGGGTTCATTTCTATTATTTTTTCTGACCAATTCATTTTCTTGCCTTTTGATCATTCTTTTAAGGAATACCCTCTTTAATTTTTTTAATTTTCTCTGTCTCTTTTGAAATATGGAACCTTTGCAGCATGGAAAGGATGAACATATTTGCCACTTCCCAGCCAATCATGAAAAATGACACTTATTTGTATAGGAACCTAACAGAAGGAAACCCCTCGCTATCTATGAGGCAATTGTATTACGTCTATGTAGATCTATATTCTGAGTGAGGAAGAGAGAGGATATTGAGAGCGAAGAGGGAATTACAGCGGATCTGTTGTAGGTTGTATCTCTTTAGTCTGCTAGATAATATAAAAGGAAGGACTAGCTATTTCTCTGTGGACATAGCCAAAACTGGGTGAACCACGCATATCTGTGTCTCTCTTGTTTCATGCATTTATATTTATGCAATATTTTATGTGTTCCATTGCTCTGTAATATATAATTTTCTAACACTAATTGCACACACCTTCAGTGGCTCCCACTTTCTGTAAACAACTTGAGAGGGAATATACCTGCAGAATTTAGTCATCTAGTCAAGTTGGAACATCTCCGCTTGACCGACAATAATCTTATTGGACATATTCCAATTTCTCTGAGCAACTCCATGTTTCTCCAATCTCTGTTCATTGGATAAAACAATCGCACTGGTCCAATCCCTTCAGAGTTGGGTATGCTCAAAAATCTATCTGATCTTTACCATGAAGGAAACTCAGTAAGTGGCCATATCCCTTTAACTCTTTTCAATTGTACTCAGCTGTTGTATATAATTTTTTCTCACAATAGTTTGAGTGGAACAATTCCTGCTAAATTGGGGTTGCTGCAGGAATTAGAGTACCTGTATCTACAAATAAACAATTTCGAGAATGCCATTCCTCCATTCCTGGGAAACCTATCTTCCCTGGAGATTTTATTTTTGGGGGACAATAGATGGTTAGGAAGTGTACCACCTAAGTTGGGAAGTTTGAAAAGCATTGTCAACTGTCTATTTATGGTACCAGTAATATTTCAGGTGTGATCCCTTCCGAAATAGGAAATTGCTTGCAATTTAGAATGGCTAGATTTAGGAGCCAACAATATTCAGGGCTCTATCCTGAAAAGTATATTTCAGCTTCCCCTGTCGACCTTAAGTCTGGTTAAGAATAATATGAGCGGTGATATACCTGAAGCCATTGCGAATTTGAGTCAGTTGAACTACCTAGATCTGGGATTAAATATGTTCTCTGGTGTCATCCCTGAATCCATTACCACATTGAATGAGTTAACCTATTTAAATCTTGGTACAAATAGGTTAAAAGGCAGCATACCTCAGGGTATTGGTAATTTAAGTATGCTGGAAAAGCTTTACTTTCATAACAACCGTTTAACATGTGACATAGCTGAAGGAATTGCATTTTTAACCTAGTTGATCCAGATAAATTTGGGTGGAAATAATGTCACTAGACGCATATTGGAAGAAGCCATTACAAAGCTTACTCACTTGTCCTTCCTACATCTAGGTTCAAATATGCTCGAAGGTGGCACAGCAAAAGTCATTGCAGCGCTGAGTAACTTGACCTTCTTAATCTCGGTTCCAACATGTTAGTTGGTAGCATACCGGAAGGCATTGGTAATTTGAGTAAGCTTCAAAATATCTTCTTGGATACTAACAATCTCATAGGTACAATCCCTGAAGGTATTGGATACTGTGTGGAATTGCTACAGTTAGATTTGTCCAAAAGCAAGTTGAATGAAACTATCCCTGATTCTATAGGGAACTACAATTCTTTGATGGTTTTGACACTTATGGATAACTTGCTTTCATGTAGGCTACCATCAATTTTAAAAAGGTGTACAAAATTGCATAGACTAAAGGTATCTGAAAACAAACTTAGAACAAACTTAGAGGATCTCTAGATATAACATTTCCGGTGTCTATGAAATTCATTTCTACTTGTTCTAAAAACGTTTATGGGAGCATGCCTAAATAATTGGCCATTTGTGCCCAACTTTAGCTACTCGATTTAAGAAAAAATATATTAACAGGGGGGCTTCCCCAATATCTTGCATTTTTTAATGATTTAAGAGTTTTAAGTCTTAATTATTACAAGCTCTTTGGTGGTATTCCTCAATGGATTACAAATCTCACTCAGTTTCAAGTGTTGGATTTATCCAACAATAAATTTAGTGGAAGAATGCCATCCAACCTTTAAACACTAAAGGGGTTTAAAATTCTTGGGTCTTCCCAACTTAGCAGTAATACACTCTATGAGGATTTGAGGATTGTAATGAAAGGATTTGAATATGTTTTAACATATGTGCTAGCTACAAATACCATATTTTACTTATCTAGCAACAATCTTATAGAAGAAATACCTCCAAGCATAGGAAGTCTTATTAGTTTAAGGCTATCGAATTTATCTAGAAATCAATTGAAGGGATAGATCCCTACATCTCTTAGTGAGATATCTACTTTGGAGCAATTGGATTTGTCTGTAAATTTTTTAATTAGAACCATTCCTCAAAAACTCTCTATATTAACCAAGTTGGAATCATTGGACCTTTCATGGAATGGGCTTTGTGGTAGAATGCCAAAAGGAACACAGATTGACACTTTTAGTGAGACTTCATTTGAAGGAAACAAATGCTTGTGTGGAAATCCTTTACAACTATTTAAATAGAATAATAACACAATGGAAGGTGTTGGCATTAGCAAAGGACAAGGATGGCTAAGTCGTGTAGATGAACATGTCTCGTTATTCGCATTGGGATTGGGACTAGCAATTGGATTTTCTGGAGTTGTAAGTGTGATGATATTGTGGGATGATGCTAGACATTGGGTGATGCCCCCCATGATACAACCACATTACGGAGCATACAGATTCCCCAAATAGCTTGAAGGTCTGATTTATCTCCAACAATAAATTATAGCCACAAAAATTGTAAAATCATAAATGTAACATTTTTCATAAAATAGTCAATTGGGTTATTTGAGGTGGTGAGGAGGAATGATTGTTATCCTCCCTGCATGTCTAGTGTCTAGCTCATATTCAATATATTTTTGTAATGGCTTTGAGCCTTGTTGTTATACAGCCTTGAGCCTTGAAGAATATCTTTTTCTTACTTACAAGCTAGAAGATAGGTGTTTGGTTACATGAAAAATAAATAAATTTCTCTTATGATATTAATATTAAATATATACTTATGGTTTACAAGCCCTTCACATGATGTATGAAAAGTATAAACCTATATTAATGAAATTATTATTTAGATGCAGTATGGGTGGTTAAGAAAAATGATGTTATACTGGATTTTTAATGAATATTTTCACTTAAAACTTATTATATAATAATAAAAATATTTCATTTTTTTTTCAAATTATATATACATATATATAAAATCAAACTTCTTTTTGTAAAAATACTAAATTTAAAAATTATATTGCAAATTTCATTTTACTTAAGGATTTGTGAATCCCTTTTTGCCTTTAGATGTTACTTATTGTTATATTGGAATGCTTAAAGAATTTTCATATTATATGTGATGCTCTAACAACCAATTATGAAGGAGAAGATGTTAATATCAAAAAAAATATAAAAAAATAAATATCAATATCAACACTAAATGAAATAATTAATTTTCACCTTAATTTTACATAAACTTTATATAGAGGTAAAATAATTGAAAAAAAAAACTAATTTACTTTTTAGAATTTAGGGGCAACTCTAATATTTAATATGGTGTTGAGAGATGTCATGGAAAAATAATATTATTGATATTACATGATGTGGAAGACATTCTATATTGAGGTTACATATAGTATTTAAAAGAAAAATATATTAATAACAAAAAAATATTTTAGTATCAGTAATAAATAAAATATTTCAATGTCCATATTAAATAACATAATTTTATATCAACTTTATATAAAGAAAAATAAAGTAATTTAAATTAAAAAAATTCTTATATTTTCACTTTCATTATGAGTAGATCTGTAATTTATTCGATTTTTACATTTAAAAATGATTAAATAATAATAATAATAATAATAATAATAAAGATGGTAAATTAAATATTTCAATATTCATGAAGTTATATATATATATATATATGAAAAATATTAAGTTTTTTATTTTAAAGAATTGATAATATAACATAAAAAAATATAAATAGATAAACATAAGCCTGTAACAATTTAAAAAATATTCATAACATATATAGAGAGAGTGTGATTCTATGCTATGGATATATATCTTCTAGATCTATGCTAGTATATTATCAATTATAAAATTACTCAAAATAAAAGCGGTATCTAGATCCTAGATCACTAGATCCACGATCAACCTCTAGCTTAAAATATTATTCGACATGGGACCCTCATTGAGGTGTAAACATTATATCTGGTCATTTCCACTTGTTGAAGGGTAATCACTCCTCGAACATCTAGATCCTCTAGGTACCATATACAAGCATTAGTGGAGAATAGATTGGCCAAGAAAGCACACTCAACCTCAAAAAACTGTTGCAAACCTGAATCAACCCGAACCCCCAAAATTTTTGAAAATATGATTATAAAATGAAAGTGTTAACTAGCGAGGGTGACTAACCTTAGCACCTTTGGAGTTAAGCCCCTGGTTTTGAGCATGGTCACATGGTGAATTTAAGAAAATCCCTGTGCTAAAGGGCCAATAACATTTGAGGTTCGAATGTTAATTTTAATAAGGTTTGAGATTTCCACTGTTGATGGGTAAGTGTGTTGTTAGTGCTAAAAAATGAAATTAAACATGAGTTTGCTACGAGGAGACCCTCAAATGAGTAAGAAAAAAAGAGAAATGAATTTAGTGACACTAGTTTGAATCCAACATTTATTACTAAGATTTATACCCTTAATGACTTTCAAAATACTCAACAACAACTTCTAAGAAGGTATCGAGTACAACATATTAAGGAAGGAAATTATGTTGGGATCAAAATGTTACAAGATGTTGTTTCCAAATGGACAAATATTAATGACCAAAGGAGCAATGATTTATTTAAAGCTACTAAAGTTGTCAAAGATATTCAAGGACCTAGAATGATTAGAGACTCCATGTTAATTCTGAAAGATGTATTACAAGAATATTTGAAAGTTACTAAAATATCACGGGGTAATGAATTTGATGACTTGACATATTTTCTGGAGGATGAAATAGAAAAAGGTCATCTACAATTGTTAATAAGCATGAAGACCAAATATTGGTCATCGATAAATTACATTCATATTCAAAGTAAATAAAGGAAGATATCTTTGAACTAAGGGTAAAACAAGATATAACCATCTCACTAGTTAAGGAGTACATTGAAGATTGGATTAAATTATCTTTAAATGAAATTGTTAAAATTGAATAACTACCGTAGTGATTAGTTTAACAATTGTATGAATCCTAACATATAATCCAAAAATTGATGCTACAAAGAGAGAGAGGATTCATTCCACTAGTCATCCTTTTGCAATTTTGTGAGTGCTCTATTTTGTTTGAAAAAAATTCTTTTTCTTTCTTCCCAATCTTATACCATCTTGTTTTTGTAAATTGTGTCATACATTTGTGAAGCCAATACCTAATTGCATTCTATGTGTTTTCTTCCAAGTTACTATATATTAACTAATGGTCCATGGGAGCCCCATTCTAGTCCATTCAGAATTAATGCATTCAAGATACATTTTAGTATTACGAATTTATTGGAGTGCATTAGGCACCTAATTTATTTGAACTTAAAGTTTCTAATGTATTTTTTTTATCTCTTGAATGCAGGTATTTTCAGGAGTGCATGGCATTTATGATTTTATAGAATTTTAGCTAAGCATTCATATCTCCTGAATTTTCTCATATGTTTCTTTATGATGTTCAATGAATAAAATCATTTCAAAGTTCTCTGAAAATATAGACCATTTATTTATTTTCTATCTATAAATTGGCTTCACATGTGTCTTCCTCGTGATATTTGAATGGGTATGTATCATGGAATGAATCATTATTGATTTAATATTTATTTCTACTATTTTTCTTTCTTTATTTCTTTAAAATCACCTAGTCTACTCATAGGTGAATGTGTTGAATGCCTATTTTCCGCTTTGATTTTTAATTTGAAGATCCAAGTGAATGAAAGAGGAGTACCACCATTATAAAAAATGGAGGAAACATAGACAAGTGACTATGAGGTTGAATCTTGTCCTTCATAGGAAAATACATCAACAATGTGTCAGGGTCTAGAGAATCTCTATGCATTGGGGCTAATTTTATTTATCTCATAGAAACACTACTTCACCCTAAAAGAAAAGTGTCGTCAAGTTACAAATTATCTTATGGAGTTAATGGCATTGCAATTTTTGTTTAAAAAATCCTTTGATTCTAGGTTGAAAATAATATATATCTTTGACGATTCCATACTTGATCTAGGTGGATATTGGTGGCCACCCATCTATTCCACTTGGGACCCCCACTGTTGTTTCTTTCAATTTCCTTAATTGTAGCGCAACTTACTATTTTTGGCAATTTTTCGTGCCCTAAACGTCTAGAGATGTTTTTAGGGGAAAACAAAGAGACTGGAAAATCACAGAATTGGTATACTGGTAGTTTTTTTGCCTCCCATTGGAGACCTTCAAAAAAAGGTACTATGATAATCATATGAAGATAGTATGCCAAAGTTATGACCCTGGGAAGTTGATGTTCCAACTAACCCCAATAGGCCCAAAAGCTTTTGGCACTTCATCTCCTAGGGTTAGGTCTTTGGGATGTTTAGGGTTTCCCATTTTTTCTTAATGATAAAAAGGCCTTTGAACCTCATTGTAATACAGTTCTAAAGGCATGTAACCGCCACATCTCTTCTCAGTGATAAGTTACCATCACCTGAACTAGTTTATGTCCATTCTCTATGTAATAGTTTTTTAGTATTTTTTTATTAATGAATTCAAGTTTTTTTTTTTCACTGTAGCTTTTTGTTTTTGTTTATATCTACATTTAATTTTGTTTCTGCATAAATCCGGATCAGTGGTATTAGAGCAGTCTAGTTTTTTTTTTTGTGTGTGCATGACCCCACTGAGTTCGAGGTGTAAGGAGTTGGGACTTGAATTGGTTGAACCCTTGCAACATCGTCCCCACCAACACCAACCACCAGCCATGGGGGAAGAGAATAAAGATGAGGGAGAAGGAGATCCATCAAATTGTTGCTCAAAGAAGCCCTCAAGCGACATTGGAACAAGATGATAGATAACTTTGCCCAAATCCTTCAGTAAATACCAAGAACCAATGCATCTTCATCTAGCAGTCACTTATGAGGTGTCACCCCCTTCAAGGTATAAGTTAACTTTGACATCCTTGTATTTGAAGGTCAAATAGATGTAGATGTCATAGATAAATGGTTAAATCTTTTGGAAGGATATTTTTTGGTTCATGATTTTCTGATAGAAGAAATATTACTTTTTCTCTCCTCAAAGTTGCCCCCCACATCAAGTACTAGCGTGAAACCTACTGTGAGTACAAGGATGAGAGAGAACCCTCACTATTTTCAGCCACACCCACATGGAATTATTTCCGAGATGCTATCAAAGAATAATATTACCCTGTTGAGAGTTATTAAGATAAGTACATAAAATGGACCACACTATGACATGAAAGTGACCAAGACGTGTCAGAGTTCACAAATATATTTCATACCCTTCGCACAAAGTTGGGTATAAAATATTCTGAGTGACATCTGGTACTCAAGTACTATGGTTATCTACACAAATACATCCAAGATAATATTGAGTTCCTAGACATCTCCTCACTCGACACTATACTCTGATACAGTGTCAAGATCGAGCAAAAATTTAAAGAAAAGAAGTGATAATCTGTATCTACGAATCCAAAGCAAGGAAAAGGCACCCCCAAACTATAAAACAAAGGAAAAATCTAAGGCATGGTGACCCAATAAAACCTGTCGAAGCCACAAGCAAAGAATATCACCACAAAGAGGAAGAAAGACACAAGGAAGTGGTGTGTGTTCCACAAGACCCCACTCACAAAACAAGTTAGTGTCATGCCAAGCAATCACTAGTGGTTGAGCTAAAGGCTTCAGAGTTAGATGCATGTTCCTACTCTAAGTCAGATTCCTAAAAGAGGAATAAAAAAGGGAAGCATATTCATGATGCATATCCCATCACCATCGTTGCCACCACCAAGGTCAACAAGAATGAGCCCACGAAGAAATAGAGCATCTCTTCCAGTCACAAATGTGGGTGGAGGGGTCACTTTTTCAATTCATTATACATAACAAGAGCCAAAATAACCTTATCCTAGAAGAAGTCATTAAGTGGTTGGGCTTGCTGACCACACCAAACCTGCAACCATACAGCATCGGGTGGCTCCACTAGGGACAAAATCTCCGTGTCAACTAACAATTTCGCCTTCTCTATGGCATCATACCCTTCATGGATGAGGTACTATGTAATGTTGCTCATCTTGAAGTTTTTGATGTGTTTTTAGGCCAACCATACTTATGGAAGCATCATGTTGTGCATGAGTATGGGTCACACACTATTATTATTACTTCTGGAAATAATTTATACAAGATACCAGAGGTAGCCCCACCTACCACCATCTCTCTGATATTTGATAAGAAATGTAGTAAGATCATCTCCCATCCCGGGAAATGTGTTTTCTTTCTTATTTGCTCTCAAAGTAAGGGGAATATCATGGCCACATCCATGGACCCTGGGAAGGATTCCTCCATGCAGAAAAGGCTGGTGGATAAGGTTGTGGAAGAATACAGGGACATCTTCTCCTTAACCACAGGGGTACCCTTGCACTGTCAGGTTAAGAATTCAATGAATTTGTCTCTCGAAGCACCTTTGCCCAATGGGTCAATATACTTCCGCTCCATTCTTGAAAATGAACAAATAAAGTGATAGATCAAGGACTTTTTATAAAAAGGACACATTTGACCAAGTTCGTCACCTTGTGGGAGCCCGTTTGTACTTGTACAAAAGAAGGATGGGACCTGGAGGCTATACATTGATTATCGGGCACTAAACAAAATTAGTGTCAGAAACAGGTATCCAATCCCATAAATTGATGAACTTCTGGATCAACTCAAGGGGGAAAATTATTTCAATCAAAATGATGGATGTCACCGGTTTCCAATAGATCTCATGGATGTATGGATGACCACCTTCAATCCATGATCCAAAATAGATGTGACTTAGATTTCTAAGTCTAAAGGTTCCTCACAGAGGAAAATGAAAGTCAAGGGATACTCTTGGAAATAGTCTCATTGCAAAGATATTTTCATTCTGAATCTACTACAATTTGAATGGGCTAAAATGGACTTCGGACGAAGAAGTTATCGCAGAAAGAAGATTGCCTTTATCCTTTGAAAAAGGAGGCACTTCTTCTAAAAATGGCATAAAAGGCTTTATATGTGTTCCTTAAGGAAATCGCATCAGAAGAAGTGCAAAGGGCAGACTTAGACCAAAGGTGGAAGGACTCTTGATCAGTGACTTCCGACTTATTGCATCAGAGGTAGGCCTTCGCCCGATATCGGGACCCCAAGCAAGGTGATATGTGATTGAATCATCGATCGGAAGATCGGCGATTGACGTGGTCAAAGGAAAGAACCCCTGAGCCATCACAAGAGTGATACACTGATAACGATATGTGATATCAGTCATTGGATCGGCAAAGTAGATCAACGGTCTAGATTTAATCGACGACTGGTGATCGGCGAATCCCCAATACAGGGGCGGACCCGATGGGAATTATTAGCATGGATGCATAATATTTGAAATCCTATGTATTCAGATTTCCTTTGTATTTCTATTATATTGAGGTTTTGACCTCTTGCCAAAGCGATTGCGATATGCGATGAAAGGGCCAGACCTGATGGGTTTATAGACCGGATTTCATAAGTTTTGAAATCTAGGAATTCAGGATTTCTGTGTATTTCCCGTGTATTGGTGTTTTTTGCCGATACTCCATGCGATTGAGATTTGCGATGGAATGGTGGACCTGATGGGTTTATAGGGGTGATTCGATAATATTTGAAGTCTGGATTTCGCGCCCAATGGTGTATTTTCGTTAAATCTCTCTGTATTGAAATTTTGTTCCATTTTCGAGTTTTCGCTTGAAGGAAGGCCTCGAATCCTATGTAACTTCCCCTAATCATTGTGGCACACTAAAATCGGGCATTTTATAAACAATGATGTGTTTTTAACATGCAGAGCCACAGAGCCATAGAGCCAAATGGCTAGTCGAAGAGACAAGGAGCATAACAAGCCGCAGAGGAATGATGGCACAGAGAGAAATGGATAGGAAGCTGCAGAGCCGGAAGAATGCCTCACAAAAGCCAGAGAGAACGATTGAGAGGCAACAGAAGTAGAAGGAAGGTAGCTGAGGGAGTTTTTGGAGTCACTTGGACGTCGAGTGACATACGAGAGAGCTAAAAGTTGCTGAGACAGTCGCTTCGAGGTCGAGCGAACTGCTGATAGCTCATAGAGCTAGAGAGCCAAAGCAAGAGCTAGAGCCAAAGAGCCAGAGAGAGAGACAGAGCCAGAGTCAAAGAGTTAGAGCCAGAACCAGAGCTGAAGAGCTAGAGAAAGAGCTAGAGCCAAGAGCCAGACCCAGACCCATACCCAGAGCTAAAGAGCCAAAGCGAGAGCCAGAGCCAGAAAGCTGAGAGCTTCAGAGCCAGTGATAAGATGGTGTTCTAAGCCCATTGTGTTCTGTGTAAACTAGTGGAGTTGAGCATGGAGCTTGTAAAATAACTTATGCCATAATCCCAGAGAGCCTAGTTGAGTTGACTAGAGCTTAAGGACACGTAGCCCAAGAGGTTTGGGTGAACTCCATATTAAACTTGCTATTATGTGTGTTTGTTAATTGCTGCTCTGTTTTACTGTTACATGTATTTACATATCACCATAAACAACATAACTTAAAACACTTAACAGTTAAAAACAAACATAAGCATACACCTCTTCAAGCATTATTACTTCTGCAATTGGTTAATCATAAGATCTTGGGAATATATAAGATTTGGAGTGGGAGAGGTTCTTGTAAGTTAGACAAGAAGCCTTTAAGTGCCTCATTTTAGATAAGGTGGTATTAGAGCATTAGATTGATTAGCCCTACCTTCGAAGAAGGTGATATCAAAGCTTAACTTATACCAGAGCAGGTGGTAGCTTGAGGCTTGATGCTTGATTGACAAAGCAAAGGATTGCTTGTTTGAAAGGCATTTGGGTAGTCAAGGATTGATTATCTGATTGATTGTATTCTTGTTTGTAGACTGACTATTGTCTGAGTTTGCATGGGTGAAAGGAAAGTTGTTGTTAGCTGAGTCCAGGAGAGGACAAAAAGGAAGAAGGGTTGAAGGCATTCTTCTTATCCTAAAGGACTTCAAGGAATTCCTTGAAGCACAAGAGGTTTGTTGCGAAAGGTTGCTTGAATAAGGTCTTTGTTATTCTTGTTTGAAGTTATTTTGTTCATTTGCATAATGACAACTTCTACAAGTGAATCCTCAAATTCTTCTTTCTTCACAAGCTTCTTTAATGGAGATATGAATCAATACTAGTTCATCATGATGGAGATGGTGAGAGAAATGTATGAGGATGGAAGGAAGAGAATCACCCTTAGAGAGCAATTGAATTCCATGGAGGAAGAGAAGCAGTTGCTTTCTGACAAATTTCAAGAAGTGGAAGGACAACTTCATATTGCAAAGATGAACTTGGAAAGGATGCATGAGTTGGAGATACGGCTCTTTGATGCAAAAGAAGCCTTGGTCAAGTATCAACTTGAAGAAGAGGTAAATACTTCCAATTTGTCTTCTATTTCCTCTAAGAATGATTATGTTGGTTCTATTGAAAAACATACCAGAGGCATAGGTTCCAAGCTAATGTCCAAGAGGGGCTATGAAGGAAAAAGCTTGGGTAAACATGCACAAGGTATTGTTGAACCAATAATGGTTGAGGAAAGGCCTAAGTATTTGGGTCTTGGATATGGACAATCTTATGGAGAAAGTTCCAAAGCTGCCATGAAGGCCATGGAAACAGTTCCAAGAAGGAGTTTCATTTTAGGTCTTCTACCTCAAGAGTGTAAAGATTGTATTTGTGGAGAATGCAATACCTTGAAACATTATTTGCAGGATGCAGGTGTTCAAAAGCATACACTTGAACCAGAGAGTTGTGGAAACTCTAAAAGCCTTGAAGAGATTGATGGTGTTCCAAAGGGAGACACTTCTTCATTCAATTCACCTCCTCATGAAGGCAATAAAGGTGAAAAAGAGAGGTATAAATCTGGTTCTAAACACTTTCCTTTTGGTTGTGTTAAACATTATAAATTTCTATGTGAGCATTAGAAAAGAATTGCTTGTTCCTTTTGTGGTTTGGATAACCATCATCTTTCTAGATGTTGGAAGAGAATGGCCACATGCAGGAAACTTTTGAAGGAAAAGAAGCAAGAAGCCAAAGGTCCATTGGACAAGTCAAATCATGCTATCAAGAAGATGCACATGTGTTGCACTTACTGCCATAAACTAGGACATATTGTTGCAAAGTGTTGGAATCTGAATCCAATAATGCTTCCACAAAAGTTGAAGGTGGAAAGAGAAGGTAGCAGGAATGGGAAGGAAGTTTCCATGAATGATGTGTTTCAGGATGATTCACATGTTGATGCTGATGTGAAGACAAAGGTAGTACCTTTGAAATGGATTGGTAAGAAATGGTTAGAGTTTTTATCCAATTAAGGTTGCATGTATTTTTACTTCTATTTTCATTTCTTTGTTAATGGAATGCAAGTTGCAAATTTTTACCAAGAAGATGAATGGAGAAGTTGAGAAGGAAACTCACTTTGTTGCTGCAACATTCTATTTCATTTCAGCTTCGAAAGTACAGTGTGCTTAAGTGAAAGTTGAAGGATGAAATGCATGCATAAGCTTGATGTGCATGAACACAGGGATGTTGATGATTTCCTTGTATTTGAACATGTATGTGTAATTAACTTGCAGGGTTGATTGCTTTGGCATGCATGTGATGCTATATTGACTTGGAAAAAGTTGATTTGGTCTCCAAGATGGAGATAATGATGAAGTGTTTCATCACACAGGGATGTTGATGATTTCCTTGTATTTGAACATGTATGTGTAATTAACTTGTAGGGTTGATTGCTTTGGCATGCATATGATGCTATATTTCCTTGGGAACAGTTGATTTGGTCTCCAAGATGGAGATAATGACGAAGTGCTTCATCTTTTGAAAAAGAGTCCTAAAGGTATTTTTCAACGTGCTTGACTTGAAGGGTCAATTGTTTAAAGGCATGTTTTTTTGGCTTGTCATCTAGTCCATCATTTGTATGAAGATGTAATACATGGAGATGTTCACAAGATGTGGAAATCTGTTTCTTTTGTTGAAGCAGGAGTTTAGACCATCCAGTTTTTGTCTGTAATCCTATTATTATTAACAGTTGTTGTTGACAGTATGTCAAATAGGGAAAAATGAAAATTTTGTGAAGCAGATGTAACTTCAAATTTGTTTGAGCTAGCTTGGATCACTGATCAAGGCAGATAAGTTCAAACTACCTTTTGTGACCTTTTCAGTAGGAGTTTTGCATGAATTCAAGGAGGAAAAAAGCTCTTCCCAGGAAGACCAACACATCCAGGAAGGAGAGTGGTCAAAGGCTTTGGTTCAGAGGCACTATGCAAGGCAAGTGTATGGAGGCTGAAAGAAGAGGGTGTTGTTACTCTCATCTACTATTAAGATCAATATATCAGTCTTTTGGAGACCAAAAGTTCTTTTTAGTGGGAAGGGGTGATCCAAAATGGATCTAAATTAGATTTATAAGTCTAAAGGTTCCTAAAAAAGGAAAATGAAAGTCAAGTGCTGCTCTTGGAAATAATCTCACTGCATAGATCTTTTCATTCTGAATCTACTGCAATTTGAATGGGCGAAAATGGACATCGGATGAAAAAGTTATCGTAGAAAGAAGATTGCCTTTGTCCTTTGAAAAATGAGGCACTTCTTCTAAAAATGGCATAAAAGGTTTTATATGCATTCCTTAAGGAAATCGCATCGGAAGAAGTGAAAAGGGTATACTTAGACCAAAGGCGAAAGGACCCCCAATTAGCAACTTCTGACTTATCGCATCGGAGGTAGGCCCTCGCCTGATATCGGGACCCCAGGTAAAGCGATATGCGATTGAATCGACGATCAACATGGTTAAAGGAAAGAACCCCTGGGTCATCACAAGAGCGATACATTGATAGAAATATGCGATATCAGCTGTTGGATCGACAAAGCAGATCAATGGTCCAGATTTAATCGGCGATCGGTGATTGGCGAATCCCCAATACAGGGGTCGATGCGACATGCTAATAAGGGGCGGACCTGATGGGAATTATCACCATGGATGCATAATATTTGAAATCCGGTGTATTCAGATTTCCTTTGTATTTTTGTTATATTGAGGTTTTGACCTCCCGCCAAAGTGATTGCGATATGCAATGAAAGGGCCAGACCCGATGGGTTTATAGACATGATTTCATAAGTTTTGAAATCTGGGAATTCGGGATTTCTGTGTATTTCCCGTGTATTGGTGTTTTTGGCCAATACGCCATGCGATTGTGATTTGCGATGGAATGGTCGACTCGATGGGTTTATAGGGGTGATTCGATAATATTTGAAGTCTAGATTTCGCACCCAATAGTGTATTTCCAGCAAATCTCTGTGCATTGAAATTTTGTTCCATTTTCGGGTTTTCGCCTGAAGGAATGCCCCAAATCCTTTGTAACTACCCCTGATCATTGTGCCACTATGAAGGTGGGAATTTTATAAAAAATGATGTGTTTGTAACATGTAGAGCCATAGAGCTAGATGCCCAGTTGAAGAGACAAGGAGCATAAGAAGCCGCAGAGCCGCAGAGGAATGATGGCACAGAGAGAAATGGATAGGAAGCCACAGAGCCGGAAGAATGCCTCACAAAAGCTAGAGAGAACAATTGAGAGGTAGCAGAAATAGAAGGCAGGAAGCTGAGGGAGTTTTTGGAGTCACTTGGAGATCAAGCGACATACCAGAGAGCTGAAAGTTGCTGAGACAATCGCTTGGAGGTTGAGCGAACTGCTGATAGCTCATAGAGCCGAAGAGCTAGATCCAAAGCTAGAGCCAAAGAGCCAGAGCAAGAGCCAGAGCCAGAAAGCCAAGAGTTTCAGAGCCAGGGATAGGATGGTGTTCTAAGCCCATTGTGTTCTATGTAAACTAGTGGAGTTGAGCGTGGAGCTTGTAAAAAAACTTATGACATAATCCTAGAGAGCCTAGTCGAGTTGACTAGAGCTCAAGGAGACGTAGCCCAAGAGGTTTGGGTGAACTCCATATTAAACTTGTTGTTATGTCTGTTTGTTAATTGCTGCTCTATTTTACTATTACATGTATTTACATATCAACATAAACAACAGAACTTAGAACACTTAATAGTTAAAAACAAACATAAGTATACACCTCTTTCAAGCATTATTAATTCCGCAATTGGTTAATCATAAGATCTTGGGAATATATAAGCTTTGGAGTGGGAGAGGTTCTTGTAAGTTAGATAAGAAGCCTTTAAGTGCCACATTTTAGATCAATCCAAGGAAGGCCTTTCTGAATGGTTGGTCATGCCTTTTGGGTTGACAAATTCCCCTGCAACTTTTATGAGGTTGATGGATCACATCTTGTAGCCCTTCACCAAATTGTTCAAGGTTTTTTATATGTATGACATCATCATCTTCAGCAAGAGTTGGGAAGAGCACTTGCAACACATTCAACAGGTTCTTCAAACCCTGAGGTAGCACAAACTATGTGCCAACTTGGAGAAATTCACCTTTAGCATGAGACAGGTCCAATTTCTAGGTTACATCATAGATGAGCAAGGCGTGTATGTCGATTCCGCTAAGAGCCAAGTCATTTTGGATTAGCTAGCCTCAACCACCCTAACATAGATTTGTAGCTTTTTGGGCCTTGCCAATTTTTATTGAAGGTTCATGTTTGGATTCTCCCATATCACTTAGCCTTTGAGTTAGGCTAGCAAGGGTGGGGCGAAAAAAAAGTGTTCTTGGTCCGCGTCCTAACAGAGGGTGTTCGTTGAGCTGAAGCACCACCTTTGCTCTACACGTGTACTGACATTTCCAGACCTTCAATAACCATTTGAAATTGAGACAGATCCATCCTAATATGCTATTGGTGTAGCTCTCACTTAGCAAGGGCATCTGGTGGCCTATCACAGTGAGACACTTTCTGATAAAATTTGGAAGTACACCACCTATGATAAAGAGATGTATTGTATCGTGCATGCTTTCCATCAATGGAAACATTACATTACGAGGAAGGAGATAATCATCTACATAGATCACCAACATCATCTGTTTATATAGACACAAAGGAAGATGCAAAACAATCGCCATCAGAATTGGTCTACATATATTTAACAATTCCACTTGAATATTAAATACAAAAATGGTAGAACTAATCATGTTGCAAATTTCCTCAATCATACCCCAGTTGCAACATTGACTACTATTCTCAACTCTTATGGCCACGAGACCTTTGGATAGATGCAATTGTACAAAAATGATCCATAGTTCGCTACCACATACCCGATGCTAGTGGTTGGAAAACAAGTTCTAGATTGCCACCTCGATGACACATTACTATGTTACCTGGGCCACCTTTTTGGTCCTTGAAGCAAGCATGCAAAGCTGATTTGGGAGACAAAATACAATCAAGTCGCAAGACACTTTGGTGTGTTGAAAACTGTGGACATACTACATAAGTATTTTTATTGGTTAAAACTTTGATAGGATGTTAGAAAATATTTCAGATCCTACACTGCCTGTGCCATTGCTAAGCCAACCATCAAGAAGAAAAGCCTATACACTCCTCTACCTCCTCTCAACTAGCCCTGGGAATCCATCTCCATGGACTATCTATCTGGCCTCCCTTCTACCAAGCATGGTAATCATTGTGTATTTGTGGTCATCGACATATTTTCTAAGATGGTTGTATTGGTGACCTGTAAGAAGAGTGTCACAACATAAGACACTACCAATCTCTTCTTTGAATGAGTGTGGATAGATTTTGGGATCCTGCAGATCATTATATCATATTGGGATAGAAGGTTCCTAAGCACAATTTGGTCAAGCTTTTGGATAGTATTGGACACTAAGCTAGCCAAGTTGAATGCATTCCATCCTAAGATGGATGGCCAAACAAAGGTTTTCAACAAGATGATCGTGCAAATCCTATGCATGCAAAACTCCAAGCATCCATGAACCTAGGATGAGAGAATTCCCTATGTGCATCACAACTATAACATAGCCCTCCTTAGCTCGGTTGGTCACAATCCTTTTCAAGTGGGTTTGGGATTTCAACCTTTTTGTTTGATTGATGTTGCCATGCCCCATGCGATTACAAAGATATAATCCACACATGTATATTCTGAGACTAATAAAGAAACCAAGTTTATTGAACACATTCAACACATCTACCAACAGATTCACAACATCTTGGACAAGTTCAATGCCAAGTACAAGCAGCGACATGATCAACATCGGGTGCCACATAAGTTTTAGGTGGGCGACAAAGTTTGGTAACATTTGCAGAAAGAACACCTTGTTGGAGCCCATCAAAATATCCCACCACACCGATATGAGCCTTACACCATCACCAAGGTTATGGGAGACAATGCTCTTAAGCTCAAAATCTCCCCATTCCCTAGCCTGCACCTAATGTTTAATGTGTACTACCTCCAACCATACTTTCCACCATTGTTGGACACATTAGACATTCTAGAACAACTAACACCCACAAAGCTCAACCCAAACAAAATGGAATAGGCCACAACTGATCAGATCACGGACACATAGATCAAGAAGACTCACCAATAGAATATCCAACTATATCAGGTTATCAAAGCGGGCCAACTCCTGCACCAAGCCAAGTGGCTAACTAGGGACTGAGTTCAATAGAAGTTTCTCCATCTCATTGAGGCACTCAACGCAATGGGGACCATTACTTCCCAAGGAGGGAGGATAGATCCAGGTGGATATTGGTGGCCACCTGACTATTCCACTTGGACCACCACCGTTGTTTCTTTAAGTTTATTTAATTATAGCACACCTTACTATTTTTGGTAGTTTTTTTGGGTCCTAAACTTCTAGGGCCATTTTGAGGCCCTAAAAGACTTTTTTTAGGAAAACAGAAAGACTAAAAAAGTACAAGATTGGTTTATCAATCTTTTTTCGGCCTTCTCTTGGACATCTTTGAAACAAGGTATTATGATAGTCAAACATATATCGTATACCAAAGTTACGACCCTAGGAAGTTGATGTTCCAATTAACCCCAATGGGGCCCACAAGCTTTTGGCACTTCATCTCCTAGGGTTAGGTTTTTGTGATGTTTAGGGTTTCTCATTGGTTGTTAATGATAAAAAGGCCTCTGAGCCTCGTTATAATATAGTTCATAAGGCATGTAGCTGCCACAACTCTTCTCAGTGTTAAGCTACCATCACCCGAACTAGTTCATGTCCATTCTCCGTGTAACAATTTTCAGTACTTTTTTGTTAATGAATTTAAGTTGTGTTTTTGCTCTAGCTCTATGTTTCTATTTATATCTATATTTCATTTCATTCCTACATAAATCTAGACCAGTGGTATTAGAGCGGTCTTCTCTTTCTCTATTTTTTTGTGCATGTCTCCAAAAAGGTCAAGGTACAAGGATTTGGGACTTGAATTAGTTGAACTGACACTGATGGCCAATGATGGGTGAAGAAAAGAAAGATGAGGGAGTAGGAAATCCTATCAAGCTATTTCTCGAAGAATCCCTTGAGTGGTAAGCGACACATCTTTATATAGAAATCACTTCAGAGTTGCACCCCCTTCAAGGTACAAGTCAACTTTGACATTCATGTATTTGAAGGTCAAATAGATGCAAATGTCATCGATACATTATTAAATATGCTGGAAGGATATTTTTTTATTCATGATTTTTCTAATAGAGAAAATATTACTTTTTCTCTCCTCAAATCCACCCCCATGTCAAGGACTAATGGGAAACCTATTATTAGCAGATGGATGAGAGGGAGCCTTCACTTTTTTCAGCCACACCAACTTAGAATTCCTTTCGAGACACCATCAAGGAATAGTATTACCATTGTTAGAACTCCTTAGTGTCCCAGGGCTGAGAAAGGAAGATAAGGAGGTAACCTCAAACCAATGTTTAGACTTGGAATCTAGCCCTACCAAATCCGAGAGGGCTCTATTATATAGTGACACATCTTCATATAGCAATCACTTTAGAGTCGCAGCCCCCTCCAAGGTATGAGTTAACTTTGAAATCCCCGTATTTGAAGGTCAAATAGACGCAACTGTCATAGATAAATGATTAAATATGCTGGAAGGATATTTTTCGATTCATGATTTTTCCGATAGAGAAAATATTACTTTTTCTCTCCTCAAATCCACCCCCCACGTCAAGGACTAGTGGGAAACCTACTATTAGTAGACGGATGAGAGGGATCCTTCACTTTTTTTAGCCACACCAACTTAGAATTCATCCAAGACGTCATCAAGGAATAGTATTACCATGTCGAGAGTAATGAACATGAGTACATAAAATGGACCACATTGCGATAGGGAAGAGACCAAGATGTGTTGGAGTTCATAAATATGTTTCATACCCTTTGCATGAAGTTGGGTATCAAGGATTCTTAGGCGCACATGGTACTCAAGTACCATGGCCTTTTACTCAAATACATCTAAGATGAGATGGAGTTCTTGGACATCTCCTCACTCAACACCACATATCGATACATTGCCAATATCAAGTATAAATTCAAACAAAAGAAGCAATACTATAGATCTGCAAATCCGAAGCAAGGAAATGGCACCCCCAGACCGCAGAGCAAAGGAAAAATCCAAGGCAAGGTGACCTAGGAAAATCCATCAAAGCCACAAGTAAATAATAACACCATAAAGATGAAGAAGGACACAGAGAAGTGGTGTGAGTTCCATAATAGCCCCACTCACAACACAAGTGATTTTTGTGCCAAGAAAGCAATAGTGGTCATGCTGAAGGCTTCAAAGTAAAATGCATGTTCCAACTCTTAGTCAGACCTTGATAAGGGGAATGAAGAAGGGAAGACAATTATTGATGTAGATCCCAGTGCCACCATTTCCACTACCAAAGTCTAGAAGATTGAGCCCAAATATTGAGAGGAAGGGAGCATCTTTTCCACTCACAAATGTGGGTGAAGGGGTTGTCATTCTAGTTCATTATCGATAGTGGGAGCCAAAAGGTCCACATCTCAGTAGAAGTCATTAAGAGGATGGGACTTGATGAGCCCCAATTTTTGGTACAATTTGGGCTCATATTGGCCTACTTACCTTGTTCAACCATTCATCTTTTACCACTTATGCATTCATTCCTTAGTATATTCGTGTTGTTTGTAGGAAGAAGGGCAGGCATTATATCTATGTGACTAATACATGATGATTTCAGGTTCTTGGCATTAAAGAGAGCAAAAGACCACGCAAAAGGAGACAAGGAGACAGCAAAGGTGGCATTGCATGTTTATAGGGAGGTTGTCTACAGCTTTAAATGACTTCCCTCGTGCTTTTCACCTTAACTCCGAGCTCTAACAGCTCTCCCCACCGAGCTCAAAGGCAGCCAACACGTTCTACAGGAGCAACAGTTTTACAGCAGTTTGGCTTTCAGTTAGACAGCCAAGCTCCACGAATGAAGGCAGCCAGCTTGATCCTCATTTTGTATAAATATGGAGGCCGTAGCCTTTGTTAGAAGCTTTTTTGACTTTTGGAATTACTATTGTAATCTCTGAGCACGAGTTACAGCTCGGTTTTTGTTATTTTCTAAGCCAGTTTTGGCATGACATTAGACTTTTGATTATGAATAAAGGCAAGCAGATTTGGATCTAATTCTGAGTTTTTAAGGGAGCTATAGCTCTCAGGTTAGGGCCCAACCTGAGAGCAATAAACCTCCTCTGTTTTGTAGTGTTATTTGCCTTTCGTTCCAGCACTTTGTTTCTTTACTTTGACATGCAATTCAAATTTACAGTCTGCTGATTTAGTTTTCGTGTGATTGAGTAGGATTAGCTTATGGTTACTTTTCTTTCAGCTGCTTAGATTCGATAGGAGGTTTGTAATACACAGGAGCTCCAAGAAAAAGGTTGTTATAGATCACTGCCATCTCTGTTTAGGGATTGGGGTGCAGTCCATATCAACCACCAAAAAGAAACGCAGTCTTTTACTTCCATGCAAGCTGCAACATAGTCATTTTCTTTGAAGATCCATCCATACACTTTTGATATTGAACCATACTTCTACATTTTTCATTCCATGCATGGCTTCTTTTCTCTGTTTTACATTGTTGTTCATAGGTTTAATGGCACAGGTATCATAGGTTAATGAATTCTTGTTTTTGGTGCAAGACATAAGTCATTTGTTTCATTTACACTGCTCCATATCATTCCACTTCCTTCTTCTTCTTCTTGACCTCTCCTCAAGCCACCTACTCGGCCTCTGTCCAGCTCGTTTACCCTCCAACTCATCCATTGCCATGTAGATTTATCTTTTTGACCTTTCGTTGCTGCCATCCTTCTATCCACCAACCAACTTCGTGCACTCATTCTCTGTCCTATTTCTCTGCCCCTGAGTCATCACAAGTTCCATCTCCACCTCACCTATCCACCCAAACCATTCCATCCCTTCACCATCACCCAAAACTTCCACTTACAGCACATCCTGTAGAAGTTAGCAGACTTCCTGTAGAATTCCTTAGTTTCCTGTAGGATCCCCTGCAGACATCCTGTAGAAGCCTGCAAACTTGGTTGCCGAGCATCCGAATGTTGTAGACCTCTGTGGACTAATGCTAGGGACCCTCTGGGACCTCTCCTAGCCATCCTGACCTTTCCCAAGCTTTCTCCCCCTTCGCACCACCTTTGCACAGCCAAACCCTAATAAGAGATAAATTCATAATCACTCCATCCACTTAAGCAAAAATACAAAAACAATGTTCTTTTCAATGGAAGTAGTTTGAGTTCATGCATTTCACATCACTAGAAGTAATGGCATCCTTTTTAGACATTTTCACTTTCACCATTGCATCATAGAGGTTAAACTAGTCAGATTAGGGTTTACTAGGGTTTCCATGCTTTGGTTGGCTTTCAGTTCATTGTTGCAAAGTAGATCAATTTCCCTTGAGATAGCCTTCGTCCATCATTTAGAAAGCTTCTTCTGAGAGCATATAGAAGTTGGCTTGAGCCCTAGCGGACTTGTGCCAGCTGACCAAGTGACAGCTGCGACAAGAGCTAGTACTTGTGCATACAGCACCGTCGCTTCCAAGTTTGTACGAACTACCGGGTTGATAAAATTAGAGATAGGGAGCCCCAGGAGTTGTAGCATTATTGCTACAATACTGGAGCCCACCATCTTTTTGGCGCCGTTGCCGGGGAAGCGTCAGAGTATTGGTGATTGTCGCTTTTCTTCTATTTTCCACTACAATCTTCTACTAAGTAGTTTATTTCATTTCCATTCTGCAAAAGTAGCATAGACATTTCTTGCTTTCATAGATTAGCATTTCCTGCTTTCATAGATTATCCTTTCATTTCTGCAAGCGTAGACTAGTGTTTCATTTCTGCAATTTTATTTGAGCAGAGTAGATTAGTTCTTTCCTGCTTTCAGTTTAATTCTGCATCTTTATAGTTAGCTGTAGATCAATCTGTTTCAGTTTTGCAGGTACAAAAGAAAAAACAAAAACAATAAAAAAGAAAGTCTTATCCCTTTCATGCCTCGTAGGAACCGAGATAGATCAGGCAAATTCCTACCAAACACCCCCACCACATCACTGAGTCACCCTTCTCTCTTCTTTGGTGACAGTGACCCAGAAGAACCTATAGGTGAACATCCAGAGATATACAAAGATCCTATAGTAGAACAAGAGTTAGAGACCACTCCATCTGAAGCTATGGATGACAATAGAAGAGAAGATGAGAGAATAGAAGGTGCCTTCCCCATCCGAGAGACCAATGGAGAAATGAAAATGAAGAACATTAGCCCCTCCGCCTTACCTCACTTCCATGGACTGACTACTGAAGATCCTGATACCTTCCTGTTTGAGTTTGTTGTCCTTTGTAGAACCTATGACTATACCGAAGATGAGCAAAAGCTGAAACTCTTCCCTTCAACTCTTAAGGATGCAGCATTATGCTGGTTCATGGGCTTACCTGGGAATAGTATCACCACTTGGGCTCAGATGCAGCAAGCTTTCAATACCAAGTACAGGGATTATTGTAGGTCTAAGGAAACCAAGGGAGAAATCTTTAGGATGACCATGGGAAATGATGAGTCCTTAGAGGATTATGAGGAGAGGTTCCAACTAAGCTATAAGCGGGCCAGGTGCACACTTGACCCTGAATCCCTCAAGTTGGTCCTGCTCCGAGGAGTCCCTGAAGACCTCTTAGATACCCTTCACATGTTAGCTGGGGGGGACATTTACCAACTTCCTTATGAGGACATCAAAACTGTGTTTAGAAACCACTCTAGGGCAGCTCGGAAATGAGGTAGAGGAAACCTCCCCTCAACTAGTGTCCCTTTCTCCAAACATGAGCTTGCAAATCAATTAGAAGATCTCAAGAGTGAGGTGAGACAGACCATTGCCATGCAGGTGGACACATTCAGAATCCAGCAGAAGAAAGAAGAAGCTGAGAGAGCCTTGGCTGTCTTCTGCCCTAGGTGCACAAGGAGACACCCTAAGAACGAATGCCCATTGCATTCGGTTGAAGTATGTTTCGTTTGTGAGGAGGACCATCCCACAAATTAGTGTCCAACCTTACCTGGGTTTAAAGCCATGTACCAAGGCACAGAAGCTCCCACTGAACCTCTCTATTACCTCAACCAAAGGAGGCCACAAGGATCTAGACCTTATCAGCAGGGGATGCAAGGGGCACCTCAAGCTTATTACAACCCCAACCAATTGACTCCTATGCCTTCCTGGGGTCCCCCTGCTCATCCTTCATGGTCCATGCCTCCTCCATGGTCTTATCCACCTCAGTACCCCACTCAACCTACTTCTCATTCATATCATTCACATGCCCAGCCACAGCCTCAATGGAATGCACCTCAGTCAGGGTGGAGGCCCCAATACAACACTCCTCCTGCCATCTTGCCTCCACCACCAGTTCAACCTCAGCCATTACCTCCTGCTCCTCCAAGGCAACCTCAAATGCCTGCTCAACCGAACCCGAACCCCAACAATAGACAGGCCCAGCAGGTATACACTGGGGAAACCTCATGCCCTACCTATGCTGTGGAGATCCAGGAGATCAATCTTTGATCTGGAAAGACTCTACCAGATCGCCAACCTCCTCCCCCAGAGGATGAGGAAGATAAACAGGAAAGTGAACCAAAGGTTATTCCACCCTTTCCTGAGAGACTAACAGCCACCACACAACCCAACCCAGAGGAGGATGAGCTTCTGGGTGAGCTCAAGCAGTTGTGTGTAAAAATACCACTTCTCCAAGCCATCAAGGATGTGCCAATATACAACAAACTGGTTAAGGAAAAGTGCTTCAAACACCCAGGCAGGCGGAAGAAAGATGCTTCAACCATTAATGTCATAGGACAACTGTCTGACCTAATGCTAGGACAAGTCATCTGCCCAAAGT
Source organism: Pinus tabuliformis (assembly GCA_031772625.1). NCBI lineage: Eukaryota > Viridiplantae > Streptophyta > Pinopsida > Pinales > Pinaceae > Pinus > Pinus tabuliformis. Next base: position 446,004,537 of record CM062809.1, on the reverse strand, counting down.
ACCTAGATCCTGGAAGTCCTGTAGTAGATGTCCACATCAATGGCACCATCATACCTCACACCTTGATTGATCTGGGGGCTGCCATTAATGTGATGACCAGGGATACCATGCTCAAACTCAATCTTCAGGGTTCCTTGAGGAAGACCTCGACAGTACTGCAATTAGCAGATCGCTCCACCGTGACTCCCGAAGGGATTGTGGAGGATGTCTTGGTCTCTATTGACTCTTGGGAATACCCTGCAGACTTCCTGGTTCTGCAACCAAAGGCAAAGCTTACTGGATATCCTCTCATTTTGGGAAGGCCTTGGTTAGCTACTGCAGATGCTTACATAAGTTGTCGTGCCGGAAACATGACCATCAAAAATGGTCCCATGTCCAAGCAGCTAGTCCTATACCCTCCTGCCCAACCCTCCTTAGAGCATGACTTACCACTCTGGTTGGAAGAAGGAGAGGAAGACGAGGTGTACTCAGCACCTCTGTGCACCTTAGATACCACTAGAAGAGACCCCCCAACCGAGGATGACTTGATCGAGACCTTGATCCAGAATCCACCCTCCAGTGCACTACCCTTAGAGAAATTGGTGGAGGATGCCCAAGCTAGCACCTTAGTGGATCTTTGTACAACCAACCTTGTTACTTCCAGAATCAAGAATGTGGAGTTCAGCCCTGAGAAAGCATTGAAGATCAGCTCCTCCCTATCTCCTTCCCAGGAAAAGGAGCTGTGTAGTCTATTGGCCAACCACCTAGATGCTTTTGCTTGGAGCTATAAGGAAATGAAAGGAGTCCATCCTTCGGTTTGTACCCATCATATATACATCAAATAGGATTGTAAACCGGTTAGGCAACCCCAGAGGAGAATGAATCCAGCTCTTAAGGACATTGTCAAGGAAGAATTGCAAAAACTATTGGATGCAGGATTCATCTACCCCATCTCAGATAGCGAATGGGTGTCCCCTCTGGTGTTGGTTCCCAAGAAAAATGGGAAATGGAGAATCTGTGTGGACTACCGAGAACTGAACAAAGCTACCAAGAAAGACCATTTCCCTCTACCTTTCATAGATCAAGTGTTGGATGGACTGGCAGGAAAGAAGTTCTTCTCTTTCCTGGATGGGTTTAGCGGGTACAACCAAATCCAAATCAGCCCGGAAGACCAAGATAAGACCACCTTCACTTGTCCTTGGGGTACCTTTTCCTACCGAGTTCTTCCCTTTGGGCTATGCAATGCTCCTGCTACCTTCCAGAGAGCTGTCTTGAGCATCTTCTCGGAGCTGGTCCATGATGCAGTGGAAATCTATATGGATGACTTTACTCCTTATGGGGCCAACTTCCAGGAAGCATTGTCCAATCTGGGAAAAGTCCTAACCAAATGCATCGAGATGAACTTGTCCCTTAGTCCTGAAAAATGTGAATTCCTAATGACTGAAGGGACCGTGCTAGGCCATACCATTTCTTGCCAAGGGTTACAAGTGGATCCTAACAAAATTGCTCTCATCAAGAAGGTTCCACCTCCTCAAAAGGTAAGGGATGTCCGGAGTTTCTTGGGATTAGCAGGATATTACCGGAGATTCATTAAAGATTTTAGCAAGCTAGCCTCGCCATTGTTTGGCCTGTTGGCAAAAGATGTGGAGTTTAAATGGACTGACGATTGTCAGAGGGCTTTAAATGAATTGAAGGACAAGTTGGTGTCAGCCCCAATCCTGAGAGGTCCAAACTGGGCCCTACCTTTCCACATCCACACTGATGCCTCGAACAGAGCCATAGGTGCAACTTTAGGACAGGTTGAGCAAAAACTTCCATATGCCATTTACTTTGTTAGCAAAAACTTGTCCAAAGCTGAGCTGAATTACACTGTAACCGAGAAAGAATTCTTGGCTGTGGTCCATGCACTGAACAAGTTCCGACATTATATTACTGGTTACCAGACCTTTGTACATATAAACCATGCTGCAATTAGATATTTAATGAATAAACCGGATGTGAATGCTCGTATTATTAGATGGTTACTTTTATTGCAGCAGTTTGATTTGACCATTGTTGACAAACTAGGTAGAGAAAATGTTGTTGCTGACTTTTTATCTAGATTGGATTTGTCTGCAGATGAGGATGGAACAGTGGATGGCCAGATGCCCAATGAACATCTGTTTGCTATTTCAGTACTCTCTCCATGGTTTGCTGATATAGAAAACTACCTTGTTTCAGCACAGTTCCCTCCGCACCTATCTTCCAGAGAGAAGAGCAGAATCATCAGAAAAAGTGCCTCATTTACTTGGATCGGGGGCAATCTGTTCAAGCTTGGCCCCGATCAGATCTTAAGGCGTTGTGTAAGGGAGGAGGAAGTCTTTGATATCCTCCTCACTTGTCATGATGGGCCTTGTGGAGGACATTTTGCAGCAAAGAGAACTGCCTTCAAAATCCTGCAGGCAGGCTACTATTGGCCCACACTTCATCAAGATGTCAGAAGATATGTCAGCCAGTGTGACCAATGCCAAAGAATGGGGAAACCGACCCAAAGGGATGAGATGCCTCTCCAACCCCAAGTGACTCTTGAGCCATTTGAGAAGTGGGGCATGGACTTTGTGGGCCCAATCAACCCTTCTTCGAGGCAAAGGTCTTACATCATTGTGTGTACTGACTATTTGACAAAGTGGGCAGAGACTAAAGCAATCAAAGCAGCAACAGAAGAAAAGGTGGCCGAGTTCCTAAGAGAAAACATCTTCTATAAGTTTGGCTATCCAAGAGAGCTGGTCACTGATCAAGGGAGCCAATTCAAATCCAACCTGGTTGAAGATCTACTAGCTCATCACAAGATCAAGCATAGGACTTCCACCCCCTATCACCCTCAAGCAAATGGGCAGGTGGAAGTCACCAATAGAGCATTAGAAGGGATCTTGAATAAGGTGGTGAGCAGCAGCAGAAAGGACTGGGCATATTGCCTGGTTGAAGCCACATGGGCTTACAACACCACTTGGAAGACCACCACCGGCTTCACACCTTATGAGCTGGTCTATGGGAAGAAAGCTTTATTGTCCATTGAGTTTGAATACAACATTTTGAGGATGGCAGCTCAGCTGGACCTAGATCTCAGCCATGCACAACAAGAAAGGCTATTGCAGCTGAATGGCCTGGATGAGCACCGAATGCAGGCCCTCCTTCACTCAGAAGTGGTTCAACTTCAGAGAAAGGTGTGGCATGACCAACATCTCCATGACAAGCAATTTCAGCCGGGAGATTGGGCTTTGTTGTATGACTCCAGATACAAAGATTTCAAAGGGAAGCTAAGAACCAGATGGCTAGGGCCATATTCAGTGGAAAAATGTCATGACAATGGATCTGTGCTTATTAGGACCATTGATGAGGAAGCCATCCCCATGCTTGTCAATGGGCATCGATTGAAGATCTACAGGAAGCCTCCCTCAAGACAAGAGTTCATCAAAACTATGGAGAAGGCAGTGTTGGTCATAGAGAAGGGTTCTGCCTCTGCTTTGGGCATACCCTGAAGAATCTAAAGAAAAAATAATAATAATAATAATAATAATAATAAAGATCCTTGGGTGAACACCTTTCTGAGGCGCCCAAGGCAGGTAATAGGGGTGAAAACCTCATTGAGGCGCCCCTATTGTCTTTTCAAAAAAAAAAGAAAAAAAAAAAGAGGAGATTGGAAAAAGATCCTTGAGTGAAAACCTCTTTGAGGCGCTCAAGGCAGATGGTAAGGGTGAAAACCTCAATGAGGTGCCCCTGTTATCTTTCAAAAAAAAGAGAAAAAAGAAAAAAAAACAAAAGAAAAACAAAGTCAGCAGATTCATTATGTAAAATTGCATGCAGGTGTTCTATGGAGGAGAGGAAGCCTCTCAACTCAAAGCCAAGGGTCCTCATCATGCAGCAAGGACACCTTACCAGCACCTCCTCCAAGAATCCTCAATTTCTCCAAGGTATGTGCAATTTTATTCCAGCTTGAGTCTTCTACAGGAGACGTAGATTTTCTATAGGAAGATGCAGATCTTCTACAGGAAGGTGCAGACTCTCTACAGGAACACATCCTTTCTACAGGAAACGCTGTATTTCTACAGGAAGCTTCTTGTAGAAGCTCAGAACGGGCCAGAATTCATTTCATGAGGCGGTCTAACGGCTAAGGATCAGTTTGGACGCATGCATGCCACGGTTGTCAACCATGCACATTACTGTTATCTTGCTCCACCGTCCTTGTCGACATGCAACCAAGTACCTGCACCAGCAAAGCAGATCGATGAGTCTCGAGGAAAAAAGCAACCTGTAAATGGAAAAAGCGCTAGAGATCTCACACCATATTCGTCACAGTCAGCCCGAGGCTCTGAGAGCATGATCGTGAGGCCATCCATAGTCGTGCAGCATGCACCCAAGGAGGAAGAACTGTTCCAAGACATCCCGCGGGAGTCCTGTAACAGTTAAACCTGCTAGAGTGGATACCATTCACCGCGCAGGCCATCTGAAGGGAAACGTGGGCGCATGCAACTGAAGCATCCCATCCATCGATGACAGCTCGTGAACATAGACCTCCGGGCCTATGTAAGTTCGCCAGCAGCAGGTAAATCGACTCATCAGCGTCCAAAGAGCCGAGACAACATGTACAGCCACGCAGGTAAGTGTCTCGACCCTTCCTTCCATCAGACTGCATGAATGTTACTTTGATTGATTGCTAAGTGTAAAGGTGAATTGGTTGAGTGACTGTGTGGCCATTTGGCCGGCCACGTCGGCCAGTTAATGGTCTAGTTGGATGTGTGGGTGGTGGCCATGACAAAGAGAATGGGCAGCATGCACGTGAGAACGATCCCGTCGAGGAAACGAGTTCAATAGGAGAGGCGGCGGCAGATCCGCGGGAATTGATGCGGCAGCAAGTGAACGCACAGTTGAATGATGGGGTGACATCACCCAACGGTCCGGCGGGGACAGCTCACCCCCCGCGCCACGGATTCCGCCGAATTTGAAATCTAATCGGCTCGATCACATTCATGCATTTATCACCCACCGGTTTGAACTCGAGCGGCTATCCTGCTCCTTCTGCAGTGTGATACGCTGATCCTTTGGCTATCAGAGCGATTGAGAAGCACGCCCAAGGCGCAGACTGACTACAATCTCTCCCGAAATCCGCGCACTGCATTCTACAGGAACACTGTCATTCTACAAGAACGCTGCATTCTACAGGAACGCTGTCATCCTACAGGAACGCAGTTTTCTACAGGAAAGCGGGTGCCTCACGTAAAAAGGTGGCCAATTAAAGAGGTAACCCTGAACTCTTCATGCAACTGGTTATTAAAGGTGGCAAGATTGTCGTCCACAGTCCGGTCATAGAAAAACGGTGAAATTGTTGTCTGCTGTGCCTATACTGTCATTCTACAGGATGTCGAGTAATTAAATTGTGTCAAAGTTCCTCAGGGATAAGTTTGTGGGTTATGTGCATGATATCCTACGCTCTGTCTCAGTAAACCAAAACCTCTTCCACAATCACCACCTCTGGTTAACAAAACTGTGTTATCATGTCGGGTGGGTTTATTAGACGAGAACCCACTGATTCAGCCAAATTAAGGGAAAACCAGGAAGTGGTAGAGCTCTTCACATGAGCACAATGGATGTCTTTTTGTGATAAGCTGCAGGGTTACGATGATGAAGTGGCCGAAGAATTCTTGCAGGCTCTGAGGCCGAAATCCAAGACACTGGCCACAGTGAATTTCAGGGGCCTAAGCCTCAAGCTCACCCCGCAATATATCAGTCGAATCACTGAACTTCCAATGGGTCTGCCGTGGGATAAGGAAGAACGGAAGTTGAGCCAGCAGGCCAAGAAAGAATTCTTTCCACCTGAGGAGGAATTCTCGGAGGACAAAAATGGGGTGCGAAGAACGAGTCTGTTGCCACCATGGAATGAAGTCAGTTTGCAAATCATGAAATATATAACTTGTGAAGGCCGTTTTAGCATCGTGTATGCATATCACTTTCGGTTGCTCACTGAATTGAGGCACCGGATTGATCTTCCTGTAGAACAAAAACTGAGCATCCCTTATTTCCTGTTGCAGTCTCTAATTGAGTGTGCCACAAAGCTAAAAGAGGGCATACCAGATCAGATAGCCCACCATGGGTTGATCAAGCTTCTTGTGGAGGATGCGCTGCATTCATATAAGGTTCCCCTCTCATGGGAATCCTTCCGGAATTTGACAAGAGATGGAGACATTAAAATGTTGATTGAAGAAACGGGTTCCTCCAGCAGTGAGGAACAAGAAGCAGTGGCCGAGGGAAAGAGAGAAAAAGTCCAGAAGACCCCGACCACAGTGCAGAAGAAAGAGCAAAAGAAGAAGCATGAGGAAAAGGATGACAAAGAAAAAGGTGGCACACCCATCTTGTCAGCAAGAGAAAAGAGGTTGAAGAGCAGAATGGACAAAGCTGAGGTGGTCCACGTCAGCCCAAGTACCTCATCAGCACCTGCAACCAAAGCAAAAAGCAAAACCCATGCGGCTAAGCAAGAAAAGGTGGTGACACCCGTGTCTACAGGAAAGCAGAAACAGGCTTCTACAGGAAGCCCGAAGACAGAGAAAGGATCTTCTACAGGAAGCCCGAGAGTGGCTAAAGCCGGGTCTTCTACAGGAAGCCCAAAATTGGTAAAGAAAAGATCTTCTACAGAAGGCCCGGAAGTGGGCAAAGCAGGGTCTTCTACAGGAAGCCCGAAATCTAAAAATAAGGGGCCCTCTACAAGGAGCTCTGAGAAAGCAAAACGCAAGAAAGAGAAGGCTGGTATTCTCGAAAAGGAGGCAGCAGCTGCGCTGGCCGCCCTCAGTACACCTCCAAAGCCGAAGGAGAAGAGAGAGAGGGAGACCCCTCTACCATCTGAAGCCAGGAGAAGTAAGAGGATAAACACGGGCAAGCCGCAGCCTCCACCCAGCAGCCAAACCATTTTAGGGGATGTCCCTACTTCACCCAGTGCAAGAACCCCCTCTAAAACATCAGCCACCCCCGAGAGGGGAAGCCCAAAAATAACTTCCTGGACACGAAAAATAGGCCAATCGCCTTCCGAAGCCCGGCTCAAGGAAATGGAAAAGGGGGAAGAAGCGCCACCCTCGTCACCACCAGGGGCAGAAAAGGCAGGGCCACCAAAAATAGGAAAGGAAGAGCATGCTCCAGGCTCTAGTTCTCGGCCAAAGACGAGGAGCCAGAGCAAAGTTGCTCAAGGATGAGCAAATAGTTTAGCTGAGGGGTGATGATGAGCCCCAATTTTTGGTAGAATTTGGGCTCATATTGGCCTACTTACCTTGTTCAACCATTCATCTTTTACCACTTATGCATTCATTTCTTAGTATATTCGTGTTGTTTGTAGGAAGAAGGGCAGGCATTATATCTATGTGACTAATACATGATGATTTCAGGTTCTTGGCATTAAAGAGAGCAAAAGACCACGCAAAAGGAGACAAGGAGACAAAAAAGGTGGCATTGCATGTTTATAGGGAGGTTGTCTACAGCTTTAAATGACTTCCCTCATGCTTTTCACCTCAACTCCGAGCTCTAACAGCTCTCCCCACCGAGCTCAAAGGCAGCCAACACGTTCTACAGGATCAGCAGTTTTACAGCAGTTTGACTTTTAGTTAGACAGCCAAGCTCCACGAATGAAGGCAGCCAGCTTGATCCTCATTTTGTATAAATATGGAGGCCGTAGCCTTTGTTAGAAGCTTTTTTGACTTTTGGAATTACTATTGTAATCTCTGAGCACGAGTTACAGCTCGGTTTTTGTTATTTTGTAAGCCAGTTTTGGCATGACATTAGACTTTTGATTATGAATAAAGGTAAGCAGATTTGGATCTAATTCTGAGTTTTTAAGGGAGCTATAGCTCTCAGGTTAGGGCCCAACCTGAGAGCAATAGACCTCCTCTATTTTGTAGTGTTATTTTCCTTTCGTTCCAGCACTTTGTTTCTTTACTTTGACATGCAATTCGAATTTACAGTCTGTTGATTTAGTTTTTGTGTGATTGAGTAGGATTAGCTTATGGTTACTTTGCTTTCAGCTGCTTAGATTCGATAGGAGGTTTGTAATACACAGGATCTCCAAGAAAAAGGTTGTTAGAGATCACTGCCATCTCTGTTTAGGGATTGGGGTGCAGTCCATATCAACCACCAAAAAGAAACGCAGTCTTTTACTTCCATGCAAGCTGCAACATAGTCATTTTCATTGAAGATCCATCCATACACTTTTGATATTGAACCATACTTCTACATTTTTCATTCAATGCACGGCTTCTTTTCTCGGTTTTACATTGCTGTTCATAGGCTTAATGGCACAGGTATCATAGGTTAATGAATTCTCGTTTTTGGTGCAAGACATAAGTCATTTGTTTCATTTACACTGCTCCATATCATTCCACTTCCTTCTTCTTCTTCTTGACCTCTCCTCAAGCCACCTACTCGGCCTCTGTCCAGCTCGTTTACCCTCCAACTCATCCATTGCCACGTAGCTTCATCTTTTTGAACTTTCGTTGCTGCCATCCTTCTATCCACCAACCAACTTCGTGCACTCATTCTCTGTCCTATTTCTCTGCCACTAAGTCATCACAAGTTCCATCTCCACCTTACCTATCCACCCAAACCATTCCATCCCTTCACCATCACCCAAAACTTCCACTTACAGCACATCCTGTAGAAGTTAGCAGACTTCCTGTAGAATTCCTTAGTTTCCTGTAGGATCCCCTGCAGACATCCTGTAGAAGCCTGCAAACTTGGTTGTCGAGCATCCGAATGTTGTAGACCTCTGTGGACTAATGCTAGGGACCCTCTGGGACCTCTCCTAGCCATCCTGACCTTTCCCAAGCTTTCTCTCCCTTCGCACCACCTCTGCACAACCAAACCCTAATAAGAGACAAATTCATAATCACTCCATCCACTTAAGCAAAAATACAAAAACAATGTTCTTTTCAATGGAAGTAGTTTGAGTTCATGCATTTCACATCACTAGAAGTAATGGCATCCTTTTTAGACATTTTCACTTTCACCATTGCATCATAGAGGTTAAACTAGTCAGATTAGGGTTTACTAGGGTTTCCATGCTTTGGTTGGCTTTCAGTTCATTTTTGCAAAGTAGATCAATTTCCCTTGAGATAGCCTTCATCCATCATTTAGAAAGCTTCTTCTGAGAGCATATAGAAGCTGGCTTGAGCCCTAGCGGACTTGTGCCAGCTGACCAAGTGACAGCTGCGACAAGAGCTAGTACTTGTGCATATAGCACCGTCGCTTCCAAGTTTGTACAAACTACCGGGTTGATAAAATTAGAGATAGGGAGCCCCAGGAGTTGTAGCATTATTGCTACAATACTGGAGCCCACCAGGAATTTTGACCACACCACACCCACATCCATACACCATTGGGTGGCTCCACCAAGGATGACATATGCATCAGCTAGTAGTGTCGCCTTCCCTACAAAATCAAACCCTTTGTAGATGAGGTACTTTGTGATGTTTCTACTCTTGAAGTTTTTGATGTTAGCCTCTCTCATAAAACAATAATAAATCCAAAAATTAATTAATTAATTAATTAAATATTCCAAGTTAGGAATTTGTGCCTAACTCTTGGGTTGTTCCTCTAAGATAGGAGTTAGTTTAGGTAACTCCTATATTGGTGTGTGTCTGGTGAGAAATTGTCTCAACCAAAGGAGAAATTATCTCAACCAAAGGTGTCTAAGATAGCACGCCCTATCTTGAGAACACTGTCTCTCATCTATTTATTTGTAACACTATATTCAATTATTTTAATGAGTAATGAGAGAGAATACGTGAGGCTTCAGCCTTTTTCCGCCAATATTTTGTCTCTGATTTTTATGTGTATTTTTCTGTAATCTGTTTGGAGTTAATTTTATTTTTATTATTTGATGTATTATTAGGCCAAATATACCTGTAGAAGGGTCATGTGGCCTCACACTGTTATTATTACATTGGATAATAATTTATACAATATATTAGAGGTAGCCTCACCTATTTCCATATCTTTGATCTTTGATAAGAAATGTAGTAATATCATCTTCCAGACCAGGATTTTCTTTTTTTGTTTCTTTTGTTTTTGTTTTTGTTTTTGTTTTGTTTTTGTTTTTGTTTTGTTTTGTTTTGTTTTTGTTTGTTTTTGTGTTTTTTTTGTTTGTTTGTTTGCTTGTTTGTTTGTTTTTTTGTTTATTTGTTTCCTTGTTTGTTTTTTTTTTTATTCACTCTAAAGTAAGGGGAAGATCATGGCCACCGGGAAGGGTTCCTCCATATAGTAGAAGTAGGTGGATACTATCATATAAGAATACAAGGACATCTTCTCCTCACCCACAGGGGTACCCTTGCACTATCAAGTCAAGCATTCGATCAATCTAACTCCCGAAGAACATATACCCAATGAGATGATATACTATCGCTCCATTATGAAAAATGAAGAGACCAAGTGAAAAATCCAAGAGTTATGGAAAAATGACATATCCGACCAAGTTCTTCACCTTGTGGGAGTCCAATCGTACTTGTATAGAAGAAGAATGGGACCTAGAGTCTCTTAATTGATTATCGAGAACCAAACAAAATCATTGTCAAAAATAGGTATACAATCGATCATATTGAAGACCTTCTAGATGCTCAAGTGGGTCAAGTATTTCAGCAAGATTGATTTGAATTTTGGCTATCACTATGTTCCAATAGAGCTCGGAGATGTTAGGAAGACTGCATTCAAATCCAAGGAAGGCCTTTTTGAAAGGTTTGTCATGCCTTTAAAGTTGACAAATTCCCTTTCAAATTTCAGGTGGTTGATAGATGACATCTTGTGGCCCTTCACCAACTCGTTCGTGGTTCTTTATCTAGATGACATCCTCATTTCTAGCAATAGGTGGGAAGAGAACTTGCTACACATTCGAGAGGTCCTTCAAACCCTCCGATAGCACAAACTATGAGCTAACTTGGAGAAATGCACCTTTGGCATGAGTCGAGTCCAATATTTGTGCTACATCATAGATGAGCAAGGCATGCATGTGGATTCAACTAAGATCCAAGTCATTCAATATTTTCCAGTCGTGATCACCCTAACAGAACTTCACAACTTTTTGGTCCTTGCCAATTTTATCGGAGGTTCGTGTTGGGATTCTCCCATATCACTTGACCTTTGAGTCAAGTTAATAAGGGAAAAATGAAATAAAATATTTCTTGGTCTGAGTTCCAACAAAAGGAGTTTTTTGAGATGAAGCACCACTTATAATTTACACTTATACTCACATTGCTAGACTTGCAACAACCATTTGAAATCAATATGGATTACTCTAACTATGATATTAGTAAAGTTCTCACCTAACAAGGGAATTTAGTGGCCTATCATAGTGAGACACTTTCTGATACAATTCAAAATTACCCCACCTATGATAAAGAGAAGTATTCTATCATGAAATCTTGTCAACAATGGAAACATTATACTCTGGGAAGGAGATGGTCATCCACATAGATCACCAACCTCATAAGTTTATAAAAAAACAAGGGAAGTTGCTGAATGATCACTATTAGAAGTGGTTGACATATATTCCACTTAAACATTAAATACAAAAATTGAAGCACCAATCATGTTGTGAAATTCCTCAATCAGCCCCAAGTTGTAGCATTGACTACTATTCTCAACTCTTGGGGCCACGACACCTATCGATGGTCACAACTATACAAAAATTATCTGAAGTTCACAACCACTTACAAGATGGTAGTGGATGGAAAGCAAGTTATAGATTTCCAACTCCAAGGCACACTATTATGCTACCTAGGCCACCTTTGTGTTCCTTCAAGAGAGTGTGCCAAGTTGATTTGGGAGCACACTACAGTCAGGTCGTAGGACAATTTGGAGTGGACAAAATTGTGGCCATCCTACAAAATTATTTTTATTGTTCAAAAATCTGATAGGATACTGAAAAATATATTAGATCCTGCACTACATATGTCATCACCAAGCCAACCATCAAGAAACAAGGCTTGTACACTCCTTTGTCTCCAACTAGCTAGCCCTTGGAATCCATCTCCATGGACTATTTGTCTAGCCTCCATTCTACCAAGCATGGTAGTGACTATGTATTTGTGGTCATGCACAAATTTTCTAAGATGATTGTATTGGCGGCCTGCAAGAAGAGTATCATAGTAGAGGACACTACCAAACTCTTCTTTGAATCAGAGTGGGTATATTCTGGGATCCCATAGACTATTATATCATATTGGGATAGCAGGTTCCTGAGAAAATATTGGTCTAGCCTCTGGACACTATTGGAACCAAGCTCACCAAATCAACTACATTCCCTCCCCAAACTGATGGCCAGATATAGGTCATCAATAGAATGATTTTGCACATTCTATGCTTGTACAAATCCAACCATTCATGAACCTAGGATGAGAGCCTTCCCTATGTGAAACAAAACTATAGCAGAGCTCTCAAGAGCTCGATTGGTTGTAAGTCATTTTTAGTGGGACTTGGATTTCAACCTTCGTGTCTAATTGATGTTGTTATCACCCAAAAAATTCTCAACACATCATTGTGTCAGCTCTACTTTTGGTCATGATTTCAAGGAGGTCTAAAGGTCATTGTAGTCTTGATAAAAGAGTAAGTGATGAAACCCTAATACAATTTTGGTTGAAACAAAGACATTACTTTTTGAAGATGTTTCAAGGGTGGGGGATGTTAAGTATATATGGCATATGTACATAATGGAACAACTGTAAAAAATCCTTAGAAATAAAATTTTTGGAAGAAAACTGTGTAAATTGATTCACACAGCAGTTTCGTAGCACACTACAAAACTGTTGTAGGTGACATACATAGCAGTTTCGTAGCACGCTACGAAACTGCTGTAGGTGTAGTTTTGATGTTTTGATCAATTCTCAAAGGAAAGAAGTGGTTATTTTTTGGAGAATGATGCTGCTGGAGAATGTGAGGAGGTCACTTATAAAAGTTTAAAGCTAAAGCAAGGAAAAAACTCAAAGGATAAAGGATATATGTAAAATAAAAGTTCTACACTAGAAAAACAACAGTTAGTTTCATAGCACATCTAGATTGACCTTCTTCATGCACCTTCAAGGAGTTTAATTTGTGCACAAGTGAAAGAGTAGGGTTCTATGGCTAACTTAACATATGTTACATGATTAAAGGGGCTAGTTTTGTCATCAGAAGATTCGAGGAACATCATTGAAGACCAAGGCTATAGTGCAGGGGACATATTCCTAATTTTCAGGGCAGATAAAGGAGAATTTATTAAAGGCCAGTAGGAGGGTTAAGTACATTACCAAGGTCGAAGTTAAGGAGGAGTAGCTTTCAAGTATCCAGTTTAATTACTAGATTAGGTTGTTGTTATCATAATAAGGAGTTGTACTCCTAATTGTATGAGGATTCTAAGACAGTCAGTTAACTATTACTTGTAATTAATAGTCCGTTTTAGGTATGAATAGGTGTCAAGCTAGGAAATTTGAATTCCCCTCAAGTTGGATTAGGGAATCCAAGATTGTAATGATAACTCTATAAAATACAAGAGGTGGAATTCCTCAGGAGGTTGGAAATTTTCAAAAGAAACAAGCACATTGTGTTATTGTATGAGACTGTATGTTTTCATGTTAATATAGAGATATTGGCTTCACTACTCAGGATTCAGAGAGGGTTTTTAATGTTTGATTTTCTCATGGCTTTCTTCATTTAATTACTTGGAGTGGTATACACACATGTTACCTATAATTCATTGATAATGCTCTAACTTCCTTCATGTGTTTATAAATTGTGTTCCTTGCATTATGTCTTTGTTTTGCTGATATATTAAGACTCTTTATGCCCTAACTTCCATGTTAAGCTGATCTTGCCGTTGTAATGAAACATACTTTGACTCCATAGACCAATATATGTTTGTTGATTGGTATTTCAACCATTTATACATTTTTGTTTGATTTTTCCATAGAGTTAGCCATCTAATCTTCAAATTAAAATATTTAACCTAGTGAGAGAGCCCTCTCAGGTTGAGGAGGCTAAGCCTCAGCCAAAAGATTGGTTTGAAATAGTTACTCAAAGTCTTCCTGATCAGTAGCCTATCATGGTCTGGTTTTGTGATAATAGATGTTTCCATGCCTCATGTGACTACAGATACATAATCCACACATGTATAGTTTGAGGATGATAAAGAAATCATGTTTATTGAACACATCTAGTGCATCTACCTACAAGTTCACATCTTGGAGAAGTCCAATGTCAAGTAGAAGAAACAACATCATCAGAATCGGTTGCCACATAAGTTTTAAGTGGGAAACAAATTTTGGTTGCATTTTCAGAAAGAACACCTTGCTAGATCCAATTAGAAGATCATACCACTAAGATAAGGGCCTTACACCATCACCAAGGTTGTGGGAGAAAATGATTTCGAGCTCAACATTCCCCCATTCCTTCGCCTGCATCCAATGTTCATTGCGAACCACCTTCAACCATACTTTCCACCATTGCTGGACACATTAGACATTGAAGAACAATTAACACCCACGGAGCTCAACCCAAAATACATAGAACAAGCGAGAACTAATCATATAATGGACACATGGATCAAGAATACTCACCAATAGAAACTCCAACTATATTGGGTTGTCAAAGTGGGCCAACTCCTACACCAAGGAAAGTGGCTCACCAAAGACCGAGTTCAACACAAGTTCCCCATCTCATGGAGGCACTCAACACAATGGGGACCATTGATTCCTAAGGGGGAGGACTAATCCAGGTGGATAATGGTGGCCATGACTCAGCTATTCCACTTGGACCCCCACCGTTGTTTCTTTCAATTTCCTTAATTGTAGCACAACCTACTATTTTTGGAAGTTTTTCAAGTCCTAAACTTCCAGCGTTGTTTTGGGGGCCTATAACACGTTTTTTGGGAAAACAGAGGGACTAGAAAAGGCAATGCATATCTAATATTTTTTTATTGGCCTCCCATTAGAGCTCTTTGAAACGAGGTATTATGACAACAAAATGAAAATACTATGCCAAAGTTGGGGTTGTCAAAGATCATTGCGATGACCTATGCCAAAGTTATGACTGCAGGAAGTTAACATTCCAACTAACCCCAATGGGGCCCACAATCTATTGTCGCTTCATATCGTAGGGTTAAGGTTTTGGATGTTTAGGGTTTCCCATTGTTTCTTAATGATAGAAAGGCCTTCGAGCCTAATTGTAACACAATTCAGAAGGCATGTATCTGCCACATCTCTTCTCAGAGATAAGCTACCATCCCCGAACTAGTCTATGTCCATTTTGCAAGTAACAATTTTGAGTAATTTGTTATTAATGATTTAATGTTCTTTTTGGTACCTTTATGTTTTTATTTATATGTACATTTCATTCCATTCCTTCATAAATCTATATCAGTGGTATCAAAGAAGTCTATTCTTTCTCTTTTTTTCTGGGGATGTCCTCAACATGTTTGGGGTATAAGGAGTTGGGACTTGAATTGGTTGAACCCTTGCAAGACTGTTCCCACTTACATTGACAACCACCCATGGGGGAAGAAAAGAAATATGAGGGAGCAGGAGATCCTATCAAACTATCACTCGAAGAAGCCCTTAAGTGGTAAAGGAATGAGATGATGGATAACTTTTCCCAGGTCCTTCGGTGGATGCCAACAAGCGATGCATCTTCATCCAAAAATCACTTCGGAAGCACCACTCCCTTCAAGGTATAATTTAACTTTGAAATCCCTATATTTGTATGCAAAATATATGCAAATTTTGTAGATAAATGGTTAAATCTAGTAGAAGGATATTTTTTGGTTCATGCTTTTTTCGATAGGGAAAATATTAGTTTTTCACTCTTCGAACCCCCCTCCCCCCCAAACGTAAAGGACTAGTGGGAAACATATTGTGAGTAGAAGAATTAGAGGGATCCCTCACTATTTTTAGCCACACCCACTTGGAATTCCTTCCCTGACATCGTCGAGTAGTAGTATTAATCTATCAAGAGAAATGAAGATAAGTACATAAAATGGACCACACTGCGGCAAGGAAGGGACCAAGAGATGTTGGAGTCACAAATATATTTCATACCCTTCACAAAAAGTTGGGTATCAAGGATTATAAGAGGCATATGTTACTCAAGTACCATTGTTGTCTACACAAATACATCTAGGAAGTGATGGAATTCTTGGATATTTCCTCACTCAGTGCTACATACCAATACACTGTCAAGATCGAGCATAAATTCAAACAAAAGAAATAAAACTTTGGATTTGTGAATTCAAAGCAAGGAAAGGGCACCCCCAAACCATAAAACAAGTGACAAAGCCAAGGTGGTCTGATCCAGGACAACCCATCGAAGCCACAAGCAAAGAATAGCACCATGAAGACAAAGAATGATACATGGAAGAGGTGTGAGTTCCACATGAGCACAACTCACAAGACAAGTGGCTGAGTTGATGGCTTCAGAGTCAGATACATGTTCTAACTCTGAGTCAAAGCCAAATAAGGGGAATGACAAAGGAAAGTAGACTATCGATGTAGATCCCAACATCACCGTTTCCACCACCAAGGTCCAGAATATTGAGCCCAATGACCCTGAGGAATGTGAGCATCTCTTCCACGCACAAATGCGGTTGAAGGGGTTTTTGTTGTAGTTCATTGTTGACAGTAGGAGCCAAAAAAACCTCATCTTAGAATAAGTTGTTAAGCAGTTTGGCTTGTCAACCACACCACACCTAGAGCCATACAGATTTAGCTGGCTACACCAAGGATGAGATCTTCACGTCAACCAAAAATGCCACATTCAAACCCTTCAAAGATGAGGTATTGTGTGATGTTGTTTCTCTTGAAGTTTTTGTTGTATTATTAGGCCAACCATACTTGTGGAAGCATCATGTTGTGTATTAGTCTAGGCCTCACACTTTTATTATTAATTTGGAAAATAAGTTATATAGGATACCTGTGGTAACCCCACCTATCACCATCTGTTTGATCTTTGCTAAGAAATGCAGTAAGATCATCTCCTAGATCGAAAATTTTGTTTTTTTTTTTATTCAATCTCAAAGAAAGGGGAAGATCATGGCCATATCCATGCCCCCCAGCAAGGGTTCCTCCATGTAACAGAAGTAGGTGGATAAGGTCATGGAAGAATACAAGGACATCTTCTCGTCACCCACAGGGGTACCTTGCACTGTCAGGTCAAGCATCCCAACAATCCGACTCCCAGAGCACCTCTACCCAATGGGTTGATATAATGTCACTCCACTCTGGAAATTGAAGATATCATGCGACAAATCTAGGATTTTATGAAAAAATGACACATTCAACCAAGTTACTCACATTGTGGGAGCGCTATTGTACTTGTACAGAAGAAGGATTGGACCTCGAGGATTTGTATTAATTATTCGGCACTAAAAAAAATCAATGTGAGAAATAGGTATCTAATCCCACAGATTGATGACCTTCTGGATTAGCTCAAGGGGTTAAGTATCTTAGGAAGACCGATTTGAAGTCTGGATATAACTAGGTTCCAATAGAGCCCACAGATGTATGGAAGACAACCTTCAAATCCAAGGAAGGTCTTTTTGAATGCTTGGTCATGCCTTTCAAGTTGCAAAATTCCCCTACAACTTTTATGAGGTTGATGGATGGCATCTTGTGGCTCTTCACCATCACATTTGTGGTTTTTTATCTCAAAGAAATCCTCATCTTCAGCAAGAGTTATGAAGAGAACTTGCAACACATTCGACATGTCCTTAAAATATTGTGGCAACACAAACTATGTGCCAAGATGGAGAAATGCACATTTGGCATGAGATAGGTCCAATATCTAGGTTACATCATAGATGAGAAAGGCATGCAAATGGATTTTTCTAAGATACAAGTCATTCGAGATTGGCCAGCCCTAAACACCCTAATAGAGCTTCATAACTTTTCTGGCCTTGCCAATTTTTATCAGAGGTTCGTGTTGGGATTCTCCCATATCACTTGTCCTTTGATTCAAGTTACCAAGGCCGAAGGGAAAGAAAATTTTTCCTGGTCTGGGTCCCAACAAGAGAGGTTCATTGAGCTAAAGCACCACCTCTTCTATGCACCTATACTAACATTATAGACATTCGAAATTGAGACGAATGCCTTTAACTATGCTATTGATGCAGTTCTTACCCAGCAAGGGCATCCAATGGCCTATCACATTGATACACTTTCCAATACAGTTCGGAAGTACCCCACCTATGATAAAGAGATGTATTCTATCATACAAGCTTGTTAGTAATGAGAACATTACATTCTGGGGAAGGAGAGGGTCATCCAAACAGATAACTGACCTCATTAGTTTATATAGAGACAAGGGCAGTTGCAGAATGATTTCCATCATAAGTGGTATACGTATTTTCAACAATTCAACTTGAACATTAAATAGAAAATGGGAAACACCTATCATGTTGTAGATTGTCTTAGGTGGCCATGAATTGCAGCGATGGCTACTATTTTCAACTCTTGAGGACACAAGACCTCTCGATGGCCACAATTGTGCAAAAATAATCCTTAGTTTTCCACCACATACTATATTCTAGTGGACGCAAGGAAAGTTCCATATATCCACCTCCACAACGCATTATTATGCTATCTAGGGAACATTTTTGTTCCTTCAAGCTAGCATGCCAAGCTGATTTGGGAGGCACACTACAGTCAGGTTGCAAGACACTTTGGTGTGGAGAAAATTGTGGTTGTACTACAAAAGTATTTTTATTAGCCAAAACTCCGACATGATGTTGGAAAATATATCATATCTTGTGATATCTAGGCCATTTCTAAGCCAACCATCAAGAATAAAGGCATGTACACTCCTCTAACTCCTCCAAACTAGCCCTGGGAATCCATCTCCATGGACTATCTTTCTCACCTCCCTTCTACCAAGCATGGTAATGACTATGTATTTATGGTCACAAACATATTTTCTAAGATGTCTATATTGGCGGTCTATAAGAAGAGTATGACAATGGAGGACACTACCAAACTCTTCTTTGAACAAGTGTGGGTACATTTTTGGATCTCCTAGACCATTATATAAGATTGGAATAGCAGGTTCCTGAGCAGATTCTGGTCGATCCTCTGGAACTATTAGACACCAAGCTCACCAAGTCGATTGCATTCCATCCCCAGACTGATGGCCATGCTAGAAAATTATATATTATAGAGCAATATAGCACATAAAATATTGCAGAAACACAAACACATAAAAAAAGAGTGACATAGATATATGTCGTTCACCCAATTTGGACCACGTCTATGGACAAACATCCAATCCTTCCTTTTATATTATGGAGCAAAATAAAGAGATATAACCGACAATCGATCCATTGTAATTTCCTCATAATAATAATTCCCATCCATAAATAAATTCCCTCATATAAACCAAGGGTTTCCTTTTAGGGTAAAAACCCTAAATTAAGATAACTTCAACCACCAGATATTCTGCCTAATGAATGACCCAAATTGACAATTCCCCCCTTCACTACCTACATGGAGGGGTGTACAATATTCCTGGGGTATACATTCGGTTAAAACAAAAACCTCTGAATCAGGAAGATAATCAGGGTCCATGCGCAAACATGGCCCACTTGGAGACTAATTATGGTAATACCACCATTGATTCACTTGTTCGACAATGCTTCTACTTTGGATCTGGTTGTTTCTCATATTCATCATCATACTTGTTTCTCATCTTCCAACATTGACCATATGAAATGGTACTTGAGTTATATATATTTAGTCTTGGAATGAATTCTAAGTTCTTTGCAAGATGAATGCCACCCTGGCTATCACTGTATAACCTACCCATCTCCTGCTTCTTGCCCAATTCATCCATAAACCTCTGTAACCAAATCATTTCTTTAATGGCTTTTGTAGTAGAAAGATACTCTACTTTCATTGTTGAAAGTGCAACAAAACCTTGCATTTTTGAAACCCAACTGACAATTGTTTGACCTACAATAAACACATAGCCTATGGTGCTCCTCCTGTTACCTCTATCACATGCCATATAGGCATCAACATATCCCTATAGAAAAATGTTTAAACCAACAAAAAATAATGCTTGATTTATGGTACCTCTCAAATAGTTGAGAATCCATTTCACTGACATCCAATGTTCTTTTCCTAGATTGTTCATGTACCTACCTACAACTCCCACTCCATGTGTAATATCAGGCCTTATGCAGTCCATTGCATAATTAATCTTCCTACTACTGATGCATATGGAACTTTATACATATAATCCATCTCTTTCTAGGTCTTGGGACACATCTCCTTAATTAGTTTTAAATGGCTAGCCAAAGTTGTACTAATAGGTTTTGCATTCTGCATATTAAATATTTCCAAAACCATTTTTATGTACTCACTCTGAGGCAACATTAGTTTTCTATTTTTCCCGTCTCTAGTTATCCTCATACCAAGGATTTGTTTTGCAACACCAAAATCCTTCATTGCAAATGAATTTTCCAATTTTCTTTTCATCACATTTATTTCTTGCATGTTAGACCCTGCAATAAGCATGTCATCTACATACAATAACAATATAATATAGCCACCATCATTTTTCGTTTTATGATAAATAAAATGGTCAGAGTGACATCTAGTATAACCTTGTTCAGACCTAAACCTATCAAATTTTAGACACCACTACCTTGGAGCCTATTTTAGGCCATACAAGATCTTCTTCAACCTGACACTAATTTCTCCTTCCCTTTGACCTCATACCCTTGTGGCTGCTACATATAGATCTCTTCCTCCAAATCCCCATCGAGAAAGGTTGCCTTTAGATATGACTTCCCAAGATACAAATATTTTGCTGCCACAATACTTAAAATGATTCTAATTGAAGTCATTTTAACAACAAGAGAAAATATTTCATCAAAGTCTATACCTTTCTTCTGTGCAAACCCCTTCACAATATGTCTAGCCTTGTACCTATATTTACCTCCATCTTCTTCCTTCAACCTGTAAACCTATTCATTTTGCAACTTTTTTTACCTACAGGCAACGAGACTATGTCCCAAGTCTAGTTATGTGTGAAGGAGTACATCTCTTCTTTCTTCGCTAGCTCCCACTTCTTCCTAGTTTCTATCTGCACTTCTTATTCATAACATTCCGGTTCACGAGAATCAGTCAACAATACATAATATAATGAAGGAGAGTATCATTTAGGGGATCTACTTATCCTGGTAGATCTTCTAACACTACTTTCAGGTGTTTGTGGTGCTTGTTGTGTTGTTGCTATTGTGGTTGTTGATCATTGTTATTTTCATACATATTTACCTTTTTCGTGATCTCATCAACACTGTGTATTCTTTGTTTTCCTTTTCTCGTTTCTTTCTTTGCATCCAATCCTTATACAAGACATTTCATTGAATATGACATCTTTGATCCTAATGATCTTTTTATTTTCATAGTCATATAAGAGAACCAAAATCATTAACCCCATATCCAGTAAAGGTACATTTCTTTTATTTTGCATCAATCTTTGTTATATTTTCTTTATTAATGTGGACAAAGCCTTCACAACCGAAAGGATTTAAATATGAGTAGTTTACTTTTCTAATTGTCCATGCCTCCTTTGGAATACCACCATCTAAGGAACTTGAAGGCCCTCTGTTTATTAGATAAACAACAATATCTACAACATCTTCCCAAAAATTGTAAAGGAAAAACTACATGCAATCTCATGCACCTTGCATGTTCCATGATTGTCTTGTTCATCCTTTCTGACACACCATTTTCTTTTGGTGTCCCTTGAAATGTCTTCTCTCTACGAATAACATGATTTGAACAATACTTATCAAACTCTTTGTTGTAGTATTCACCTCCATTGTATGATCCGAGACACTTCAAATTCTTTCCTATCTCATTCTCAACCAAAGATCTCCATTTCTTGAAAGTATCTAGTACATCAGATTTATTTTGAATACAATAAATCAAAGTTTTTCTAGTTGCATCATCAATAAAAGTAATATAATAGCTAGAGATGCCAAGAGATGATACTTGACCAGGTCCCCATACATCTGTATGCATAAGATATAATTTTTTTCTCTTCTTTTCCTTCCGAACTTTGAGAAATCTTATTCTCTTCTATTTTCCATAAACACATTTTTTACAGAAATCCAAATTGACATGCTTTAAACATGGCAACAAATTTTTTGAGTGAAGAATCTGCATTCCTTTCTCACTCAAGTTCCCAAGCCTATGATGCCACAATGTCATATCTTTTCCTGTGGAGGTTAAAGAATTAACAAAATTAGAAATATTATTGCATAAATACAATGGACCAACCTTTTCTCATTTTTCTATTACCAGGGCTCCTTTAGTGACCTTCTAGGTTTTGTATGTAAATGTAGTTACACAACCTTCACCTCCCAACTACCTTATTGAAATCATATTTTTCTTCATATTTGGAACATGCCTTACCTCCTTTAATAGCCATTGGTTTCCATTTTGTTGTTTTATAAAATCCTTACCCATTCCAACTGTTTTATAGGGTTTATCATACCCAGACAAACCTATCCAAAATTTCTTTGAAGATAGTCATGAAAATGTTTCCTATTAGGTGTGCCATGGAATGAGGCCCCTGAATATACCACCCAAGTATCAAAAATATTTTCGAATGAAAGAAACAAAGCATCTTGCAACACATCACCTGTCACATTTGCTTCATGATTTTTCTTTTGTTGTTCATCTCCTTGTTTTTCCTTCCGAGATTCGCAGTATTTATTCAGATGTCCTTTCTTCCCACATTTCCATAAAACTATCCCTGATCTGGATTTGGATCTGCCTTTTCTTGAATCACTGTGATTTCCTGGGCTCCTTCCTCTTTCCATTTTTCTTTCCCTAGTCTCCACAATCAAAGCATTACCTAATGTCCCACTAGAGATTTTCTGTCACATTTCCTTGCTAAGGATGGCACCAAAAACATCATCAAATTTTAATGTACTAGATACAGAGACAATTACTAATAGCCATAACTAGGCCATTCCAACCTTCTCGCAATGAGCACAAAAAAATAGAGCCCTAACTTCATCGTCAAAATTTACCCCTACAGAACTTAACTGGCTGGTAATTATGTTAAATTCATTTAAATGATCAACAACAAATCCACCTTCTGACATGTTCATATTAAATAAATGATTCATAAGAAATACCTTTTGTGAGGTTGAGGGTTTTTCATATAGTTTGGACAATGTCGTCATTAAACCCCTTATTGTCATTTCCTTTGAAATGTTGAATGCCACGAATGCTGCTAGGCACAGTCGTATTGTTCCTAGTGCCTCTGTTGTGAAGATCCCATTCTTCATCCGTCATACTCATCGACTTCTTTGATTTTCCACTCAATGGTAGCTACTAATATTTTTGATATAGATAATCTTCCATTTGCATCTTCCACAACTAGTAGTTTTGGTTGTTAATTATTTCGACCTTAAACCTACAATATTTTCACCGTTTCTCCCACTCGAACCAGGTGTAGGTTTTAACCCCATACAAAAATTACCTACATATGAATTCTAAAAAACAGAAAATAAACAATGCGAGAGAACAACACATAAAACACATATACACAGAGATTTCCCCTGGATCCCAAAACTGAGACTTCCAGCTTGATTTTTCATTATGTTCCTTTCAATGTTACAATACATATTTATACATGTTGAATCATCCAATAACATGGACCGAAAACCATCGCATCCAAAACCATGGACCGAAAACCATCACGTCCAAAACCATGTGCAAAAATCATGCACAAAACCATAGGTAGGTCAGCCCAACCTAATATAGGGTCCAAAAATGACCCGCACCCCATAGAGGGCGGCTACCCGCACCCCTCAAACCCCCTGTGACCCCCCCTCTACACAATCGGCGGAGTAAAGGGGACCAGTTAGCCACATGGGCTAGTTGTGGAAAGAATATAACACAACCCAACATTCTCCCACTTGTTATTTTATTTCCATAGGGGGCCATAAGAGAGATTAGTCATTTATCCAGCCTTGGAATGTCCATTGTTTATCTACACCATGAGAACTTCTCAAAGCTCACAGATTTTGTCAATGCATCTGCAGTATTCTTCCAAGTGTCCACCTTTACTAGAAACACCTTTTTGTCTTCTATAATATCCCTCACAAAGTGATACTGAACATCAATGTGCTTTGTCTTTGAATGATATGCAAGGTTCTTTGCCAAGAAAATTGCACTTTGGCTGTCACAGTCTATCCTTATAGCTCCTTGTACTAACCCCATACTTGAACACAATCTCTGCAACCAAACTGCATCCTTGCTTGCATGAGTGGATGCCATGTATTCTACCTCTATATTTGATAGTGCCACTACAGACTGTTTCTTACTCATCCAACTGACTGCACCTCCAAATAGGTTAAACACATACCCACTTGTAGATCTTCTCTATTCCATATCTCAAGCCTAGTCTTCATCAACAAAGCCATGAATATCTCAAGCCTAGTCTTCCTTGGTATCACAAACCATAATCACTGGTGCCATGCAAATACCTGAAAACCCGCTTCATAGCTATCCAGTGCTCCTTCCCTAGTTTTGACATAAACCTACTCAATACTCCCACTATGTCTAGTCTAGTACAGACCATTGCATACATCAGGCTATCGACTGCACTATCATATGGAACACGGGACATGTCCTCTTCCTCTTCTTGTGCCTTGGGACACTGTTCAATAGATAACGTCACACCTACAGGAATAGGAACCTTCACCGGTTTACTATCCTGCATATTAAACCTCTGCAGTACTGTCTTGACATACTTCCTCTGGTTTAACTAGAGCTTCCTCTTTGCCTGGTCTCTTTTAATTTCTATGCCCAAAATATAGTTTACAGCACCAAGATCTTTCATGTCGAATTTGGAGGACAATTGGGTCTTCAAATCCTGGATAATTTCTTTTTCATTTCCAACCAGCAACATATCATCCACATACAACACAGTCACCAATTAATTTAAAATACACACAATGATCTACTTTGCTTCTGGTGAAGCCAAGTCCCCGTATAAATGTATCAAATTTCTAATACGACATCGTTGGTGAATCTTTTAACCCATACAAAGAATTCTTTAACTTGCATACCATTTCTTTCTTACCCTTCATCACAAAACCTTCAGGTTGCTTCATGTAGATCTCCTCTTCCAGATCCCTGTGAAGAAATGTTGTCTTCACATCCATCTATTCTACCTCAAAATCGAAAGCAATAGCAACAGATAAAAGTAATCTAATAGAAGCTACCTTGGCAGCAGGAGAAAAAATATCACCAAAATCAATTCTCGGCACCTGGGAATAACCTTTTGATACCAACCGATCTTTTTATTTCTCCACCTTTCCTTCTGCATTTGTCTTCTTTTTGAACACCCATTTTTTGTCAATGGGTTTCCTTCCAGTAGGCAACTCTGCTAGATCCCAAGCCTCATTTTTGTGCAAAGATGCCATTTCATCAACCATGGCCTCTTTCCAGAGTTTTCCATCCTCTGAATCTACTGCTTCTTCACAGCTTTAGGATCATCATCAGTAACATATAAAGCAAAATTTGAATAGAAAGAAGATGGACTATACCTTTCTGGCTACCTTCTTTCTTGAACTGATCTTCTCACACCCAGAGTTTTTGGCTCTTCAACTTCTGATTCCTTCTCTGCTATAGAGTTTGATTCTTCCTTCTTAAGCTCAAACTCTATCTTTTCAGGTTCCTTTGGTTGGAATTTATGTTTAACAACATCTTTCACCTCTCTAAACACCACATCTCGGCTATACACAACCTTCCTTGTTACTAGGTTCCAAAGCTTATAACCCTTTAAACCATCCTTATACCCAATAAAGGTGCACTTTTCATATTTACTATCCAACTTGGTTCTTTTCTCCTTTGGAGCATGTACATGTGCATCATATCCAAATACTCTCAGATGTGAAAGAGAGGGTTTCTTACCAATCCATACCTCTTGTGGAGTCTTATCCTCCAATTCTGATGAAGGTGATATATTGACTTGGTAACATGTTGTCTCCACCGTCTCTGCATAGAATTCCTGTCCTCGCTTGGCACCACTAAGCATGCTTCTTTCCCTTTCCATCAACATCTTGTTCATTCTTTCTGCAACTCCATTTTTCTCAGGTGTGTATCGAGTAGTCTTCTGCTGTGCTATACCACACTTCTTATAGAATTATTCAAATTCCTTGCTGCAAAACTCTCCACCATTTTCTATCCTCAACAACTTTATGTTCTTCTCTGTCTGGTTTTCCACCAGAGCCTTAAATTCTTTAAACTTGTCAAAGACTTCATATTTCTTCTTAAGGAAATATATCCATGTATTCCTTGAGAATTCATCTATAAATAATACATAGTACACATACTTACCTAGTGATGGAACCTTCACAGGTCCAAAGACATCACTCTGGACAAGTTATAATATATGTTTCCCCCTCTTACCACCAGAGGGGAAACTCACTCGATTCTGCTTCCCATATACACAATTTTCACAGAAATCAAAATCTAGAGAGCTATTACTCATACCTTCTACCATACCTTTACCATGAAGTATTTGAAGACCCTTCTCTCCAATATTTCCAAGCCTTTGATGCCATAGCATGGTCTTCTCTCTAGAGGCCACTAAATTTTCTGCTCCACTTTTAACAACCACAGAACTATTGCACCCATCAACAATAGTGCTACCTTGCAGCTTGTACAGAGTTCTAATCTGAAACCCCCTCATCAATACCAATGCTCCCCGAACCATTTTGAAGGTATCCTTCTTGAACAATGTTTTTACACGTGCATCATCTAGCTTGCTTATGGAAATCAGATTTCTGGCCAATGCAGGAATATGCAGAACACTCGTAAGTGTTCTAACCCTTCCACCTTGCAACTTCAACTTTACTTTTCCATGACCAATGATTCTATCCTTCTTTTTAACCCCCAAGAAGACATCACCACCATCATATTTCTCATACTCGCAGAACCACTCTCTATGGGGAGTGAAGTGAAACAATGAACTTGAGTCAATCAACCATGCCTCTTGATCTACATGTGTAATTGAAGAAGCCAAGTACACATCCCCAACTTCATCTGAGGTGGTTTTCACCTCTACAGAAGAAGCATCATCAGATCCATTTCCTTTGTCAGAGGATTTAGATTTGCAATCCCTTTTGTAGTTCCCTTCCTTTCTGCATTTCTAGCACACCACCTTTACAGGTTTTCTTGGAGATTTAGATCTCCCACTCGATGACTTATTTTTGTTTCTGTTCTGGGACCGTCCTCGTATAGATAAGGAATCACCATTCTGACTCTCCATATTTTTCTGTCTTATCTCCTTCGTCAGCAAGGATGAGACTATTTCATCAAAATGCAAGGCAGTTGCATTGCTACCTATTGCAATAACCAGACTATCCCACAAATCTGGTAGAGAACACAACAAACTGATGCACTTATCTTCATCTGAAATTTTAATATCAACATATAATAACTAACTTACAATAGTATTAAATGCATTCAGATGTTATGTCACCGAGTCTCCATCTTTCATCCTTAGGTTATACAACTTTTTCCATGGGAACAATTTATTCACTGGAGACTTAGATTGGTACAAAGTCCCTAACTTGTCCCACAAAGCCTTCGCCGTAGCTTCCCCTAATACATTCAGCAATACTAAATCTAAGACACACAATCTTATTATGCTCTTAGCCTTCTGATCCAACTTCTTCCATTCTTCATCAGACACTCCCATTGGTTTATTACCTAGATCTACCACGACCCACTAATCTTTATCCACCAACAGATCCTCCATCTTGAGTTTCCATAACTCAAAACTCTGACCATTAAATTTCTCGATCTCTATCATTCCACTGCTCGCCATCTTCTTTCACTCCCAGAATCGATCTTGCAGATCTCCCACTGAACAGGGTCTACCACAGGTTCGAGCAAAACCCCTCAGTAATTTGCAAGACGAATGGCACACTGGATGTCACTATATAACCTACCCATCTCCTACTTCTTTCCCAATTCATCCATAAACCTTTGTAAACAAATCATTTCTTTACTAACCTTTGTAGCAGCAACATACTTCAATTCCATTGTTCAAAGTGTAACAACACTTTGCATTTTTGAAACCCAACTAATAGTTGTTCCACCTATAGTTAACACATACACTACGTTGCTCCTCTTGTTATCTCTATCACCTGCCATATCAGCATCAGCATATCCCTGTAGAGTAATGTTTGGACTACCAAAGCATAATCCTTGATTTTTGGTACCTCTCAAATACCTGAGAATCCATTTCACTACCGTCCAATGTTCTTTTCCTGGATTATTCATGTACCTTCTTATAAATCCAACTCCATGTGAAATATTAGGCCTTGTGCATACCGTTGCATACATTAAGCTTCTAGCTGTTGATGCATATGAAACTTTAGACATATATTCCTCTCTTCTTGGGTCTTGGGACACAACTCCTTACTTAATTTCAAATGGCTATCCAAAGGTGTATTAACTAGTTTTTCATTCTTCATATTAAATATTTCCAACTCCTTTTGTATGTACTCACTCTGAGACAACATTAATATGCAATTTTTCCTGTCTCTAGTTATTCTCATACCAAGGATTTGTTTTTACAGCACCCAAATTCTTCCACCAAGAAACATTGATGTATTTCCTTAGTATATGACAAGGATACCTACCATTAAGGTATGCAAGCTCCCAGGTACCTTATCTAACCCTAACCTTGGTCCCAAATAATTCGTTGATGTTGATGGGACAAGGCTTGTTGGCAGGTGTGCCTTAAGGGATCCCACATCAACCAACTTGGATACAAAAATAATGACTTGAAAGCTACATTATTTAATGAAATCATACAAATTTACAGACTTTATTGGGAACCTTGCCCACCAGTTACCTGGTTTTCAAGCAAATTCCCTACCCAGTTGCGCCAGACAAGTTGGTTTTCACAAAAGGACTTATTTTTCTCTTTACTATTTTCATTTATTTATTTATTTACAATACTAACTTTCCTACTATATTGGAGAAAATATGTCCTCCTTCAAGTGAAAGAGAACTTCCAATGAAGCCATGTGTGGATAAGGTACAAGGATATATTCATGCTCAGAATTAAAATATAAAATTTATAATATACATGAGCATGAAAAAACAACAATTTTGAAATTTGTGATACAAAGAGTATTTGAAGATGAGAGTGATACTTTGACTGAATTGTTATCTAGAAGCAATGCTCGATATAATCCTAGTGGTATTGGCCCATTTATTCATTTGGAACACTCTGAAAGTCCTCCTTGGTCATGCTAGGAAAACTTGGATAATTGGTCTCTGAAATGCATACAAGGCTTGCTGATGGGCATGGTGAAAGTTCTTCGATCACAGGTTTCGTTGGATGCTCCCCATGATATTTGGTACATGATTGCTCAATATCCTTGGTAGATAGGCAAGAGGAATCAAGGGATACTTCCAAATCCTTTTTTGGCTATGGAGAGATAGATAGTTTCTTGAATGCAGTCCGGATGAACTCTTCCTGAGAAGTAGATATCCTAGCTACTGCTAGGATTTGAGAAAGTGCTTCCATTAAGGGAATTTTGAGGTCTAAAATGGCGCTCCTAAAAAAAATCTACAACCAAAATAAACTTTATAAGAACCAATATGATTGAACATGATGATGTTAACCATGGGGGATGATTTACCATTTTTGGAGTAAAAAAGTAAAAAGATTAAAAAATAATAAAACAATAAAACTACTTTTTCAACTTATATTTTCAAATTATATCCCAAAGGTTTTACTCAAATTTCAAGTTGGAGTACTCGTTGGATGACAAATTTAATTCCTCATCCAAAGAGTACCCATGTTGCATACTTTCTATGGACCCTGCTACATGAAAAATGAAAAATACATGAAAAACGTGATTACAATCACATTTTTCATGTATTTATCATTTTTCGTGTAGCAGGATCCATCAAAAATATGCAACATGGGTATGCCTTGGATGATGAATCAAATTTTGCATCCAAGTGTTTCCGCTTGAAATTTGAGTATACCCATAAGGAGATCAGTTGAAAATACGAGTTGAAAAAATAGTTTTTTATTTTTTCCCTCTAAAATTTGATGATGTAATGTAATCTTATTTTATTATTTCCACTATTATTTTATAATTTCCTTAGGATGCCCATTTTAGACCTCAAAAATCCCCTAATGAAGGGACATTCTTCAAGCTCTCAATCATTCTTGAATTTCTCCTGCTGGTTGATGATCCCTGTCTCACAACATGGATTAGTACTTGGGAGTTCTTACAACACCCCAAAAACGTTTTATCTTTAAAGAGCTTGAATTTTTACTCTAAATTAATTAAAACTACTAATTGCAATAAAACTTACCAAACTTGAACTCCTCTCTTAATTGGACAATCAGATCTGGAGTGACCTCAAACCAAAGCGGATGTGTGGCTCTTCACTCACATCTTACCGTCATCCTCACCCTCTAGCTACCCTGCATCTAAGATCACACAAAAAAACTTTGTGAAAGAAACTATGCTCTAATCCCTTTTTCACCTCCTTGAAAATGGTGCCAAAATGTTGGGGAAATTATGTGTTATAATTCCAACATTAAATTATTAATTTGTGACTTGTACGCTTCTAGGCACAAGTACAGGTAATCGAGGATCATAGCATATAACTTAAATTAGAGTATGAAATCAATTTACTCTTTTACCACTATAAAAGAACACCAATCACTGCTGGAAGGTAAATTCCTAATCACACCATTCACTGCTAGAAAGTAAATTCCTATGATAGCAATTCCTACCTACAAGATTCCATCTTCTTCGACCAATTTATAAACAACCTTCTATTCAAAACCTCTAATGTAATCTAAATGAATCATTCAACACAAGCTCATTTTTGTACTGAAGAAATTCATGATCAAAACTCAAAGGTAGATGGGAACTAAATCATTCGAAAATCAAACTAAGATCTCTATTGTCAAACTCAAAAGGTAAATCAATCAAACTAGGATTTTCGAATGATTTAGTAGATGGATTTACAGTGTAAAGCAAGTAGCTGATGGTAGTATTGAGAAACACAAGGCAAGGCTTGTTGCCCAAGGTTTCTCACAGGTCGAGGGGATCAACTACGATGAGACTTTTTATCCTATAGCAAGGTGCTCATCGATTAGATCGATATTGGCACTATCAGCTCAGATGGGGTGGAAGATCCACTAGATGTATGTGAAGACAACATTCCTCAATGGGACGATTGAGGAGGAGGTGTACATTGAGCAGCCAAAAGGTTTCAAAACTTTTGACACTGAGTTGCATGTGTGCAGACTTAAGAGGGCTCTGTATGGGCTGAAGCAAGCACCCCATGCTTGGTACACCAGGATCGATAGCTATTTCACTGGGTTGGGCTTCACCAAGAGTGAAGCAGATGAAAACCTTACCACATCATGGTACAAGGTAAGCCATTGATAATTGTATTTTATGTTTATGATCTGATTTTG
The DNA here is from genome assembly GCA_031772625.1 of Pinus tabuliformis. Classification (NCBI taxonomy): domain Eukaryota; kingdom Viridiplantae; phylum Streptophyta; class Pinopsida; order Pinales; family Pinaceae; genus Pinus; species Pinus tabuliformis. The sequence continues at coordinate 445,973,034 of CM062809.1, read as the reverse complement.
ATAGGTGATCATCAGCTGATATAGTCTTGAAAGGAGGACCTTGCAAGAGAGTTCGAGATGAAAGACATGGGTCTTATGCACTAATTCCTAGGCATGGAGGTGTGGCAGAGAGATGGATAAGTTTTTGTATCTCAAGGAAAGTATGCCAATGAGATCCTCAAGCAGTTCCGTATGGAGAAGTGCAAACCCATGCAGACTCTTCTAGCTAGGAATTGGAGGAAGGAGTATGCTACTTCAGGTGAGGTAGTAGTTGCTACTGTTTATCGACAAATGGTAGGTTCACTTATGTATCTAGTGAACACATGACCCAACTTATGCTTTGTGGTGAACCAGCTGAGTCAAGCTATGGTTCAACCTACCAAGCTATTTTGGAAGGTAGTGAAGCATGTGCTGAGATACCTCAGAGGCACATCTCATTTTGGATTGTGGTACAGACAGATAGAGGGAGTGAAGCTTCAGGGCTTCACAGATGCGGATTGGGCAGGGAGTCCATCAAATAGGAAAAGCACTTCTGGAGGAATCTTCAACCTTGGTTCAACTACAGTTTCCTGGCAGAGCAGGAAACAGAGATCAATTGCACTTAGCTCAGCAGAGGCTGAATACATGGCTGCTAGTCAGGCTACATGTGAGACCATTTGGATGAGGAGGATTCTAGTGGGATTGTTTATTCAGAGTATGGATCCTACAATGATCTACTATGATAATCAGAGTTGCATCAAACTCTCTTAGAATCCAGTTTTTCATGACAAGTCCAAGCACATAGATATCTACTATCACCATCTTGGATACTGTGTAGTTAAGAGGATCATGTTGTTGTTGTGTGTTTTGACCGGGGAACAGGATGCAGATATTTTGACAAAGGAATTGTCAAAATGCAAGTTCGAGTTCCACAAAGAAAGAATTGGGGTTATTGATTGATTGATTTACCTTTTGAGTTTGACAGTAAAGATCTTAGTTTGATTTTTGAATGATTTAGTTCCCATTTACCTTTGAGTTTTTATCATGAATTTCTTCAGTACAAAAATGAGCTTGTGTTGAATGATTCATTTAGATTATGTTAGAGGTTTTGAATAGAATGTTGTTTATAAATTGGTCGAAGAAGATGGAATCCTGTAGGTAGAAATTTCTATCATAGGAATTTACTTTCTAGCAGTGAATGATGTGATTAGGAATTTACTTTCCAGTAGTGATTGGTGTTCTTTTATAGTAGTAAAATAGTAAATTGATTTCATACTCTAATTTAGGTTAGATGCTATGATCCTCGGTTACCTGTGCTTGTGCCTAGAAGCGTACGAGTACCAAATTAATAATTTAATGTTGGAATTATAACACATATAATTTCCCCAACATTTTGGCACTGTTGTCAGGGAGGTGAAAAAGGGATTAGAGCATAGTTTCTTTCACAAAGTTTTTTGTGTGATCTTAGTTGAAAGGTAGCTAGAGGGTGAGGATGACGATAAGATGTGAGTGAAGAGCCACACATCCACTTTGGTTTGAGGTCACTCCAGATTTGACTATCCAAGTAAGAGAGGAGTTCAAGTTTGGTAAGTTTTATTGCAATTAGTAGTTTTAATTAATTTAGAGTAAAAATTCAAGCTCTTTAAAGATAAAAAAAATTTGGGGTGTTGTAAGAACCCCCAAGTATTAATCCATGTTACGAGACAAGGATCATCAACCAGCAGGAGAAATTCAAGAATGATTGAGAGATTGAATAATGTCCCTTCATTAGGGGATTTTTAAGGTCTAAAATGGGTGTCCTAAGGAAATTATAAAATAATAGTGGAAATAATAAAATAAGATTACATTACATCATCAAATTTTAGAGGGAAAAAATAAAAAACTATTTTTTCAACTCGTATTTTCAACTTATCTCCTTATGGGTATACTCAAATTTCAAGTGGAAACACTTGGATGCAAAATTTTATTCATCATCCAAGGCATACCCATGTTGCATACTTTCGATGGATCCTGCTACACGAAAAATGAGAAATACATGAAAAATGTGATTGTAATCACGTTTTTCATGTATTTTTCATTTTTCATGTAGTAGGGTCCATAGAAGGTATGCAACATGGGTATGCCTTGGATGATGAATCAAATTTTGCATCCAAGTGTTTCCTCTCGAAATTTGAGTATACCCATAAGGAGATAAGTTGAAAATTCGAGTTGAGAAAATAGTTTTATATTTTTTCCCTATAAAATTTGATGATGTAATGTAAGCTTATTTTATTATTTCCACTATTATTTTATAATTTCCTTAGGACGCCAATTTTAGACCTCAAAAATCCCCTAATGAAGGGACATTCTTCAAGCTCTCAATCATTCTTGAATTTCTCCTGCTGGTTGATGATCCCTGTCTCGCAACATGGATTAGTACTTGGGGGTTCTTACAACACCCCAAAAAAGTTTTATCTTTAAAGAGCTTGAATTTTTACTCTAAATTAATTAAAACTACTAATTGCAATAAAACTTACCAAACTTGAACTCCTCTCTTACTTGGACAGTTAGATCTGGAGTGACCTCAAACCAAAGCAGATGTGTGGCTCTTCACTCACATCTTACTGTCATCCTCACCCTCTAGCTACCGTGCAACTAAGATCACACAAAAAACTTTGTGAAAGAAACTATGCACTAATCCCTTTTTCACCTCCCCGACAACGGTGCAAAAATGTTGGGGAAATTATATGTGTTATAATTCCAACATTAAATTATTAATTTAGGACTCATATGCTTCTAGGCACAAGCGCAGGTAACCGAGGATCATAGCATCTAACCTAAATTAGAGTTTGACATCAATTTACTATTCTACTACTATAAAAGAACACTAATCACTGCTGGAAAGTAAATTCCTAATCACACCATTCACTACTGGAAAGTAAATTCCTATGATAGCAATTCCTACCTACAGGATTCCATCTTCTTCGACCAATTTATAAAGAACCTTCTATTCAAAACCTCTAACCTAATCTAAATGAATCATTCAACACAAGCTCATTTTTGTACTCAAGAAATTCATGATCAAAACTCAAAGGTAAATGGGAACTAAATCATTCGAAAATCAAACTAAGATCTCTACTGTCAAACTCAAAAGGTAAATCAATCAAACTAGGATTTCTATTTATCAAAACTCAAAATCAAATAGAAACTAAATTAATAAAACTAGGATTTCTATTTATCAAAATCAAAAGCAAATGGAAACTAAATCAATCAAACTAATTCTACTTGCAAAACTCAAAGGTAAATGGAAATTGAACCAATTGACACCAACTCAGATTTCTATTTGCATAATCAAACTCAAAATTAAATGGAAATTGAATCAATCAAAAAAATTCTACTATCAAAACTCAAAGGTAAATGGAAATCAACACGAACTCAAGGTTTGTACTTGAACAATAAAATCATGCCCAGGCTTTCTTTCTGTATAGAGATAATTATGCTATGAAAAGCGAGAAAACCTCTAATGAAAGAATTATGGTTTCTGAACTAAACCTTTGATAAAAAATTGTTTCAATTAACTTGGAAAACCTCACGCCGCTCACACACATACACTGGCGATATCAAAAAAGAATCATGACTTCTATTGTTGACAATGACAGCCAAACATTCAAAGAGTCCTTAACTAAATCTTGTTCTCATCAAATTACTTCATCAATTATATTACAACAAGAAACAGAGTATTAATCCTATCGTTCTCAACATATATGATTAATCCTAGGTATTCTCTACAAGTGGTTTCGATCGATTGATATTTTGACAAGAATTATTCATTTTCAAGATAAAAACCTTCAACAAGATCTCAATAACTCTTACCACATAAAAGAGACAGCATTCAACTTTTAGATCATAGACATAGAGCTCCAAATATGAGACACAATTCACACTATGAATCTAAATTTCTAATTTGAAAACTAATCCACACTATACATATAAATTCTAAAACTTAAGAAAATGAAGGAACTTGTTTCTAGGTGGCAGTGGGCCCTTGCCACTCCTGGAGCAAGTTTAAACTAAATCAATGCCTAAAGTTTGAGCATAACCATAACACTTACAGAGAATTTATGGCATAGGCAGACTGTATTAAGATTCAAATCATAAGTTCACTTGCATACATTCCTTCAGTTCTGTTAAGGTAAAACATAATCACACTAATCCTTTATCTCTTGTTCACAGCTTGTCTCCCCTTTTCTTCAAGATATAAAACACATCGGGCCTTAAAAGGTCAACTGTAGAAGCTCAACTTAACTAATTAACCATACAAAGTAAACAATTCAAACATCAAAAATATTATAAGCTGCATGATATCTTTCGTGAATAATTTCCAGATGGATCTTGAATTAAATAAGTTGGGTCCTATTGTGTGTAACAAACCGTTCCCTTTTTTAGCACAATAGGTTTATCCAAATCGTGGTTGTGGCCGAAAATAGACAAACCACATATTTGGCCTCGAATTAATACTTAATATTGTGCTGGAATATTCCCCTGACCGTAACCCATTCATGGTAATGAATATTTCCAAACCGTTTCTGGGTTACATGAATGAGTGTACTATGAACAAAATCACATGTCAAAATATTAATATTCTTCTCCATTTTCTCACAAATTTGATATTTTCACCTACAAGAATTTATTCTGTACTCAACCTGTAGCAACTAGTTTAATTGGCTTGTGAAGAATTTTGGCAATGGAACCCTACGACAAATGAACTTAGCAAAAACCGTCATTAGTAAATCATGACTAAATCATATCTAATCATAGAAAAGCTAATAAAACTAATGATAATCAACCACGAGGCGCAGGATATGTATTAGCGGCAAGTTGTGGAATTACGGTATGAAATGCGTTCAAAATGTTGGAATTTAGATTATGAAATAGTGGTGCTATGTGATGGAAAAATAGGCACATACGAAGCTCAACACCTTCTCTAGAATACTACCATCCAAGGAACTTGAAGGCCCTCTGTTTATTAGATTAAAAATAGTATCTACATCATCTACCCAAAAGTGTAAAGGAAATCATACATGTAAACTCATGCACCTTTCATGCTCCATGATTGTCTTATTCAGCCTTTTTGACACACCATTTTCTTATGGTGTCCCTGGAACTATTGAAGATAGCAACAAGAAATGTTAAAAATAGAAAATGCTAAAAATAGCACCGCTATAAATAACACTACTATAAATAGCAATTTCAGCCAGTGTTGAACTTAGCAACAATGGATGAAAAGTGAAAGTGCTAAAAATAGCTTTTCTATAAATGGCATTTCGAGATACCTTCCTATTTTAGTCAGTCCCTGGACTAGAAATAGGAAGTAAAATTCGAATTTGAACTTAACAGCTGTTTGAAAATAAATAAATTAATTCACCATGAGTTAATTAGTTGTGAAAAATCAAACATGAAGTCTATGTGAGGACATGCAATAGTTTCTCTATTAATTGAGGAATTTATCCATCAGTTAAAGAGATAAGGATGAGTTCTAATTTGAGTAGTAATTAGTTGGCTCAGTTAACTGAGTCAAGTCCAGTTATATTGATTTAAACAGTTCATTTAAATTAAGTAAGTTCAATTAGTTAATGCATGCTTGCATATGTCTATTGTTCTTCGTATAAATGAATATTATCTCATACATAACTCATGCATGTCAGTTCAGACAGAAACCTAGTTGAGATCAAATGGAGGGACAATGTACTATCAGTTGCTAGGATATTCCTTGGTGAATATTCCTTGCATGCAAAAGGATTTCTTTCCAAGAAAATTGTGTTGTTACTTCTTCTTGTTTAGTGAGTGTGATGAGGCCAATTCACACATGTGGCTTCATTGGACCCCAAGAAAAATTGAGCAAAGAAATAGGGGCTTGGAGGACTTGATGACGATATATACTTGTCTATTCAGTCTATGAGCTTCATTGTTTGATTGCAGAGAGAGAAGGATAGCTTTTGAGCTGATTCTTTTTGTAACTTGGACATGATTTCCACTTTTATGATAATATAGAGTTGGGGTTTTAGGTTGATGCTTTCCCCTGGTTATTTCTTCTGTGTTGTGAGTGATTGATTTCTTCTTATTAGTTATATATGTTCTATTGATCTTTCTCATATTCGATTAAGCTTCCGCATAATTGTTTATAGAAGTAGATCAAGTATTTTTCTTTCGTATATTGCATTATCAGGTGATCTACAGGTGAGAATTTCTACATGGTATCAGATCAAAGGTGATCAAGGAAGAATAGTATACAGGAAGAGGAGAAGTTTGAAGTTTGTGATTCCTGAATATAGAAATCGTGTTCTTATCACATCTCTATTTCACCTATGGCGTTCAGTGGTTTAAGACTTGAATATGCCCTTGATGGCAGTTCAAATTATATAGCTTGGAAGGATCGCATGGAGGCAGTATTAGAGGATAACGGTCTAAACGACTTCATTGATCAAGAAGTCCCCAAGCCGACTGATGCTACTCAATTGGAAAAATGGAAGAAATGTGTGGCTACAGCAAGGAGAATCCTTCTAGAGGGAGTTCGAGATCACATAGTCTCGAGTCTCCATGGGAAGGAGACATTGTTTTCAATGTGGAAAACATTGAAAGATCTATATCAGAATGGTAGTGATAAGAGGAAGCTGACACTGAAAGACAAGCTTCGAAAAATCAAGTGTGAAAAGGGTGATACAATGTCTATGTTCCTGAAAAAGCTCACCACCTACAGGGATGAGCTTGGAAGTGTGGAGATCACAACCGTTGATGATGACATGGTGAGTCTTGAACTCCTCGATCTTCTTAAGAGCTGGCATAGCTACCAGGACTTGGTTAATGGAAGAGAAAAACTGCCAGATTGGGAAAGAATTTGGTTGGATCTGATGGAGGAGGAGATAAGAAGAAGCACCAGAGATGGATCCTCATCAAAACAAGATGATGAGGAAAATCTAGCCTTAGAGGGTAAGGCAAGGAAGGTGAAAGGGAAGGCATCACAATCCAAATCTGGTTCTTCCCATGGTGGGAAGAAGTTTGACAAATCGAAAGTGCGATGCTTTCATTGTCATGAAGTGGGCCATTATGCTACTAATTGTCCACAGAAGAAATCCAAGAAGGGTTCCTCCAAGGGATCTGATGGTGAGGCACTTGCCTCACAGTTTGAGCTAGATTTCTCTCTTATTGCATGCATGGTTTCATCCATGATGGGATGTGTTTGGTACCTGGACAGTGGAGCCTCTTTCCACATGTCAAGTGACAAGAATCTCTTTAGTATCCTGGAGGAGAAGGATCTCCAAATGTGGATTGATATGGGTGATGATGGAAAGTACTATGTCTTAGGTGAAGGTACGGTTGTGTTTCAGAGGGAGCATGGAGCTCCACTCACCTTGACTGATGTAAAGTATGTACCAGATCTGAAGAAGAATCTTGTGTCCATTGCCTTTCCAGAAGATAAAGGCTATGATGTAGTCTTTAGTAAAGGAAAGGTATTCCTGAGGCATATCGACACTGGACAGACAAAGCGAATAGGGATTTGAGTTAAGAATCTCCACAAGCTGGAGGTAGATTACTATGCTGCTTTGAGTTCCAAAGCAGAGATGGTGCAAAGCCAAGATGTTGGCAAGATATGGCATAGGAAATTGGGCCACTTGCACCATGGAGCCTTGAAGATCATGCAGCAGATTTCTACCGGTTTACCCAAGGGAAAAATTGAGCAGACGACTACATGCAAAGGTTGTACCTTGGATAAGTATGCGAAATATTCCTTTCTAGATTGAGACAGTAGAGCTGGAGCAATCCTGGAGTGAGTTCACTCAGATGTATGTGGACCATTCTCTACAGTCTCCACCACTAAACAAAGGTACTATGTTATTTTTATTAATGATTTTTCTCGTAGATGTTGGATCTACTTTATGAAAAAGAAGGATCAAACCTTCTTGAGGTTTTTTGAGTTTAAAGCCTTGGCATAGAAAGAATCTGGAAAGAAAATAAATTCCTTGCGTAGCGACAATGGTGGAGAGTATGTCTCCTAGCAGTTTAAGGACTTCTATGCTTCAGAAGGAATTAAGTGGGAATTGACGACACCCCATAACCCACAGCAGAATGGGGTGGCCAAAAGGAGGAATAGATTGATTGTGGGAGTAGCTCAAGTGATGTTGCATGACCAAAGCCTACCACTACACTTGTGGGCTGAGGCATGCAATACAGCAATATACTTGCAGAACAAAAGCCCGCACCGTATATTGGGGATGAAGACACCTATGGAGGCCTATTCTGGGAAGTGACCTGATGTAAGTCACTTCTGAATCTTTGGATCATTATTTTATTGTCATTTGACCAAAGATGCCAGGAAGAAGCTAGACCCAACAACTAAGTTGGGAATACTTGTGGGGTACACGGATACACCTCACAACTATCGGGTGTACCTTCCTTCCACTCAGAGGACTATGGTATGCAGGGATTTGAAGTTCGATGAGAAGAAAGCCATGCAAGTGTCACTTGAGAGGGATCTCAAGTTGAATGCAGATGAGGAACTTTTAGTTCCTAAGGATGAGGAGCCTCAAATTGATGTAGAGTAGTTGCATGCAGAGGATCCGGGAGTGGAGACATCCACTCATGTTGGTACTTACAGAGATAGGTGGAAATTCTCAAGGGAAGCTGACAGGTTGATGTTGGATGCACAGGAGAATGTGGGACAACCATCTTCTCAGCCCAGATAGAGGAGATCGCTAGAGCGGTACACTGGTTACATGGCCATGGTTGGGGAGTGTGTAGATTCTAAGCCTTCTTCATTTGACAAGGCAGTGCAACAACCAGTGTGGGTTGATGCAATGGTGGAGGAGTATGACTCCATCATATAGAATTGTGTTTGGGATGCTATCCCAAGACCTCAGGACAAGTCAGTGGTGAGTTCCAGATGGCTTTACAAGGTAAAGCAATTAGTTGATGGCAGTGTTGAGAAACACAAGGCAAGGCTTGTTGCCCGAGGTTTCTCACAGGTTGAGGGGATCGACTACGATGACACTTTTTCTCTTGTAGCAAGGTGCTCATCGATTAGATCGATATTGGCACTATCAGCTCAGATGGGGTGGAAGATCCACTAGATGGATGTGAAGACAACATTCCTCAATGGGATGATTGAGGAGGAGGTGTACATTGAGCAGCCAGAAGGTTTCGAAACCTTTGACAGTGAGTCGCATGTGTGTAGACTCAAGAGGGCTCTGTATGGGCTGAAGCAAGCACCCCGTGCTTGGTACACCAGGATCGACAACTATTTCACCGGGTTGGGCTTCACCAAGAGTGAAGTAGATGAAAACCTTTACCACATCATGGTACAAGGTAAGCCATTGATAATTTTTATTTATGTCGATGATCTGATTTTGACAGGTGATGATCAGCTGATACAGTCTTTCAAGGATGACCTTGCAAGAGAGTTCGAGATGAAAGACATGGGTCTTATACACTACTTCCTAGGCATGGAGGTGTGGCAGAGAGATGGAGAAGTTTTTGTATCTCAAGGCAAGTATGCCAATGAGATCCTCAAGCGATTCCATATGGAGAAGTGCAAACCCATGCAGACTCCTCTAGTTGGGAATTGGAGGAAGGAGTATGCTACTTCAGGTGAGGCAGTAGCTACTACTATTTATCGATAGCTGGTGGGTTCACTTATGTATCTAGTGAACACACGACCCAACCTATGCTTTGCTATGAACCAGCTGAGTCAAGCTATGGTTCAACCTACCAAGATGTTTTGGAAGGCAATGAAGCATGTGCTAAGATACCTCAGAGGCACATCTTAGTTTGGATTGTGGTTGTTATGAAACCAACTCAAGAAAAGATAGAAAAGATAGATCAACGCCTTAGAATTCAGCCTCTTCAAGGGGGCAACCTCCTTTACATTACATAAATGAACAATTATTTGACGATTCAAATGACAAAACCTCCTTTCTATATATAGGAGTCTAAGGAGTCACAATATAATCCAGCCGACCTAACAATAATAATATAAAGCCACAAAAATAACAATAGAGGGATTTTATGGGGCACAGAAATAACAATATGGGGGTAATAGGGGCACAACAATATAAATAAGGGGTATAACTACAATAGTAATGGGGTAATCACTAGTATTATAGGGACCCAACATGCCCCTCTCCTTCAAAAAAGTGTTGTCCTCAACGCTTGAGTAGTTCTGGATACTTCTGCATAAAATTCTCATCCTCCCATGTGGAATCTTCAGTGGATATGTTCTTCCACTTGATAAGATACTCTGAAATTGATCGATTTCATAGCTGTCGAGTTCTTGTTTCTGTGACTGCTTCCGGTTCCAATATAATTTTTCCTTCCTCGTCAAGTTCTGGCAATATTGTTTGAATTGGGAGCTTGTCACCTATAACCTTATTTAAACATGAAACATGGAAAATTGGGTGCAATCGAGAAGCTGCAGGAAGCTCCAATTTGTATGCCATAGTACCAATCTTTTGCAACACCTTGTACGGACCATAATACTTTGGTGATAATTTATTATCCTTCTTAGCTTGCTTTAGGGACATTTGCTTATATGGTTGTAGCCGTAGGAATACCCAATCACCTACATCAAAACTTCTTTCACTGCGATGTTGATCTGCCTGTTGTTTCATTCTATTTTGTGCCAACACGAGGTTATCCTTTAAGAGTTGGAGGACTTGTTGTTGATGTTCGATGTGATGTTCCACTGCCTGAACCTTAGAATTTTTTCTTAAATATGATGTGATGGATGGTGGTTGATACCCATAAAGTGCCATAAATGGGGTCATTTTTGTTGTTGTATGGAAGGAAGTGTTATACCACCATTCAGCCAGAGGCAACCATTTGACCCATTGTGTCTGTTTATCAGATACAAAGCAACGAAGATATCCTTCCAAACATTTGTTTACTATCTCAGTTTGCCCATCAGATTGAGGATGATAAGATGAGCTATGAGCTAACTGAGTACCAAGACAAGAAAATAATTATGTCCAAAAATTTCCAGTGAAAATGGGATCTCTGTCACTTACAATAATCTTTGGGTTTCCATGTAGCTTTTGAACTGTTTCCATAAATGCAGTAGAAACTGTACTGGCTTTAAATGGATGTGATAATGCACAAAAGTGTGCATACTTGGTAAGTCTGTCAACTACCACCATGATGACACTCTTTCCCTCAGACTTGGGTAAACCTGTGATAAAATCCATTGAAACCTCCTCCCAACGTTGGCTTGGAATGGATAAAGGTTGTAATAGACTCGGTGTCTTAATTGTTTCAACTTTATTTTGTTGGCAAACCAAACATTCCACCACAAACTTTTGAATATCTGATTTAAGGCCATCCCAAAAAAATTCCTTCTTAACCCTGTGGTAAGTTTTTAAAAATCCTGAGTGCCCTCCTAAGGGAGAAGTGTGCAATTCCATAAGAATCTTTTGTTTTAGCTGGGAATTCTTACAGAGGTATAAGCGATCTTTGTACCATAACGAATCATTTTTCCAGCTAAATGTATCAGAAGTACTGGAATCTTGTTGTAGCTTTCGAATAAGTGCCCACACTTCTTCGTCATTCTTCCATTCCTCCCTTGCTTCGTTTATCCAATCTGGTTGGATAATAGAAATGGCACACAACAATGCTTCCACATCCTCATCCTTTCTTGAGAGTGCATCTGCCACCACATTTTGCTTCCCTTTTTTGTAGATGATTTCAAAGTCATAACCCAACATCTTTGTGACCCACTTTTGTTGCTCTTCAGAGGATAATCTTTGTTCTAAAAAGTATTTAAGGCTATCATGATCTGTTTTTACCTTGAAGTGTCTTCCCATTAGGTAGGGTCGCCATTTCTTAAGTGCATGGAGTATTGCCAACATTTCCTTCTCATAAATAGCTTTGCTTAAAAACTTTCCCTTGATTGGACGACTTTCAAAAGCAATGGGTCTTTCATCTTGCATTAGAACAGCACCAATTCCATTTCCTGAAGCATCACATTCCACAATAAAGGTTTTTGTGAAGTCCGGTGTAGCTAAGACCGGTGCTTGGCACATTGCCTCTTTAAGATGTTCAAAGGCCTTTGTTGCTTTCGGAGTCCATGAAAATGAATCTTTCTTCAATAATGTTGTTAGAGGTGCTGCTATTCTCCCATAATTCTTAACAAACTTGCGATAATACCCTGTCAACCCAAGAAATCCTCGCAGATGCTTTATGGATGTGGGGATTTTCCATTCCTTAATGGCTTTAATTTTGCTAGGGTCTACCTTAACTCCTTCATGAGATACAATATGACCCAAATATTCCACCTCCTGGACTCCAAAGAAACATTTGGATCTTTTTGCATATAATTGTTTCTCCTCCAATAGTTGTAGCACCCTGTCAACATGTTCAACATGATCCTTCCAAGACTTGCTGTAGATTAGTATATCATCAAAAAATACTAACACAAATTTTCTAAGGAATGGTTTGAAAATTGAATTCATCAAACCTTGAAATGTTGAAGGTGCATTGGTAAGGCCAAAAGGCATGACCAAAAATTCATAATGACCCTCATGAGTTCTAAATGCCATTTTCGGAATGTCTTCAATCTTCATTCTGATTTGATGATATCCCGAACGAAGATCCAACTTGGTGAAGTAAATTGATCCATGCAATTCATCCAGTAATTCATCAATGACAGGAATGGGGAACTTATCTTTAATAGTGAGCTTGTTGAGCTCCCTATAATCCGAACACATGCGCCATGATCCATCCTTCTTGTGCACCAATACTACTGGAGCTGAGAAAGAACTTTGACTCGGTTGAATTATACCAGCCTCTAGCATTTCTGCAACCATACATTCAATTTCACTTTTTTGGACATAGGGATATCTGTACGGCCTGATGTTTGGAGGAACACTTCCTGGAATCAGATGAATAGCATGATCATGATCACGCATAGGTGGGAGACCTTTAGGAGTCTCAAATACCTTGGAATGATTGTCCAGGATTTTTGGAGATCTGGAGAAATAGATGATTCCAATGTGGAAACATCTAGCGAACATAATTGTGCAATTACACCTCTTTGCTCCTTTTTTAGAAGCTTTGTCATGCCATTAGAGCTGATTATCTTTCCTGGTTTCCCTGCAATACCCCTTAATTCAACTTCCTTTCCTTCTGTAGAAAATTTGATGAAAATTCTTGAAAATTAAAAGCTATTGTACCCAAGGATTGTAGCCATTGGACTCCTAGTACAACATCAACACCTCCCATTGGAATGGAAAGCATTGGGCTAGTCAATACATATTCTCCCATGGATAGCTTGATATTATGGCACTTTCCAGAGCAATTTATTGTTCCTCCATTTGCAATCATCACTTGACACTCTGGTGCTGGATATAGGAAGCAATTCAATTCTTTTGCTACCCTACAATGAATAAAATTGTGGGTGCTTCCTGAATCAATCAACACTATTACCTTTTTCTTCTTGATTTGTCCTTCTATCTTGATGGTTTGAGGAGTGGTAATTCCTACCAATGCATTACAAGATATGGTCATATTTATTTTTTCTTCATCTAGGCTTTGTTCCTGGAGTATATCCTCTTCTTTTGACCTTTCTTGCTCCTTTTCTTCTTCCTCTTCACAATCTATGTAGAATAATTTCTTCTCAGCACACTTATGACCTTTTGTGTATTTGCTATCACAACTAACAAAGCCCTTTTGCTCTTTTTTCTTCCAATTTTTGTTGTGTCAACCTTGTAGGTTGTGGAAGACTAGGGGCAACAACACTTCCGTCTTTATAGTTGTGAGTGGTATGCTTCCTAGTTGCCATAATTTTGCTTTCCATTTTTCTTGCTAACCTGAATGCCTTCTCTAATGAATCAGGTTCCCAAAGGCAAACATCATGTTGGATATTATCCTTTAAAGACCCTATGAACAAATCAATCCTATGCTCCTCTGGAATATCTTTTACCCTTATGTTCAATTTTTGGAACTCCTCAATGTGCTCCATTATTGAACCCTTTTGTTTGAGACTTATCAATTGGCTAAAAAAAGTGTTGCTTTTTGTATCCTCATAATGTGCTACCAATTCTTCCGTAAAAATTGCCCAAGTGATAAATTGTTTACGAGAACAAAGCCATTGATACCATACAAACTGATTTGGTTCCAAATATACAGTTGCCATACGTACCTTCTGTGCGTTTTGCACATTATTGAGATCGAAGAATTGCTCCATCTGTAATATCCATGTGGCGGGATCCTTGCCATCAAACTTCCTCATATCGATTTTTGGAATATGGTGATTCTTCGATCCAACATTAGCATCTATGGAATCATGATTAACATTTCTTTTGTTCTCATCATGAGTTTCCTTTACTACCTTTTCACCATTAGTAAGTATTTCTTGTAGAAAATTTGTCAAAGCTGTCTTAAAATCTGCCATGCCTGTCTTTAAATTTGTGTTCAAATCTATATTCAAATTATCCATCTTAGCTTCCATGCCATTCATCTTAGCTTCCATGCCATTTATCTTAGCTTCTGTTAACTTTTGTGAGCGTGACATTTGTTGCACTTGTTCTTGTAATTTTGATATATCATGTAGCATTTCTTCCTCTTCTTAATGAGTCATGCTAGAGCTTTCAGGTTCCTTACTAGGTGTTTGCATTTTCTTTCCTCGGGGCATCAGTTACCGATAATAATGCTCTACTATGCCCTTTGAATTCCTTCAAAATAAATTTTCAAACCAAGCTTAAGCAAAAATTTTAAAAATTCTACACACCTTTTTTCACTTTGTAGGAGCTCGATATTGCCTCTGCTGTATCTCTGTACTTTCCAATCATATAGTTCTGAATTTGTGACCTGTAGTAGCTCTCTGTGTCCTCTTTGCAATGCCACCAGTCTGATCCAAATTGGATTCTCCAAGAAAGCGTTATGCACAATTTCCCAAGATGACCTGATTATAGACCTTTCCAGAAGAGCGAACTTTTATGAAGTGCCACTTGTACAATTTTTTTATCTTTGGTTCTCAAAAAGATATACAAGAAACTACAGTCTATCCTCTTTCTGTACCTTCTTACAAAATTTCAATCTGATTCCCAGAGAGAAAGTTATGACGATTTTTCCCAGGTCACCTGTTTTGAATGTAATTCAAGAGTCTGCAAAAAGACCAACTTCCTCAGATCATATCTCCACAAATATAGTGCGAAAAGCTCTGAAATTTGGACCCAAGGTTCAATGCGATTTATTCTCAAATGGGTTTTTTTTGCAACTTATGAAATGCCATAGAAAAAAAGTTATAGCGAAACTGCCATGATGACCTGTTTGGAGCAGCGAAACCCTAGAATCCAAAGCTTTGATACCAAATGTTATGGAACCAGCTCAAGAAAAGATAGAAAAGATAGATCAACGCCTTATAATTCAGCCTCTTCGAGGGGACAACCTCCTTTACATTACATAAATGAACAATTATTCGATGATTCAAATGACAAAACCTCCTTTCTATATATAGGAGTCTAAGGAGTCACAATATAATCCAGCCGACCTAACAATAATAATATAAAGCCACAAAAATAACAATAGAGGGATTTTATGGGGCACAGAAATAACAATATGGGGGTAATAGGGGCACAAAAATATAAATAAGGGGTATAACTACAATAGTAATGGGGTAATCACTAGTATTATAGGGACCCAACAGTGGTACAGACAGATAGAGGGAGTGAAGCTTCAGGGCTTCATAGATGCAGATTGGGTAGGGAGCCCATCAGACAGGCATAGTACTTCTGGAGGAATCTTCAACATTGGTTCAATTACAGTTTCCTGGTAGAGCAGGAAACAGAGATCAATTGCACTTAGCTCAACAGAGGTTGAATACATGGCTGCTAGTCAAGCTACATGTGAGGCCATTTGGATGCGGAAGATTCTAGTGGGATTGTTTGGTCAGAGTATGGATACTACAATGATCTACTATGATAATCAGAGTTGCATCAAACTATCTGAGAAACTAGTTTTTCATGACAGGTCCAAGCACATATATATCCGGTATCACCATCTTCGAGACTGTGTGGTCAAGAGGATCATGTTGCTGTTGTATGTTTTGACCGAGGAATAGGATGCAGATATTTTGACAAAGGCATTGTCAAAATGCAAGTTCGAGTTCCACAGAGAAAGGATTGGGGTTACTGATAATCCCTTTCTTGTTGAGAGGGAGTGTTGAAGATAGCAACAAGAAATGCAAAAAATAAAAAATGCTAAAAATAGCAGTGTTATAAATAGCACTACTATAAGTAGTAGTTTCAGCCAGTGTTGAACTTAGCAACAATGGATGAATAGTGAAAGTGCTAAAAATATCTTTTCTATAAATAGAATTTCGAGATACCTTCCTATTTTAGGCAGTTCCTGGACTAGAAATAGGAAGTAAAATTCGAATTTGAACTTAACAGTTGGTTGAAAATAAATTAATTAATTCACCATGAGTTAATTAGTTGTGAAAAATCAAACATGAAGTCTATGTGAGGACATGCAACAATTTCTCTATTAATTGAGGAATTTATCCATCAGTTAAAGAGATAAGGATGAGTTCTAATTTGAGTAGTAATTAGTTGGCTCAGTTAACTGAGTCAAGTCTAGTTAAATTGATTTAAACAATTTGTTTACATTAAGTAAGTTCAGTTAGTTAATGCATGCTTGCATATAATTGTTGTTCTTCATATAACTGAATATTCTCTCATACATAACTCATGCATGTCAATTCAGACAGAGACCTAGTTGAGATCAGATGGAGGGGCAGTGTATTATCAGTTGCTAGGATATTCCTTGGTGAATATTCCTTGCATGCAGAAGGATTTATTTCCAAGAGAATTGCATTGTTACTTCTTCCTGTTCAGTGAGTGTGTTGAGGCCAATTCACACATTTGGCTTCACTGGACCCCAAGAAAAATTGAGCAAAGAAATAGGGGCTTGGAGGACATGATGAGGATATATACTTGTCTATTCAGTCTATGAGCTTCATTGTTTGATTGCAGAGAGAGCAGGATAGCTTTTGAGTTGATTCTTTTTGTAACTTGGACAAGATTTCCACTTGTATGATAATACAAAGTTGGGGTTTTAGGCTGATGCTTCCCCTGGTTATTTCTTTTGTGTTATGTGTGATTGATTTCTTCCTATTAGTTATATCTATTCTATTGATCTTGCTCATATTCGATTAAGCTTCTGCATAATTGTTTGTAGAAGTAGATCAAGTATTTTTCCTTAGTATATTGCATTATCAGGTGATCTAGAGGTGGGAATTTCTATAGGATCCATCCTCTCTTTGCAAATTCCATGCTCTAAAAAATACTTATCAAAATGTTTGCTGCAATATTCACCTCAGTTGTCTTATCTAAGAAATTTCGACTTCTTTCCTGTCTCATTATCAACCAAAGCTTTCCATTTCTTGAAAGTATCAAATACATCAGATTTATTTCAAAGACAATAAATCTATATTTTCCTAGTTGCACCATTAATAAAAGTAACTTAATAGCGAGATCCATGAATAGATGATATCTGAGTAGGCCCCCATACATATGTATGCACAAGATCTAATTTTTCGCTCTTCTTTTCCTTCTCAAATCTGAGAGATATGACTCTCTTATGTTTTCCATAAACTCAATTTTCACATAAATCCAAATCAACATTCTTCAAACCTGGCCAAAAATTTCTTGACTGAAGAATATGCATCCCTTCCTCATTCACGCGCCCAAGCCTATAATGTCAAAATTTTGTAACGAATCCTCTGGAAGTTAAAGCATTAATAGAATTATAAATACCATTGCATTAAATACAATGTACCAACATTTTTTCCTTTTGCTATTACTAGGGATTCTTTAGTGACATTCTAGGTTTTTCAAGTAAATGTAGTTACACAACCTTCACCTCCCAACTGCTCTGTTGAAATTATGTTTTTATTCATATCTAGAACATGCCTTACTTCCTTTAATATACATTGGTTTTCATTCCATTGTTTTATAAAAACCTTTACCCATTCAAATGATTTTACAGGGTTTATCATCACCCAAGTGAACTTGTCCAAAGTTTCCTTGAACATAGTCATGAAAATGTTTCCTATCAGGAATGACATGGAATGATGCCCCTGAATCTACCACCTAGGAATATATGATATTTTCTAATGAAAGAACCAAATCATCTTGAAACACATCACCTGTCATATTTGCTTCATGATTGTTCTCTTGTTTTCCATCTCCTTCTTTTCCGTTCTGACATTTGCAGTCTTTCTTCAAGTGTCCTTTCTTCCCACATTTCCAGCACACTATCCCTGATATCGATTTGGATTTTACTTTTCTTGACTTACTGTAATTTCTTGGCATCCTTCCTCTTTCCATTTTATTCCCCTAGTCTCTGTAGTCAAAGCATTACCTGATGTCTCACCAAAGCTTTTCTACCGCATTTCCTTTCTAATGATGGAACCAACAACATCACCAAACTTTAAAGTACTAAATCCAGAGACAGGGTTACTAATAGACATAATTAGGCCATTCAATCTTTTTGGCAATGAGCACAAAAATAATAGATCCCTAACTTCATTGTCAAAATTTACCCCTACAGAACTTAAATTATTGGTAACCATGCTAAATTCATTTAAATGATCAATAATAGATCCACCTTCTAACATCTTCATATTAAATAAACACTTCATAAGAAATTCCTTTTTTGAGGAGGAGTGTCTTTCATATAGCTTGGTCAATTTTGTCATTAAACCCTCTGTTGTTGTTTCCTTTGAAATGTTGAATATCAATGACACTACCAGGCACAACTGTATTGTTCTTAGTGCCTTTCTATCGAGAAGATCCCATTCTTCATCAGTCATAATCGTCATCTTCTTTAATTTTCTGCCCAATGGTAGGTATAGATATTTCTAATTCAAATAATCTTCCATCTGCATATTCCACAACTGGTAGTTTTGGCTGTTAATTTTTTCAACCCTAAACCTACCATCTTCCACCATTGCTCCCACTCAAACTAGAAACCCTTCTTTCCTCCAAGTTTATGAGCCAAATAGGCCTTCAGATCCGATACCAATTATTAGAAAATTATATATTATAGAGTAGTGGACACATAAAATATTGTAGAAACACAAACAAACAAAAAACACATAAATCAAGAGAGACATAAATATATGTGGTTCACCCAATTTGGGCTACGTCCATAGAGAAACAATTAGTCCTTCCTTTTATATTATCCAACAAAATGAAGAGGTACAAACTACAACAAATTCATTGTAATTTCCTCTTTCCTCTCATACAATCCCCTCTTTCTTATCACTCAAAATAATAATCCCTAACTATAATAAAATTCGCTCATATAAACCGAATGTTTCCTTTTAGGGGAAAAGACCCTAAATTAACATAACTTTTACCATCATATCGTCCACATTATGAATGGCCCAAATTGGCTACGAAATTACAATATATTATAAGGAACAATTTCATCTATTTTTAGTATCGAGGGTGTTGTCCCCAGACCCCCCCAACCAAAGGGGATGCCCCCCCCCCCCCCCCCGGGACCCTCGTGGGGGGAACAAGTTCCATCGACACCCCGCCACATGGAGGTGTGTATAGTACTCCTCGGGTATACATTCGGTTAAACAAAGACATATGAATCATGAAGATAATTAGGCACCATACCCAAGAAACTAGATAGAGGTTATCAATAAGATGATCATGCACATAATATGCATGTACAACTACAAGCATCCATGAACCTAGGATGATATCCTACCATATATGCAACACAACTATAACATAGCTCTACATAGTTCGATTGGTCGTAGTCCCTTTCAAGTGGGTCTAGGATTTTAGCCTTATTTCCCGATTGATGTCGTCATGGCTCATGAAACTAAATAGACATAATCCACACATACATTCCAACATTGATAAAGAAACTAGGTTTATTGAATGCATCCAACACATCCGCCAATAGGTTCACGACATATTTGAGAAGTCCATTGCTAAGTACAAGCAGCGACATGATCAACATCAGATCCCATCAGAATATATGAGCACTCTGATAGGGTCCTTACACCATCACCAAGGCTATGGGAGATAATGCTTTAAAGCTCAACATTCCCCCATTCCTTGGCCTCCACGCAATGTTTAATGTGGACCGCCTTCAACCACACATTCTACCATTTTTGGACACATTAGACCTTGCAGAACAACTAACACCCGTAGAGCTCAACCCAAACTGCATGGACCATGCCACAATTGATCAGATCATGGACACACTAATTAAGAAGACTGGCCAATAGAAGATCCAACTGTATTAGGTTTTCAAAGTGGGCCAACTCCTGCACCAAGGCAAGTGGTTCACCATGGACGAAGTACAGTAAAAGTTTCCTCATCTCATGGAGGCACTCAAAGAAATGGAGACCATTACCTCCTAACAGGGGAGGACTGATCTAGGTGGATTGCTGGCTACATGGGGCCTGACCTAGGTTCAGTAGTGAGTTTAGCCAAGCAAATCCCAGTACTACTGGCCCTTTCAGCAACAATCTGTAGAGGGCAGACTGAGGTCTCACCCAAAGTAGTATGGGATGGTTCTGGAACCAATTTTCTGCACCCTAGGGATGTCTTGATGGGGGTTATGGAAGTGCGTGATCCTAACCCGCGCGCTGCGCTGCCCCACGCAGCTTTCTATCCTTCGCAACCTGTGTGCACCTTTGTGAATACAGTATTATCCTGATCTCAATCTTTTACTGTGCTAATATATTAGTGCTTTAACTTAGAGTGTGCGATCCCAATGTTCTTATTACTTATTTACTTTAAGATAAGTGCGCGTAACCAAAAACATATAAATGCATAAAGATAAACATCACATAGAAATCCATATCTACAAATAGATGCACAATTCTTAACCAACTTAGCTTTATTAATGATACTTTTTAATTTCAGTACAATATAGACCCAACTCTGCCCTGCGCACTCAACTACAAGGGTTCGCACACTCAGCTGCGGACTCTAACAGGCTTCTGCGCACTCAGCTGCAGAACCTCTTCCTACTACTACAACCCAATACTATTCAGATCCGCTTCTATTCTCTAACCATGCCTTCACATCTATCTCTTTCTTTCCTTCTTCAAAAACTATCTTTACACTTACAACCTTGCTCTATTTATTCAATCCCGTGGTCTGCGGACCATGGGTAGGTTGACACAACTTACATTAAATTACATTATTTTAGGGTGGACTATGACTCACTGTTATATACATATTTGGGCACTACAACCTCAATCTTATATGTCGATAAACCAAGGGCTCTTTAACCCCTAAAAGTGTTGTTTCATACCCTAAAGGATCATGGTCAACTGATTACATCATTCCCCAAAAGTTCCACCTAAAAAACCACTCAGAATTGGCCAAAATTGGACCATATTGACTGCCCCACTGTCAAGGTGCGATGCATACTGACTACTACACTAGCAAGGTGAAATTCATACTAAAGAGGCCATCTATAGGGTGTGATGGGCGAGGATGGACAAATGTACGAGACTGTTTGCTAAGTGGATGCTCATGGAATCTTCTAGAAGCTTCTTCTGTGACATTTGCCTCTCTGAATTTGCCGAGGGATGAGTAAGAGATCCAAGAACTACAAGTGGAATGACACTAATCAAAAACCCAGAGATGACTCACACCCTTGTAGACATCTATAAATGGATCCCTCATCTGAGGGATCTGGAGGCTGGAATTTTTTAATTTTTAAGGAAGTGCTAATAGTTTATCTTTGAGAAAGAGCATTGTATTGTTGGGTGATCTTACTTTTCGTGAGGTGAAGAGGACTTTGATGCTGGGAGGATGATGCTGGATCAGACAGCTGGGTTGTAATTCTCCCTTCTACTATTAATAAATTTCTTTGAGTTTTCTTCCATACAATCTTGTATTTGTGAATGTTGTTGTTTATGAATGCCATTGTATGATCAATGTAATTCTAATTCTACATTGTTTATGATATAATAGAGCGAGATGCTCTGATGGTGTTTTGTTACTTTGTCTCTACAGGTATTCATTGAATGGGATAAGTAGGAGAAGAGGTGAAAGCTCTATCAAGGGAGAGAGGAGTCAAGCAAGGATTCAAGTGGAAGATCTAGGTTGGCCTCTTTGTTCCTCTCTTATCTATTATACATAAAGGAAATCGCAAATTGATTTGATTGTTTGTTTCTAGGATAGCTGCCAATCCTAGTGGGACTAGTAGATCGAAAAGACACTAGTTTTCCTAGAAACAAAATGGCGACTCCATTGGGGGGCACATAGTTTATTTGTGTGTTGTTGATTGTTTGTTTTATAAACTATAGACGGAGCCTGAAGTTATCCAGATAGCCTTTGAACCACTTTTGCTCTGCAATTGCGAAGTAGATGAATGTTGCTTCAGTCAATTGCTAGTTTTGTTTATGATCTGAACATCTGACTTACAAACATCCTAGATGCCCTGTTGGTAGCTCAATAACCTCCCAAGATCATAACCTTGTACTTTGTTCTTTACTGTGCATAATAGCTCAGCTTAACTCACTGAATTCAGCTGCAAATTTGAGCAAAAACCCACCTCAGTTTCGTTCCCTGGCCCATCACACTGTCTATCACTGGAAGCCAGTATGCATGGCACCTCCCATGTGTAGTAGGTGAGATGAATCCCTGTTTTTGTGAAGCACAGGTGTGATGACTGAGTAGTCCTATTTCTTTGCTTGAAATTTGGGTTTTTTGTCCTTGTTTTCAGCTCTCTTTAGTTGTTTTTCTGCTTATGAACATTATCTCATTGTTGAAGCCTCCTTTCTTTACATAGTTTAGCCTCCATTGGTTAGGATTGGTAAATGTTTTTATGTATTTGTCCATCATTTGCAATCCTTAGTAAAAAAATTTCTTAAATCGAACTGTCATTTTGGTACAAAAAAGTGTCGTAATTGTCGTTTTGTATCAAAAAGTGAAGTGTCGTTGAGTCTTCCTTCCTTAGATAGTTGATTGAAATTCTTTTCATGTATTTGATTTGATTTGTTGATATTTGAAGTGTCAAAAGCATCTTCTATTCGAAATTGAAAAGTGTCGTTTAAGTCTTCCTTTCATTTTGAAAAAGAAATTGTCGAAATGTCGCTTTGAAGAAATATTTCAGATCTATACTCAGTTTTCCTTTTTGGCATTTCTCACATTAAGGGAACGAAAAACAAATACATGCATCTGCATTTGCATTTAGACTGTGTGCAAAAAATTATTTAGGAAAAGTGCATTTAGTGTGTGCTCTTTGCTCTCTGTTTGAAAGAATCGTAATCTTCTTTCCTTAGTAGCTAGGATTTTCATTGCTAAAAAATAACAACGATTGTTTATCATTTTAGATTGCATATTTAGGAATTTTACATATACATCACACACAGAACCTTGAAAGGAAAACTTCTAGTCAATATCAACTCTAAAATAAATTTCAATGAACTTAACAACACTTTGGAACCTAACGCAACACATCTAGAGGTCTAGGCTAGAGACGTATTCCGGCGTCGTAAAATCTAGTAACTATCGTTTTCATCGAAGGTTGGGTGATTCCTCCTCTTTGATACGACAAGTGCTAGTATGGAATTGTGCTCCCTGTACCATCAAGTATATATTGGGAGACCACAATAGGCTAATATCCTTCATCCATAGGAAGCCGCATCTACTGCCCTATCGATCACAATGCACTGAACATAGCATTCGGGAAGATTGATTGTCATACATAAGTCCTTGGTAATTTCTCTTTAATTTATCACCAAGGTTTATTTTGCAGTTTTGTGATTGGTTTGGTAATCCCTCTATCTAGATCTCCAGAGTAGTCACTTTTGTTCCATTTCAACTCCTTAAAAGTAAAGGTCCATCTAAGAACTTGTCACTTCATGCTCAATAAAAATCGAAGGGGACTAGAGTCATCTTTAGCTTTTTCTCGACTCTTAAAAATTGAAAAACTAAAGTTCTATCAAAGCATCATTAAAATTTATTAAATTTAGAATAACATCCATATTCCTTTGTTGATCTTAGGTTGAGTTAATGGAGTCTACCAATCATGGAATCCCTCTTGAGGGGATTCCTAGCCCTTTTACATCTTGGGGAAATATTGGTGCACCTCATATGGCCACATTGTCTCTGCCAAGTCTGACTATTGGCCTGCCAGTGTGGCTGTTCTCAACCTTTGTGGTTCAAAATAACATGATTCCTCAGCAATCAAATCAGCATCCAGTTGATACTGAAGTTGACCCTTCACCTTCCTCTTTGTTTGTTTCTCCCTCCCCTTCATCTTCACTTGGTGAAAATAGTGAGCCTGAGAAGAAGAAGAAGAAGAAGTTAGTTAAACAAGGGGTAAACCATGAATCATCTAGTGAAAATCCGCACACTAAATCTCCAAAATATCCTTGTGTAATTTGTGAAGGAAACCATTTTCATCGAGATTGTCCTTGCATTCCACAGATCTTGAGAGAATGGTCTCCCCGTTCGCACTGTCCAGTGTCATCAACCTCTGGTGATCATGTTGACAACACACCATCAACTAGTGAAGATGAAATTCCTAGAAAGGTCAAAATTCCATGTGGATTATGTGAAGGAGACCATCGTCTTCCCCGTTGTCCTTTCTTGGATGAGGCAAAAAGAGTCTTGCGTAATCGTCCTACTTCATCGCAGTGACTTCCATCTGGATACAAGAAACTCACCTCAAGCCCTTTTCTAGTTGAATGTCCGACTGACATATCTCAACCGTCGGTCAAAATGCCTATCATTGAAAATAAATCTTCTGAGTCCACACCGGACCAAAGTCAATAGGTCGAGATGGTAGTCGACCCAGTATTGCCTTCAAAAGATCCATCTTCAGATGATATCATTCCCAAAGAGAGTGATAATGATACTGTTCAAATTCTTTTTTCAATTCAGAGTCCGATGAACTTGAGGGCAATCCGCCTGTTTCTTCACAACATGAAGAGAATCCCCCAATTCCCGCTACTCAAGGGGTTATTTCATCCATTTATTCAGTACCCCCTCCAAGCAGTCTAATCGCTTCCTTTGATTGGAATCGACTAGCAAGATCTTGCCTTCCTTATAATGTACCATTCTGAATCATAGTACAAGTTTACAAAATGATCATGTCTGGCACTATCATAGATGAAGGGGCTTCAGTGAGTATCCTTTCCTCAACTTCTTGGAAAGCACTAGGTTCTCAATCGCTTATGCCTATTACACAGAACTTGTTAGGTTTTAATAAAAGAACCACTCAACCATTAGGGATCCTTCCCAAGTTGCCGATAGCTTTGAGAAGGAAAACAGTTCACTTGAATGTGATGGTAGTCCAAGGACTGTTAGATTTCAATCTACTCCTCGGACATGACTATGTTTACAACATGGAAGCTATTGTTTCTACACTCTTTCGAGTGATGTGTTTCCCGCATGAAGGCAAAATTGTCACTGTTGACCAGCTTTCGTTCCCTGGTTCAAACACAGCTTCAGGTCAAACATCATCTCTAAATGGTCCTTTTGCATCAAGAGTGTCTCTTCAACCTTCATTTCATCCACCTAATTACCGCGAGTAGTCTGGTGGATGAAACAAATCTTAGGGGGCATGCACCCTTGTCTATATGACGGACGAACCCAGCCGAAAAAATAATTCTCCCTGTGAGTTATGTGATTGGTCTCTGACACCTTTCACCTTCATCTATTCTACAGACAAAGTGCAGGAAGTGTTTTGTCTAAACACTAACAGAAAAATCATCCTACTTAACCACAGTAAATTTCCATATGGTTACCTAGAGACTCTCTTTTGATGCCTGGGGGTATGCAAACCCTTTTTTATGCAATCAAAAAGCGACCAATTTCATTTTTTTAGCTTTTTAGTTTTTTAACTTCTTAGGTTAGGTGATTGGTCTGTTCCACCAGTCACCATTGTCTGCGCTACGGACAAGGCAAAGGAAAAGTTTTTGTCTAATCTGCTGATAAAACCATCCTACCTAACCTCAGTAGTTCCTTAACTTTTTATCATTTTTTTAGCTTTGTAGTTTGGTCATTTCTAGCCTACATAAAAAGGCAATGAGCAATGTTATCGCATGATTCAAGCTCGTTATAAAATAAACATACCACTGAGCACAGTTTTTCCCGGTTCAAGCTTGTTAAAAAATGAATCCACCCTCAGTAAATAACCTTTGTGATTGCCCTGCTATCAGCCTTTTGAGCCTTGGTTGTGTTCCTACCATCATCGCCATTCTTTCGGCCGATCATACGCTCCCACTTGATTGTTTACCTTTTTGAAGAATAGCTGCAACGAGTGGTCCTGTTAGCCACCCTCTTCACATCACCATGTTTTGAGAAGTTCCAAACTCACTTGGAACCTGTTGCTACCCTAGACGCCACTCGTTCCTCAAAACGAGTCCCCTTTAAACTCTTTTTAGACTCGATAAATATGAAAATATTGTCGAACTACTGGCCTCCCCATCTCACTAAAGTGACTGGAAGTGCCATCCCTCTTGTACATTTTAATATTTTTCAGACCTGAGGGATTATCTTAACAAAAAATATCGAGCGCTCGTCTTTTCGACTCGCTAAAGTTATCGAAAACTCATCCCTTTTGCGTTATTTTACTCTTTTTTGGACTTAAGTGATTATGCTACAAAAAAGAACTGCTGGAGTTTCCTTTTCATCCCTTTTCAAACTCTCTAAACATGAAAAGGATCGAGTTGTCTTTGTCGTTAAACTTGTTAAAACAATAGCGACAAACTTTTCCCCCCAAACAAGAACGAGTTTCACTATCGCTAGGCTCGCTAAAACATAGCGACAGGTTTGCCCGAAGGGCAAATTATAAAACAAGAATATGTTATCCTCCTCAAGCTTGACAAAAATAAAGAGGTACTGGTCAGCAATGACTCGGGAAAAAGGGAAGAAAACTTGAAGAATTTTATGGTAGCAGGTTGCTCTTGAACATGACACTTTCACTCCATCGCCATGATTGAGTCAGGTTGGGTTATTCTGTTCACCAATCATGTCACCATTGGTCCTCCATACCATCCATCTTTTGGGTTTAACGCTACCAATCCATCTCAGTGTCCCCGATATGTTCAAGAGAAGTCATTCAGATAATTCACCATCTAGTCAATGCCTCATCCGCTGCAATACCTTCACCCTCTATTTTTCATGACCGTCATTCCTAAACCTTGTATTGTCGATTGTTTTCACCTCTAGAAAATCATTCGATTCGTTTCATGTCATAGATGTGGGATACATTAAGGCCCTCCTACGATGGGTCACTTCTTGTCAACACCAGCTTGTTATCCAAGAATTTGACATAGAAACAACCCTTTCAGTACTTTGAAGCTTACATGCCTCAATGTCAAGTTTCTCACTTCCGGCGATAGGTTTACATCAATGGCCTTAGACCGAAAGATTTTGCCTGGTGTTCGACATCGGATCATATATTCACACCACGTGAATTGTACTATAGTACCTTGAGGGTCATTATCATTATCGGTGATTCCTCTCACACCTATTAACAGCTTACATTATTGGCTGGTAATCAGGCGATGTCTTTCCATGTTTGACTGCAGGACATCTTTTCACATGGATCGACTTGTACATTGGGTTAATATTGAATGAGTTTGAAGACCCCGGATCTAGTTTCATCCATCCGAGCTACGATATATTCAAGGATATAAAGACATCAAATGTACACAAAAGTTGCATATATAGTCATCTAAGCCAGGGAAGATGTCTCTTCATATGAAGAATCACCAGTCTGCAACTGCAAACAATTATCTGCCTTATGTACATGAAAATGAATTTATAAAGCTGAGCGTGGGAATGCCCACCTCAGCTAGATCATGAAAATAATATGATGATGATGTATTTTATTGTATCTTATATAGGTCACCTTCGAGTTCGAATACCTCGAATCCTCATGATAAAGCATTTCACCCGACATCAAAAGATTTACAACTTCATGCTTTAGGGGGCAACTGCTATAGACATACTTGGGCACTGTAACCCCAATATTATATGCCAATAAACCAAGGGCTCTTTAGCCCCTAAAAGTGTTGTTTCATACCCTAAAGGATCATGGTCAACTGATTACATCATTCCCCAAAAGTTCCACCTGAAAAACCACTCAGAACTGGCCAAAACTGGACCATACTGACTGCCCCACTGTTAACGTGCGATGTACTGACTACTACACTAGCTAGGTGCGATGCATACTGAAGAGGCCTTCTATAGGGTGCAATGAGCGAGGATGGACAAATGTCCGAGATAATTTTCTAAGTGGATGCTCATGGAATCCTCCAGAAACTTCTCCTATGACACTTGCCTCTCTGAATTCGCCCAGGGATGAGTAAGAGATCCAATAAATATCCAAGTGGAACCAAGAACTACAAGTGGAATGACACTAATCAAAAACCTAGAGATGACTCACACCCTTGCAAACATCTATAAATGGATCCCTCATCTGAGAGATCTGGAGGCTGGAATTTTGTAATTTGTAAGGAAGTGTTGATAGTTTATCTTTGAGAAAGAGCATTGTATTGTTGGGTGATCTTGCTTTTCATGAGGTGAAGAGGGCTTTGATGCTGGGAGGATGATGCTAGATCAGACAACTAGGTTGTAATTCTCCCTTCTACTATTAGTAAAGTTATTTGAATTTTCCTCCATACATTCATGTATTTGTGAATTCCATTGTATGATCAATGTACTTCTGATTCTGCATTGTTTATGATATAATAGATTGAGATGCTTTGATGGTGTTTTGTTACTTTGTCTCTGCGAGTATTCATTGAATGGGATAAGTAGGAGAAGAGGTGCAAGCTATATCAAGGGAGAGAGGAATCAAGAAAGGAGTCAAGCGGAAGATCCAATTTGGTCTCTTTGTTCCTCTCTTATCTATTATACATAAAGGAAATCGCAAATTGCTTTGATTGTTTGTTTCTAGGATAGCTGCCAATCCTAATGGGACTAGTAGATCGAAAAGAAACTAGTTTTCCTAGAAACACTCATCCAAAAATTTCATGCTCCGTGCCCACATTTCACGGAGTCTTTACATTATATTGACCAACACTTCGGGCTTTAAGCCTTAAAAACATGCTATGGGGGGTCTGCTGCCCAACACACCCCCAACACAATCATCGTGACTCATCCCGAGTCACTTGACAGGTGCAACGATCTTTGAATGAAGCCTTTCCAACTATTCTTGAGCTGCGCGAAGGTCCATAGCGCACTGTGCTACCGTCAGCTAGATCTGCTCCATTTCTGCTTCTGAATCATCTGCATCTGACTTAATTCTCTACTCTGATGTTTCCTTCTAGTACCCGTGTTTATAGTCCCACACCTTTGTCTAGCTTCTCATGTCTTGAAGACTGTGCTTTGGTCAGTTAGTCAGACAACTAGCCCATCCCTATAGGGCTTCAGGCAACTACCATTCACTTTCCCTGGGAGGGGTTCTCCATTAAGTTTGACTAGCTAAACCGCACCTCCATCAATGACCTCTTTTACCACATAGGGTCCCAACTAGTGCATTTGGAACTTTCCTAGGAGCTTGTCGAACTTGCTGTCATATAACAACACTAAACCGTCTACCTTGAAGGTGCCAACTTGATATGGTGGTCCTGCCAGTTTTTCTCATGCTGTTTTTGTACCTACAGATGGAATCCCATCAGAAACTATTCTTACTCAAGTTCTTCTAATTGCGCGAGCCTCTCTTCTAAGGATTCACGGTCTGCCATGCCTGTAAGTGCTACTATTTGCAAACTGGGTACGATGCACTCCATCGGTATGACAACTTCTGTGCCATAAACTAACCTGAAAGGTGTCTGACCCATCAATTTTTTGCACGTGGTTCTGTATGCCCATAATACGGCAGGTATGCGTAGGTCCCAGTCATTTCGTCACACCTTACATACTTTGGTCAACGCAGTCTCCAGTAATTTGTTAAATTCTTCTACTATCCCATTAGCTTGCAGATGGTATGTGTTCTTTACTGATGATACACCTGGAACTCCTCGATGAGCGCACTAATGGTTTTATTCAGGAAGTCCATTCCCGGTCACTCATTAAGTTATTTGGGCAACCAAATCGTGTCAACACGTTCTCGAACAAAAACTTCGCAGCCATAGCGGCCGTGCAGTCCTTAATGGGCTATGATTCCGCCCATTGAGTCAAGTATTCTGTCGCGGTTATGATGTAGCATGCACTCATCTTCCCTTGAGGTTTGATCGGCCCCACAAAGTCGATTGCCCATTTTTCAAATGGCTGCAGTGTCATCTAAGGATTGAGTGGCATCTCATCCCTTCATGATGGTATTCCAGTCCTTTGACATATGTTGCAAGCTCGA
Source organism: Pinus tabuliformis (assembly GCA_031772625.1). Lineage (NCBI taxonomy): Eukaryota > Viridiplantae > Streptophyta > Pinopsida > Pinales > Pinaceae > Pinus > Pinus tabuliformis. The sequence continues at coordinate 445,942,749 of CM062809.1, read as the reverse complement.
TAGTGTGCTTTTGAATCTTGGTGTAGGGTTGGACACCATAGCCTTGCGCAAAGAATCTTTTGTGTTGTCATGCGTCCTGCACAGTGTCCTCCTGCAACCCCCCCATGTGCTTCTGCGAGGATTTGTCCTCGTTCAAATTTAGGTACATATCTTTGCAATATCTCATTGATCCCCATTTTTTATAGGTGCCCCGCGATGACAACATAGTATTCCTGAGTATTCCTTCGATGCAGTCCCTATGTTTAAGAAATGGATTATATCTTCGAAATGGCTATCTGTGACGCACACTGCGAAGAGTTGTGCATCCGATAGTCCCTCCTTGTTGCACAAAAAATTGTCACCATGACTTTCTATAGTCTGTGTGAGTCTATCACCACTCATAATTTCCTCCTTTGTAACTCTTAAACCTCAGTTCTTCGTGTCAAGCCTTGAAAATAAGAGAAAGACCTTAAAAGTCTCTGAAACTCTGGTTCTGCACTTTCTCTTAGAATTACCTGTGGTCCCGCACCCAATGGTCATTTCCCCTGCACTCCTGACCACTCTATCTCTGTGTAATGGGTGTGGACCCCTGTAAAAGTCAAAAAGGCACAAGTACATTCTTAAAAACTCACTTTGAGTCATTTATGGAAGCTTCTAGAAGGAATCTTGAGGTGGCAAGTTCGCTCCTTCATGGTTCATGCATCCCATACCTAAAGGAGCTAACCCCTTGATGTGAGGAGCTTATCCCTTTGAAGGAGGACTCTATCCCTTCATAGGTGGACCTATAACCTCCTTCCTTTGCACTATAAAATGAAGCATTGGGCTGGTTATTTGGGAGGTTGAAAGCTAAATATTTTTGAGGTGAAATGCTGCTAGAAATTTGTCTTCTTAATTGAGCTTTTGAGAGGAGAGATCACATACCTTTTAATCTCATTTTGAAGAGAATGAGGCTTGTCAAAGTAGAGGAGATTCCTATTTGGACCCTAGGAAGAGCTTGTACAACATCAAGGCACCAAGGTTGTAAAGTTCTTCTATTTTCAAAGTTAATACAATCAAGTTTATTTTTCTCAATAAGCTGTGTTTAATGGTTTATTTTATGAATTCCTTGATCATCATAATGAACATGATTTGTTATATTAGCTATGCAGGTGTTATTTGATGTGTGCTTGTTTGTGTTTGTAGATTCTCAAAAGGAAACTCTTTCAGACAGTCAAAGCATGGCTGCCACAAACTAGCGTTGGACTTAAGGTAGGGTCTAAAACACCTCTTGGTTTTTATTAATGAATCGCAATATGTTTAGAGAAAGGTAGATTTTCTTGTCCTGCTTGTTGCTAGATATCTGTTGATACTAGGGAGATCGGTCTTGTCCGCAAGAACGATTTATCCGGCCAACAAATTGGCGACTCCACTGGGGAACTGAATTTGGTTTTTTGTGTTTCCTTTGCCTTTGACTTGAGAGACTTGTTTTTGTTTCTGGTTTTTGCCTGATGTGTGTGGGATTGGGTGGTTTTTAGATTCTAAATTGGTTTTTGTTTTTTCGATTTTTTTGAAAGAGGACCACACGTTCTGTTTGTAATACAATGCGGACATCTCCGCACTGTGACTTTACTGCACAGAGCGGTACCACATCTAGTTATACCAGAAGCCTGCGGACCCTGTCAAATTTTTGAAAAACCTAAAATATTTTCATCCAGTTAGGTTTAGGCTTTGTTTACGACTGTTAGTCTCTACCCAGATCTACATGTGTCTTGTCAAAAGTTCCCTGTGAGTTAGTTCCATTGGCATTCTTGTTTTAGGTGATTTTCTAGAAGTTTTGCATGCCCAGATCGATTTTCCCTTGGTCTTTGTAGTGACTCAAAGATTAGAAGCCTAAGAGACTTTAGATCACCATGGTGTCTTTTGTCTTCTTGATGAGTCTGGTTGGTTTGTGAAATTTGTCCTTGGAGAGAAGTAGATTTGGTTTCCTCTTTGCAAAACTTTGAACGAACTTGCTTGTAAGTTTTGAATTTCATTTTTATAAAAGAAAACATAGTTGGGTGTTTTTGATTGATTTGTTATTCTGAATGAATTAATCCTTAGTTGACTAAATAACTAAGTAAAACATCCTCAAAAAGATTTGAAGCTTTTATCAATTAGGTTTTTAGATCTCAAGATTAGATTTTAATAGTTTTTGAGTGCTTTCTAGAAATCGTAGAAGCTCTTTTGAGAGAATTGTTTTCTGTAGTTTTGAGTGTTGGAAAGAAAAGGGATTTTTAGTGAGCATAATTAGTAGTCTCATTTTTGAGTTTATTGAAAAAGACAAAAGAGATTTTCTTTTCATTTGTATGTTGAAGGAAAGTTTTGTTTTTCAAAGAATTTCATTCTCAACTCTTTCCTTTAGCTAGAAATTCATTGAAAGGAAAAGGGAATTGATTATCATTTTAGGTGCATTTTTTAGTGTTTTGAAGTCGAGTCTTCACACCATCAAAGTTTCATCTCCATACCTATTGACTTAAGAAAAAACCTATAAAAATAACGCTTAATTAAAATCAATCTAGCAATCTTTTTATTTCTAGGGCTCTTATCACCAACAAAGCTTAGGCTAGTATCTTGGAGTAGGGAGTAATTAACTCTCCAAGATAGTTAAAAAAACATGTAGCTGTATCTTGCGATAGGAAATAAATCCAATTGTAATTGATATAATCTGGAAAGCTCCTCTTATAGGAGTCAATCACGAGATCATGTCCGAACGTTTGAGACAATCAAGTCTATTTCATTGGGAAGATAGAAGATTTGCGCGTATTAAAAAAGGTAAACCTCGGATTAACCATTGTCGACGAGCCTAGGGTCACTTGTTGGTAAACCTCGGATTGATCATGTCGAGGAGCCTTCAAGGGGATTGAGCTTGTTACTCTGCCCTTCCGCGCAAATCGGATTGTAGACTGTTTCCCCAATTGTATTTGTTACTGTTGGTAACCTTAGTGACCATATTCTTAAGATTTTTTGCTAAGGTGACCGTGAAGGACGGGTCTCACTGTACCTGGAGCAGACATCGACTAGATTCACTTGGAATCTCTGGGGGGTTCTCTTCACTCGAGATGGTTTTGTGAAGAAACTTGTGTCAGTCTGTTTCATTAAGCAAGTTGTCAGGGTAACTGTTCCAACCGCCATTTCTGTATTGAATTCTGCGACATTGGATTTCATCACCAACTAGTGTTTTCGTTACGGAAAGTTACTGTTTGTGTGTCGTTTGACCTCTTAGATTTTTAGGCGTGTGCTTCAATTGTTTTGTTCTTTAGAGACTTTAGGTGGTTTTATTGAGATTTTTTTGTTTGTGTGTGAAGTAATTAAATATTTAATCGTGGCTAAATTACCTAGACAATCCCGTAGACTTCGAGGGCAGCCTCCCGAATTTACACCAAGCCAGCTTGAAGGGCTACGAGCTCTTGTAACACCTAGTGACGGTAGAGTTGGGTCACCAGAGGCCGGAGAGTCTTCTTTGATTATACATCCTGATTATCAATTTCATGCAACAGAGTATATTTCTGAACCGATTTCATTTTCTGAAGTTACTGGTAGTATTTCCCCTACTAGTGAACTAGTTGAGGAACTTGAAATTTTTGAACCTGAAACTGAACCTGCTGTTACTCCATCTTCAGGATTTGCTTCTCCAACTTCTAGTGGTCCTGGTTCACCCAAGGTAGGAAGTTTTATTACCAAAAATCTTCCTTCTGGACTCATTTCCATTGAAGAACTTGTTATTCCTGACGAAGATATAAGTCTCCCTGAAAATCAACTAGCTTTAGAGCTTAGGGAGCGTGAATCGATCTCCTACAGTCCAATTAGAGGTGACGCTTGGTATATATCGTTGATGAACTTTTTAGAAAATCCAGGTCTTGCTTCTTCACCAACTCGAATTCCTTTCCATCCTATGCCCAGAGGTTATTATTCTCCTTTGAATATGTCGAAACAGTCATCCTTGTTTTCTTAGACACCGAAAACATTTTTACATGGCGGTCCTTCTGTTCCTTCTGGGTATCAGTCATTATCTGGTACCTTTTTAGGAGCATCTCCTCAACCAATTGAATATGCGATATCAACTGGTAATAATGGAACTCATCCGTTGGGCGTAGAAGAGATTCTTATGATGTCTGGTACTACTCCAAATCCGCAACCTCAAGGTAGTTAGTTACCGCCTGGGGGGCAACCTCAAGGACAGTACATACCTTCGGGACAATACATTCCTTAAGGTCAACCACAGACTCAATATATACCTCAAGGTCAACCCCAATATCAATATGTACCTCAAAGTAAACCCCAATTTCAGTACGTGCTTCAAGGTTATCAGCCTCAAGGTCAGTACCCAACTCAAGGTTTCCAACCACCTTCTAGTCAACCATTTGTTCAAGGAGCTGGAAATGTACCATTTAATTATCAATCCTACACTCAACCGGGTTACGGTCATCAATATGCTCAACCCTTTATGGGTCCATACCCAAGAATGAATGTGGTGTGGGATTCATCTCAACAGACTTCGCAACCCAGTGTGCAGTTGTCATCTCAATGTGGACAACCTTCAGTTTCTGGTCCAACCTAGCAACCTGTCCAGCCTACTATTCAAACTTCTGCACCTAGAGTAGTTCCTCAGTCTAGGCCTAATTCACCTCGGACTTCGCCTCAAATGACTACTGCAACTACCGTGGCTTCTGTTCAATCTACCCCACCGACTTCTGGAGTATCGATAGCTCCGGTTTCTACTGTTCCTGCATCAATTCCTCAAGCCTCTTTACCACCTTCCGGACCTACAATTCAGACTTCAGTTCAGATGCCTGTAGGACAACTTGGGCCAAGTACGGTTGTCACAAGTCAACCACAATTTACTTATCAACCGTACCAGGGACAGTACCAATACGGTCCTGCTGTGCAAAGCCCAGTTTATCAGTATCAACCATACCCTGGATATACTTATCAGCAACCTCAACAACCCCAGTTTGGTCCGGTTAATCCTGGTTTCCCAGGAGGATATAATATCCCAAATGCAAATCCAATTCCAAGTTATCCCGGATATCCTCCTCCTGGGGCTGGTCTTATGACCCAAAGTTTTCGAGATCCGAACCGTCAGTTACCATTTATAGCAACTTTGGATTTACCTGACTTGTCGTGCCTTACAAACGATCCAATTAATTATCTTCCATTTTGGCCGCCAATGCCGAATAAGTTGCCCAGTGATATACCAAAGTTTGAGGGGAAGTCAGGAGAAGATCCGTCTAATCATGTGATGACTTATCACCTCTGGTGTGCATCTAATTCCATTATAGATGATTCAATTCACTTACGTCTTTTTCAATGCACTCTGATTGGTCTTGCTGCCAAGTGGTACATTGAGTTGCCACGAGGCTCTTTTTACAATTTTAGTCAGTTAGCCACTTCCTTCCTAACTCATTTTCAGTTGCCCGTCCGATATGACAATGGAACGGAATTATTAACTTCATTAAAACAGTCAACGTCCACCTATATTTCAGATCATATTCATGAATGGCGACATCAACGACGTTTAGTGAAAGTTTTTATTCCAGATCAAATTTTGGTAGAATGGTTTGTTAAATCATTATTACCTAAAATCACTAAGGATGTAGCTAAGGCAGGAGTTGTTACTGAAGAGCAAGTAATTTCCCAAGCTCAATACCTTGACCTCGTTTATACATAGTCGGGTACTTTACATGAAAAAATCCCTGACCTCCCAAAACAAAATCAAATAACTGCAGCTCCTTCAGGGTCTCATGCCGTTGATGGTATGATTGGTTCAGTTAGTACCAAAAGCAAGAAGAAATATTCAAAGAATTATTCTCCTATTATAACTTTACCAGATTCCCCGATGGGAGACTCTTCTGCTGAAATTTCTGCCGATGTCCATGTCGTAGAATCATCTATGGCCAAATCAAAATCTGGCGGTAAGAAGAAAGGCAAGAAGAAAAATAAACAAAACTCAAAAGAGAAATTAGATAAAACTGAATCTACTGACGAGAAACGTAAACCTCGCTATCCTTGTCTCATCTGTGACGAGGAGAATTTTACAAGGGATTGCCCACATCGAGCTGAGGTTGCGAAAATCATCAAAGGTTCTCAAACGCCTGCTGTCTTGAAGGATCCTTTTCCTAGTCAAGATAGTAAGATGATAGGTTCTTCCTCAAATGCCTCAGAAGAACCCATAACGATGATGTCCCATGTTAGGATTGCGACACGATCGCAAGATTATGGTAGTAAAAGTCCTGTTGGTGGTAAGGAAGAAAAATCTTCTAATTCAAACCCATCGACTTTAGCTCCTTCTGGTTCCGATCCGCTATAGATAAAGAAACCTAATCCAGACTTAGTAATCAAACTACCTGCTAAAGGTATACTTCGGAAGTCAGCTTTCAATCCACATGTGAGAGTTTGTCAGAATTATAACATTGTTGAAGACTTAGCTATTTCTCCTTTAGCAATGTTGGCTTTGGAGGTGCTGCAATCATGTCCAGCACAGTGCAAGTTGCTATTGTCAGCTATAGGAGCTGTTGATATTCAGGATTCGAACCTTATAATCTTCGATTTAGATAATAGTATACCTCGCCTACCTCATCAAATGGCTTTCCAGATCCCAGTGTTAATCAAAACTACGCCGAGATAACGAAAGGTTTTACCAAGTTGTTGAAACAGAACACTCCATTCTTTTTGGATGAGATAGCTAAAAAATGTTTTGATGCACTTAAACACACATTAACCCATGCACCGTTATTGCATCCTCTCAACTACAACCAGGATTACTTCTTGTACCTCGCCGCTTCTCATTCCACTATTGGGATGGTTTTAGTTCAGGAAGATGAATTCAACAGTGAACAAGTGATTTACTATCTTAGTCAAACTCTGAATCCAACTGAGTTTAAATATTCGCATGTGGAGAAATTGGCCTTGGTAGCGGTTCAAGCTGTCCAACGATTTCATCATTACATCTTATTATGAAAAACCATAGTAATTTCTGCCTGTAACCCTATGGTGTATATTTTGACTAAACAATTGCTAGGGGGAAAGTATTACAAATGGATCGTTATCCTGCAGGAATTTGACTTGGAATTTGAAAAATCCAAGGCAAAGAAATCTTTGGTTTTTGTGGAACTGATGTGTGATTTCCCCCGTACTGATACTGAAGCTGTGGCGGAAGAACCCATTGCGGATGGATCCTTGTTTCTTATCAGTACTTTAGATCCATGGTATGGAGATATAATTTTCTATCTCCAAACTCAATCTTTTTGGCCTGAAATCTCATGATCTCAACGAAAGAAAATTCGTTTCCAATCCCAACAATACAATATTATTGGAGATACACTCTATCGTCATGGGGCGGATTCTATTTTCCGACGTTGTCTAACTCATGAAGAAGCTAAAAAGGTTCTTAATGACTATCACTCTGGTGCATGTGGCGGTCATATGTCTGGGTATGCCACAGTCCAAAAGATATTGTGTGCTGGTTATTTCTGGCCATCCTTATTTAAAGATTGTATCTATGCAGTCCGGAAATGCCACAATTGTGAAATTTTTTATCGTAAGATGCATGCTCCACCTACTCCTCTCCACCCTATAATTGTCGTTGGTCCTTTTGCAAAGTGGGGTATCGACTTTATTACATGTAACCCTCACTCAGCTGGGGGGCATGCATATCATCCTTGAGGTAGATTATTTTACCAAGTGGGCCGAGGCGATGCCTACATTTTGATAAAACTGCTGCAATTTTTGTTTTCAATGATATAATTGCTAGATTCGGTGTTCCTCAAGTGATTATTACTGATCATGGGAGTCATTTTCGAAACATCATGATGACTGAACTAACAGATCAGCTTGGCCTACGTCACGATAGTTCTACTCCATATTACCCACAGGAAAATGGTATGGTTGAAGCAATAAATAAAGTTCTAGTCACTATGATCCAACGAATCATTAGGATTCATAGGTCGAATTAGCATAACATGTTATTTTCCGCGCTTTGGGAATATTGAACCTCAGTAAAAACATCAACTGGTTTCACTCCTTTTCAACTTGTCTACGGTTTGGAAGCAGTGTTACCCATTGAATGCAAAATTTCGTCATTGCAAATAGCCATATAATTACTACCAGCCACTTCCGAAGAGGAGAAATGTTTGTTGTACTTAGCTCAGCTAGATGAGAATCGACGTGATGCTGCATTAGCAATCGGGACTCATGCCAAATGAATAAAAGCTCAGTACGATCGAAATGTTACACCCCGTAATTTTTTGGAAGGAGATCTAGGCTTACTATACGATCAAGCAAATGATAAGCTAGGGGCTGGCAAATTTGTACCTATGTGGCATGGTCCGTATATTGTCAAGCGAAAGCTGGCAAAAGGGGCCTATGAATTGGAAGATTTTGATGGTGTCTCTTTAGGTAGACCTAGGAATGGGCTTTATTTGAAAAGATATTATGCTTAAAAGATTGGTGTGGAGATTTTTGTTAGAGTAGTTTCTTTCTAGTCGGTGTGTTTTAGATTAAGAATGTGTGCCTAGTTTAGAGAGTGTTTTATCATTATTCCTACTTATCTTGACTTTACTCTTGATATTGTAGATGTTGATGTCTCTTCAAACATACATCGGTTTTGCTGATGGTGCTTGTCGTAGTACACGGAATATTTCTTCTGCAGCTTGGGTTATCTATTCGCCCTCTGATGAGTTAGTATCTATGCATGGGGTAAGCCTCGGTCAAACAACGAACAACGTTGCAGAGTATAGTGCAGTGATTGAGTTATTATCTAAATCCATTTCATTTGGGATTCAGAGTTTGATTGTTAAGTTAGATTCTGAACTCATTGTATTACAGCTTAACGGAGTTTATGCCATTAGAAATCTAGTGTTATTGAGATTATTTTTGAGAGTTCATCTCTTGGAACGTGAATTTGATTACATTGAATATCAACATATTCCAAGATATTTAAATACGTTAGCAGATGCAGTTGCTTCTCGAATGTTAAATAGGCATTTGCAATAAATCAAAATAGTAAATTTAAAAACATTTCATAACATGTTTTACAAGATAACCGGCAACAGTAATATATCATAGCATAGGAGTGTGTCAAATATACATCGTCCTCGATCATAGGTTGAAAAATACCTTATGATCGACAAAAATGGTACTACAAAAAAGATATAAAATGTCGTATGAGTCTACCAAGGCGATCATCCTATCACTAGTGATGATCACGATAAGAAACCACTGCTCGGGCCACCCTAAAAAGGAACCTCCTAAAAGGTCCTGGGACCCCAATCACATAGCGTTGTAACCTAAGAGGAATGTCATCTATGCTAGTCTCTAGAATGTCTACTGTCAAGCGCTCTAGATGATTTTCCAATTCAGTTAGGGTCTCTGTAGATGGATCTTGTGGGGCCAGTGCTGCGGCAGCTGGGTGTCTTCTCTCATAGGGCTAGAGAGTGGTTGGTCACCATGGACCCACATCTGCATTTAAAATTTTTTTACTATCAGTTTTGGATGATTTAAAAAAAAAAAAAAAATTAGTTAAAAAATTTAGAAAGTGTTGAAAATGATTTTACCTGAATCATCCCATTTCTCTCCTGGTGGAAGAGCCATGTCTGGATCACCACGATAATCCATCCCAGCATATGGAAAATCCTGAATCACGAAAAGTTGGTTTCCCAACCAACGAAAATACTCTGGTGGAAATCGAACAACCTCTGAACCCTCCTCAAGATGATGGGCCATCACTGCAACCCAGTGCATAATCCTAGGCTCTCAAGGAAGTCTGTCCTCAATGGAAAGCTACTGTGGGGCCAACATCGGGACCCTCTCTAGGCCAAAGTTAACAACTAGGAAACCATATCCAAAGTTTTTTAGTTTCCCGTTCTTTTCTCTAGTCAGTTGGCCCTTTACATTTGCCAACACAGCTTCGCACCAGTTGAAGATCGTGCCTCGGTAATAGTCTACTTCCATTTGCATTTGGGATCTGGTAGCTAAGTGTAATGTTGCACTCCCGTAGAGTCTGGTGACAGAAAATGCAATCACTTTAAGTTCAGGACAGGAGATAGTCTTAATATCTATCTGTTTGTCCGTTGTTTGGTTATTACAAAACTCTAGTCGAAGACTAGCAATAGACTGGCCACCTGACCTATTCCCGAATAGAGATAATCCTTCACCTCTCTTGGGAAAACCAGTCAAAAAGTATATGTCCTCTAGCTCGATTTCGAGCCGGTGGCCACCAATAATGAAACACTGGTCCTATGTGCTCCACCTGTCCACCAGCCATTGCAGAAATTCTACCTGAGCCCTCATGCCGGGTATGGCCCATAATTTAAATAGTCTGCATGCTTTTAATGCCTGTATTGAAGGTGGATGAAGTAATGCAGCTAGGTCCACATCTTCGTGCTCCCGTTCCCACCAAACCAGCATTTTGTATATTCTACATTGCAAAGAAGGTGGATTAGAACATTTTAGTTCAAAATTTTTGGGGTGAAAATGGAAAAATTTGAAGTTTCAAAGCGTATTCCGCGGGGTCCGCACCCACTAGTTAGGGACAGTGCATAGTTTCACACTTGTCCTTAGGAGCAGGTGTGGGACCCCGACTTTTTCCTTTGTACAAAAAATTCGGGGTCCGCAAGGGCCGCATGTTGCACCTGCAGACCCCCGCGAGCGGAATTTTAATCAAAATTTCCCTTAAAAAATCAATTTTAAAGCCCTAAAACAAAATTTAAACGGTTGAAATGCAAGATTGGGATGATGTGGATTACCTGGAGCTCTCGGTTTTCGTTTCCAACGGTTGGATTTTCCGCAATCTTCACAGGAAGTTTCTTACCCAAAAGCTCTTTTTTCTTACTCTAAAGTCAAACAGTAAAAATGAATTTACAAAAGCCCTTTTTATAAGCTTTTTTGAATAAATGAATTTTTAATTTGTTTATTTTCCACTTTAAAAAGGTAACTTTTTAATGCATTTTTATTTATTTTAAACAGGTATGAGTAATCTTCTGAGTTTTTGTGCAGAATACTGGATTTTCAGGGATAATTGATCATTTTCGACAAAAAACATTGGAGTCCTCTTTACGCTCTTTTCTGACTCGTAAAATATGAAAAGATTGCCGAGTTTCTTTTTAAACTCGTTAAAATGGAATTAAAAAGGCGGTCCACTTACAGCTCTTTTCTGACCGTATAAACATGAAAAGATTGCCGGACTTTTGTCATTTCAAGTTCGATATTGGTAATAAAATGACGTGTCTTTGATCGATGTTTTACTTTTTTAGATCAAGGCCACTAATTATGAAAAGTACTCCTTGATCGTAATGGTCAAGTGGTTCTCTCAAGTATTATTTTATACTTTTAGGGGCTTGGGAAACACAAATTTATGAAAAAGGAAAACCATGGAGTTTCCTTAAGTTTTTCTTCTAACTCCCTAAAATTGAAAAACACCGAGTTTTTCCTATACTGGACTCGTTAAAATTTAACAGTAAAGGACCTGTTCAATTTAAACAGGAATGGACCACTCCTTCTTAGGGTTCGAATTTAAACTAAGTTGGACTCATCCGAAGGATGAGCTTATAACCAAGCAAATGTTATCCTCCTCAAGCTTGTCAAAAATAAAGAGGTACTTGCTAGAAATGGTGGGGGAAAAGAGAGAAAAATGAACCTATTTGTTGTACATTGTGTTTTAGAAAAGCATTCAATCACTCTTGAGCATGACACTTTTTATTCACCTGGGTTGGGAAATCCTTTGCCTAACAGTTAATCAAACCATATTGAAAGTCTTCAGCCGGTTTTTGGGTATTAGCTTTGGGTTAATTGTCACCAAACCATCTGCAGTGTCATTATGTGTTCAAGAGGCCAGTTCAAATAAACCATTCATATGCAAAATATCTATCATCCATCCTTGACCATATCTGAGTTAGTCCTTGCCAAATATATTTCTTCAAACTTGATCTATGATTTCATGTTGTAGGCTTGCCTATGACGGATCGCTTTCTATCAACTTTAGCTCATTATCTAGAAAGATGATCTAGAAATTGTCAGTACCTTGGAATTTGCATGCCTCAATGGCAGGTTTCTCGCCTTCGGCGACAGGTTGCATCATTGACCTTCGATCAAAGGATTTTGTGACATGTTTGACATCAACTCATTTATTCACATTTCATGGATTATACTGAGTACTTTGAGAGCCATTGAAATTCCTGGTGGTTTCTCTCACACTTGTCAACAATTTACATCATTGATTGGTAATCAAGTGGTTTCTACCATGTTCGACTTCAACAATTCATTCACATGGATAGAATCGTACTAGTTCGGGAAGAAGAAATAAAGACCCTGGATCTAGTTTCCACCATCCAGGTTGCGAGGAATTTTGTTATTCATTATATAGTGGACTATTCATAAATAGATGGCTGCACCCATACTGTGTCTACATATGTATATACTTGTGATGTACTACAAAATCATTCCTATATCAGAACAATTTAGTTAGTTCTCTAGTCGGTTTTGATCTGAGTATGGGAATGCCTACCTTAGCAATGATATCTTCACATATATATATTTTGTATTGAATGTTTTTACAGGTTCCGACTGGGGTATCCATAGGAAGATCCTTGAAATGATAAAGTACTTCACTCTTATTAGATGACAAATACTATCCTCATCTATTACAGACTCCGCACTTTAGGGGGCAATCCGTTGCACAAAATATCGTCACCATGACTTTCTGCAATCTATGTGAGTCTATCACCACTCATACTTTCCTCCTTTGCAAGTCTTAAGCCTCAGTTCTTCATGTCAAGCCTTGAAAATAAGAGAAAGACCTTAAAAGTATCTAAAACTTTGGTTCCGCACTTTCTCTTAGCATTACCTGCGGTCCCGCACACAATGGTCATGTCCCCTGCGCTCCCGACTGCTCTGTCTTTGTGTAATGGGTGAGAACCCCTGTAAAAGTCAAAAAGGCACAAGTACATTCTTAAAAACTTACTTTGAGTCATTTCTGAAAGCTTCTAGAAGGAATCTTGAGGTGGAAAGTTCGTTCCTTCATTGTTCATGCATCCCATACCTAAAGGAGCTAACCCCTTGATGTGAGGAGCTTATCCCTTTGAAGGAGGACTCTATCCCTTCATAGGTGGACCTATAACCTCCTTCCTTTGCACTATAAAATGAAGCATTAGGCTGGTTATTTGGGAGGTTGAAAGCTGAATATTTTTGAGGTGAAATGTTGCTGGAACTTTGTCTTCTTAATTGAGCGTTTGAGAGGAGAGATCACATATCTTTTAATCTCATTTTGAAGAGAGTGAGGCTTGTCAATGTAGAGGAGATTCCTGTTTGGACCATGGCAAGAGCTTGTACAACATCAAGGCACCAAGGTTGTAAAGTTCTTCTATTTTCAAAATTAATACAATCAAGTTTATTTCTCTCAATAAGCTGTGTTTAATGGTTTATTTTATGAACTCCTTGATCATCATAATGAACATGATTTGTTATATTAGCTATGTAGGTGTCATTTGATGTGTGCTTGTTTGTGTTTGCAGATTCTCAAAAGGAAACTCTTTTAGACGGTCGAAGCATGGCTGCCACAAACTAGCGTTGGACTTAAGGTAGGGTCTAAAACACCTCTTGGTTTTTATTAATGAATCACAATATGTTTAAAGAAAGGTAGATTTGCTTGTCCTACTTGTTGCTAGATATCTGTTGTTACTAGGGTGATCGTTCTTGTCCACAAGAATGATTTATCCGGCCAACACTCCTCCAAATTCGTCGGTTCCTCGCTTGTCTCTATTCGTCACAAGTGATCAGGTCCTGCACTTAGGTGTCCTGGCTTGACTATGACTTCAAAATCATATTCTTGAAACAGTAGAAGCCATCTACATATGCGCCCCCCCAACATAGTCTTGTTCACCAGGTATTTCAACGCGGAATGATCTGTATACATCTTGAAGTGCCTACCAGGTAAATAGTGTCGATATTTCTGGAGTGCATACACCATTGCCAACCCTTTGCGCTCAGTAGTTGAGTAGTTCTTCTCGGCTTTGGACAGTCGCCGGCTTGTGAACACGATCGGGTGATCCACGCCTTTCACGCCTTCCTGCGTGAGTAAAGCTCCCAGCACAATACTCGATGCATCAACATGTACATGAAATTCCACGTCCCATTTTGTGAAGACCAGAATGGGAGCGGATGCCAGTTTCTCCCTGAAAACATCCAAACTTTTCATACAATCGTCATTCCAACAATATGTAGCATCCTTTTCCAATAGTTTTTCCATTGGCGTTGTTATTTGGGAATAGATCTTGATAAACTTTCGATAGTAACCAATGTGCCCCAAAGTAGCGCGTAGTTGTTTGACACTTCGCGGCGCTTCTAGATTCAGAATAACAACAATCTTTGTAGGGTCCACCATCAGGCCTTGTTTGCAGACCACATGGCCTAGCAGTTTTCCAAAGGGGATGAGAAGGTGCACTATGTAAGGTTCATCGCAATCTGGTGTCGGTGGTAAGTATCCAACATCAAACGTAAGCTCACTATATGATGTTTAACTAACCCAAAAACAATCCAATCATCCAAATAGGCCTCCAAGAACTTGTGGATGTATTCCTTGAACGCAGCCACAACTATGCACAAAAATATCGTTGGCGCGTTCTTCAACCCAAAAGGCATCACGGTGTATTGAAATTAGCCCCATTCTGTTGTGAAGGTTGTCTTGCTCCTATCTTCCAGTGCGATCTTGATCTGATGGTATCCTGAGAAGCCATCTATAAATGAGTAAGCTTCCTGACAGCCAACATTTTCCAATACTTCATCTGCAAATGGTGTCAGAAATGGGTCATGAACACAGGCATCGTTAAGCTTCCTGAGGTCCATGCATATTCTAATTTCGCCCTTCTGTTTCTTCTCCTGCACTATCTTAGGACTCACCCAATCAGATTCTTCCACTGGTTCAATAATTCCAGCTGCGACCATTTTGTCTAATTCGTTGCGAACCTTTTTGTTATACTTTGGGTTCAACCGATAAGGTCGCTGCTTAACTGGCTTTGCATCCGGTTTCAGAGTGATCGTCATCATCCCTAAGTCACCAATGATCCCTTTCAAGTCAATGATTTTGGTCGGGAACAAATCTTGGTATTGGTGGACTAACTCAGTGAACTTATCTACCGTGGCATCATCCCAATACTCCCCAAGTGTCGCATACTTTGGTTCTGCTTTTGTGCCAATATTTACCTGCTTTGTCCTTAGTGGCATGGTGATTTCGGGATCCTTAATTGATGGTCCTCGAACCTCGCGACAGCCTTAGGTTTTCGGAATATTAACATTTTGGGGGTCGTCATCATCCTCCTCCACCTACATGTTATAACATTCTAGGGTGCTACTTAATTGGGTCGCCCATAATGGTTGAAGCACTTCTGGTGGCTCTTGTGGTATTTTAAAGATGGCGGCTTTTACTACTTGCAACGTGTCATCAACAGTATCCGACCACTGGTCTTCGAATGTGAATGTTAACAAGAATCCCTCGTGCAAGACATCCCATTCGCCCGTGCCATGTTGGAGTTCTATCTCAGTATACCAGTTCATGGGTATGACATCCAGGGTATGATAGAACAAATGTACCCATTCAGGCTGTGGTTCTTCCCTGTAGGCCTTGGTCCATTTCGTGAGGTGCATGCATGGGTCATCTCATCCATCATATTTGTCTTCTAACTGTAGCAATGGTTTCCCAAATCATAGGTGCATCATCCTTCTACATCCGCTCTAGTTCTCAAAATTTCCTTGATGTGTACCCCACCATCGTGTGGGGGTTGTGCACAATGCCCATTTCAATGCGTCAAACCCCTACTATTCCAGTACTGCGCTTTCAAATTTGTCCACGAACTCATCCACCACTATTGATCCATCATAGGCAGCTCTCTAGCCTTGGTTGCTACACAACGCAGCAATCTAACCATCATGTTGCAATTCAACATTGTTACTTCTTGCAACCGATTCTGCTATCGCTCAACTTCCTTGTCCAAATCCGAGGTGTAGGAGCTTCCATGCTCCCATGAGATTCTCCCATCCACTGTCGGATTCACCCAATCCTGATCTCCCGCAATTATCTTGTAGATACAATCCAGCTCATCGTCACTTTCATTGTCACGCACTGGTTTAGTGTAGCGTGCTCCTTCAGCTGGGACTAATGGGACTACTACATGTAATGACTTTTTCTTGAATATCATCTTCTGCTTCTTCAGGTTGATGACTCCATTCATATCGATAGCCCAGTCTATTCCTAAAAACATGGTATAGGGATTGTTGTCATCGATAATCTCTATTACTTCAAAATCCGTCTGTGTGCTCGTGCCTTCAACATCAACTGTTACTCCTTGCAACCTTCCCATGGATAAAATCTTTTGTTAGTTTTCCATTCTTAATTGAATAGGGGACCACTACAATGTGGGCCTGCCCATGCATTCCCATGTCTGCTTTGGTAATACATTTGCATCCGAACTGAGATCTAGGATTACCTTATCCATTTCATACTCACCAATCTATGCCGTCAATCTCATTTCCCTCCCAGTGCACAAAGCATGCTTTCCCAGTTTCCGGACTATGCGCCATTCCCGTGACCCTACGCACCTGGTGATCAACTCCTGTAGTCCCTTAACTACCTTATTTTCACGTAGCAGTTTCATGCATGTCTCTAGAAAGGTAGTAAGCATAGAAGGATCCATTCCCAGCTTTGGTTGATCCTTACTACCTGAAGTGGAGGCCTCCGTGAAGCTCTTCTTAGCTTCCATAAACATTTCCTTTGCATGTTCTAAGTCAAACTCACGTTCCTTCGCGGGAGCCTTGCGAACCCATGTGTCTTCCTCAGGCTACTTCCCCTTATCCTCCACTATGGTTGCACCACTTCTGAGCATCATTTTTACATTCAGGTCTTCTTCGCACAGTTCAGACCTCATCATTTGGATATTCTGAGTTGGAGTAGGCTGGAGTACCCCTTTCTCGCACATTTGTGTGATCACCATAGGACAATCTACTATTTCATGATCAAACTGAGCACAGTATGAATAGGATATCCTTGTTGGGTTGGTGCAAACGTGGGCGTAGTGCCCTGGTCCTCCACAATTGTAACAAAATAACTATCTGCAGCCCCTTCCTAGTCCCATTCCTCCTCGTCCTCGACCTCGCCCCTGAAATCCTACACGTGCCATCCCTACAGCTGGGTCGAGGGCTCACGTTTTTGTCTGCATCCTATAGGCTGGGGTTCGATCCATCATTAGCTCGTAGCTAAGACAAGTTCGCTCATTGTGTCCTACTGATCTGCAAAAATTACAAGACAGCTGCTGGGGAGTCTGCGTATACTTTGCAACAAATGAATGTTGCCCATCGTGTGTTTTCCTCTTATCTGATAGATCGCGCACCATAACAAGGGTGTCACACTCGGCCCTGTCTATGCCTCTGGTCTCAATGGCATTGGCCCCCCTCTTACCAAGTAGTTCGCGAATACTGGACAGTGGTCCTTGTCATGGCCCTGGCCTTTGCATTTTTGTCGGGTAGCAGATCCCCCCCATAGCATGTTTTTGGGGCTTAAAGCCCGAGTTTTGGTCAATATGATGTAAAGACCCCACGAAATTCAGGCGCAGAGTGTGAGAGTCTAGGGTTGTCCACCCTAAAATAATGTAAGTTGTGTTGGCCTACCCATGGTCTGCGGACCATGGGATTGTATAAATAATGCAAGGCTCTAAGTGTAAAGGGAGTCTAAGCTTTGGCAAGAAAATATATGCGAAGGCATGGTTAGAGAATAGGAGTTGGATCTGAAGGTATTGGGTCGTAGTAGTAGGAAGAGGCTCTGCAGCTGAGTGTGCAGAGGCCTAGTAGAGTGTGCAACTATGTGCGTGGACCCCTGCAGCTGAGTGCACAAGGTGGAGTCGAGTCTGTACTAAATTGAACTTGGAATCATCATTAATAAAGATAAGTTGGTTTGGCATATTGTGCATCTGGTCTGTAGATCTGTATTTTAATGTCAGGTATATGTTTATTTATATGCGCGCACTTGTATGTATGCTTATGAATGGAAATCTTCTAAATAATTAACAAAAAACCCTAATTAAGGAAGACTTTGGTAATTAACACGGGTTGCAATACGGCTGGAGCTACGCAAAGGCAGTCCCACAGAACACCAGAAGCTTACTGTTACGTGTAATCTAGTAAGCGTGAAGGTTGAATCGGGTACCGATCTCCTATATCAGACATCCCTAGGGTGAGGAAACTTGGTTCTAGCACCTTCCCATACTACTTCGGGTGAGACCTCATTCCACGCTCCACGAACTCTTGCTAAAAGGGCTAGTAGTACCACGATTTTCTTGGCTAAACTCATTGTTGAACCTGGGTCAGGCCTCACGTAGCCAACAAATGGTTCCATTTCCAGAACTGAGATCTTCCTAAGGGATGTTTGATGTCATGCCACTGGAACCCAACAAATAATGAAATTGATGAGTGGTTAGACTAGAAGATTCACGAGTTCATGACACAGGAAAACAGAACTCCGCAGGTATCTAAGAAAAGGTGGTGTATATACGGAAATCCATGAAATTTTCTTTGCATCCTTTCCTTCTAAACTGTATGAGTGGATCGCAAGATTAGCTGACATCCAGGGAAGGTGTAAACTCGACCAACCGATAGTGTGGACCCCGGAATTAGTGCACAACTAGAGGCATCAAAAGACAAGATCGCGCGAGCTGTGGATCATTGGCTCGACCGGATAATAGGGGGATTTATCACTGAGTTTGTGGTGGACACGACTGTGAGCTACAGTGAGGCAGAGTACCATTTTCTCGAGGGACTGCAAGGTAAGTATATTAGATCTTTGAATACCTAGATTAAGATGATGTTATGTGAAAAATGGGTTATGCGAATACATTGATGTTTGGAATGATGTAGAGGAGAAAGATCTACAAAGGTAGTGGGGAATTAGGAAATAGTCCTTTAATATCACCTTCATGAGAGAGCGAGGAAGAGCTCGCTTGGGTCTCTCCGAAAAGTGTGGTCAATTGATAAGACAATGCGTTCAGCAATTACCACCTCCACCCATGCCACCACCCATTTCACCTCCCGCACCTCCATCTCCACCCACTCCACCTCCACCACCCCCACAGTTCAGCATGGCAAGTGCGATCAAACTACCTGTATTCAGAGGAGTAGGGAATGAAGATCTGGACCAGTTCTGGTTCGTGGTAAGAGCAGTAGAGAAGCACAAGCGGTTACAGATGAGAACATTAAGAAAGCTACATTGGTGAGCGTGCTGCAGGATCGCGCATTAATGTGGTATATCAAGAACTCTAACGACCATCCAAATGCAAGGATAACAGAGATCCAGAATGCATTGAACAGAGAATTTAGTTGGCCAAAATCTGAAACACAGTCAATCATCGGGTTCAAAGAGATCACAATTCTTCCAGGCGAGACCCCCTAGGATCTGGATCAGTGGCTGAAGAGTACAATCCACGAAGCTAATATGATGCTAACGGATGCGCAACACCACACATGGTTTGTGGCATCTCTGACACCACACCTGAGGATGGTGCTATCAGAACAAAAGCTTTCAACCCAGGGTGAAGTGTTGGAAATGGTAATGAGGTTGCATGAGACCCCGATACAACTCCTGGGTTGGGAGTTCAACAAATCCACATGCAACTATAGAATCTATGCTTGGAAATGTAGAGCTTGAAGTAGGATAGGGCACCGCAGCCAAAGGTGCACAAGGAAGTATGGTGCATAAAATGCAAAGGCCAGGGCCATGAAAAGGACCACTATCCAATATTCACAAACTACTTGGCAGGAGGGGGACCAATGCCGTTGAGACCAGAAGCACAGGAAGGGTCGAGTGTGACACCCATGTTATGGTGCGCGATCTATCAAATAGGAGGAAAACACATGACAAACAATTGTCATTTGCTGCAAAAGTATACATAGACTCCCCAACAACCGTTTTGTAATTTATGTAGGTTGGTAGGCCAAGACGAGTGTACTTGTCGCAGTTATGAGCTAATGATGGATCAAACCCCAACCTATAGGATGTAGACAAAAATGGGATCCCTCGACCCAACTGCAGGGATGGCGCATGCTGGATTTCAAGGGTGAGGTCGAGGATGAGGAGGAATGGGACTAGGAAGGGGCCACAGACAACTGATTTGCTACAATTGCGGAGGACCAGGGCACTACGCCCACAATTGTACTAACCCAACGATAATATTTTGTTCACATTGCACTTAGTTTGATCATGAAATGATAGATTGTCCTACGTTGATCATGCAGATGCACGAGAAAGGGGTACTCAAGCCTCGTCCGACTCAAAATTTCCAAATGATGAGGTCTGAACCATGCAAAGAAGACCCAACTATGAATATGATGCTCATAAGTGGCGCAACTACAGGAGAAGATAAGGGCAAGCAACCCGAGGGAGATACATGGGTTTGCAAGGCTCCTGCAAAGGAACCTAAGTTTGACTTAGAATGTGTAAAGGAGACATTTATGGAAGCTAAGAAGAGCTTCATGGAGGCCTCCACTTTACATAGTAAGGATCAATCAGAGCCGGGAATGGATCCTTCAATGCTTACTACCTTTCTAGAGACATGCATGAAACTGTTGCATGACAACCAGGCAGTTAAGGGGCTACAAGATCTGATCACAAGGTGCGCGGGGTCGGGAGAACTGCACATAGTCGGGAAACTAGGAGAGCATGAATTACGCACTGGGAGGGAAATGAGATTGGCGGGCAGATTGGTGAATACGAAATGGATCAGGTAATCCTGGACCCGAGTTCGGACGCAAATGTGTTACCAAAGAAAACCTAGGAACGCATGGGTAGACCCGCATTGCGGTGGTCCCCTATTCAATTACAAATGTCAAACCAACAGAAGATTGTGCCCATGGGGAGATTGCAAGGAGTAACAGTTTATATCGAAGGCGCGAGCACACGAATGGACTTTGAAGTGATAGATATTGTCGATGATAATAATCCCTATCCTGAATTGTTAGGAATAGACTGGGTGACTGATATGAATGGAGTCATCAACCTAAACAAGAGGAAGATGATCTTGGATAAAAAGTCACTACGCGTAATAGCCCTGCTAGACTAGGACGAAGGAGCACGCTACACGGAACCAATGCGCGACGATGAAAGCGATGATGAGATGGATTGTATTTACCAGATAATGGCACGAGACCAAGATCGGGTGAACCCAACTACGAGTGGGAGAATCTTGTGGGAGCACGACAGCTCCTGTGCTTCGGATTCAAATGAAGAAGTAGAATGCTAGCAGACTCGGTTACATGAAGTAACAATGATGAATTGCAACATGATGATTAGATCACTGCGCTGCATGACGACAGAGGCAAGGGAACTGCCAACATATGATGGAGTGACCTTGGTGGATGAATTCCTGAACAAATTTAAAAGCACAGTACCGAAACAGCAGTGGTACGGTGCACTGGCATGGGAACTGTGTGCAACAACTGCACGATGGTGGAGTACACATTAGAAGACCATTATAAACAGGAACGAATGTAGAAGTAAAATGCATTTACCGTTTGGAAACCCCCAATGTCAAACAAGAATTGGGCAGCTGGGACAGAGTAGCTTGTGCACTCACTTGTGTCATTGGGTGTAGACATGGGCTGTGCAATCCACACCAGCACACCCTAGACTAAGGATCGACAATTGAAACCAGCCACAGTAGTAGGAAAAGCGATGCGCACCACAAACATTCCACGTAGAAGAATTCAAGAAGGTATGTGGGATCCTAAACAAGGCTTGCCAAGCCAGACGAACTAATTGGGACCTGCACATACTAGCAGTTTGATGGGCCTCTCAGGCCATGTACACGAATCTAAGCATGGGGACAATCCCGAACAAGACGGGCAGAGTCAAGGCCATAATCTTTGGAGGAAGGAATCCTCACATAGTTGGAACAATACGTAGGAACTAGGACAGAGGAATTATGCAACCACGTGAAGTCGAACATATGCAAATTCAGGAAGCCATTCGATAGGGGAACCTTAAGTTTCACAAACTCAAAGATCAAGTACGACTGAGGAAAAAAATCATGTTAAGGGAGGTATAAATCAAAGAATTATCTATGCAAGCATGCCGTGCCAACCAACTCAGAATGATGGGACATAATATGAGCCACCATACTACTGCAGGGGAAGATTTCCACCAAGCTTTTATGATTCTGCTACCATGGCTGTGACCGCACATTACCACACAAAGTAACCAGGGGAGCGCACCACATAAGGCAGAACACGCGGCACTGACTATCTTGAGGGAAATTGAGGAGGGCCAGCGGACTAGGCTAGAAGGTGCAGGGAAGCCTCGCACAGGTGGTGTGACCACCTGACTATCTATAGAAAGCACAGTCTCAACGCTCCAAGTAGTTGGAAGAGAGCGTGGGACTATAATTGAGACTGTATGGGAGAGACACGATAGGGAGGGACGCGCAGTGAAAATGCTAAGTGAACAATGAATCAACATTGAGCAGCTTAGCCTACAATGCAATGAAGCAGTGGCATAGAACTAACAGTTGGAGTAGATCTTAGAGGAAGCATGTCGCGCGCCCCAGAGCTGAAAATTGTGACAGATCTACCAATAGGAGTGCGGATCCACAAATTGGCTAGTGGATTCTGTGAGGCAAAGGAAGAAGAAACAAGGATCCAGCTAGACCTCAACCTGTAGATTGCTGAACTATAGCTAAAGGCGCAATCATTCACACCCCCATAAGCTCAAGAACAGTGTGCTGGTGCTGTCCAAAAAGGGCTAGAAGAAATTGAATAGCAGTGCAGAGTTGTACCACTTTTTTGGATGAATCCTTTGGGGTCCTCATAGCCTTACAGGAGGACCCCACCATACAGTAGTTGGAAACAAAGGCGCAGGAGCTTCGAATGCAATTTGATAGTGTGTGGGATGGCGCAAACAGTAGTCCTAACCCAGTGGCTCACGAGGCTACAACAGGCGAAGGCATTCAAGGAGCAAGTGGAAGCAATGCGCCAAAAAGAGGCAGTACTTAAAGCACATGCCCAGCCTTGGATTGACGAGGCCTTCCTCATCACCATCGCCATCGAAGGAAAGCTCGCACAGATGAAAGTATTTCATGCTCTCAAACAGGGATTTTCCCAGGATAGCGAGTATTCAGTCAAGCGGGTAGAGCAAGTCTAGCAGACAGTAGAAAAGTGCACTGCGGACCTTCGCGCAGCTCAAGATCAGTTGGAAGGGCTTTGTGCCAAGATCACCGCACAGTGACTCAGGAGAAGTCACAATGATTGTGTTGGGGGCCTGTTGGGCAGTGGATCCCCCCCATAACATGTTTTTTAGGCTTAAAGCCCAAGTTTTGGTCAATATGATGTAAAGATCCCATGAAATGCCAGTGCAGAGTGCAAGAATCTAGGGTTTTCCACCCTAAAATAATGCAATTTAATGTAAGTTGTGTGCGCGGACCCCTGCAACTAAATGTGCAGGGTGGAGTCAAGTCTGTACTGAATTGAACTTGGAAGCATCATTAATAAAGATAAGTTAGTTTGGCATATTGTGCATCTGGTCCATAGATCTATATTTGAATGTTAGGTATCCGTTTATTTATATGCGTGCACTTGTATGTATGCTTATGAATGGAAATCTTCTAAGTAATTAACGAACAAATTCTAATTAAGGAAGACTTGGGTAATTAACACCGGTCACACTGCGGCTGGAGTTGTGCGAAGGCAGTCCCATAGAATGCCAAAAGCTTGTTGGTACGCGTAATCTAGTAAGCACGAAGGTTGAATCGCGTACTGATCTCCTATATCAGACATCCCCAGGGTGCAGAAACCTAGTTCCAGCACCCTCCCATACTACTTCGGGTGAGACCTCAGTCCATGCTCTGTGGACTGTTACCAAAAGGGCCAGTAATGCCGGGATTTTCTTGGCTAAACTCACTACTGAACCTGGGTCAGGCCCCATGTAGCCAACAATTTTACGCACCATACTTCCTCGCATGCCTCTGGCCGTAGTGCCCTATCCTGCTTCAAGCTCTACATTTTCAGGCATAGATTTTGTAGTTTCACGTGGATTTGTTGAACTCCCAACCCAGGATCTTGTTTCAGAGTCTCATGCAACCTCATCGCCATTTACAATGCTTCGTCCTGGGTGGAGAGCTTCTATGGTGACAACACCATCCTCAAGTGCAGTGTTAGGGATGCCACAAACCATACGCGATGTTATGCATCCATGAGCATCGTATTAGCCTTGCAGATCATACTCTTCAGCCACTGATCCAGATCCGAGGGGGTCTCACCTGGAAGCATTGCGATCTCTTTGAACCCGATGATTGACTGTGTTTCAGATTTTGGCTAGCTAGATTCTCTGTTCAATGCATTCTGGATATTGGCTATCCCTGTGTTTGGGTGGTCGTTAGAGTGCTTAATATACCATGTCAACGTGCGATCCTGCAGCACGCTCACCAATGTAGCCTTCTTAATTTTTTCGCCTGTGACCCCTTGTGCTTCCCATACTGCTCTTACCATGAACCAAAACTAGTCTGGATCCTCATTCCCTACTCCTTTGAATACAAGTAGTTTAATCGCACTCGCCATGCTGAACTGCGAGGTTGGTGGAGGTGGAGTGGGTGGAGATGGATGTGAGGGAGGTGAAGTGGGTGGTGGCATAGGTGGACGTGTTAACTGCATAATGCGCTACCTTATCAAACTGACTGCACTTCTCAGAGACACCCGAGCGAGCTCTTCCTCGCTCTCTTGCGAAGATGAAATTAAGGGACTATTTCCTAATTCCCCGCTACCTTTGTAGATCTTTCCGCTCTGCATCATTCCAACCATTAATGTATTCGCATAACCCATTTTTCACATAGCAACATCTTAATCTAGGTATTCAATGATTTAATATACTTACCTCATGGTCCTTTGAGAAAATGTCGCTCTGCCTCATTGTAGTTTACGGTCATGTCCACCGCAAACTTAGTGATAAATCCCCCTATTATCTAGTTGAGCCAATGGTCCATAGCTCACGTGACCTTGTCTTTTGATGCCTCTAGTCTACGTTGTTGTTGGGAAAAGTATCCAATACGGAATGCCCCTATCCCACCCTAAGAGGTGATAGTGCCTTAGCAACAAACAGGTAAACTTATTCGAGTATTCTTCTTTATGAAATGCAAGTGAGGAAGAAGGATCTAACTAACCTGTATCTTCCGCTAGTTTGTCGATCCAAATCACTCCTCTCTTCAGTAGTTCCCAGCTTCTTGCTCCTTCGCCGGCCCAGCTTCACCGAATTCCTGCAAGATCAGAAGAGAGAGAAACTACACAAAGATACATATATACATTCATAAAAAGCTCAAGATCAGATTAAGCTAAACATGTAAGCATAACAAAACATCATTGGTCTACAACATGTAGGAGAAACTCAAATAGTTTATTGATAAGATAATAAAGTCTGAGAGGAGATACAACCAAGTGAGTTCCGATCCAGCATCTACCTCCTAGCGATGGAATCCCTTCCTCTCCTCCAACAAAGCATAAATCACCCAATGTGCTAATGTCAATCTCAAACCAACAGCAATTCTCTGCAAAGTACAAAATTCCAGCCTCCTGAACCTCTGGGTGAGAGATCCATATATAGATGTGAGCAGAGAGGATGAGTCAGCTCAGGTTTTGACTTGTGGCTTCTCTCTGTCAGTTCTTGCTTCCACTTGGAGGTTGAGAACCTCTTACTCATCACTAGTCGAATTCATTGAGGCAAGTGTCATTGGAGAAGATTCTAGAAGCTTCCAGGGTCTTTCCACCTCATTGAATGAACTTGCCATTTGTCATTTCCCGCTCAGCGCACCCTGGTAGTGCTTATACCTGCGTTGCAGTGCACCTAGCCAGTGTAATCTCTGCATTTCAGCGCAGACAGCTAGTGGAGCCTCTGAATTGATCCTGAATTGACTGGTTCTGAGTGGTTTTTGGTGGAGAACTTCTGGGAGAAGCTGTCATTGGTTGACCTTGTTCCTTTAGGAGCTGTAACAACATCTTTAGGGACTTTGGATCCCTTGAATTATGGACATTTCATGCTCAATGCTGTAAGGCACAAAAATGTCTATAACAGTTGCCCCCTAAATTATGAGGTCGTTTATCGGGTGAAATGCTTTATTAGGAGGATTTGAAGTTCTTCCAATGCTGGGAGGAGACCTGTAAGAAGATACAATACAATACATTATTTTTCATACTGCTTTCATGATCTAGCTGAGGCGGGCATTCCCATGCTCAGCTTTATAAATTCATTTTTCTGTACATAGAACAGACAATCGTCTGATGGTAGACTGATGATTTTGATGAAATCATCATCCTTTTGGTAGGATGATTATCTGTTGTAATGCTGTACATGTCAATGTCTTTATTTTCCCTGAATATATATCGCAGCCCGGATGGATGAAACTAGATCCGGGGTCTTCAATCTCGTCCGATCTTCACTCTAAGTACAAGTCGATCCATGTGAGAAATGTTCTGAAGTCGAACATGGAAAGACATCGCTTGATTACCGGTCAATGAGGTAAACCGTTAACAAGCGCGAGAGGAATCAACGATAATGATAATGACCCTCAAGGTACTGCAGTACAATTCACGTGGTGTGAATAAAGGACTTGGCGTCGAACACCACACAAAATCTTTCGGTCGAAGGTCATTGATGTATACCTGTCGCCGGAAGTGAGAAACTTGCCATTGAGGCATGCAAGCTTCAAAGTACTGAAGGGGGTGTTCCTAGATCAACTTCTTGGATAATGAGCTGATGTCGACAAGAAGCGATCCGTCAAAGGAGGGCCTTAATGTATCCCACATCAGCAACACGGAACGGAGCAAATGATTTTGATGGAGGTGAAATATATGGATATATGGTTCAGGGTGGCGGTCATGAAAGGATGAAGGATAATGTATGGTAGTGGATGGGACACGGTTGACTTCTCTGGATGACTTCTCTTGAACATATCAGCGACACTTGTGTGATGGATTGGTAGCATTTACCCCAAAGGTGGATGGTATGGCAAGACCATGGCGATGTGACCGGTGAATGAAACAACCCAACCCGACTCAGGCACGAAGTGGAAGTGTCATGTTCAAGAGCGACTTGCTACCAATAAAGTTCTTTGAGTTTCTTCCCAATTTTTCCCCAGTCATTGCTGACCAGTACCTCTTTATTTTTGTCAAGCTTGAGGAGGATAACATATGCTTGTTCTATAATTTGCCCTTCGGGCAAACCCATCGCTATGTTTTAACGAGCCTAGCGATAGTGAAACTCGTTCTCGTCTAAAGACAAGTTTGTCGCTATTTAATGCTTTTAACGAGTCTAACGACAAAGATAACTCGGTCCTTTTCATTTTTAGAGAGTCTAAAAAGGTAAGTAAAGTCAACTCCAAAAGTCCTTTTTCGTCATCTAATCCCTTAAGTCTGAAAAAGTATAAAACAATACAGAAGGGATGAACTTTCGATAGTTTTAACGAGCCGAACAAAACAAGCGCTCGATCTTTTTGTGCAATAATCCCTCAGGTCCAAAAAGATTAAAATCTAGAGGAGGGATAGCACTTCCGGTTGCTTTAACGAGCTGGAAGGCCAAAACTTGGCAATCTTTTCATATTTTACGAGTCAGATGAAAAGAGCTTAAAGAAGACTCGTCTTTTGAGGAACGAGTGATAAAACGGGTTAGCAGCTGATTCCAGGTAAAGGTTGGAATTTTCCAATCACGGTAGTGTCACAAGGATGGCTAGTGAAATCACTCTTCGCAGTTGTTCCTCAAAATGGGTAAACAATCATATGGAGGTGAACGATCGGCCAATGGAAAAGTGGAGGTGATGGTGCAAACACGACCAAGGCTTTAATGGCTGATAATGTTACATTCACGGTGGTTATTTACCGGAAGATAGTTCATTTTTTAACGAGCTTAAACGCGGAAAAACACTGCTCAATCTTATGTTTATTTTTTAACGAGAATGAACTATGCGCTAAAACTGCTTGATTATCCAGTCATATGATAAGAATGTCTCATGTAAGATTCCATTTTTTATGGAGCTTGCGCCTTACCAAAGCTATGCCCCGCATCCTTTCGTTATGCAAGTTTGGAAATGGCTAATCCTACGAGTTTAAAGGGTTAGACCTACAGGTTTAAAGGGAGGACCTAAAAATTTTAAAAAATAAATAGCCGCCCCTTTTTTGCACTCAAAAAGGTTTGCATGCCCCCAGGCATAAAGTACGATTTCAAGGTTACCCCTTCTTATTCCAATAAAACATTTGTTTTACCGGGAGAGGCCTACCTCTTTCAGGTTACCCAAAGATTGTTTCATCAATGTAGCGAACAAAACACTTCTTCGGCGATGTCTACCGAGATAGACAAAGGTGAGTGACAACGAGCGCCAAACACATAACTTTGACAAAAAAATCTTATTCTAGAATAAACCCTCTTCCAAGACGGACGGGGTACAGACTAGTCATATTCTCCCGCGGAAACCTACCCTATACCCAAAGTTTTCCTGCCGAAGCAGACCAGGACGCATGCCCCCTGGGTTCCAGTCATATCCCTCCGAATTACTCGCGCTCATCGGGAGGACGGACCGTGGGTTGAGACATTTCTTGCGTGAAGAGACCATTTAGGGAAGGTATATGACTATTTGCGATGCGTGATCCGGCAAATGAAAGCTGGTCCACGAGCTTGACCACTCTTCCTTCGTGCGGAAAACACATTACTCTAAAGAGTGAGGAGACGATGGCCCCCATGCAATATATATAGTCTCGTCCAAGGAGTAGGTTATAATCCAAGGGTCCTTGAACGACCATCACGTTCATTTGAACGGTCTTCCATTTCAATGTTATGGGCACATTGGGGAGGATCCCTAAAGGTCGACTGGTTCCTTTATCAAAGCCCATCAGATTTCTCATTTCAGGAAAAAGCGCTGGCGAACCAAGCGCTTTCCAAGCAGTGGAGGAAAGGATACTCACAGATGCCCCTTCATCAATGATGGTGCGAGCCATGACCATTCTGTATATTTGGACGATAATTCTGAATGGTATGCTTGCTGGCAAACGGGGTCTGCCTAGTTGGTTCCAGTCGAAGGAGACAACTAGGTTGCTTGGTGGTGGGACCGAGTAAACGGCCGGGTATCGCTCTGACGAACTTCCTTCCTGCGATAAAGGAATGGGGGGAGTGCCCCCGTGCTCGTCGGAGTCCGTGTTGATGAAGAGAATTTGGATGGTGTCATCTTTATTCTCTTCAGTGACTTTATCATTCGAAGATAAATCCCCTGAAGGCAAGACCGGGTCAACTGCCACCTCGACCTTTTGACTTTCGTCGGGTATGGATTTAGCTGGTTCATCTTCAATGACCGGCGCTTCAGCTGACCACTTGAGCGGGCCAGCTGGATTTTCAACTAACGAAGGACTCGGCAAGAGTTTTTTATATCCAGGAGGAAGTCGTAACGGTGAAACCGGACGATCATCCAAAACTCTTTTCGCTTCGTCTAAGAAGGGACAACGGTGGATGGCGTGGTTGCCTTCGCACAGTCTACAGGGAGATCTAGCTCTCCCTTTTTGTCCAAGGACTTCACTTTCGCTAGTTGACGGTATGCATTCAACATGGCTATCAGAGGTTGATGCCATCGGATTGTGCAAACGGGGAGACCAGTCCCCTAGTATCCGAGGGATGCAGGGACAATCTCTGTGGAAGTGGTCTCCCTTGCATATGACACATGGCAATTTAGGCCTAGTCAGTGTTGTGTGTGGATTTTTGTCAGACGACACTTGTTTGCCCCCAGTCGCTTTTGGCTCCTTCTTCTTCTTCTCTTTCTTCTTCTTTTCCTTCTTCTCCTTAGGAACTTGGTTTTTTGTTTTACCAGTTCCGTCAAGTGAAGAGGAAGGAGGAGAGGAAGAATTAGAGGAAGTAGAAGGCTGGTGGGCAACTCTGGATTGGTCTAACTGTTGATTCGACTGTTCAGGAATAGTGGTGTTCTGAACGACATTGGTTGAGAAGAGCCAGACCGGCAAGCCAATTGTTAGTCCTGGAAGCGACAATGTGGCCATATGGGGCGCACCAACATCTCCCCAAGAGGAGAAGGGACTAGGATTTCCATCAATGGGAATTCCTTGGTTGGTGGGTTCCATTTTCTCAACCTAAAGATCAATGCAGGAAAAATGGGGTGATTGTTCTGTTTAAAATAAATTTTAACGACGCTTTAGACACAACTTGCTTTTTCAGTTTTAAAGAGTCAAGAAAAAGCTAAATATGACTCTAGTCTCCTTCGATGTTTTAACGAGCCCGAAGTGACAAATGCTCGGGTGGACTTTTTCCGTTATAGAGTCTGAAAAAGGCCAAAAGGAACTGCTCTGGAGTTCTAGGTAGAGGGTGTGCCAAACTTTTCGCAAAACCGCAGAATACTTTTTAAGGTACGGGCGGTCAATCTTCCTGAATGTTGTGTTCAGTGCATTGCGATCAGTAGGGCGGGCGACACGGCTTCCTAAGGATAAAGGTTTTATGCCTATAGGGGTCTCCCAATATATACTCAACGGTACGTGGGAGCACAATCCATACTGGCGCTATCGTCCCTCAGGAGGAATCACCCAACCATCAGCGAGATCGACAGTCACTAGGTTTTACGACGCCGGAACACGTCTCTAGCCTAGACCTCTATGTTGTGCGTTAAGTTACAAAGCGTTGTTAAGTTCATTCAATTTATTTTAGGTTGATCTTTCTTAGAAGTTTTCCTTTTTGGATCACCACGAGATGTATGATACAATTCCTAAATGCAGTCTAAAGATGATAAGCAAGCTTTTATATCTTTTCAACAATGAAAATCCTAGCTACAAGGGGAAAAGGAAGATACAACTTTTCTCAAAGAGCATAGAGCACACTGTAATGCACTTTTCCCTAAATCAAAGCATGCAAACTATCAAAATGCAAATGCACAAATGCATGTATTTGTTTTCGCTTTCTTAATATTGATGCCTAAAAAGAAAGCTGTTGTACAAATTTGAATTCGATTTCAAGTGAAAACATAAACAAGTTCCTTTTTCAAAATCAAAAAAGACGATTACGACACCTTATGATTTACTTGTTTCGACACTAGAAATGCATAAATTCAAACCAAACGACAAAAGTAAAAGCTCAATCAACTGTGAACAACAAACAAACTCACTCCTAAGATCAAAACGACACTTATGACAGGTCTAGATCTAAGGGCGACAGTATGACTAGTTTACTTTTGTAATGGGAAACTGCAAATGATGTAACAAATACACAAAGAACAAATACAGTTTCTTTATACAACTGAGGTGGAATTGAGGCAAAGAAAAGGGGTTTCATATAGGTACACTGACTGATAACAGGCTGCAAAAAATAGAGATAAAACTGAGCAAAAGGAATCAGGGAACCACAGCTACACAAGGCAAAGACTGATCAGCGCACTCTCAAAACAGAGGTTTTGACATTCAGCGCAGGTAGGCTTCACGGGACCTGCGTTGAAATGCAGAACCTCTTCACAGAGTCTACGCTGAAGCATAAACGAGAGTTGTTTCTGGGTTCTGGGTTACGGTTTGCAGTTAAATCAACAGTTTTTGGCCAAATCAAAGCTATCAACTAGGTACAATTAGGAGGATGATTTATAGGAGGCCTAAGATCTATCACAAAGGGCTGTTAGAGCACTTGTGTATCAGTTTGTTCAGATCATAAAAACAGGCCCAGTGATTGGACTAGAGAGGTAGATCTCTACTTTGCACTTGAAAATGGCAAGTGCATTTCGATTCGGCACTCCTGAGTTTATGAGAAGAACAAGACCAAAAACACAAATAAACTAACAAGATACTGTCCCCAGCGGAGTCGCCAATTTGTTGTTGGGAAAAGTATCCAATACGGAATGCCCCTATCCCACTCTAAGAGGTGATAGTGCCTTAGCAACAAACAGGTAAACTTATTCGAGTATTCTTCTTTATGAAATGCAAGTGAGGAAGAAAGATCTAACTAACCTGTATCTTCTGCTAGTTTGTCGATCCAAATCACTCCTCTCTTCAGTAGCTCCCAGCTTCTTGCTCCTTCGCCGGCCCAGCTTCACCGAATTCCTGCAAGATCAGAAGAGAGAGAAACTACACAAAGATACAGATATACATTCATAAAAAGCTCAAGATCAGATTAAGCTAAACATGTAAGCATAACAAAACATCATTGGTATACAACATGTAGGAGAAACTCAAATAGTTTATTGATAAGATAATAAAGTCTGAGAGGAGATACAACCAAGTGAGTTCCGATCCAGCATCTACCTCCCAGCGATGGAATCCCTTCCTCTCCTCCAACAAAGCATAAATCACCCAATGTGCTAATGTCAATCTCAAACCAACAACAATTCTCTACAAAGTACAAAATTCTAGCCTCCTGAACCTCTGGGTGAGAGATCCATATATAGATGTGAGCAGAGAGGATGAGTCAGCTCAGGTTTTGACTTTTGGCTTCTCTCTGTCAGTTCTTGCTTCCACTTGGAGGTTGAGAACCTCTTACTCATCACTAGTCGAATTCATTGAGGCAAGTGTCATTGGAGAAGATTCTGGAAGCTTCCAGGGTCTTTCCACCTCGTTGAATGAACTTGCCATTTGTCATTTCCCACTCAGCGCACCCTGGTAGTGCTTCTACCTGCGTTGCAGTGCACCTAGCCAGTGTAATCTCTGCATTTCAGCACAGACAGCTAGTGGAGCCTCTGAATTGATCCTGAATTGACTGGTTCTGAGTGGTTTTTGGTGGAGAACTTCTGGGAGAAGCTCTCATTGGTTGACCTTGTTCCTTTAGGAGCTGTAACAACATCTTTAGGGACTTTGGATCCCTTGAATTATGGACATTTCATGCTCAATGCTGTAAGGCACAAAAATGTCTATAACATACGTATTAATTTTAGAGTCCACACTATTGGTTGGTCGAGCTTACACCTTCCCCGATTGTCGGCTAGTCTTGCGATCCACTCATATAGTTCAGAAGGAAAGGATTCAAAGAAAATCTCATGGATTTCCGTATACACGTAGCGATCCAACCACCTTTTCTCAGATACTTACGGAATTCTCTTTTCTTGTGTCATGAACTCGTGAATATTCTTGTCCAACCACTCCTTAATTTCCTTCTTTGTTGGGTTCCAGTGGCACAACATTAGACATCCCTTAGGCAGATCCTGGTCCCAGTAACGGAACCATTTGTTGGCTACGTGGGGCCTGACCCAGGTTCAGCAGTGAGTTTAGCCAAGTAAATCGTGGTACTACTAGCCCTTTCGGAAACAGTCCGCGGAGCGCAGACTAAGGTCTCACCCAAAGTAGTATGGGAGGGTGCTGGAACTAGGTTTCTGCACCCTAGGGATGTCTTGATGAGGGTTCTGGAAGTGAGCGATCCTAACCCAAGCGTTGCGCTGCTCCATGCAGCATTCTATCCTTCGCAACCTGTGCGCGCCTTTGTGAATATAGTATTATCTTGATCCCAATATTTTACTGTGCTAATATATTATTGCTTTAACTTAGAGTGTGTGAGCCCAATTTTCTTATTACTTATTTACTTTCAGATAAGTGCGTGTAACCAAAAACATATAAATGCATAAAGATAAACAGCACATAGAAATCCAGATCTACAAACAGATGCACAATATTCTGAATCAACTTAGCTTTATTAATGATCCTTTGCAAGTTCAGTACAATACAGACCCAACTCCGCCCTACGCACTCAGCTACAAGGGTTTGCGCACTCAGCTGTGGACTCTACTAGGCCTTTGTGCACTCATCTGCAAAGCCTCTTCCTACTACTACAACCCAATACACTTCAGATCTGCTTCTATTCTCTAACCATGCTTTCGCATCTATCTCTTTCTTTCCTTCTTCAAAAACTATCTTTACACTTAGAGCCTCGCTCTATTTATACAATCCCATGGTCCGTGGACCATGGGTATGTCGACACAACTTACATTAAATTACATTATTTTAGGGTGAACAACCCTATGACTCATCCAAAACTTTCATGCTCTGCACCCGCATTTCACGGAGTCTTTACATTACATTGACCAACACTTCGGGCTTTAATCCCAAAAAACATGTTGTGGGGTGGTCCGCTGCCCAACATGGATATTAGTGGCCACCCTCCCTTTCCATTTGGACCCCCACCATTATTTCATTCATTTTCCTTAATTGTAGCAAAAAAAACTATTTTTGGCCATTTTTTAGGTCCTAAACTTCTATAGGATTTTTAAGGGCCTAAAAGATATTTTTTTGGGGAAACAAAAACTTAAAATGTTACGACCCTGGGAATTTGACATTCCAACTAACCTCAATGGGGCCCAAATTTTTTTGGTCCTTCATCTCCTAGGGTTAGGTTTTTGGGATGTTTAGGGTTTCCCATTGTTTCTATATGATAAAAATGCCTATGAGCCTCATTGTAACATAGGTAAAATGGCATGTAGCCACCACATATCTTCTCAGAGATAAGCTACAATCACTCAAAACATTTTACGTCAATTTTTCATGTAACAATTTACACTTTGTTATTAATGAATTAAAGTTCTATTTTTTTTGTAGCTTTGTGTTCCTATTTATCTATATTTCATTTCATTCCTACGTAAATTTGGATCAGTGGTATTAGAGAGGTCTAATCCTTCTTTATTTTTCTATGCATGTCCCCAATGAGGTCGAGGTATAGGGATTTGGGACTTGAATTGGTTGAACCCTTGAAACATCATCCCCATTGACACCAATGACCATCCATGGGGTAAGAAAGGAAAGAAAAGGAAGCAAGAGATCCTATCAAATTGTTTCTTGAAGAATCCCTCGAGTGGAAAAGGAATAAGATGATGGATAAATTTTCCCATATCCTTTGGCGAATGCCATTAGGAAACACATCTTCATGCAACAGTCACTTCGGAGGCACCGCCCCCTTAAAGGTACAATTTAACTTTGTCATCTGTGTACTTGAAGGATAAATAGAAATAGATGATGTAGATAAATGGTTAAATCTGTTGGAACAATATTTTTCGGTTCATGATTTTTCTGATAGGGAAAAGATTACTTTTTCTTTGCTCAAAGATGCTCCCCATGTCAAGCACTAGTCGGAAAGCTACTGTGAGTAGAAGGATGAGAGGGAACCCTCACTATTTTCAACTGCACCCACTTGAAAATCCTTCTAAAATGTTGTTAGGGAATAATATTACAATGTTGGGAGCTATGAAGATAAGTATATAAAATGGACCACACTGCGTCAGGGAAGGGACTAAGACATGCCAGATTTCACAAATATCTTTCATACCCTTCATAAAAAATTGGGTATCAAGGATTATGAGTGACATCTAGTACTCAAGTGCTGTGGTTGTCTACATGAATACATTCAATATGTGATGGAGTTCCTAGACATATCCTTACTCGGTGTCCCATACCGATACACTATCATGATCGAGCAAAAATTCAAACAAAAGAAGCAAGACTTTCGATCTGTGAATATGAAGCAAGGAAAAGGTGCTAAAAACAATAGAAAAAACGACACAACCAAGGTGGGGTGACCTAGGACAACCCATCGAAGCCAAAAAAAAAGAATAGCACCATGAAGACAAAGAAGGAAAGATGGAAGTGGTGTGAGTTCCATAAGAGCCCCACTCACAACAAAAGTGAGTGTCATGCCAAACAATCACTAGTGGCTGAGATGAAGGTTTCCAAGTCATATGCATGTCTGAGTCAAAACCCTACAAGGGGAATTACAAAGGGAAGCAAATTATTGATGTAGAGCCGAAATCATTATTTCCAACCCCAAGGTCTAGACGATTGAGCCTAAAAACCTATAGGAAGGGGAGAATCTCCCCCACTCACAAATGTGGGCGAAGGGGTCATTATTGTAGTTCATTATCAACAGTGGGATCAAGAAAAACCTCATACTAGTAAATTTCATTAAGGGGTTTGACATGCTGACCAGACCATACTTGCAACCATACACCATCGAGTGGCTCCACCAAGGATGAGATGTGGGAGCTCGATTGTACTTATACAAAATAAGGATGGGACCTCGAGGCTCTGCATTGATTATCAAGCACTAAAAAAAATCACTGTAAAAAACAGGTGTCCAATCCCACAGATTGATGACCTTCTAGATAAAAAGAAGGGGGACAAGTATTTCAACAAGATCGATTTGAAGTCTACCTATCACCAGGTTCCAATAGAGCCCACAAATGTATGGAAAACTACCTTCAAATCCAAGGAAGGCATTTTTGAATGGTTGGTCATGAATTTTGGGTTGAAAAATGCCCTTGCAACTTTTATGAGGCTGATGGATGACATCTTGAGGCACTTCACCAACTTATTCATGGTTTTTAATCTAGATGACATCCTCATCTTCAAAAAGAGTCGGGGAGAGCACTTGGAACACATTCACCTGGTCTTTCAAACCTATGATAGCACAAACTTTTTGCAAACTTGGAGGAATGCTCCTTTGGTATGAGC
Organism: Pinus tabuliformis; assembly: GCA_031772625.1. Classification (NCBI taxonomy): domain Eukaryota; kingdom Viridiplantae; phylum Streptophyta; class Pinopsida; order Pinales; family Pinaceae; genus Pinus; species Pinus tabuliformis. The sequence goes on along the minus strand of CM062809.1, from coordinate 445,906,302 downwards.
CAAGTCCAATACCTAGGTTACATTATAGATGAGCAAGGCATGCATGTGGATCTAGCTAAGATCCAAGTCATTTAGGATTGGCTAGCCTCAACCACCCTAACAAAGCTTCACAACTTTTTGGGCCTTACCAATATTTTTTGGAGGCTCCTGATTGGATTCTCCCATATTACATGGCCTTTGAGTTTAGCTACAAAGGGAAGAGTGAAAGAAACATTTTCATGGTCGGTGTCCCAAAAAAAGTGTTTATTTACCATAAGCACCACCTCTTCTCTGCACCTATACTAACATTTCCAGAACTAAAGCCATTTGAAATTGATACGAATGCCTCTAATTATGCTATTGGTGTATTTCTCACCTAGCACGGGGATTCGGTGGCATACCATAGTAAGATACTTTTCAATAAAATTCAGAAGTACCCCATCTATGATAAAGATATGTATTATATTGTGTAGGCTTTCCAAAAGTAGAAACAATACATTCTGGGAAGGAGAAGGTCATCCACAAAGCCACTCACCTCATAAGTTTATATAGACACAAGGAAAGTTTTTGAACGATCGCCATCAGAAGTAGTCTACATGACTACAACAATTCCACTTGAACATTAAATACAAAAATAGCAACACTAATAATGTTGCATATTGTCTCATTCGGTCCCCAATTGTAGGAATGACTACTGTTCTTAACTCTTGTGTCCATGAGACCTATGGATGGTCACAATTATACAAAAATGATCCACAATTCACAACTACATACCAGATTCTATTGGATTGTAAGTAAGTTCCATATTTCCACCTCAAAGATGCATTATTATGCTACCTAGGCCACCTTTGTCTTCCTTCAATTGAGCGTGCCAGCAACACCCACTTGGAATTCCTTTTGAGATGCCCTCTAGGAATAATACTACCTTGTCAGAATCTATGAAGATAAGTACATAAAATGGAACACACTGTGGCAGGGAAGGGACCAAGACGTGTTGGAGTTTACAAGTATCTTTCATACCCTTCACACGAAGTTAGGTATGAAGGATTGTGAGTGGCATCTAGTGCTCAAGTATCATGGTTGTCTACACAAATACATCTAGGATGAGATGGAGTTCTTGGACATCTCGTCACTTAGCTTCGTATACTGATACATTGTCAAGATCCAATAGAAATTCAAACAAAAGAACCAAGACTCTGGATCTTCGAATCTAAAGCATGGAAAAGGAACCCCCTAAGCTACAGAACAAAGGAAAAATCCAAGGAAAGGTGACCTATAACAAACCATCAAAGACACAAGCAAAGAATAACACCACAAAGGAAAATAAGGACACAAGGAAGTGGTGTGAGTTCCACAAGTGCCCCACTCAAAACATAAGTGAGTGTTGTGTTAATCAGTCACTAGTGGTCAAGCTGAAAGCCTTAGAGTCAGAAGCATGTTTTGATTTTGAGTCATACCCAGAAAAGGGGAATGACAAAGGGAATCATATTATTTATGTAGAGACCAGTGCCAACTTTACGACCACCAAGGTCTAGAAGACTGAGCCCAAAGACCCATAGGAAGGGGAGCATGTTGTCCACTCACAGATGTGGGTGAAAGGGTCACTATTGTAGTTCATTGTTGATAGTGGCAGAAAAAAAAACCTAATCTTAGAAGAAGTCATTAAGCATCTCCTGTAAACATACACCATCAGGTGGCTCCACCAATGACGAGATCTTCGTGTCAGCTAACAATGTCTCCTTCCTTACAACATGAAACCCTTCACAGATAATCTACTATAAGATGTTTCTCCTCTTGAAGTTTGTGATGTATTATTAGGCCAACCATACTTGTGGAAGCATCATGCCATGTATGATTCCAGGACTCAAACTGTTATTATTACTTTGGGAAATAAGTTATACAGGATACGAGAGGTACCCCACCTACCACCATCTCTTTGATCTTTGCTAAGAAATGTAGTAAGATCATCTCAAAGATCTAGAAATTTGTTTTCTTTCTTATTCGCTCTGAAAGTAATCTAAATATCATGGCCACATCCATGGCCCCTGGGAAGGGTTCCTCCACATAGTAGAGGAAGGTGGATACGATTGTGGAAGAATAAAGGGACATCTTTTTCTCACCCATAGGGGTACCCTTTCCACTATCAGGTCAAGCATTCAATCAATATGACTCCCAAAGCACCTTTACCAAATGGGCCAATATATCTCTACCCATTCTGGAAAATGAAGAGATCAAGTGATAGATCCAAGAGTTGCTGCAAAAAGGACAAATTCGACCAATTTCCTCAGCTTGTGGGAGCTTAATTGTACTTGTACAAAATAAGGGTGGGACCTCGAGGCTCTACATTGATTATTGGGTGCTAAACAAAATCATTATTAGAAACATGTATCTAATCCCATAGATTGATGACCTTCTAGATCAATTGAAAAGGGGGAAAGTGTTTCAACAAGATCGATTTGAAGTCTGTCTATCACCGGGTTCCAATAGAGCCCACAAATGTATGGAAGACTTCCTTCAAATCCAAGGAAACCATTTTTGAGTGTTTGGTCATGCCTTTCGAGTTGAAAAATTCCCTTGCAACTTTTATGAGGTTGATGGATGACATCTTGCGATTTTCACCCACTCGTTTATGGGTTTTTTTTGGATGACATCCTCATATTTAGCAAGAGTTGGGAAGAACACTTGCAACACATTCAACAATTCCTACAAATCTTGCGGTAGCAAAAATTATGTGCCAATTTGGAGAAATGCACCTTTGGCGTGAGCCAGGTCTAATATATCAGATACAGCATAGATGATCAAGATATGCATGTTGATCCATCTAAGCTCCATGTCATTTAGGAGTGGTCAACCCCAGCCACCATAATATAACTTCACACCTTTTTGGGCCTTGCCAATTTTATCAGTGGTTCGTGTTGGGATTTTCCCATTTCAATTAGCCTTTGGGTTAGGTTACCAAGCGGAAAGTGAAAGAAAATTTTTCTTGGTCCAAGTCCCAACATAAGGCATTCATTAAGCAAAAGCACCGCCTATGCTCTACACCTGTACTCACATTACCAGAAGTGAAACTTCCATTTGAAATTGAGACAGATGCCTCTGATTATGTTATTAGTGAAATTCTCACCCATCAAGGGAATTTTGTGAACTATCACACTAAGACACTTTCCAATACAATTGAGAAGTACCCCACCTATGATAAAGAGATGTATTCCATTAGGTAAGCTTGCTGACAATGGAAACATTAGATTCTGGGGAAGGAGAGGGTCATCCACATAGATCACCAACCTCTTACATTTATACAAACACAATGGAAGTTGCAAAACTATCACCATATAAAGTGGTCTACATCTATAAAACTAATCCACCTAAACATTAAACAAAAAAAGGGCAATACAAATCATGTTCCATATTGCCTCAGTCGAGCCTGAGATGCAACACTAACTATTTTTCTCAATTCTTGTGGCTACGAGACCTCTTGATTGCCGCAACTCTACAAAAATGATCTAGATTTTTCCATCACATACCATATGCTAGTGGATGGCAAGAAAGGTCCATTTTTCCACCTCCATGACACATTATTATGCTACTTGGGCTACCTTTATGTTCCTTTAAGTGAGTGTGCCAAGATGATTTGGGAGGAAGACTACAATCAGGACACAAGACACTTTGGTGTGGAGAAAACTGTGGCCATACTAAAAAAGTATTTTTTTGGCTAAAACTCTAACAAAACATTGGAAAATATATCAGATCATGCACTACCTATTCCATCACCAATCCAACCATCAAGAATCAATACCTATACACTCCTCTGCCTCCTCCCAACCAGCCCTAGGAATCCATCTCCATGGACTCTCTGTATGGCTTCCATTCTACAAAGCATAGTAATGAATGTGTATTTTTGGTTGCGGACAAATTTTCTAATATGGTTGTATTGACATCCTACAAGAAGAGTATCACACTAGAGTACATTACCAAACTCGTCTCTAAACTAGTGTGGTAACATTTTTGGATCCCGTAGACCATTATATTAGATCAAGGTAAAATGTTCCTAATCACATTCTGGTCAAGCCTCTAAACACTACTGGACACCATGCTCACCAATTCAACTACATTCCATCCCCAGACTAATGGCTAGACAAAGGTCGCCAATCAGACGATCATGCACATCATACACATGTATGACTCCAAGCATCCATGATCCTGGGATGAGAGACTTCCCTATGTGAAACACAACTATAACAAATATCTCCATAGCTCAATTGGTTGCAATCCCTTTCAAGTGGTCCTGGGATTTCAACCTTTCTGTCTTATTGATGTTTCCATGTCTCATGTAACTATACAGAAAAATCCACGCATGTACAGTCTGAGGCTAATAAAGCAACTAGGTTTATTGAGCACATCTAGCACATCTGCTAGTAGGTTCACTAAATATTGGAGAAGTCCAAGGCCAAGTAAAAATAGCAACATGATCAACATCAAGTGGCACATAAGTTTTAGGTGGGTGAAAAAGTTTAGTTGCATTTGTAGCAAGAACGCCTTTCCGGAGCCCATCAAAAGATATGACCACTTGGATACAACACTTAAACCATCACTAAGGTAGTGGGAGATAATGATTTCAATATTAGCATTCCTCTGTTCCTTGGCCTACACCTAGTGTTCAATGTGGACCGCCTTTTGCCATACTTTCCACCATTGTTGGACACATTAGACAATGTAGAAAATATAATACCCATAAAGATCAACCCAAACTGCATTGAATAGGCCACGAATAATAAAATCATGGACAAATAGATCAAGAACACTAGCCAATAGAATATCCAATTGTATGAGGTTGTCAAGGTGGGCCAACTCCTGCACCAAGGCAAGTGGTTGACTAGGGACCAAGTTCAACAAAAGTTTCCCCATATCATGGAGGCACTCAACTCAATGGGATCCATTGCTTTTTAATAGGGCAGGACTAATCCAAGTGGATATTGGTGGCCACCCACCTATTCCACTTGGACCTTGTCATTGTTTCTTTTAGTTTCCTTAATTGTAGCACAACTTACTATTTTTGGCAATTTTCAGGACTGTTATCACAAAAAAATTGATCATCTAGCCTAATTTACTAGTTGGATCAAAGTACACCATGTAAAGCCAATTTTACCATGTTAAAATTTCTTTCACTGTGAGAAATTACTTAATAAACCACCATTTTAAAGTAATTCATAGTCAAACCCATGACGAATAATTAAAAAAATCACTATTTATTTGATTTTCTTTTAAGAATAATTAATTAAACCATTGCTTTATTATTATTCCTTGTTAAATTTGACCCAATCATGAAAAATAAATAGATAAATCATTATTTATCTTATTTTTCTCTAAGAATAATTAATTAATCACTAATTAATTATTATTCTTTGTCAAATTTGACTAAATCCCTTAGGAATAATTAAATAAATCATTATTTGTTTATTATTCCTTAACTAATTCCTTGAGATGATAAATAAATCATTTATTTATTTATGATTTCTAAATAAAAGTTTAAATACTTTTTCCCTCCTAAACAAATATAATAAAATATTCCAAGTGGTTATTCGAAGAATGGGATCAATAATATTTTATTATTGCTCATTATTCGAGGATAACTCAATCTTTCATTATAAATGGAAGGGTTTTCCATTCATTATTCACTTTTGGTTATATTCATTGTTGCACTCACTGTTGTAACTCTAATTATTTTTATTGTCGCACCATATGTTTGTTGTGTTTATGCATTATAGAGGAGAGAGAATCTACATACGTTGAAGACGTTTGAGGATAGCCAAGAACCCATCCCAAAGAGGGGGACTGGTAACATTTATCTGTTCTCTTCGCAGGTGGTATAATAAAATTATTCTTTACATATCTGGTTTCCATTAGATGATTGGAGTTATTACTCTTTCTTTTTGCTATTTAACTATGATTATGGCATAGATCCGGACTTTGGCAGGTTTTGTTTCTATCAGTTGCTATAAATCTACAATGTTTTGCAGCCATTTACATTGTTGAGATTGTTTGTCATCCACAATTTTAACTGGGTTATTTTTGTACATCTTTGAGAAGAAAACACTACAACAAAATTGGTGACTCCACTGGGGAATAATTCCGATTCAGAAACCTAGGTCTCCAATACAAAATTGGGGATTCCGCTGAGTTTCATACTTCAGATCGAGAAACCTGGGTGACCTTTGGTTTTCAGCTTAGGGTTTCTTTTTTTCAATTCTATTAATGTTTCCTAGTTTTTTAACCCTAGATTTGATAAATTTCTAACTTCCGCAAGCTTTTTGGTTGTTTCCATAGGGGACAGGAACAAGCCGCGACAAAGGCAACACTTTTTTCTAAGATTTGCTGACTAGGATCCATAGAACAGAAATCGCAGATTTTAGCCCAAAAAGTGTGATCTGGGCTTCAAAACACACCTTTCAGCCCAAAAAGTGCAATCCCTACAGAGAAATGGGTCAGTACCTGCGATTTCTGGGTTTTAGGGTTTTTCTGAGATCTATTTTTCGGTTTTTGCTGAGAGCTATTGGTTGGATGTCTGAGCTCTGTCTCATCCCACTTAGGCCTTGATCCACTTTATTTTACTCATTGAAGTCGAATTTAGCCTCCCATAGGGCTTCTAGTACACTTCCACCTTTCTAACAGGAGTTTAGCTAATTGAGTAGTCAGAGTTTTTGCAGCGCTTTCAGCCACATTTTCTGGATCTGTAATCTTTCGTTTCAGTTCTGTTAAGATAGGTTAATACCATCCATAGTTTCACATTTAAATTTGTTTGGTCATTCCATTAGGGTCCCATCGGTTGCCCTAAGTGTTTCACCCATCTCCCTATCTTTTTGCAGTGATCTTCCTCTATGGTTTTGTCCTGTTGTTGCACCACTTTCCAACAACTTAGTGCCACTTGATTCCAATAACACCGAAAATCAGATCTCTTGACCATTTCTGTGTATTTTCCATCGGTTTAGCTACCAAGCAGTATAGTGCTTGAAAACCCAGTTTGGGTGGGGTTTAGTTAATTGTTTTGTTGTTCATTTTCTGTTATTTATTTCAGTTTATTTTCAGCAAGCTTTTTTTTTTTTTACAAACACGATCTAGGCTTAATCAATTAATACACTTGCACACGTAAGCACACCTTATGCAAAGGGTGCTTGGTCTACATTGCCAAGCCAATACTTAACATAATAAATTTATCTCCCCGCATCAAGACAAAGATATATTGTTGATCTCCCCTCACCATTTCCATGTTCCGTGTGTCCTACCACCATTGTGCCACCAAGGCGTGTGTCACGGAGACTATTAGGCCTTCAACCCTAGTTTCCACTTAGGCATATTACCTCTCCCAGTCAGGTTCAAGTTCATAACCCTCCAAGTCACCATACGAACTCTTCTCCTGGTCCCTCTAGCTCCTCATCTAATTCCAAGCCTCCTTCACCAAACATTGTCACCATGTCTAGACCCACAGCTGGTGCAGGAACCCAAGCTGGTGTTGGCTCCGATTCTATACCAGTAGTCACATCAAGTGGAATAGTCTCAGGAACCATTCTAGTAGCTCCCATGCTTCCCTTTATGGCTGGGTTGAGTCTACCAAATCTTAACCAATTGATAAATGTCCCCATACACCATGATGCTGGTTGGCCCTCTATGCTGACTATGCTTCCCTAAAATATCCCCAAGTTTTAGGGTATTGCTGGAGAGGATCCTACCAACCATGTTAGATCCTTCCACAAGTGGTGTTCGTCTAACTCCATAACCGATGACTCCATTCATCTTCGGCCCTTCTAACGCACGATCACTGGAGATGTTGCAAAATGGTATGTAGACTAACCCTCCACCTCTCATTCCATTCTCGCAATGCTTGCTAAAGCGTTCATTTTATATTTCTAGTTACCTCTCTGGTATGACACTGGTATGGACGTGTTGACCACATTCTGTCAGTCCTTTGCCACTCGCCTTTCTAACCATGTTCAAGAGTGGCGTCAAAGGAGGAGGAGATTTCGTGCCCCACCTTTCGAAGACTATATCTATCTAGATTGGTTTCTTAATATCATTTTATCCCCCATCGGGAAATATTTTGCATCCCATTTTCCTCAAACCAAGGAAGAAGCTCTCCAAACCACCTTGAGATATGATCTGATCTAGGCACAATCTGGTTATGTCAATACTGTCATTCCATACCTCCCTCATCTTGGAAGTGCCAATGCACTGGGGGCATCTCAGGCCGCCGACGATATCATTGGATCCCTTTAACACTCTTTGCAATATACTTAGCAAAGTTATGGCTACCCATAGGGGGGAACCAGTTCCTCCAACACTTATGCCCCTCCTACTAGCAACATGTTTCCTAGACCCCAACCCGTCTGCCAAACTGTTGCTCCTCCTTATGCACAACCGAGTGCTCCAACCCCTCAAACATTAGCGTTGCATCCTCCCATGCATCCTCAGCCCTAGTAGCCACTTCCCCCTTAGGGACAAGTGTTTGCGCAACATAGTGCTACCAATCCCCAAAATTTGAAGAAAAAGAATAAGGGGAAGGGTAACAAGGGTAACCAAGGTAACCATCCTAGTGAACCCCAGGGGAACTAGCCTAACACCAGCAACCAATAGCAGGGTAGCCAACCCAAGTAGAACAAGGCTATTTGCATGAATAAGCCTTGTGCATGGCACCTATACACATGAGTGTCCTCTTTTACCCTAGATGCGCCAAATGTAGGAAGCTTAAGTAGCTTCTCGAGGTCAACAATCGCCTCAGAATCCCGCACCACCTCAACTGGCTGTGTTCACAAATCCTTTCCCTCAGTAAGGATTTGTTGTTGCTCAACCTCAACCAAGTCAAGAAGCCCACCTCCCCCAACCTTCTAGTCCCAGTGACTACCAGATCCTTATGATGAACTCTAATGAGGTTAACCCCTCCAATATCAACCTACAAACTTTGTCGCGCCAATATGACAAGTCCTCCACTTCGTCTACTACCAAGTCCAAAACCAAAGTATCTGTTGAGACCCTTACCATGCCAAATTGTCCTTTACAGATCCCTCAACCCAAATTTGATGTCATTCCTAAGATCCCAAAGGTACCATTATGCCATATTGCGGCTTCTAATAAAGTTGCCCATACATGTAGTATAGTTGACGACTTGGCTCAATCACATGCCTCCATGTCGACATTGGAAGTCCTCCTATCATGCCCTTCCCAAAAGAAATCTCTACTAACTACCTTCGATGCATTGGATCCTTCTGACGATCATTTGATTTTCTTCCCAGTTGATACATCAAAGCATCCCCCATTACCTTCATCAGTTGCTTTCTAGATACCAATTAGAATCCATAATGTCCTCATCTCCCGATGCATTCTTGATGAAAGCACATCCACCTGTGTGATGTCTGCTGCTATTTGGAAATAGCTAATTTCACCTGAGTTGTCCCCCTCCACCATCACTTTGTGTGCTTGGGATGGACACTCCTCCCAGTCCCTCGGCATGTACCAAAACTTTCCAATGACCCTTGCGGCAAGACTGTCCATGTCGACATTGAAGTCATTGATGCCCTGTTGGATTACAACATTCTCTTAGGTCATAGTTACACATATGCCATGCTCACTTACGCATATGCGATCTTTCGCAAGATGTGCTTCCCCCATGAAGGGAATATCTTTACCATCGATTAGTTGACTTACTACGAGTCGACATTCGTGACCTCCCTCGAGTCTATTATCTCGTCAATCTCTGAAAAATAGTCTTCAACTTCTTCCACAATTGTCTCACTCGGAGTCTATAAATATTCCTCATTGTTGGGTACCTTTCGTGGTCCTCCCCCTCCCATTTCTGAACCTGCTTCCATGAGTGTTTGCAAGTTACAAGCATCATGGGCTGCCCTTAAGTTGTTTGGTACACCTGATCAACAACCAACTCCTCAGCATCCTGCTGTTACTCTTCCAACTGAACCCTTTGGACCCACTCCCCCAAGACATCCTCCATTTGTGGGCACCTCTCCTATTTTCCCACTAGGAACTATTCCTCCAGGTATCAACCATCCAACAGCTATTCCACCAGGACATTATCTTGCTAGCCAGATACTTTTTATTCCCCAATCCAGGAATGTTTTCTGTACCTATCATGGCTTCACTTGTCCTTCCTAACATGACTCTAGGGATCCTAGTATGGTACATCAATACCCTTACAAACATTCTGCCTGGTCAGCCAAGACCATATCATGCCTTGACCTTGGTTCAACCGGTTCCCATGACCTCTACCATTGCTTCAGTGCCATTACAACCTCAATAGGAACCAAAAACTATTGAAAGCATCTAGCCAAGGGGGCAAAGCCAAAAGGAAATATTCAAAGGACAAGGCTCCCCAAGCTCCTCCCTCCCCTAAGGCCCCAAAGTTGTCACCCCCATGCACTTTGTGTCAAGTTTTTGGGCACGCCACTAAAAATTATCCTGAACTTCCTCAACTTAAACCTTTGGCTCATGAGGCGTTCCGTGAGTCAAATATTCTGGAATTCCATGTTAACTTATCGGTCCCACCTAAGAAACTCAAAACACTTTACACAAACTACCCTTGTGCCCTATGTGAACTTCATGATCACTATTCCCGTTATTTCCATCGTCTCGATGAATTTTGTGATTTCCTTGGGGCGATTCATGAATATGAGGCCACTCGTGGTGGAGCCTCTACTCCTCTACCTATGGATTCTGGTACCACCTGTCAACCAAAACATGGAAACTCTAGCCCTACTGTTGTGATCCCTCCCCTTAATATCAAGATGACGAACACCACTGGCCCCATTCTTTACCTGTCATCATCCTTGAGTTCCTTTTAGGAAAACCTTTATGAGGTTTTTGTGCGCGTTTCTATTGACCCTTGTTACACAGCAATTTGTCACCATTTGTCACTGTCCCTATTACCCCTCACCCGCACACTGGAGGACTCATTCCGGGACCTATGAGAAGTGACATGACCTGAAACCACTTGCATCATATTCCTCTAAGTATGAGCTTCATATGCCCTGAAGACATCTCCTGCAAAATACCTATGAAAACAGCTCTTTTTGCATTAGCGCGGGTCCATAGTTCACTGCCCGCGCCAATGAGGGAAATCCTCTAAAAAGGGCGCGCCATTGGCACTCTGTCTCAGAGTCGCACTCGCGCCAACCGAATTGAGTAAAGTTTTTAACCAACAAGCTTCCGAAGGTTCTCTTCAACCCATTCACCAACTGAATCTATGTTGAGCTAGGATGGTTTGGCTTCGAATATCCATAGAAGGGAAAGTGGTTTGCCACCTTTCATGGAAGCTTCCAAGTGATAAAGCTAATCCCATGAATAATGTGGTTGATCCTATCTTTTTCTTCTTTATCTACAAAAGCTTGCCTCTATGCCTTGAGCAAGCTAGTCACAATAGTCATAATAGTCAGTAGTTCGAGGAGTTCAAGAGTTTGAAGCTGCAAGAGCCTTCTTTGCACCCATAAGGCCAAATCTAAGTAAGGAGATTCTTGTCACCCCAAGAGAGAGAGGCTTGTTCCTCATCCCAACAAGCTTTGCAAGACTTGTGTAGCTGACTACCCAGCCAAAGGAGGATTTGACGTCAAAACAATGGTTGTATTCTTCTTTGTTATTTATTAATAATAGATGACTATCATTATGGTTCCACTCTCATTGTCTTATGTTTGATGTTGAGTTATATCTTTTCTGACTGATATATAATTGCATCTACTAGATTTTATGCTTGTTTTTGTGTTGTTCTTTTCATGTGTAGGTGTCCAATCATGGAGATCGTGGGGATCGTGACCGGACAAAGCAAAGGAACGAGGGCGACATCTCTTCTACGAACACTAGCATTGGAATCCAAGTAGGTTCTCACCATCTACTTTGTATTTGCAATTAGGGACTTGCATGATAGCATTGTGTGATTGTTGCTAGACCCAGTCTGGGCTAGTAGGGATCGTCTCTGTCCGCAGAGAGGATTTACCTCCACAACAATTTGGCGACTCCGCTGGGGAGATCTTGTTGTTTGATTTGTAAACTTTAGACAAGGCCTGAAGTATGGCCAGATAGCCTTCGAAACGCTATTGCTTTGCATTAGCGAAGTAGATCAACGCCACTTCAGTCAATCTCTGGTTTGATTTATGGACTAAACAACTTGGAGTTTGTCTTGTCTCTTTGGTTTCTCTTGTTTTGATTGCTTAGATAGCTTTCTGGGTTGGATGCTCTGTTGTCTCTTGCTGCCTGGTCTGTCTGGATACTATCGACCAAGACTTGGACTACTTGTTTTTATTTTTAAGCTAGCAAACTTGATTGGCGCTCCTTTTTGCATGACAGTCGCACCAATTGGCGCCACTTGCCAGTGTACAGCCCGCGCCAATCCTCAATTGACGCTAGTTTTCCGCCTGACAGTCGCTCCAGGCCTGTGAACTTTTCTAGTTTGCTTGTTTGTAGCCTTCCAAGCTTGGGTTTTGTGTCTAGCTACACCTTTTTCAATCACTTGAGTGTGTCAGAGTCTTGTTTGACTGGTTTTGAGTTTTTTTGGCAAATTATTAATTTGATTTCCTTTGATCATTACTTGGAGGTTTGTCTCAGTCTTTTCACAATTTTGCATCTTTTTGCTTTTGTTTTTGCAAAAATTTCCCCCTAAATTGTGTATGAGTGTTAATCGCCTTTGAGTGTTTTTAGTTTATGATCTTTGGAACTCACACCCGTTTTTCTTGATTTGCACTTGATTGGTTCTTAGATTACATTAGAATTATCATGTGTTTGAGAATTCTCTTGCATAGATCACACTTGCATAATTAGAATTCTCATTTTCAGGATATGAATGAAAAGTGTGCATAGATTACATTTGCATACTTTGGGTGTTTGCCATTTTCTATCGATTTCACGTTTTAGCCCTAGGACATCTAGTGGCTTTGCGTGTTGAATTTTTGGTCTTCTATCATTCCAATCAACTTTTTGGTTACTCTCTTGCACTTGTTCAGTGGTTGTTAAGTATTCTATTGTGTTATTCAAGTGATTTACTTCTTTTTCACTTGGATTCCGCTCGGCTTCGTTTTGGGCCTAGATCACATGGCTCATTGAAGTCTTTGGTGTTTTTCTTCATTTTGAAGGACTGTCTTGGTGTTTCGGGGACTTGATTGTGTTCTCATTGAGTGAAATTTGTCTTTTTACTCTTTTTTATTATCTCTCAAAATTTGTTTAGTGCATTTTGCCATCAAAAAAGAAACAAACAATCTCTTTTGCTTTGCATTAGTTAATGGAAAATAAAGCTTTTCGTTGTTATTAGCGATTAGTAACTTTAGAGAAAAGTTTTGTTAATTGCCATTAGTTGCATTACAGTTATTGTTGATTGTTTTATGGTCATTTTTGTTTGTGTGAAAGCTTTCAACCCTCTCGTAGTTAGCATTCATCGAACGAAATGATACTTTTTGGCATATAGCTTGCATTTAGGGAATTGTGAGAGATTACATACGGTAGGACCTGGAAATCGAAACCTAATCAAAGATCAACCGTAAAATGAACTGAATGAACTTAAAAACGCATTGGAACATAACGCTCACTGTTTAGAGTTCTAGGCTAGAGACGTGCTCCGGCGTTGTTAAACCTAGTCACTTTTGTTTCACTTAAGGTTGGGTGATTCCTCCTTCCGTGACACAACAAGTGGTCTAGCACGGACTTGAGCTCCCACGTACCGTCGAGTATATGGGGAGACCCCACTAGGTTATCATCCTTTATCCACAGGAAGCCGTGTCTGCCGCCTTACAAGCCGTAATGCACCGAACACAGCATTCGGGAAGATTGACTGTCGTACCGGAAGTCCTTGGTTTTCATATGACTGCCAAGGTGTATATGTAGTTTTATGGATTTGTTTGGTAAACCTTTTTGCCTAGTTCTCCAGAGTAGTCACTTTTGATCCTTTTCAGACTCCTTAAACGAAAAGGCTCATCTGAGCATTTGTCACTTCAGGCTCACAAAACATTCAAAGGTGACTAGAGTCACTTTTTTGTCCTTTTCTCGACTCTTAAAACATGAAAAGGTCAAGTTCAGTTCCTTTGTCTTAAAATTTATTGGGCCGCATTCACATTTACCCGGTTAGATCTTGTTTGCATTAGCCTGAGTAGGCTTCTTTTCGTTCTCGATGGCAACTTTTCCGGGGTTCACCAACCCAGGGATCCCCTCTGACGAGAACCCTGGTCATTTCGCTCCTTTTGGAAATGTTGGTGCTCCTTATATGGCGACGCTGTCACTCCCAGGGTTAACTGTTCGGTTGCCGGTCTGGTTGTTCTCAACCTCTTTGGTCCCTGCCATCTCACCATCTAGTCAATCTGTCCCTCCACCTGAACAACATCATGTTGATTCTAAGGTGGATCTCTCCCCTTCTACGCCCACTTCTACATCCTCATCTTCCACTTCACCTGGTGAAAGTCTTGATTCGAGTAACCAGGTGGCTAAAAAGAAGAATAAGAAGACGAAGAAGAAGAAGGCTCCTAAGGGAGAGGTTACAAGTGCAACTACCCCCTCGAGTACACCTGAAGTCGGCCCCCTTTCCGCTCCTCCACGGAAGGTCAAGTTTCCTTGTCGATTATGCAAGGAGGACCATCTTCTTCGTGATTGTCCTGGCATTCCCAGGGTACTAGACGTATGGTCTCGCGATCCAGACCGCCCCTCATTGTCCTCTGAAGCGCATGGTGATTCTACCTTATCAGTTGGGAATGGTAAGGGAAAAGGGAAGATTCTAATCCCCTATAGACTTTGTGAAGGAAATCATCCCCTTCCCCTTTGTCCACTCATGGATAAAGCCTCCGTTATCTTGGAAAGTCTTACAGCTCCTTCACCCCAACTACCCGTTGGTTATCAATGTCTCTCTGTAGCCGCAGATCGTTCCCCTACTGACAAAGAGATTGATTCATATTCTTCTCTTGTCCAGCCTCCTCTTCCCGAACCTGGCTATGCCCAGCCTGTTCCAGACCAACCATTGGTCGGAAAGAGTGTCGACTCGAGTTCACCACCTGTCGATCACTTTGTTTCGGACGAGAATCATGCCCATGTTCTTCTCGTCTCTTTAGATTCTCCTGAATCCCGAAATGACTCTCCTAACCCAGCTTCTCCCGAAGGTTCTCCTTCGGTTCCTTTAGCACATGGGGGCAATCATACCATTCCTCCACCAAGTAGTCTGGTCGCTTCCTTTGATTGGAATCGCCTAATCACCGGTCGCCTTCCATCCCATATGCCTTTCCAGCTCACAGTACATGCCTGTGCTAAGGCAATACCTAGCACTGTTTTGGATCAAGGGGCGTCTGTCAGTCTTATGCCGTACACTACTTGGCAAGCTTTAGGTTCCCCGCAGCTTGGGCCAGTCACTCAGAATCTGTTGGCCTTTGACGGAGGAGCTTGTCCATCTCTAGGAGTTCTCCTGAAGTTCCCTATTACTTTGGGAGGCAAAACTGTCTATATAGACGTCTTGGTTACCCAAGGTGTTTTAGATTTTAGTCTTCTCCTTGGTCGCGACTATGTTTATGCCATGGGGGCCCTCATTTCTTCGCTTTTCCGTGTGGTTTGCTTTCCGTACGATGGAAGAATTGTGACTATCGATCAAGTGTCATTCGTTAGTCCCCCGATGCCTCCTACGCAGTTGTCATCCCCTCCTAGTTTTCATCCACCAGTTGCATCTACCCCACCACAGATCAACTACGTGGCCACCTATCCCATGCCTGGATCCAGTGATGCCGCCATCGTGCATAGTGTCCTAGGGGCATTGGGCCCTGACTTCCAAGATGTTTCCCTTCCACCGGGAGTGGCAATCTTGGAAGCCCCGACTTTCTATTCATTATGATGAAGTTCGGGTGGAGCATAGCTCTTTTCCGGTGTCAAGCTCTTTAAAAAATGAAACTAGGTTTCGTCGGAGCACAGTTCCTTGTCTTGTGTCAAGCTCGTTAAAAAATGAAACAAAGTGTCCCGAGCATAGTTCTTGATCTTGTGTCAAGCTCGTTAAAAAATGAGACAAGGGTTATGAGGATAGTTCTTTTACTGTGTCAACCTCATTAAAAAATGAAACAACTCCCTTTTCAAATAGAGTCTTTGATTAAGATCTCGTAAAATCCAAGTTGAGTCTTTCCAAGATGTCGAAAGTGAACCTTCATTCCATCCACTTTGTTGAATGCAATGAAGCTTGGGGGGCATGTACCTCGATTTGCGTTATTTTGCTGAGGGCATGCGAACTCATAACAAGCATAGTTTTTCATTTCAAGCTTGTGTAAACATGAAACCGAATCCAAGCAAAGTTCTCCATGGTTCAAGCTTGTGTAAAAATGAACCCATACTTGATTTACATCTCGTGATTGCCTTTTATCTACTAAATTCTGTTAGATGAGCCTTGGTTGTTTTCATTCCATCGTCGCCATCTCTTTGGCCGATCATATGCTTTCACTTGGTTGTTTTTACTTTCCTGAGGAACCACAACGATGAGTGGTTTTATTAGCTAACCTCTTGACCATTACATGTTTTGAGCAGTTCCACCATTGCCAGAACCAGTTGCTACCCTTTATACCACTCGTTCCTCTAGGACGAGTCACCTTTAAGCTCTTTTCTGACTTGTAAAATATGAAAAGATTGCCGAGTATTTTTCCCTTTTTGACTCGTTGAAGAGAATTAAAATGGAGGTCTGCTTTCAGCTCTTTTCCGACCGTTTAAAGATGAAAAGATTGCCGAGTTCCCTCTTGACTCGTTAAATGGAAATAAGAGGCGGTTGTCTTTAAACCCTTTTCCGACCGTGTAAAAACGAAAAGATCATCGGACCCTTGTCGTTTCAGGTTCGTTAATGGTTACGAAATGACGTGATGTTGATCGCTTTTTTTACTTTTTCAGATCGATATCACTACTCATGAAAAGTAATCCTCGATCGTAATGGTCGGGTGGTTCTTTCGAGCATTGTTTTATACTTTTTCGGGCTCGCGAGACACAACTTTACGAAAAAGGACCCCCCTGGAGTTCATTTTTCTGCTGTCTTTTCAGACTCTCTAAATAGGAAAAGACGTCGAGTTCTTCCTTTGTCAGACTCATTAAAACTTAATGACATCGAGTTCCGTCATAATGACGCTCACAAGCATATGCTATCCCCATCAAGCTTGCTAAAAATAACTGGGGTACTCGCCAGAAATGGTGGGGAAAATGGACCCATAATTATTGTCGTGTCGGCAGTATGTCGCTCTTGAACATGGCACTAGTCTGCATTCGTGTCTGGGTGGGAACATCTCATCTTGTTTTACACTAGCCTCCGTGGGTTTGGGTGATCCTATTTGACCTCTCATCTGCTCATTGCCTTGTCACCATGACCTCTGCTCATTTGATGTCAAATACTGCCAAGTCCACTGTCATGCCGCCGATATGTTCAAGAGAAGTTGACCTCTGTAGAATTACAACCTCCCTCTGATACCTCACATAATTCTGAATCACCACACCATCTTTCCTCTATCTCGTGTCAATGATGTGGGAAACACTATGGCCCACCTTTGATCAAGGTCACTTCCTGTCGACTTCAACTCATTATCCAGGAAGTTGATCTAGAGACTCCCTTCGGTGCCTTGGAGCCTACATGTCTCAATGGCAGGTTCTTTGTGTTCGACGAGAGGTTTTCATCATTGGCCTCTGATTGAATGATTCTACGGGTGTTCGACGCCAACTCATTGATTCACACGCCGTAGATTGTACCTATAGTACCTTGAGGGCCATTGTCATTATTGGTGGTACCACTCGCGTCTGTTAACAATTTTCATCATTGACTGGTAATTAGACGATGTTCATGCATGTTCGACTTCAACTCATGCATTCGCATGCTTGAACTTGTACTCTGTTCGGGTCGACATGGACCGCAAGACCCTGGATTTTGTCTATTGGAATCCAGGCTGCGATTTGTGGCTTATTATGATCATTACATGACTCATTCACTGGATGGCTGTGACCATGCCTGAGTCTATTTATCGATCCTCACTGGATGGCTGCGCCCATACCTTGGATCTTGATTATTGTGTACTATGTTATGGATGGCTGCACCCATACCACATATATCATGTATTTGAGATATCAGTTGTACTTCTTTATGCAGGTTCTCCGGCGGCCATGTTTTCAGTCACGCATGTTCTTGTAAAGCATTTCACCCCTCTCTCTCTCGGGCCTCATGCTTTAGGGGGCATCTGTTACATAGAAATTTGTCACCATTTGTCACTGTCCCTATTACCCCTCACCCGCACACTGGAGGACTCATTCCGGGACCTGTGAGAAGTGACATGACCTGAAACCACTTGCATCATATTCCTCTAAGTATGAGCTTCATATGCCCTGAAAACATCTCCTGCAAAATACCCATGAAAACAGCTCTTTTTGCATTAGCGTGGGTCCACAGTTCACTGCCTGCGCCAATGAGGGAAATCCTCTAAAAAGGGCGTGCCATTGGCGCTCTGTCTCAGAGTCGCACTCGTGCCAACCGAATTGAGTAAAGTTTTTAACCAACAAGCTTCCGAAGGTTCTCTTCAACCCATTCACCAACTGAATCTATGTTCAGCTAGGATGGTTTGGCTTCGAATCTCCATAGAAGGGAAAGTGGTTTGCCACCTTTCATGGAAGTTTCCAAGTGATAAAGCTAATCCCATGAATAATGTGGTTGATCCTATCTTTTTCTTCGCTATCTATAAAAGCTTGCCTCTATGCCTTGAGCAAGTTAGTCACAATAGTCATAATAGTCAGTAGTTCCAAGAGTTCAAGAGTTTGAAGCTGCAAGAGCCTTCTTTGCACCCATAAGGCCAAATCTAAGTAAGGAGATTCTTGTCACCCAAAGAGAGAGAGGCTTGTTCCTCATCCCAACAAGCTTTGCAAGACTTGTGTAGCTGACTACCCAGCCAAAGGAGGATTTGACGTCAGAACAATGGTTGTATTCTTCTTTGTTATTTATTAATAATAGATGACTATCATTATGGTTCCACTCTCATTGTCTTATGTTTGATGTTGAGCTATATCTTTTCTGACTGATATATAATTGCATCTACTAGATTTTATGCTTGTTTTCATGTTGTTCTTTACATGTGCAGGTGTCCAATCACGGAGATCGTGGGGATCGTGACCGGCCAAAGCAAAGGAACGAGGGCGACATCTCTTCTATGAACACTAGCGTTGGAATCCAAGTAGGTTCTCACCATCTACTTTGTATTTGCAATTAGGGACTTGCGTGATAGCATTGTGTGATTGTTGCTAGACCCGGTCTAGGCTAGTAGGGATCGTCTCTGTCCGCAGAGAGGATTTACCTCCACAACAGCCCTCCTTGGAAAGAATCTCAGATATCAACATCAGTAGAGCCTCCGTCTACCAGTCCGTCATCTACGATTCAAGACGATACGTATGTGAACCTTATTTCCTAAGTTGATGCACTAGGTAATCCTGCCACATCATGTAGTCAGTCTTCCTCCTGCCTGTCCATCTCCCAGGCTGATGAGGACACCATGGAATTTGAGTATACCCTTGATTACCCCTACACTTAAGTAAGGCGGCATTTATTCAAAGGATTGTGAAGGCCATTTCCTTCCTAATTCTCCCAATGCACTCTACCTCAAGAAATTATGCTCATAGCACATCCCTTTGATTTACATGTCTTTATTTTTTCCATGAAGTTAGGTATCTTGCATCATCTCATTCGTTGTCTTTTTCACCTTTCAGATGGATCCATCATCCACACCGTATATCGGTCATGCCGATGGTGTGAGTTGCTTCTCCCAGAATCTAGCCTAGGCAACCTGGGCTATTTTTACCCCCTTTCATATGTTAGTCCTTTTTATTGACATGTGCATTGTATCTTCGACCAATAATCATGCCAAATATGATATAGTGATAGGTTTGTTAGTCAATGCCCTTGCTCATCGCAGCTTCATCTTCATGTTTAGTTAGATTCCTTGCTACTTGTCATGCAATTGAATGGTGTGTATCATGTGCACAACCAAGTCCTATTTAGAAAATATCTACAAGTTAAGCTGTTGGTACGTGAATTTGAAACCATTATATTCGGTCATGTACCTAGAGCCCAAAATCACTATGTAGATACCATTGCAAACAACATTCTATATTGGCATTTACACATATATACCACAGAAGATAACAAAACAAATGGTGAACCATCCTCATCATATAAAATGCATAATCATATTATGTATTATAAAAGTGTTTGGAGCCATAGCTCTAAATACATCTGACATTCCCATAGCATGTTACAAAAATCACAATCAAAGGGACCCACATGTCCCTGCATCTAGTCAATGTCCGATGAATCTTGCGCCAAAGGCTCTACTACACCTGCACATAGATCATGTATTGCCTACCTGCCATCGCCACACACTGCACAATACCTCGCCACTCTAAGGGAAGACTAGTGCATTCATCTATATACTGATCCTCTAAGTCATGCCATCCATACTGTGAAACCTCGGTTAAGAGTACATCAAACATACGATGCAAATCAACAAGAAACGCAGTATCCTCTGGACCCTGCTGTGACGACGATATCCCCCAATCTGTAGCCCCAGGCATTGCATTTTGACCTGCATATCCTACCAGCTTTACTGGTGCTATGCCTACACACAACATATTTCACACTCAGTACAATATACATGTGATATAAATATAAAATGAACCATAAAACAAAGCAACTTTGCACTCACAGTATTGTCCCCATGCTCATCCAGGCGGAAGTGGCAAGTCAGGATCCCCCTGATATTTCATTTCACTATAGGGGTAATCATCAATATAAAGGGGCATCTGATCCCAGTGTGCGAAAAACTTGGGTCGGAACACCCATCCGGCTCCCCCTCCTCCTCCTCTCCGTAATAGTTGCCCCCAATGATGCATCTAGGGCTCCTGTGGGCCCCCATCTCGGATATGTACATGAGGACGGATAGTGGGTATCTTCTCAAAAAATAATGCACATGGTAATGTACTAAAAGCATGGTCACAATTCACTTTCCTCTTGCAAAGACTCAATTGACATTTCACCAACGATTGCATCATCTAGGCCCACCCATAGTATGTCCCAGCCAAAACACTCTCAACTAACATCATCTGCCCATAGGTGATGTGGTGGAACGCCTGGCTGCTCAAGACCCATAACACAACTACAAAAATGGCCTGTGTCTCTACCCTCTCTAGATCAACAAGCGGGATAGTCGTGCCCTTCACACGAACACCCTATCAATAATGGAGCTCCTCAAATTCAGTAATGCTCCTCCCACAAGGCAACACTCGATGAACATCCCCCACCACTCCAAGGGGAGGTAGTCTGGTCAAAAAGTAAATATCCTGTAATGTGAGCTCGATCTTGTGCCCCTGCATGACAAATGCATCCTAGTCTGGATCCCAATAGCTCACGATTCTCGATAGTAAGGGCTCACCTTCCCTCATTAGTGGGTTCTCTACCAGCTAGAGAACCCCATAAATAGCTAATTCTCCTCAAACCGCCTGATCCCCCTAGATCTCAGATCGAAGAGTATCCAAGTCTCATTCATGCTAGTTGATTTTTAGCTCTGCCATATTTTGAAAACACCACATGTCTTGTCATCTTAGAGAAGAAAACCATAGTCTACACTGATCAACCTACAACCCCCACTAGGCCAGCAGACCAACTATTTCTCCAGCCCCAAATCATAGTTTTCAGCCTAGAAAGTGTGAGCTCGCAGGTTTTTAGTTGTTTCCTGTGAACTAGATTGCACTTCTAGGCCCAGAAAGTGCGATGTGACCATGAGAAAGAGCAAGGGTCTCTCAAGGAGATGCTAGGTGCCAAAAATCAGAAAATAAACCACTGAAATTGAAGAGATGATTAAGGCCACCTACCTAAAAGTTGCAGTTCCTAATCACGATGGTTGGTTTGTCCACTACAATCTCCACAAGATTTAGGGCATTTTCCTCCTCTCCAAATTCACCACAGCTCACTTAGTAAATGAATCCAAATTAGAGGGAAAATGCCCTTTTATAGAAACATCCCCATTTTTTTTGTTGCCCATTTCGACTAGACCATAGCTCAGTTTGATGAACCATCAACACCATTGGAAATCTCTCACTGAGCTCTATAATAGGTCTTCCTCAGTTTTTGATGATTTGACACTTCACCAAGAAGCCTTTTTTCCATGAAATGTAAATTCATCGCCTCTCAAAACCAACTTTCATCATAAATCAACACTTGTACTTTGATGTCCATCTCCTCTTAATACCTGTCATACCATATGTCAATTTTAGTCATGAGTAACCATCATCTACTCATGTTTTCATGGTCCTCACCAGGCCTAGTTTGTGTGGTAGCGTCATCAAGTCACCCTTTTTCAGATTATCTGCGATGAGTCACCCTTACATTCTTGGAGTCTATTTCATGTCCCATCATATCATTTCACAGTATTACATCCATATTTGCATACCATCCATCTTATGTTGCCCACTTTCAACACCAGTGATACTGTCCCCATCCCCTCAGGAGTTGAGTCAGTTGCTACCAGGTCAACCATGCACTTTATGCTCTGACAATGGAAGTCATCTATTTGTCCCTCAGTCCCCTTTTCCCCATTATCCCTGGTGTCATTCCATCAGTCACATTACTATTTTCCCTCGTGATTTAGTTGAGGATCCTCATTTCCTCATCTATCGCGGGCCCTATTCTGTCGACATCAGCTCATTTATTCCAGAAGAATGGCCTAGAGGGTGGTGTATCTCGGTTCCAACTTCCATTCTTGTTCGGTGCCTTGGATCAAGTATAGGGTCTCATTATTGTACGTTGACTTGATCATTTCATGATCATGATCCATACACTTGATGGTCCCATGATGCAGCAGATTGTCCCAGTGATTCCTAGGTTTGTGTGAGATGTTTTCATACCTCGCCAGGGGGTGGCCCTTCAGGTAGCCCCCCACATGCCCAGATGCATACCTACTAGATATAGCCTTAGATGTAATTCTTCAGAGTTGATGGGTTTAGGTCCTACCAATCGTAGTGCTCATAACATGCACATCCCCTCTAGATGATCCATTCAGTTTTGCAGATCCCTTCCTTGTTCAGTAGGGCTTCTCCGGCTGTTCTACCCTCCCTCCCACCCATTTTATTTTAGGGAAGGGGCTTTGTATCTCATGTACTCATATATTATGTATTCAGTCCCGGCTCATGTTTTTACTAGGTGAATTATGTATATGGGACACATTGTATTATTTTCTGGCTCTGTTATGCTAGCATGTGATGTACCATTCAACATGTACTTCATTGCTCAGTTTTATATTTCTGGGTGAACCATTTTTTTTTTGTACTAAGTTATCTTGGTGGGTATGGGTATGCATCCCCCACCTCATTAAGGTCTGGTACCACAATATAAAAGGAGACTTGCATTAGTCTTGCACCCTCTGTCCCCATCCTCTTTCAATTCAGCGTCATTGGTCTCTCTCTCTCTCTCTCTCTCTCTCTCTCTCTCTCTCTCTCTCTCTCTCGCTCTGATTCCCCTTTTTTGTCTAGTGATTGTGTCTTTACAACATACTTCGATCATATCTTTTTCTCCTAACACTCGTATGTTGGGGGGGAATCTGTCATCACCAAAAATTGATCATCTAGCCTAATTTACTAGATGGATCAAAGTACACCATGTAAAGCCAATTTTAGCATAGTAAAATTGTTCTCACTGTGAGAAATTACTTAATAAACCACCTTTTTCAAGTAAGTTATAGTCAAACCCATGAATAATAATTAAATAAATAACTATTTATTTGATTTCTTCTAGGAATAATTAATTAAACCATCATTTTATTATTATTCCTTGTTAAATTTGACCCAATCATGAAAAATAAATAGATAAATCATTATTAATATTATTTTTCTCTAAGAATAATTAATTAATCACTAATTAATTATTATTCTTTGTCAAATTTGACTAAATCCCTTAGGAATAATTAAATAAATCATTATTTGTTTATTATTCCTTAACTAATTCTTTGAGATGATAAATAAATCATTTATTTATTTATTATTTTTAAATAAAAGTTTAAATACTTTTTCCCTCCCAAACAAATATAATAAAATATTCCAAGTGGTTATTCCAAGAATGGGATCAATAATATTTTATTATTGCTCATTATTCGAGGATAACTTAATATTTTGTTATAAATAGAAGGGTTTTCCATTCATTATTCACTTTTGATTATTTTCATTGTTGCACCCCATATTTTTGTTGGGTTTATGCATTATAGAGGAGAGAGACTCTACATAAGTTGAAGACGTTTAAGGATAGCCAAGAACGCATCCCATAGAGGAGGACTGGCAACATTTATCTGTTCTCCAGAGGTGTTATAATAAAATTATTCTTTACATATATGGTTTCCATTGGATGATTGGAGTTACTACTATTTATTTTTGTTATTTAACTATGATTGTGGCATAGATCTGGACTTTGACAGGTTTTGTTTCTATCAGTTGCTACAGATCTACAACGTTTAGCAACCATTTATATTGTTGAGATTTTTTGTAATCCACAATCTTAAGTATGGTCTTTTCGTACATCTCTGAGAAGAAAACACTACAACAGGGACCTAAACTTTCAGATCTATTTTGATGGTCTAAAAGACAATTTTTGGGAAAACAGATAGACTAGAAAAATGCAATATTAGCTTATTAGGCTTCTTTTGGCCTCCTCTTGGAGATCTTTGAAACAAGGGACTGTGATAGTCAAATGGAGACCATATGCCAAATTTACGACCCTGGTAAGTTGACGTTCCAACTAATGCTAACAGGGCTCACAAGATTTTGATGCCTCATCTCCTAGGGTTAGGTTTTTGGGATGTTTAGGGTTTCCGATTATTTCCTAACAATAAAAAGGCCTCCAGGCCTCAGTGTAACACATTTAAGAAGGCATGTAACTGCCACATCTCTTCTCAGAGATAAGCTACCATCGCCTAAACTATTTTATGTCCATTTTGCATGTAACTATATTCATTATTTTGTTATTGATGACTTAAAGTTCAATTCTCATTCTAGCTTTGTGTTTTTGTTTATATCTATGTTTCATTTGTTCTCGCATAAATCTATATCACTGGTGTCAGAGCGGTTTGATATTTCTTTGTTTTTCCTTGCATGTCCGTAACAAGGTCAGGGTATAAGGAGTTGGGACATGAATTGGTTGAACCCTTGAATGAATGTCCCTGCCGACACTGATGGTCACCCATGGGGGAAGAAAACAAAGATGAGGGAACATGAGATACTATAAAACTATTGCTTATTAATACATCAAGCAACAAAGGAATGAGATGATGGGTTCTTCATCCACTAATCCATTCGGAGGTGCCACCCCCTTCAAGGTACAAGTTAACTTTGGCATCCTTGTATTTGAAGGTCAAATAGATGTAGGTACCTGTTGAGGGCCCTGAAATCGGGTCAACAACAAGGGGGATACCCACCCGGTCTGGAACTTGGTTGGCAGCTCCTTGTCTGTTTGGTATAGCGGGTCCGACTGGGATAATGGGACTAGTTTCCCAATCTAAGGGGTGTGTATGTGTGTAGAGTTTGATGATGCTGATCTAGAAGTATTTTAAGCTAATTTAATTCTAACTTCTAAACTGACTCTATGCTATTGTAATCTAACAAAAACAACACATCTAATCTACGCTAACCCGGGGTAGATTTCCTCTATTATGCGATCTAAAAAGATTTCGAACAATAACTGGTAATAAAGATCATTCGGCTATCATAAGAATAGAAATCAATTAAGATAAACCATTCTGCATAAAAAGTTAGGCAAAACAGTTGTGAACAGCATATCGCATAATAAGTTATTCATATGTTAAGCACAAATAAATGACTCCACCATACAAAAGTGCCAAATGGTAACCCACACATTCATACATTAACATATAAACAACTCAACTGCATATCACTCTAAGAATATAAGAAGAAATTGGTCAAGAGATAAAAGTACCATTTATGACTGATTTCACTCACAAACTTCAAGCAATAACGATTTATCTCTACTTGTTCTAATATCTACTAAGAGTTCAGAAGTGCAACATCAGTAGCAGACATTAAAATGCAAACATAAATAAATCTCGATCCATCCATTCATCAAAAACCCCCTCCGAGAGTGCAAAAGTGCATGTTCTGAGGACAAGTTTTTTGACAAATTTCCGGACCCTTCTCCAAATGCCATGAGAAGGGTTAAATACTATTAACTAATTAATCTTAATTACACAAATTTAGGAAACGGCTTCAAATGACCGCCCTTTTACTAAAACAAATTTATTTCTAAAAATTGAATCTAATTTCTAACCGTTTCTGTATCTGCTCCTTAGTGTTGTAAGCAATGCAACGTTCACCTGGAAAGAGTCGGTTGGTTGTCTTTTCCTTTCGTTCGAGCGATAAAAGTAGAAATAACAAGAGCTGTCACCTCTTTCTGACAAACTAGAAGATATTTTCGAAAATCTTCCTCTGGC
The DNA here is from genome assembly GCA_031772625.1 of Pinus tabuliformis. Classification (NCBI taxonomy): domain Eukaryota; kingdom Viridiplantae; phylum Streptophyta; class Pinopsida; order Pinales; family Pinaceae; genus Pinus; species Pinus tabuliformis. The sequence goes on along the minus strand of CM062809.1, from coordinate 445,879,837 downwards.
TGGGTGTATTCGCTGTGTGTATACTTAGTATAACCCAGATTTCTTTCAAACTGATTGTGTTGTTGCTATTTCGGTTTCCGGCCGTGCGAATGACTCAATGAGTTAGGGATTTCGTTGCCTGAACAATCTTCTGTATTGAAAATTGCTTCCTTTCTTTGTTCCAGGCTTTTTTGGAGCGTCCTCCCTCTTTAGCGTTTTTCTTTTTGCTTTACCCAGTCTGAGCTTCAGGATCTTTTGTAAACATGTTGCTTTTGTGCGCCTTTGACTCTGAGTCTTGGATAGTCTATTTCTATCAGTATCTGTTGAGTGATACTCTGGAATCCGCAGTCCTGCTGCATGTGGCAACCATTTGCGAAGGCATCTCCTCTCTGTTCTCCTAGTATTGGCGCTTTCCCCTTTTCCTTAGATGTTTCCTGCATATTGATTTATATTAGTTGCTGCCTTACATTTTATGCAAAGGAAAAGAGAAATGACGAAAAGATTGACATGAAAGCTTTAAGTTCTAATGAATGCATAATCATGACACTCATAATGACTTGACTCTTCGAAAAACGTGACACAATCATTCTTGGATACTCAGGTGTACAATCATTAATTTCCCTTAAGGTGCGCGCTCAATTTTGGGTTTACAGAATATGTCGAGGAAATATTGCGATGAGTGGTTTCTGCGATTCGCATCGCAGTATCAAGGATTGTGATGTCAAGAAGTGTCATCACAGGAATTGATAGTCTCATTCATCGCAGATCGCAGATCGCAGGATCGCAAATCGTAAGATCGCAGATCGCGTTTTTCATTCAATCACTGTGTGCTGCTTATGCGATGTTGCGATATGCGACGTCGCACATCAGCCGTCGGCGATTCCTTAAGATTTTTCATTTAAGAGCGCTTTTAATATATGCGATGCGATGAATTTCACGTCGCTTCTTCGCAGCTTATTTATGCGCATAGGAAATGTTTCACTCTCTCTTCGCAATGCAATCTAGCTTTAGGGAGTTAAAATACAAAAATTTTGATAAAAATATTTTTTGGATTTTTTGTTAAGGGTCCCCCTTTTCTTGGTGTTATTGCTAATATCAAACAAAGAGGGGGGTTGTTGGTGACCACAACAATGGCGATTCACTGTGAAGAACCAGTTATCTCTGCTTTTCTATTGAATTTCCACTTCCAAAACAGAAAAATTTTCCTACGTCTAAATTTTGTTATGGACAGATAGAGTACATTACTCCTTATCCTATCAATGATAATTTTTCTCAACCTTTTCATATTCCAATTGTCTGCTTCCTCAGGCTTAGTTCTTGCATTCATACCAGACATTACTCAGTCTTTTTAAAGATAAAATAAGGTCTTCTCTGCGTACTGGCTTTTTTTTAAAATATGCTCATTTGTCGTAGGTAGAGCCTCTGCTGCCCGCAAGCGTCCATAGCCTCGACAGGGTTACCTATTATCTAGCAATGATCCTTTATCCTGCTTGAGGTTATTTACAACATTTCAGAGAAAAACCTTTTTGACACTTTTTCCTTTTTTATTCTCTAAAGAACAATGTCTTGGTTTGGTGGCCAAATTATGACACAGTCATTCACTTGATTTACACTTTTGCTGAACAAGCTGGCTCGTGATGAGACCCCTTGTCTTTTGATTGCAACAATCTTGAGTCGTTGCCCTGTTTTGATAGACAGTATTGGCAAAGTCAGCAAGTTATAATATCTGTGATCATGATAAGCCGGCTCGTGATGAGACCTCTTATTCTTTGAGATATAGTGTTTTCTCAGATTGTTTCTCTGAATGTTACGATTTCCTTTAGCAGGGACGAAGTCATTGTTTTTCCTTAAGAAAGCTCTGGATGACAATAATAGAGTTTGAAAACAGCAGCTTTACAGAGAATATTTATTTTATTATTGATGATACCTTTCATTGTGCTGATATAAAACAATTTTTTACCAAAGGTTGCTTTCATCAAAGTTTTTTTTTGAGGTTGAAACTAACATCATATTCAGGCTAAAGTTAACTCTATTTGTCAATAATAAAAATCATATTTTTCGAAAAGTTTTGCTACTTGTACAAGCGAAATCAAAATCTGATAGAGAATTGGTGTGCTCTTTCATGAATCCTTTTTGATGATCATTTAGAACCGGTTTTATTTATAAGAAAGAGAAAAACAAATAAAAAACTAAAACTATCCTACAAAAATAGAAGAATGATCTTCTATGGAAAATACATTTTAAGAATCTGTCCATTCACAGGCAAAGAATCTCTTCTACCTGCCAAATCCTGCAACACAAACGTCGATGGGCCTATGACTTCTACAATCTGAAAAGGACCAAGCCACAGCTTCTGAAATTTCGTATTTTTGCCCTTTTCTTCATGAGCCTTATCCCATTTCAAAACTAAATCTCCCATCTGAAAGTTTTTTCTGGTCATTATGCTTGAGTCAAAAGAGGATTTTATTAGCGCTTGGTGATGAGCATGGGTTTTCTTAGCTTGTTCTTGTTGTTCTTCTAATTTGATTATTTCCATTTGTCTCAGTTGTAAGGAGGAAGTAGATACTTCATCGATGTATTGTACTAAAGACAAAGAGGGAATGACTAAGTGAGTTGGAAGAACCACTTCTTTCCCATAAACTAAATTAAAGGGAGAAGTGCCGATTGAAGCTTTCTTCGTAATTCTATCTGCCCATAAAGCATTTACCAGTGCTTTGTGCCAATTCTTTTGGTTTTGGTCAACTGTTCTTTTAATAATCTTGATTAGGTTCTTGTTTGTTGATTCAGCCAATCCATTACCTTGTGGATAGTAGTTGGCAGAATATTTCAGTTTGAACCCTCTTTTAAGTGCAAACTCAGTCATTGTATTTCCAGAAAAGTATGAGGCATTATCAAACATTAAGGCCGTTGGCAATCCAAACCTAGTGATGATAAATTGATCTATGAATTCAATAATGTTTTCAGAATTAGCTGTCTTGAGAGGAACTGCTTCTACCCATTTAGTAAAATAATCTGTTGCCGTGAGGAAATACCTATGCTGCTTAGAAGAGTGAGGAACGATCTCACCTATTATGTCCAAGCCCCATTGGCTAAATGGTTGCTCGATGTTAACCGGCTGTAGTGGCATGGACGATTTCTTTTGTTTCCTTGCAGCAGTCTGGCAGACTTGGCATTTCCTTACGTAATTGTATGAGTCTTTGAACAGTGTGGGCCAATAATATCCTGCACGTAAGATTTTATGTGCAGTAGCTTCTCCAGCATAGTGTCCACCTGCTGGTCCATCGTGGAGTTCCTGCAAAACCTTTTCGGCTTCAGTTTTCTCAAGACGCCTAAGAAGTACAGAATCGTAATTCCTTTTAAACAGAACATCATTTATGAGCTAGTATTGTTTAGCTTTCAATCTCAGAGCTCTTTTCTTGGTGTGGTCCAGGTGTGATGGAGCATACCCATTCTTAAGATAATAAATAGTGTCAGCATATAATGATTCTGCATCGTTTAGGCTTACCTCATATGTATGTACCTCTTCAGATGAGTTCTCAGGAATTTGCGATGCTCCAGCTAACATCTTGCAGAAGCCTTGACCTCTTACGATGTTTGCTGGCTTGATCTCAAGATCGTATTCTTGTAAGGCGGTAATCCAATTTGCTCTCTTTTCGCCCACATCTTTCTGTATCAGAAGGTTTCTTACCGCCGGAAACGGTACTACGACTTTGGTATGGGCTTTAAGTAAGAAAGGTCTGAAATATTTGATTGCTTTGAAAACAGCATATGCCTGTTTCTCCACGTCTGAATAATTGAGTTCAACACCTTGTAAGTTCGAGCTAAAAAATGCGATTGGAGCTTCCGCCTTCTCTTGATTTGCTTGAGTTAAAATCGCGGCATAAGATTTCTCTGAGGCAAATGTGTATAAGATAAAAGATTCTGAAAAATTTGGGGTCACTAAAGATGGAGCGTTGATGATAGCTTGTTTGATCAAGTTGAATGCTTCATGCTCATCCTGACCCCATTTAAAATTTGAATTCTTTTTTATCATATTTTGTAAAGGAGAAACAATATGTGAAAAATCCAGGACAAACCTTTTTACAAAATTGATTTGACCAAGGAAAGATTGCATGGCCTTTTTGTTATGGGGCATGGATATTTCGGAAATTTCTTTGATTCTGTCAGGTTCAACGTGAATACCAGATTTTGACACTATGAATCCTAGCAATTTCCCTTCACTTAATGCGAAAAAAGATTTCTTTGGGTTAAGTGAAATCCCATACCTTAAACATCTTTGAAAGATTTGTTTCAAGTCTTTGAGATGGTCGCTTCGCTTCTTGGAGTACACTGTTATATCATCCAGGTAAATCACTACAGATTTATCGACTAAACCTTTAAACGCGATGTCCATGGCTCTCTGAAAGGTAGCGCCGGCATTGATCAGACCAAATGGCATCTTCCGATATGCGTATGTGCCCCATTTAGTTCGGAATGTTGTTTTAACTGATCATCAGGATGTACCAGCACTTGATTGTATCCTAAAAATCCATCCAGAAAAGACATTAATTCTGAGCCTACTACTGCCTGTAATATTTGCTCCATAGGCGGGAGGGGAAAATTGTCTTTTTGACAGGCTTTGTTGAGATTCCAGAAATCGATACAGATCCTAATATCTCTGTTTTTCTTTCTAATGGGCACCATATTGGATACCATTTGGAATGTCTGACGAGAAAATTATTCTGGCTCTCAACAACTTATTTAGCTCAGTCTTTATCTAATTTTCTAAGTTGGGGTGGATTTTTCTGAGTTTCTGCTGGACAGGTTTTTCATTGTCAATCACAGGGATAGTGTGTTGAATGATAGAAGTGTCGTATGTCTTCAGCTCACTGTAATTCCAGGCAAAAACGTTTTTGTATTGTCTCAGAAGACGGATATATGCTGATTTTTCTTCAGGGGCTAGGCCATGGCCTAGATTAACGTTTTATGGCTTCTCATCGGTTCCTAGGTTCACTAATTCATAGTTCAGAGTCGAACTATAGAGTTTAGAATTGGCAGACCTTTTAAACCGACTTTTTAAATCATATAAGTCTTCTAACTTAACCACCGATTTAGGTATAGCATTATCAATGCTATTTTGTTGTATTTGGTGATCATGATGGTCTTCTTCAATTATTTAGTTTGAGTAGGATCCTTCAGAAGTGAGGAAATTTACAATGTCAGGATCGTCGTTGAATACTCTCCAGTTGGTGATGTTGTCAGGGATGGATGGTCTAAAGATTAATTCTATTGAGAATCTATTTGGACTAAAATCTTCAGAGGGAATAAGTCTAGAGGCTACGTTAGCTAACAGGTCTGCGCTTGCATTTTGGAGTCTTGGGATTGACGAAATATTGAATACTATGAAATGTGGAGTCAGATCTTGTACTAAAGATTGATAGTGCTTCAAATGACCTGATAGGCAATGTATGGTGTTACGTACGTATTTGACGACAATCTCAGAATCTCCAAAAACTTGAAGATACTTAACGTTCAACCCGATTTCTTTGTATAGGCCTTGCACCAAGGCCTCGTATTCCGCTGTATTGTTTGTGCAATCGAACTCAAGTCTGCACATAAGCATGGTCTTATTTCCGTCTGGGCTAATCAGAACGCATCCTGCTCCTGCTCCCTCGTTAGATTTAGAGCCATCAAAATATAATTTCCAAAACAAAGATGTATTTACAGGGTTATCTAAAAAATTAACACACTTTGAATTATCAGTTTGGGAAAAATTTTCAACTTGGGACAAAACTGAATTTTCTAAGTAAGGTGAGGTATGAGCATTGAAATTGCCGAGGAAGGAATCTACCGAGTAATTGCCTATGATACTGTTGTTGTATGCTATTGCTTCATTTTCTCCCTCCAATTTCGTCACTATGTACTTTTGGTGTAACTCTCGTTCAACCTTTATTTGATTCGGTTTACCATTGTAGGGTAACCACATGTGCGACCAGTCGGTTGAGAAATATCCGTGGAGTTTTTCGAACCAATCCCTGCTAAGAATCAAACCATAGAATTCAGGGATATCAGCTACTAGAATGTCGATAACCTGGCATACCTTCGGGTTAGACGACAATCTTATGGTCACTTGATTAAGTTCACCAATCACTTCGACTTGAGATCGATCAAGTTGAACTATGCACACTGCGGATTTTTGTGGTTGAACATTCAATTTGGCACATATTGATCTGGGTAAAATATTCGTTGAAGCACCAGAATCAACCAAGCAATTGTGCACGTTTTTATTGAAAATTTCATAAGTGAGAAGAAAAGGAGGAGTATGAGATCTTGATCTTCCTCCAATCAAGGCGATGTCATTTGGATCAATCTTATTGATCGTGTTGGTTGGAGGTCTTCCCATGTTGTGGGAAGCTACAGCTGTGGGTAAAGATGTAGTAGGCACGGCATGTAATTCTTTCATCATTATTTTCTGTTGATGTTTCAATTTGCTCAACTCGTAAAGAGTGATATTAGCCCTAGTCTTTTTCATGTCATCGATAATGTTATACTCCATTTCATCCGACACTATCAGTGTTCTTGATGGAGGTGCTTGATCTGATTGGACTGGGCTAAATTGGGTCGCTCTAGCGGTTGTTTTCTTTGTTGTGACCTTATCTTTTGTTGCAAGGCTTGCGCCCTTCTGTTTAGGTGTAGTTTGGGGAGGATCAAGTTGATTTTTGCTTCGTGTGCTAACCGGAAATGCTTCTTGATCTTCTTCTTGTGGGAGGATGAAATCCCACATTCCTTGTAGTTCCACAACTTCTTCATCATCGGTCTACCCTTCAGTGGTATTCTATTCTTCTTCTTCTTCTTCTTCAGATTCGACGTTTGAGACAGCATTGGGTGGTTTCACATCCATGGGAGGATTTCTTTTAAAAGCTCTGTAGGGCTTTTTTGAAGAAGTTTCTGCTACTTGTTTTCTTATGTCAATCATCGCATTGGACATGGCCTTTAACACTTTTTGTAATCCTTCCAAATCGAAAGGATCTTTCGTTTGTTTCTTCTTGGTGTCTTCTTTGAAAGAGATTTTCTTAGATTTGTGTTCCTCTATTGCAGATCTCTTTTCTAGGGCTACTATGCGCTTTTCTACTGCTAACGCCTCTGTCAAGTTTTCAACTAAGGTCGTCTTGTTTGCCCTATCTACAAAGATAGCCAAGTTTGATGGTAAGGCCGTGATATACCATTCACATCTTACTTCCTCGCTGGGTTGAGAAGCAGCGGGAATTTTGTTGAGGATCTTATTGAACCGTAAATTGAAATCTTTAATGGGTTCTCTAGCCTCAGCTTTAAGATTGGATAGGTCATTGATCAATGTCGCTGTTGATCTGTCATCACCGAACTTGGTAAGGAATTGACTTTGAAAAATGTTCCAACTTGTGATAGACCCGGAAGGTAATGAAAAGTACCATGACCCGGCTGTTCCTTGCATTGTATAGGGAAAAAGACGGACAACAGCATCTTCGTTGGTAACTCCATTGAGATTAACAGAAAGCATGAAATTATTGATATGCTCTTCAGCTAGCATGCCTATTTCTGGATTGAATTTAGGTAGCCATTTCTCAGGATGGGCCGGTATTGGGCTCAGGGGTGGAGGCATTAAAACCGCCCCAGGATTGTTCCATGGAGACTGGGCCATCGTTGAGCTGCTAGTTAATGAAAGTGCAGAGGATGATCCCTGATGCTGAGAAGATGAGGATATTATGATCTTTGATGATTGAAGAGGAAGGGTTGTGGAAGATGGATGAGTGATTTGGGATGAAGATGTGGGTGGCTAACTTCGCGGTGAGGGAGTTGAAATGGACGAAGTAGATGAAAGAGTCTCACTGTCAGACTCTGGCGGTGTTTTCCTTGCTCTTTTCCTAGTGGGGAGAGGGAGTTCACATGGTTGGATGCCAAATTTTTCACTCTTCAATCTGGTCAGGGGATGAGCAGGGTTGTACTGCGAAGTCACGTTGCTTTTAGATTTATTAAACCTCTGAGTAAAAATAGAGAATCCCTGGAGTTTACGAATCAAAGTTTGAATTTCAGGGGGTTCAATGATAAGTTGGTCTGATATATTAGGGTATGTAGCAGTGGTGGATACTCGAGCGACTTCTAACTCCGGGTTTAACCATACTGGAGAAGTCGGGGGAGTTGATGAGGGTGATTTACTCTCAGAATGGTATTTAGATTTTGATTTAGGTGCCATTCATAGTTCCTGCCCTCCTTCTAGCGCTAAATATGTTGAGGGCCCTGAAATCGGGTCAACAACAAGGGGGATACCCACCCGGTCCGGAACTTGGTTGGTAGCTCCTTGTCCGTTTGGTATAGCAGGTCTGACTGGGGATAATGGGACCAGTTTCCCAATCTAAGGGGTGTGTATGTGTGTAGAGTTTGATGATGCTGATCTAGAAGTATTTTAAGCTAATTTAATTCTAACTTCTAAACTGACTCTATGCTATTGTAATCTAACAAAAACAACACATCTAGTCTACGCTAACCCGGGGTAGATTTCCTCTATTATGTGATCTAAAAAGATTTCGAACAATAACTGGTAATAAAGATCATTCAGCTATCATAAGAATAGAAATCAATTAAGATAAACCATTCTTCATAAAAAGTTAGGCAAAACAGTTGTGAACAGCATATCGCATAATAAGTTATTCATATGTTAAGCACAAATAAATGACTCCACCGTACAGAAGTGCCAAATGGTAACCCACACATTCATACATTAACATATAAACAACTGAGCTGCATATCACTCTATGAATATAAGCAGAAATTGGTCAAGAGATAAAAGTACCATTTATGACTGATTTCACTCACAAACTTCAAGCAATAACGATTTATCTCTACTTGTTCTAATATCTACTAAGAGTACAGAAGTGCAACATCAGTAGGAGACATTAAAATGCAAACATAAATAAATCTCGATCCATCCATTCATCAAAAACCCCCTCCGAGGGTGCAAAAGTGCATGTTCTGAGGACAAGTTTTTTGACAAATTTCCAGACCCTTCTCCAAATGCCATGAGAAGGGTTAAATACTACTAACTAATTAATCTTAATTACACAAATTTAGGAAACGGCTTCAAATGACCGCCCTTTTACTAAAACAAATTTATTTCTAAAAATTGAATCTAATTTCTAACCGTTTCTGTATCTGCTCCTTAGTGCTGTAAGCAATGCAACATTCGCCTGGAAAGAGTCGGCTGGTTGTCTTTTCATTTCGTTCGAGCGATAAAAGTAGAAATAACAAGAGCTGGCACCTTTTTCTGACAAACTAGAAGATATTTTCGAAAATCTTCCTTTGGCTGGGTGTATTTGCTGTGTGTATACTTAGTATAACCCAGATTTCTTTCAAACTGATTGTGTTGTTGCTATTTCGGTTTCCGGCCGTGCGAATGCCTCAATGAGTTAGGGATTTCGTTGCCTGAACAATCTTTTGTATTGAAAATTGCTTCCGTTCTTTGTTCCAGGCTTTTCTGGAGTGTCCTCCCTCTTTAGCATTTTTCTTTTTGCTTTACCCAGTCTGAGCTTCAGGATCTTTTGTAAACATGCTGCTTTTGTGCGCCTTTGACTCTGAGTCTTGGATAGTCTATTTCTATCAGTATCTGTTGAGTGATACTCTGGAATCCATGGTCCTGCTACATCTGGAAACCATTTGCGAAGGCATCTCCTCTCTGTTCTCCTAGTATTGGCGCTTTCCCCTTTTCCTTAGATGTTTCCTGCATATTGATTTATATTAGTTGCTGCCTTACAGTTTACGCAACGGAAAAGAGAAATGACAAAAAGATTGACATGAAAGCTTTAAGTTCTAATGAATGCATAATCATGACACTCATAATGACTTGACTCTTCAAAAAACACGACACAATCATTCTTGGATACTCAGGCGTACAATCATTAATTTCCCTTAAGGTGCGCGCTCACTTTTGGGTTTACAGAGTATGTAGAGGAAATCTTGCGATGAGTGGTTTTTGCGATTCGCATTGCAATATCGAGGATTGTGATGTCAAGAAGTGTCATCATAGGAATTGATAGTCTCATTCATCATAGATCGTAGATCGCAGGATCGCAAATCGTAAGATCGCAGATCGCGTTTTTCATTCAATCACTATGTGCTGCTTATGCGATGTTGCGATATGCGACGTCGCACATCGGCCATCGACGATTCCTTAAGATTTCTCATTTAAGAGAACTTTCAATATATGCGATGCGATGAATTTCGCGTCGCTTCTTTGCAGCTTATTTATGCGCATAGGAAACGCTTCACTCTCTCTTCGCAATGCGATCTAGCTTTAGGGAGTTAAAATACAAAAATTTTGATAAAAATATTTTTTGGATTTTTTGTTAAGGGTCCCCCTTTGCTTGGTGTTATTGCTAATATCAAACAAAGAGGGGGTTTGTTGGTGACCACAACAGTACCATAGATAAATGGTTAAATATGTTGGAAGGATATTTTTTGGTTCTTGATTTTTCAAATAGAGAAAGGATTACTTTTTCTCTCCTCAAAGCCAACTTCTACATCAAGGACTAGTTGGAAACCTACTGTGAGTGGAAGGATGAGAGTGAACCCTCACTATTTCTAGTTGCACCAACTTGGAATTCCTTCCAAGATGTTGTCAAGGAAGAGTCTTACCCTGTGAGGAGTTATGAAGATAAGTACATAAAATGGACCAAATTACAACATGGAAGGGACCAAGACATGCTTGAGTTCACAAATACCTTTCATACCCTTCGCACGAAGTTGTGTGTCAAGGATTAAAAGTGGCATCTGGTACTCAGGTACTGTTACCTTCTACACAAATGCATCTAGGATGATATGGAGTTCCTAGACATCTCCTCACTTGACGTTGCACATTGATACACTCTCAAGATCAAGAAAAAAATGGAACAAAAGAAGAGATACTTTGGATCTACAAATATGAAGCAATGAAAAGGCTCCCCCAAGTAGCAAAAGAAAGGAAAAAGCCAAGGTGGGGTGACCCAGGATAACTAATCGAAGCTAAAAGAAAATAATAACACCATGAGGATGAAGAAGGACAAAGGGAAGTGGTATGAGTTCCATAAAAAGCCCCACTCATAACACAAATTAGTGTCGTGCCAAGCAGTCACTAGTGCCTACGTTGAAGCCTTTAGAGTTAGATGCATGTTATGACTTTGAGTCATACCCTGACAAGGGGAATGAAAATGGGAACTAGATTATTCTTGCAGAGCCCAGCGCCACCATTTCCACCACCAAGGTACAAAGAATTGAGCCCAAATCCTAAAGGAAGGGGACAGTCTCTTCCACTCATGAATGTGGGTGAAAGAGTCTTCGTTGTAGTTCATTTTCGACAAAATAACCCAAAAGAACCTCATATTAGCAGAAGTCGTTAAGTGGTTGGGCCTGCCAACCACACCACACTCGCAGCCATACACAATTGGGTGGCTCCACCAAGGATGTGATCTCTGCGTTATCTAACAATGTCGCCTTCCCTACAACATTAAACCCTTCACCAATGAGGTATTGTGTGACATTGCTACTCTTGAAGTTTGTGATGTATTATTGGGCCAACCATACTTGTGGAAGTGTCATGATGTGCATGAGTCTACGCCTCACACTATTATTATTAATTTGGGAAATAATTTATACAGGATACCAAACGTAGCCCCTCCTACTGCCATCTCTTTGATCTTGGTTAAGAAATGGAGTAAGATCATATCCCGAATGAGGAAAATTGTTTTCTTTATTATTCGCTCTCAGAGTAAGGGGAAGATCATGTCCACATCCATTTCCCCTGGGAAGGGTTCCTCCACACATCAGGAGTAGGTGGATAATTTCATGGAAGTATATAAGGACATCTTCTCCTCACCCACAGGGGTACCCTTGTACTATCAAGTCAAGCATTCATTCAATCTGACTCTGAGCACATATACCCAAAGGGTTTATATACCACTGCTGCATTCAGGAAAGTGAAGAGATCAAGCAATAGATCCACAAGTTGGTGCAAAAAGGACACATCCGACCAAGTTTCTCACCTTGTGGGAGACCAATTGTAATTTTATAGAATAAGGATGGGACTTGGAGGCTCTACATTGATTATTAGGCACTAAACAAAATCAATATTAGAAATAGGTATCCAATCCCACATATTGATTAACTTCTAGATCCGGTCAAGTGGGCCAAGTATTTTAGCAAGATCGATTTGAATACTGTCTATCACTAGGTTCAAATAGAGCCCACAAATGTATAAAAGATCACCTTCAAATCCAAGGAAGGAATTTTTGAATGGTTGGTCATGCCTATAGGGTTGACGAATTCCCTTGCAACTTTTATGAGGCTGATGTATGACATCTTGAGGCCCTTCACCAACTTATTCATGGCTTTTTTATCTAGACCACATCTTCATCTTCGACAAGAGTTGGGAACAACACTTGCAACACATTCGACAGGTCCTTCAAACCCTCACATAGATCAAGAAAACTCTCCAATAGAAGATATAACTCTATCGAGTTGTCAAAGCTAGCCAACTCCTGCACCAAGGCAAGTGGCTCACTAGGGACCAAGTTTAACAGAAGTTTCTCCATCTCATGGAGGCTCTCAACCCAATGGGTACCATTGCTTCCTAAGTGGGGAGGACTATTCTAGGTGGATATTGGTGGCCACCTACCTATTCCACTTGGACCCCCACCATTTTTTCTTTAAATTTACTTAATTGTAGCATAACTTACTATTTTTTGGAAGTTTTTGGGTCCTAAAATTCTAGGGTGGCTTTGAGGGCCTAAAAGACATTTTTTGGGAAAACAAAGAGACCGAAAAAGTGCAATATGTGGCCATGAGACTTTTTTTAGGCTCCTCTTGGATATCTTCAAAAATGGGTAATATGATAGAAAAATGAAGATCATATGCCAAAGTTACGACCTTGGGAAGTCGATGTTCCAACTAACCCCAATGGAGGCCACAAGCTTTAAGCACTTCATCTCCTAGGGTAAGGTTTTTGGGATGTTTAGGTTTTCCCATTGTTTCTTAATGATAAAATGCCTTTGAGCACCATTGTAACATAGTTCATAAGACATGTAGCTACCACATCTTTTCTCAAGGATAAGCTACCATTTCCTGAACTAGTTTATGTCCTTTTTGCATGTAACAGTTTTAAGTACTTTGTTATTAATGAATTAAAATTTTGTTTTCGTTGTAACTCTGTATTTCAATTGATATTTGTATTTCATTTGGTTCCTGCATAAATCTATATGAGTGGTATCAGAGAAGTATGATCTTTCTCTATTTTTCTGTGCATGTCCCCAATGAGGTCAGGATATAAGGAGTTGGGACATGAATTTGTTGATCCCTTGCAAGATTGTCCCCACCAACAGCAATGGCCACCCATGGGGGAAGAAAATAAATACGAGGGAGAAGGAGATATTGTTAAATTACTGCTCAAGGAAGCCCTCGAGTGGTAAAGGAACAGGATTATGGATAACTTTTCCTAGATCCTTCGACTGATGCCAACATGTGACACATCTTCATCCAACAGTCACTTCAGAGGAAAATACAAGGAAAAGACCTTTTAGTGGAGGTTTTTACATAAGGCCCTATAAAAATAGCCCAAAAATCCATTTGTACCAGAGGTCACTAGTGGAGGTGAGCATGCAAATGTTTTAGTGGATGTTTTCTTGATGGTGCATCTACAATATACAAAAATACAAATGCTTTACTATCCATATAAGCACCGATGCTACATAGAACATGGTGCACCATTGAAAGTTTATTTTTATAAAATAGAAAAACACGGTGCGCTAAATAAAATAATGCATCGATTCTTGAATAGTCAATAACACTAGTGCCATTCATGTAGTAAAATTACTAGGTGCATATGACTAAACAACACCGCTATAGTTTTAAATTTCGTAAAAATGCAATGTTATTTTCTAACGATGCACCCGTGTAGTAAATGTGTCAAAACACACCGGAGCTTCTTCTAAAGAGAAACACTAGGCAATTTTTAATTTTTTTAAATAGAGCGATGCTATATTCAAACGAAGAATCAATGCGGTACCTATATTAGAATGCCATAGGGTGTCTCAAGAAAAGTGCCACAATATATTTTTTAATTTAAAGAAATTTGGTGCTCTTGGATCTATTCCGCACTGGTGCGGTTAGAGAAATACACTGGAGGAGGGTTAAATAAAAGAAAAAATCCCTACCATAAATTTTGATTTTTACCATCTACAACATTGGAGAGCTTTGAAGCATCGGTGACACTCCTTCCTCATGAAAGTGCCCTCACGCCAATGCTTATCTCGCTTGCCATTTTTCTATACCATGCTCACTGTCTGGCTTTCCAATTTTTTCAAATCATGTTAATTCTTTTTTTCTCCATTACTTGTCCACAATGCCTCCCCAATGACCATATGTCTAAGAAATGTATATGTTTCTCTCTAGTTTAATTATTTAGAAGATTACAATTGTAAATTAGGTTAAATTTTCTACTATTTGATTTTCTTTCCCTATGTGGTGTGCTCGATATGTTCGGCTCAGACCAATATCAGTGCGACCTGTAAATTTACAAGGTGCACCACGTTTTTTTGCATGAACATAACACACTCCAAATGTTGCATTACATTTTGTAAATGAAAATGCAATGGGAAAGAGATAAATTGTACATTGGTGCATCATTCTTGGTGTGTTTATATTTACCAAACGCATTGTAAAAATAATATTTAAAAATATAGTTATAGCTTGGTGCATTCAATAACCTGAACGTTCCGTACTAGTGCAAAAATGTTACAAGTGTGCACCGGTGCACACGTGTGATGCACCCCTATGAAAATTTAAATTTTTGAAGCAACAATGGTGTGTCATACTTATATGTGCACCAATATCAGTACAATTAAGTTGGAAGCACACCAGAGCGGTGCATGAATGTGTTTTGAGTGCACCGATGATTTTTTTTTTAATTGAAATTTATGTTTCCATATTTACAAATATATTTTTCATTTAAGAAAAAAATTGTATTTTATGTATGAGGTTGATGTATTTTATAGGTCAATGATGTAACATATATATCAGTAGAGGGAGCAACAACATGAAGACCCATACAATATGGTCCAACCATGGGATGCCAAAAAGAGGGAGAGGCATTTATACCCTCTCCTTATTACTGCAATGACCCAAGAACTCTTGAGGAATGTAGGCCTCCTCAAGTATTATGAAGAGGCTAATCCCTGAAAGCACACTCTATCTTATTCATGCATCTGATATGCCAATGAAGTGCCCAAGAGTAGGCTTTCCATTTTTTTCTTGGGGCGTGGTATAGGACCATTGAGGAGGACATATACTTTATCATTAGCCTTTCCATGAGAGGGGAGTATTTTTCCTAGTTCCTTGATGTCCCCCATGGGGTTTCAACTGAGACCCAACTTTCCTACACTCAAAAATATGTCGGGCCTCATGTGGTTTGTCGAAAAGATTTTTAGGTTTGTGGTGGACAACTATGAATTTCTTCTTTTGATGCATAGGAGGTTAGGTGCCTCTCGTTAATATTCACTACAATTAAACACTCTAGTAGTGATGGGAAGCACATTAGTTTCCCTCTTTTGTATTTTGTTGATTCTTTGATTGAGATGCCACATTGCATCAAATGGTCTACCATTTTTTTTAGGTAGTTTTACATGGCTTTAGACAGATATCATGTGTTGATACATGAGAGGGTGACCTTTCCTTTCGCTTTAGTGATTTTTTGTTTATTTTTTGAGAGGTTTCTAGAGACGTAGCTTACATTTGACCATCGCCCTCCTAGGTCGATCACTGAGGTATAGATGAACATGTGGGGATAGATGATGCCCAAGATGGACCTGCCGAAGTATCCGGCTAGGATTTTTGCCAAAGCACTGGCACTTCTAGCTAGTGAGGATAACCATGTGTTTGTCGCATTGGCGTTTCCGTATGCGGTGATTGATTGAAGATAGCGTGACAACATCTTCTTCATAGTTACTGAGCCTCCATATGATAGAGGTAATATTAGTGTTTTCTTTAAATTAATCTAGTTTCATTTTATTGTTTGAATGAATTAGAATAAAATTTATTATATCACATTCTTTAACTTGTTTTAATAAATTTTGTAATGAAATTGTATAAATATTTTTGTGTACTATATTTTTTGTTGACATCAACACATTTGATGGGGGCATGCCTCCTCCTCCATCGTCGGATGGAGGATATGAGGAGATGGGCGAGGCCCAAGAGGGTGAGGCACATCCTGAGGGGGGCATGGGCATCTGGGGCCATAATGCTGGTCTATGATTTTAGATGGACTAGTGCGACAAATTGTCTAGAGATTTGGTTGATGAGGGACTCTACCCTACAAGGGCTCGAGATATTAGCACAGATCCTAGGTTCATGGATTTGTGAAAATACTTTTTGTGCGAGATCATGTCCCTTATTCGTACCATTGAAGCTAGTAGTGTATTGGGAGGGATGAGGGATGCAGGGCATGCAATGCTAGGAGATACGCCAGATGAGGGTGGTGATGATGATGATGAGGGTGGTGGTGATGATGCTTCTAGTATTACGATCCCATTGAATGATGGCTATTAGGGTGTCGGTGATCCTTCTAGTAGTATAACTCCTCTTTAGTTGTTTTATGATGAGATGCCAGAGCTAGAAGATGTGCCCTATGTTTCTTCTAACAATGCAGACTAGGTTGGCACTACTACGTCTATTGTATTATATATTTGATGCACTTATTTGACATATATATATATATATATATATAGATATAGATATAGATATAGATATAGATATAGATATAGATATATATATATATATATATATATATATATATATATATATATATACAATGCATTTTTTTGTTCATGTTTATGTACTTAATTTATATGTTGGTGTTGATTGTATATTATTAGGTCATATTAGATATGTTCATTTAATGTGCTTGCATGTATGTGATAGCGATTATTTGACATGATATTTATATTAATTTGAGGATGTGTGTGGTGATGATGTTAGATGATTAGATTTGTGTGCTAGCTAACGACGTTTATATGTGTTATAGGTGTATATAACTGGAGGATGGTAGTGAATTTGAATGTGTATCTTAGATGATGTTTATGTTTGTTAGATGGTTATCATCATGAGTTTGTTTTTATGAAATAATATTTTTTATATATTATGTATTGTTGAACTTATATCAAACTTTTATATATGAAATTGCATGCAAAACGACTTACTTTAAAAAAATACAAAGATATTTTTCAAAATTACAAAGTTTAGTATGGTTGAAACTATGATTGTAAAATTACGATAAATATTTTTATATTTCTTAGATTGTTCATTGATATTCAATCTAACTTAATTAGTAAAATATTTCAATACTCACACAGAAAAAATAATTAAAGGTTAAATAATTTAGCTAGGTAAAATAATTTAGCTAGTTCTTAATAAGACGAAAATGTGTAACCCATTCAATTTTAAATATTATATATTATTAATAATCAATTATTCAAAAATAAACGTTAGCTAATTCAATATTGATTTATAAAATTCAATCTATTATTAAATTTAAAAAACTTTAGTATTATTTTATAACGTGTAGCCTAAAGAGCTTAACTGTGGATCTAACAAGCATTGAGAGTGAGTAAATCTCTTGAGATGCAAACATATTTTAGAGTGAAAAGACATTTTATACCTCTAGGTGCTTGGAAGATCAAAGTTATGATGGATCTAGGCATACATAGTTGACATTAAAATATTTCATTTGTAATTCATATTATGCACATTAAAATGTTAAAATATGCCCGTTAAATTTTTTTCCTATACGTATACATTTAATTATTTTTATTATTAATATTTTCTAAAATATTACATATCAAATCCATATTAAACATTGAAAATATTACATATATCCTTCATACATTGAATTAGAAAGCAACTATTAATGGAAAAAGAATTCTCTCAATCTTTCTCACTAAAGTGAAATCATAAGAAAATTTTCAATTTAAATTACTTTGTTTTTTTCTCATAAAATATCTATAAAATTACGTTATTTAATATGGACATTGAAATATTTTACTTATGGCTGATAGTAAAATAATTTTTGTTATAAATATCACATGTAAATGGAACATAGAATGAATTACACATAAGTTAATATCAATAATACTATTTCTTATCATGTGGAAAAATTACATTTCTTCCTTTTTAGTAAAAAGTAAATTATATTTTTTTACGCATTAGATTTCTTCCTCATAATAAAATCTAAATTATTTTTTTTACTTTCAGTTACTTTATATCTCTATATAAAGTTATATAAGATTAAGGTGTAAATTGAAGTATTCTAATTATGGTTGACATTAATTTCTTTTGTTATCACTATTTTTAATCTGTTAAATTAAATTATTATTTTACTATTTTTAAATGTAACATCATGTGGCAACATCTCTCCCATACTGAGCTGTAGAGAATCTCGACACAATTAATTTAGATTTAATGTAACTTAAAAAATTTAATTTTTATAGCAACTCTTGCCCATTTAAATTAGAAATTTCTCTCTAAAGACGAGGATTAAGAAATGTAACATAAGGCTAGTGAAATTACTTGTAGCTGGGGATTTTCTCTATTAGAAGTTCTCCCTTAAAGAGATGAGTGAAATTTTTTCTAGTAATAAAGATATAACATTTTGGTGCTATTTTGGTTCTTTATTTGCTATTGTACTGGTTTAATTTTAACTATTTTTAATAATAAATATGAGTTAAATAATACAAAAATGATACTATATTAGATTTAAACTTTTCACAAATAATATATTTAATTATTTCTTAATGAACAACTCAAAAAATATTATTTTTTCCACATACTTATCCCAAAATAGTCACTAAAATTCATGTTTTCACATTTCTCTTAGCTAATATTACATCATGTCGCAATGATAAATACATGTATACTTTAAATAATTTAGTTATAAATACATAAAAATAGATATTTTTTTACATAATCTAAATAGGAAACAAAAATGCATCACCAAGTCTATTTGAAGGTCAAACAAATGTCTTTTAATCACCATCACAAATGCAATGCACTTGATATGTTCCTCTCGCACCAGTGTGATCATATTTACTAAACACACTACAAAAATAATATTTAAAAATATAGCTTTTGTTTGGTGCATTTGATAACATGAACATTCAGTACCGGTGCGAACATGCTATATGTGCACACGAATACATAAGTATGACTCACTGCTATGAAAAATTAAATTTGTGAATCAACATCGGTGTGTCATACATATGTGCGAATCGATTCCTGTGTGGTTGTGTTTTACAATACAGCGGAGCCAGTTCATAACTGTATTTTTGGCACACCGATGAATTTTTTTAATTTAAAGTTATGTATCGATATTACTAAATACGTTTTTCATTTAATATAAAAAGTTGTATTTTATGTATGAGGTTGATGTATCATTTAGTAGAGACATCAACAGAGCAAGAAACAACAAGAGCAGGAGAAAATGGTGGACCCATACAATATGGTCTGACCATGGGAGGCCAGAGAGAGGGAGAACACATAATATTAGTGTTTTCTTTAAATTAATCTAGTTTCATTTTATTGTTTGAATGAATTAGAATAAAATTTATTATATCACATTCTTTAACTTGTTTTAATAAATTTTGTAATGAAATTGTCTAAATATTTTTGTGTACTATATTTTTTGTTGACATCAACACATTTGATGGGGGCATGCCTCCTCCTCCATCGTCGGATGGAGGATATGAGGAGATGGGCGAGGCCCAAGAGGATGAGGCACATCCTGAGGGGGGCATGGGCATCTAGGGCCATAATGCTGGTCTATGATTTTAGATGGACTAGTGCGACAAATTGTCTAGAGATTTGGTTGATGAGGGACTCTACCCTACAAGGGCTCGAGATATTAGCACAGATCCTAGGTTCATGGATTTGTGAAAATACTTTTTGTGCGAGATCATGTCCCTTATTCGTACCATTGAAGCTAGTAGTGTATTGGGAGGGATGAGGGATGCAGGGCATGCAATGCTAGGAGATACGCCAGATGAGGGTGGTGATGATGATGATGAGGGTGGTGGTGATGATGCTTCTAGTATTACGATCCCATTGAATGATGGCTATTAGGGTGTCGGTGATCCTTCTAGTAGTATAACTCCTCTTTAGTTGTTTGATGATGAGATGCCAGAGCTAGAAGATGTGCCCTATGTTTCTTCTAACAATGCAGACTAGGTTGGCACTACTACGTCTATTGTATTATATATTTGATGCACTTATTTGACATATATATATATATATATATATAGATAAAGATATAGATATAGATATAGATATAGAAATATAGAAATATATATATATAGATAGATATACATACAATGCATTTTTTTGCTCATGTTTATGTACTTAATTTATATGTTGGTGTTGATTGTATATTATTAGGTCATATTAGATATGTTCATTTAATGTGCTTGCAGATAGATGTGTATGTGATAGCGATTATTTGACATGATATTTATATTAATTTGAGGATGTGTGTGGTGATGATGTTAGATGATTAGATTTGTGTGCTAGCTAACGACGTTTATATGTGTTATAGGTGTATATAACTAGAGGATGGTAGTGAATTTGAATGTGTATCTTAGATGATGTTTATGTTTGTTAGATGGTTATCATCATGATGTTTGTTTTTATGAAATAATAATTTTTATATATTATGTATTGTTGAACTTATATCAAACTTTTATATATGAAATTGCATGCAAAACGACTTACTTTAAAAAAATACAAAGATATTTTTATAAATTACAAAGTTTAGTATGGTTGAAACTATGATTGTAAAATTACCATAAATATTTTTGTATTTCTTAGATTGTTCATTGATATTCAATCTAACTTAATTAGTAAAATATTTCAATACTCACACAGAAAAAATAATTAAAGGTTAAATAATTTAGCTAGGTAAAATAATTTAGCTAGTTCTTAATAAGACAAAAATGTGTAACCCATTCAATTTTAAATATTATATATTATTAATAATCAATTATTCAAAAATAAAAGTTAGCTAATTCAATATTGATTTATAAAATTCAATCTATTATTAAATTTAAAAAACTTTAGTATTTTTTTATAACGTGTAGCCTAAAGAGCTTAAGTGTGGATCTAACAAGCATTGAGAGTGAGTAAATCTCTTGAGATGCAAACATATTTTAGAGTGAAAAGACATTTTATAGCTCTAGGTGCTTGGAAGATCAAAGTTATGATGGATCTAGGCATACGTAGTTGACATTAAAATATTTCATTTGTAATTCATATTATCCACATTAAAATGTTAAAATATGCCCGTTAAATTTTTTTCCTATACGTATACATTTAATTATTTTTATTATTAATATTTTCTAAAATATTACATATCAAATCCATATTAAACATTGAAAATATTACATATATCCTTCATACATTGAATTAGAAAGAAACTATTAATGGAAAAAGAATTCTCTCAATCTTTCTCACTAAAGTGAAATCATAAGAAAATTTTCAATTTAAATTACTTTGTTTTTTTCTCATAAAATATCTATAAAATTACGTTATTTAATATGGACATTGAAATATTTTACTTATGGCTGATAATAAAATAATTTTTGTTATAAATATCACATGTAAATGGAACATAGAATGAATTACACATAAGTTAATATCAATAATACTATTTCTTATCATGTGGAAGAATTACATTTCTTCCTTTTTAGTAAAAAGTAAATTATATTTTTTTACGCATTAGATTTCTTCCTCATAATAAAATCTAAATTATTTTTTTTACTTTCAGTTACTTTATATCTCTATATAAAGTTATATAAGATTAAGGTGTAAATTGAAGTATTCTAATTATGGTTGACATTAATTTCTTTTGTTATCACTATTTTTAATCTGTTAAATTAAATTATTATTTTACTATTTTTAAATGTAACATCACGTGGCAACATCTCTCCCATACTGAGCTGTAGAGAATCTCGACACAATTAATTTAGATTTAATATAACTTAAAAAATTTAATTTTTATAGCAACTCTTGCCCATTTAAATTAGAAATTTCTCTCTAAAGACGAGGATTAAGAAATGTAACATAAGGCTAGTGAAATTACTTGTAGCTGGGGATTTTCTCTATTAGAAGTTCTCCTTAAAGAGATGAGTGAAATTTTTTCTAG